>JAYDZK010000113.1:103671089-103743898 GCA_034509185.1 Euphonia xanthogaster
ATAGGCAGGACACCTTCCACTAGACAAGGTTGCTCAAAGCCCCATCCAACCTGGGCTTGAACACTTTCAAGGATGAGGAATCCACAGCCTCTTTGGGCTGTTCCATAGCCTCACCATCCTCACAATAAAAAAATTCTTCCCACTCTCTAACCTAAACCTACTCTCTTTCAGCTTAAAGCCATTTCCCCTTGTACTATCACTACATGCCCTTGTAAAAAGTCCCTCTCCAGCTCTCTTGCAGACCTCCTTTAGGTACTGGAAGGTGCTGAAGGGTGTCCCCAGAGACTTCTCTAGGCTGAACAACTGCAGCTCTCTCATTCTGTCCCCATAGAAGATGTGCCCCATTCCTCTTATTATCATCATACCAAAATCTGTTTAATGCTGAATTTACATCCTGAAATTCTTGCTCAGCAGTGAGGTTTTATAGGAAAGGGTATTTGTGTCTTAAATTGTATTAATAGCTACATCTTGCTTATTGTCATTTTTTACCATCATTAAAGAAAAATAAAGTTTCTGGTTTTTGCATCTTGGTTGAAGGCATAATTACATAAACATACCTGTGTATACACAGGGCAGATCTAAGTATACATATATATTATAAATGTAAAAGAATAAATGTAGGCGAGCACATAGATTAATATTATCCTAACTATGGCAGATGTATACATATGTTCATATATGCATATTTATGTGCACAATACAGAGTGGACTAATGATTCCTATCCTACTCAAAGGATAACTATTGATATACATAAAATCACAACAGAAATACTTGCAAAAAAGTAAAAACCCAATGGCTTTCAGATTAATGGAGTTACTGCTAGAAGCCCTTATAATCATCAAACATTGTTTTTGATTTATTGTCCTCCTATACCTGTAAAAACAAAAGGAAAAGGGTAAATTTTATTTTATTTAACAAATTTGAGCCTATACACCAAGTTACCGTGCAACTTTCCTGTAATTCTGTATGTGTGAAAAATACCAGCATTTTATTTTTATTTTGAAAGATACCAACCATTATTATGTAAAATGCATTAAACAAAGAGCAGCCTTTTCTCCTTATTTATTTTGTTTTTTATTAAAAAGATGCTTTTCAGCCTGGAAAACATTCTAACAATAAAAATATGAATAAAATACGAGTGATTTCAAGATGTTCTGGGACTATGGGGAACAGAAAAATGAACATTTATAATTAGACTACATCATTATGCTCCTGAAAAGAAGTGATTGAAGCATTTTTCATGCAATTTCACCGCACTGAGGCCAAAACAGCTCACAGAATAACAGTGTAAGTGTTGAAAGGGGTGCTTTTAACAGGAAATTTTTTAGTCTGGATTCTCAACTCAGAAATGACCAGAGCAAGAGACTTACATTTTCAGTGCTTCAGTCCTTGTAAGCTGAGGCTTTCTCTTCACTCTGTCCATTTCAGAGAGAACTACCTGGAGATGATCAGCCCTAAAGGAAGGAGGCAAAGGCTCCCAGCCACGGTCATCAGAATTTACTTGACGCACTTATCACTTTCAAAAATTCAAAGGACAAAAAGGTTTCAAGGTTCATGTGTATTTTGCATATGTTTTTAAAGTACATGTTTGGATCTCAGGATAGTCGAGCACAATTCTGCCTCCATAAACCAACTACCAAGGTTCAACTCTGGAATGAAAAGAGGATCTGGAAAATCAAATATTGTCATGGAAAGGATCTGGGAAATAAAATGCCATGGAAAGGAACTTTTACCTTCTTTCAGCTTTGAAGCTGAAATCTTTTAAATTTTCAAGTTAATTTGAAATCCCAATTCTCTTGTAATGAAGCATATTCTTTCACACTCTCCATGTTTACTTATCAGTAGGCATTATACTGAAATATGCATCTTCTTTCTGGAGTTTTACTGGGATTGCTGACTTTCCCTGAAATTTATTGTCCTGATTTTTTTAGAATTTTTGTCTTGATTCTCTATATGGAAGTAAGAAATCAGGAATTCCTAATTCTGATAAGGAATAAGTGCTTAATTACCATTATCTAGGAAATTCTGCAACCCCACTCTTTGAAACTGTAACAGGGTGCCTCAGATACATTCTTAATAAGAGGATAAGACCTATGTGCCCAATTTGGAGACTATTCCAAAAGAAAAAAATAAATAGCCCAAAAACCTGACAATACTAATCAATACCAAGAACAGCTACCTGCCCTTAAGTCACAAATGGAATAAAGGAAACTGAAAGAATATTGAAATGCACAAAAACTCCTTCAAGCCTTCATAAACCTAAGAAAAAATACATCTCCTATTTATCTCAATTAAGAACTCTAAAGACTGTAGCAGCTGATGTGGAGAAACTCTCCTACATTGAAAAAATGGTATTTACATAAGGAAAAGCAGCATTTCCTCTTGAGTTTATGAGCAGATGATCTGAATAGAGCTTTGTGACAAACCAGAAGACCATCCCACACAATGAAGAGGTGAGGAATGCATTTTATGCCCTCATTTATCGAAGCATTTCAGACACATCTTTGCTTAAAGGAGAAATTTTATAAACACAAATTCCTGGGAAAAGATAATTGAATCACAGCATGGCAGGAAGAATGCATGACCTAGCAATGTACCAAGGACAAGGGACTTTTTTCCTGCAGAATATGAGAATGGCACACCACGGGCTCATTGGAAAGACAAGTTATTGAAGATAGGATTGCCTGTGTGCCGATGTTCCACAGCTGCCATCCAGGATGCAGCTCCAGAGGCAAGCCAGTAATAACACCTACCTTGGACAGCTTGTTGATGCTTTGTGTTCAGCTGAAACGTTAGAACAAGATGAAATATCCTGAGCACAGCAAGTGGACAAGCTAATGCCCCTAGAGATCACAAAGTCAAATCGCATTTAAGCTGATATTGATCTGGGGGAGATGACCCTGTTAGAAGAGGACTATCAGTGGAAATTAAAGAAATTGCTTTGCAGGTAAACTTGACAGGTAGCCCAATTTTTGTGATTAAATGTTGGGTTGTTACTCATAATTCATCAAAGACTCTTCCAAGGTAGAAGCACTACTTTTCATATTAACTGTCATAATATTGAAGAAAAAAGGGGCAGAGGCCAGAAGTGCACACAGCAGCCATATTTCTGGATGTGGACTACCAAGAACCTTCCAGAGAGGTAGAACAAAACAGCTGGCTAGCTAAAACAGACTGGGACATGGATGCAGACAAAAACAAAGCTGATCAGCAGGAGAGCCATAATCAAACTGCCTATTCTTTCCAAAGCTCTCAAGTGGGAAAAGTGTATCCTATTTGGGACTTAATGGGCAGAAGCAGAGACTGGAGGGAGATTTTTTTGCCTTAAACCATTTTCAGAGAAGAAGCTGGCTCAATAGCAAGCATTGCCAGTGCAGGGGACAAGCCAAGTGCAGAAGTCTATCTGGTCATTCAGAGGAGCTCACAATTCAAAGCTGAGCAGGCCATCATCTTGTTTCTCAGGGGAGGGAAGAGCATATCCTCCACGCCCAGAGGCCTGTGCACTTTGTTCACACTTTACTGGACATTGTCTACCATATAATAAATGCATATGTGCTGGTCTGTGGCTCAGGCAGATTTTTGTCTCTGCTAACATATCTGGGAATGTACAATCTATCAGATCATCTTAGTACAGAATTTGTGCAAAGGTTAGTACAATACTGAACAAAGGGACTTCGTACTCCCTCATGTATTTATTTCTCTTTCTGTCTCCTCTCTCTCTTTGCCTCCACTGTCACCTTCACTGCTCTTTCTTCATTTTTCTCACTCATTAGAGTGCCATTTTATTACTTCAAAGGCATTTGCAAATATATGGCCTAAATGGTGACATGAAAACAGCAATATTAGTCAAATCCTGCATGGGCACAAGTGTCTTCAGTCACAAGAGTCTACTCTCTCTGGGCTTCAGCTTGGTCTCCTGAGACCTCTCCTCTTGGCTCTGTCAATGTCATTATCTCTTCAGAGCAGTTTGTCTCTGACAGACCTTTTAGGCAAGGGCCAGGATTTGTAATTGCATTCTGAAACAAAGGGTGCAGACCTAGACTGCATCTGTCTCTTTTTTCAGCAGGCAGGCTGGATGTGCTGGATTTTCTGTGCAGTTAGCATGCCCTTGCAGACCTTTCCTGCCAAAAAACTTAACAGCAGACTTTGCTTGATCATGAGAGCTCATAAGCACCGTTGCAGATTTTTGTACTATTTGTAGTTGCCTTATTTGCCTGGGAAAACATGTATTAAATGCCTGTACTAATTACTATAAGACAGTTTCAGCAGGTGATTTGTCAAACCTATGCAAATATTGCAGCCTGATGAAAATAAAATGTGTCTGAAAGTAATTTAATTTGGGGAGAAAAAGTAATGTAGAATTTTAAATTATTACCTTTTAACCATTAATGTCAATCATATTGGTAATAGACATCTTCAAAACACTCTTTAGTGGAGGAGAAGAGTATTTTTAATTTATTTCTCTAGCTTCCTAACAAACTGAAAGGTTTTCCACAAGATTTTGCCACACAGTATGCTGGCTGCACTACTAATTAAAAGCTGGTAGTTTCTAAATTAACCTGTGAGTACCTACAGGGATGGAAATTGCCTCCTTAACATTATTATTTACTGACAAAGCAGGTGATGACCTGCTTGTAACTCCAAAACAAGCTCATTAGCTTGTCCTGATGGCTACTGCAGATAAACACTCTGATATTTCACTATCATGCTGCCTATAGAAGAACAAGCTGCTGAAATAAAAATAAAGAGAAAAAGAAAATAAAAGAAAATAAGCAACAAAAAGCACCACAGATTTTTAGTTAACTGGGCCTTCTAGTAGGACCAGTGTGACTCATTCTTGGTCAATAGATGCATACCTGACAGCTGCCATTAATAACTATTAAAGTGCTGCTTGAGCTGCAGGGTGAGACATGCTTCAATATTCTAAAAATAAGGTATTACCATTCTGCAAGAGTAATAGTTTAGGCAGCAGTGGTTTCAACCCTCTTGGTCTGACTCTTCAAACTGACATCATTTAATCTAAATGTTCTGTCCTGCCAGGTCTCCTTTCGGGTACGCAGTATGATGAAAGAGCTCAGAAGTCATTAATACAAATGTTTCTGTAGAAAGCATTGGTCAGGTCTATCTTGAAGTGACTGTCTCATACATTACCTGCTGAGAAGACAAACATAAATCCTAGGCCAGGAAACTTATCCACACCCCTCATGTTACCAAAAGGCTGGATGACAACATAGTGCATTGGGAAACTGAGCATCACCACTAAATTGGAATGAGATTAATTTGCCTTTTTCTGAATGCTGCTGCATCCTCTGGTAAACAGAAATTACTTTAGAGGAATTTCAAACACAATTTCTGAGAATCCTCTTCAAGTTGGGGTTTTTTTTGTTTCACTGGAATTTACAAGTATAGATTGATGACTGAGGCTCTCTAAAAGACCTTCTCGCACTGTGTCCTTGGTTTGGTTTACGTAAGCTGATGCTGGGTACTATTTCTTTATAACTGATTTAATTTTAGAGACAGCCAAACTTCCGCTCTCCAATCAATTACAGTGGCCATTTATATGTACAGAGAATTTTGCTTTTGAGTCTAATGCATTTAGGACAAATTTATTTGCCAAAAGATATGGACCTTTTCTATGATTCTGTTTAAAGCAAGGTTTTGTATTAGATGGGAAGATTAGAAGATTTCACAATGTTCTTCTCTGTCTTTAAAATTAACATCCTTCCCAGATATTGGGTTCTTGTCTATTTCTAGAGAGGGATTTTTTTTCTGTCAATCCCCATGTTAAAATATTTGAACAATAAACAGTGAGTAGTGCGGGAAATTAAGCCAGTTCGCACCGCTTCTAGTCATGGTTGAAGTATTTTTTCCTGAGTTGAAAAGAGTGGGGATATTTGGAAGTATTTTGTATAAATTATCTTCATCTAAAACTTCTCTAGTGAGGTTGTGAAGGCTTTATTAGTAAAATTATTTTCAAAGCCATTAACCTAAGTAACATGATTTGCTTCTGATTATGTAACTGGAAAAAATCTTATGACTTGGCATAATGCTTCCTCAGACACCAAATTATCCCCCTTTATTTAGCTTGCTTCCTCCTTCTGTTATTTCCATTTTGGTGCTAAAGATTTGCCTACACAGCACTCTGTAATGCTGCGTCATCATACCTGAAGGAGGTCAGTTCTGCAAGCACAGGATTCTCCAGGGTCTTGTGAATTGCTTTTAAACCAATGGAAAGGGAATCTGTTTGCAAAATTTTAGCTTTTTCCCTTTGCTTCTGCTCAGTGTCTTTCATTGGTTGAATAATGATTTTTCTGGTAGTCTCCAGGCCACAAGTTAAGAAATTCTGGGTCTTGAAGTCTCAGGGTACATCTGAAACAAAATACAGGTGGCTGTACTTTGAGGTGTTGCATGGAGATACAGCCACACTGGTGCCTAGATCAGGGAAGTGGGGTTCCCAAACTTCTTTCTAACATGTTTGTTGGGTTCTTATTCCCATGACCGAAAGAAGACAGGGAAGCCACTGCTGAGCCACACCTAGCATGTGCATCTGAACTCCATTTAGAATAACTCTTGGGACAGCTCAGTTATGCCCTGAGGTGTCCTGCCTTTTACACGAAGGTGGTCCCTTCACGAAGCAGGATGAGGAAAGAAGTTTACACGCTGTTCATAAATGGCCACAGTGAAAAGATCAGACTGCCAGTCTGCCACTCCTTCATCCAAGGTTCAGAAATCTATGTCTTTAACATTTTCAGCAGGTTGGGTGGGGGTTTTTGTTGCTTTGTTTGGGTTTTTTGCTTTGTTTGTTTCCCAGGTTTTATTGTTGTTTTTAATTTGGTTTGGGCATTAGTTTGGTTTTTTGCTTTATTTTTTTATTTTTTTTTGTATTTTAGGATTGCATTCTTTCTGCTGGCTGAAATATGCATGACTTCTTTCCAAGACAAGCTAGTTGGAATTGCTGATCAGTGATCTTTGTTTTGCAGCTGAGGCCAGATTTTCTGCTGGGTCTGTGCCACTCTCTGCAGTAAATCATTTGCCCTCCATAGCCAGAGAGTCTTGTGGAGAAGCCATGGAGAATGAGAATCTTCAGTATGTCTCTATACACACTACTGCTCACAAGGGAAGTTTCTAAGTTATGATTTTATTATTTTCTGTGGTTTAACATGACATGAGAACAGAAGTGGACTGTTCTTCTTGTCCCATGTGCGCAGGATGATATTGCTGTCTTTATTACTTTGGAACTTTAGGGATTAAAGCTATTTGGCATATAAGAAGAAGCAACAAGTGACTCTTTAATTAATCCCTGGTTATCACAACAGCTGATAGACACAGAGGGAACATTACATTCTCATACAGAAAACGAAAACAAAAAATCTTTCTCTCCTGCATACCGTGGAGACTAAAGAAGAGTTAAAACCACTGTGAAATGACTGCAATGAAAGAAAGCTCTGATTGTCCCTAGTGCTGATTTAGAGCCTTTGCAAGAGTCTAATCAAGAATGAAATTAACAGTGCAACAATAAGACAATGTTCTTTGTATTTTTGGACATGCCTGCTCACAAGGGTGCATGTTATCTGCAAGCACAAAGCAGACAGAAAACCCTGCTCAGCTATTTTGGCCACCCATGCGGCAGACAGCAGTCCAACAAGCCCTAGTAAGAGAAAATCTCATCGTTTCCATGTTTGCCTTTCCAAGATCTGAACTACTAAGGAATCACACTGAAGAAATACCTTTGATTCTGGATAAGGGTTTATAAAGCATCATGTTAAAATTCTGTGATACAATTGATTACTCACATGTCTGAGGTATACGAAAAAATGTTCAAGTATGTGTGGTCTGAATTAGATGTTGGTGTACTTTGAATTTTATTTACTTATAATTAGATTGCTCATTTTTATGCTTTTTCTTATGAGTCCTCATATGACCTATGTTTAATCTGAAGAAATGCCAACCTCATTGTATGGAAGGAGATAAAAAAGGACTGTAAAACACAGCTCTCCTTGTATCTGTAATTCCCTCTACCTCACTAAATAAGTCACCAATAGCAAAATATATTATACTACACTTCCAAGCTCTGTTTGTCAGAGAAGGTGAAAAGGTGACAATGGCAGAACTCAGAGGGCTGGGAAGGAGAAGGAAGAGAGGAATTTATTTGCAGGATAGTGCTCTAAGATAAGAAGACAAAAGAATCTTGAACTTTTCAAGTTTTAACAGGCTCAGCTTTCAGTTTAGTTCAGGAGAAACACATGCAAGTATTTTTCTCCAGCTAAAAAACAAAGACAGCCTTTTGAAAATAGAAAGATTGTACTGGAAAATATTAAGACAAAAACCATATTTTAAAGTCTTGGTCTTGACATGCTCCTGATGGAATGATGAAGCTAGATTCTCCATAAAAACCCCAATGCCAAAAAAACAACCAAACAAAAATACCCACTTCTGTTCATACAGTGTAGAAAAGTAAATTATGATGGACATTAAGACAAGTGTAAAATGCTGATCAGAAATAGACAGGATCTGTCTGAGGGCAACTATTAGAATAAATAAAGTGTGGGATAACAGTACTTCTGTAGATGCCAACTTTATGAACTTTGTTTAGTAATAAAAACCTTGGAGAAACTTTAATAGAAATATTTAGAGTTCCAGATGTAATTGCCTGTATCATGTTCCATTGCAGGACATTGTTGGGTAAACAGTGCAAAGAAAAGACATTTAAAATTGATTTTTTTTTCAACTGAAAACTGAGGCTTATGAGGACACTGAGACTAACATCAGTAAAAGTAGTTTAGCAGACCATTGTTTCCAGAACAAGACAGTGTCCACCTAGGGAACACAGTAGTGATATGCATTCTTTTCTTGTATATTTTAAAGAGTCCAATTTGACATATCTGGAAATTCAGATCTTTCTAATCATTTTTCCCATGAAATCCTGTAATTTCATCACAGAGAATTCAGAATAAGGATGATCAAACTCAGGCACAGAAAATTTCAGTTTGAGAAAACCTTAAATAAATGAACATAAATTGCAAAGTTTTATTTACTTTACGAAGATAAAACCCCCTTCAATTTAAGAATCATCTCACTCCAAAATGAATGAACACTCAATTTAATGTAAAATATTTACCACAACCTGAAATTTTTTCCTTCAAAACACTCAAAGAACCAGTTAGGTTTTTATGCTGCCTTAGTGCACTTCAACGTACCTTGCTTTGTGTTTACTTCAATTATTTTATAAATTGTCTCCTACAGGCAGATGTTTGCTATAAAAAAGCAATTCCTGTGTAACTCTGTCAGTCTGTCTCACTCCTGATTCTGCCCTGTCTGCTTCCAACCCTTTGGCTTCTTTCAGCCACACTTGAAAGCATGAAAGTAGTAGAGAAGACAAGCACCTCACTGAAAACAAGGCGTTCTCAGGCTTTGGTGGGGACTCTTTACAGGCAGCTATGAGAGTATGATGCCTCACTTTTTTAGGCATTTCATGTGAAACCAAAGTATTTGTGGAAGCCCTGATTATTGAAAAATGTTTTGTGTAAAGCTTGGGAGCTTCTGGGTAAGGCTGTGAAGACAGGCTGTCCCTGCACTGTGGGATATGGGGGGTTTGCAAGGATCTGAGCTATATCCTGGCTCCCTGGTGGTGGCATGCCAGTGTCTGCTGTGCCATTTAGCATTTAGCCAGAGATGGTTAGAGGAGGTCAGGCATCCTTTAGAAGTCAGACAGTTCTGTATACTTAGTAGAATATCGACACTTTTCCGGGCGAATAAGGCCATGGCTTTTCAGATTCTGTACTCTCCACCCAGCCAAACCACCCAGGTCCTGTTGGTGCAGTGGAAAGTAACTCTTTTGGATGGGGACAGAGGGATGCCTCAAGGATATCCAGCAGCAGCAGCAACTGGTTTGGCACTAGTTTTTTTGGTGCTAACTCAAAAATAAGGGAAGCATTGTTTATAAGGTACATGCAGCCTTTTTAAAAGAGCAGTCTTAATACTGAACAGTCTGAATTAAGCTGAATAAAAGCTTCAAGTTGGCATGAGGACTGAGTCATACTGCATGCAAACAGGAAACAACAGGAGGCTGATCCCTAAGAAACGGTCTCAAAATATCAGTTCAAATAAACAGCCCGATTAGGCAGTGGAGTCTAAAATTTCATTATGCAATCCTATTTTTCAACATTTTTAAACAACAAACATATGGGCTAAACAGTAGGTCATTACCTTAGTGAGAATTTAACTTCTGATATTTGCAAGATCTGCAGCCTGAAAAACTTTCGCTTTTCTTTTCTGGTCCCACAATGTTCTAGAAAAGTTCTAAAGATAACTTGACATTTACTTTTAAATTTGCGTATGACAGGATTTGGATTTCAAAATCAATGCAGAAAGAACCATATAGAGAGGTAAATAATCTACCAAGAAATTTTGCTGCTTTTCTTTTTTTCCCCCAGATCTTGTGTAGATGACAATACATTATAAAAAACCTGGAAGACTTTATTTTTTAACCATGTTGCTGAAAAATATTTAGATTAATATATTTCCACCAGGTGAACTCTGGCTTGAATATCACTAACTGAGTGCTATTCCAAGACAAGCAACTTATAGTACTTGCTCATAAAAAACCTCCATTCACTACTTACCAAGGAAGAGGCATCTTCCATCAGATAGGACTTAATAATGGAGTTAAGTTATACAGGAGTCTGCACAACACCTAGAAAATATATGCCAGCTTACCTGGAACGTTTCACTAATGCAAAAACAAAGTGCATGAAAATCTGTAAGTGAACAATTAAAGAACAGGATGATTTCATTAATGTCATCATTTTCTTCTCCCATGGCAAGCGAATTACCATGAGATGATTGGCAAAGTATCCTTTGAATAAGAAATTGATTTTATAGATTTGTAATTTGTTATCTTGACCTTTACATGTATTTTGCAAATTTTATTGGAGGCAGTGTTAAGGTTCAGCAGTTTATGTAAATGATATTGAGGTTAATGAGGTGTGAAGGATTATATGGCAGTGGAGAGCTGCCTGGATCCTTTAATGCTTCATCTCTAGGCTTTCTACTGTTTGCAGTAACAAAATGGCACATTTCAGGGGAGGCTGAAAGAAATTTCATTGTGTGTCACTTAACTCTGTACTTTTTAACATATTTTCTGTCTTTTTGAAAGCATCCTTTAAATTAATGGTAAATGATATTTGCAATAAGGACAAGATAATCAACTGATGTAAATAAGTATTTCTCAGTTGAACTGAGATCAGAGAGGACTTTTTTCCTCTCTAAAATCCTTTCTTCAACATGTCACAAATTTTATGTGTTTAAAATTCAATTCAGTTACAATATTCTTACATGAAAGTAGTGGTTCAGGTCACAGCTCTATACAAACCCAGGTTTCCTCCCCAGTATATGGCCATATGTGCTCCTGTTTCCACTGTTTTGTAATGTTGCCTTTATTTGCCCCTTTTTAAGTTGTCTTTCTCCAACCTGGGAAAAAAAAAGCTTTCTGAGATCCAATGCTATTCAATGCTAAATCTGAGATCCATCTGGATTTTAAAGAAAATTAATCTGGGACAAATATTGAACTATGTCCTTTACTGGAGTCAGGGGAGCAGCCTGAATTATCCCAGAGATTGATTCACTCTTATTTTGATTTTCCTAACCCCACTAGAAAATTTCAGCACCAGCAGGAGCTGAGACAGACATTCTGGAAAACCGTCTCCCCATGAGTGTGAAAATCAGACATCCAATAAGAGGAAAACTTCATTCTTAACTGTAAATTAATTATCACAACCACATAAGAAGAGCATAAAACAAGACAATTAAACATGACATTAAACCAGTTTTGATGATACCAGTTTCAATACAATGTCAATGTGACTAAAATAATAAATACCTGTGCAGCTGGATTAAAAAAAAATAAAAAAGAAGTCTCTAGTTCTAATGAAAAAGCTTATATTTTTTGAACTAGTCATCAGAGCAATAGGGTTTATTATTGTTACACGTTTTATTTTCTCTGTGAGACCTGACTTTTGCCAAAACCAGACCTGAGCCTGGCCTCAAGACCATCTTCTCCAAATGTTTCAGTCATCTGGACCCCAACACCTGCAGGTGCAACCTGTTGTTGAGCTCTGAAGCACCCTCACAGGAGAAGGATAAACACACCTGGAAAATCAGCTCAGGGCCGAGACCTTTTTGCCACCCAGACAGGAAGATCTGTCCAGATAAGGGATCTCTGCATTTCAGGGCTCAGATGATTTACACTGGTCTCCTCGGATGTGGATGATTTGTCTTTGAGCTACAAAATACTTGAAGAAAAATTATAAGGCCTGGAATTTGTCATGAGAAAACAAATACTTGGGCCCATACTTAGCTACCACAAGACATTTGGCCAACAAGAGGAACACAGGAGTTTTGCCTTACAAGTTCTCACCGGTAACAAATTTAATGCACTGTGCCTCTCAAAAGGAGCTACTTAAACTGACCACCAAGATTCACTGGCATTGTGCATACAGGTTCAATCAAACTTTTCCTTTAAAGAATGATGGATCGCTCCTTTGGAAGTTAATGTGATCCCTGTGTTTCTAAGTAAAATAGTGGGTATGGCGAGTTAAGACAGGTGGAAATGTGGTGAAAATGTTGCCTGGACTACAGCAGTTTTTGTAGTGTAGTTCACAAGGGGCTGTTGGGGAAATGAAATATGTGGTGACAGTGAAGTTCTGTCCAAAGAGGAAACTGGGAAGATGGTAAGCAAAGGTACCTTGCTGTCAATGCATCAGTGAGTGGCACTGAGATGGTGTTAGCCAAAAGGGAGTGATATTGGCTAGGAAAAATGGCCAACTTTGTAGGTGAAGATGTATTCCCAGCCCAAATCATGAGGATGGTGAATAAGTATGAAGGGATAAAACAAAGCCAGAGAATTTGGTAAACATGAGAGCAGATGACACTGACAGGATAAAAGCATGGTAATGGACACTGGGACCAGCAATTCTCAATACTCAAATTTGTCAGTGGTGTGTAAATTAACTGTGACAATCCAGGACAAAGACAGACATGACAATGGGAAGCTGAGTGAAATCATCTGCTTCAAATCTAAGGGCCTCTTAGTTTCTTTCAGAGCAAGGAAAAAGATTGCAGGAGCTGTTTGTGAAACAGTTACTTAGGTCTACTTTGTGCATTGGGGCATTGCTGGTTTAATCACCTCAGAGTCTCATTTGACATATGATGTAGGCATGTGAGGAAATGTGTGGAGGGAGAAGGTGCTCAGGGTATAGCTGTCTGCAGTAAGATTTGCAGTCAGTTGTAGTTTTTACCAGCTTGTTTCTTCCCACTGGCAGCTCCAGATCCCACAGCTCAACTATGTCTTTCGCAGTGTCATTGTGGTGCTAACGTCTGTGAGAATTTGTGACTGTATTGAAACAATCATGCTGGCTTCCTGTCACAGCAGATCTTGACATCTGGAGGAAATATTTGTAGCTAAAGGCGCAGGCAAAGCTACAGCAACATCTGTAACAAACGATGAGTCACAGTCCTCTTGCCATATTTCTAGTATAACATGAAATAATAAAAATCCAATAGTGTTCATGCTGTCACTCAAACGAGGGTAACACATTCTGGGTACTTTTCCAGTATGAGGAGGTGTTTGTATGGATGGCTAAGAAGCAGATGTGCAAATCTGTTGTCCATTGACACTGTCTTTCTCAAATTGCCTCTTCACACCACACATCTGTTAACATTTTGGGAACCCACTATCATAACCTGTTGCATGGGGAGAAAAAGGGAGTGAAAAACCATGGTAAATCATAGCGGGTGTGTCAGAGTGGTTGGCTTCCATTCACTTGTTCAAAATTTCACATAATGCTTAAAGGTTTGCAGAAGGGAAAGGGGAAGGCAAGAATCATTCTGTAGATTTTCTTTTTTTAATTTCAAAACTGTTCTTAAAATAAAGACGAAACATACTAATCTGGAGAAAATTATGTACACAAGGAAGATTTAACAGGGTTTTGTTCAGTGGGGAATGTTTAAACATTTTCAAAACATGCTATTTTAATTATCTCATATAAAAAGTTGTTAAGCTGTCTTTACAATATATATTAGCATATTTTCATGGTTTTAAGCCTAGCTGGAAATTAAGAACCACACAGCTGCTCACTCCACCTCCCACTCTTCCCCACCCTGGTGGAATGGGTAGGAGAATAAAAGTAAGATTTGTGTGTTGAGATAAGGACAGTTTAATAACTGAAAAAAGCAGAATACAGTAATAACAATAAAAAGGAGAAAAAAAAAAAAAGTGATGCACAATGCAATTGTTCGTCACCTGCTGACCCGTTGATCCCCCTTCCTGAGCCCAGACTGGCCAGGACACTTATATATAAAAACTGGTCCTGTCACAGAAAAAAAATAAAACTGCTTTTAAAAATGTAACTAAACAGGATGAATAGCAACCACAAAAGATATTTTAAACTGGAGTAGACATACAGGAGCCACCTGTATCTCTTACAGAAAGCTTTTATAAGGTGCCGTTGCATTCTGAGGTTAAAACAAGTACTTGCTAAAATTTCCTAAATAGGTCTAGGAAGATGCTGCCAACAGGCATCTACAGGCATTCAGGTTTACATGACCACACAAAACTTGAGACCCTGTGCTCAAAAGCTGATGTTCCCAATTTCATCTTTCGCTGTCCAGCTCCAGAAACATTAGCTCTTTCCCTGGCCTCCAGTGCTCAGCCACATCTTCTGTGATGGCCCCGGTGCTGCGTGATGAAGATTTTGGTGGTGAAATACTTCAGGGCCCCATAATGACTTCCCAGTTGGATGGGTTAGCTGCCAAGAGTAAAAAGGCTCTAGAAGAACACACTTGGGCTTGCTGGATGAGCAGAGAGTAGGGGACCAGACTTGTTCGTTTCAAAGAATTAAAGTCTTAGTTCAAACATATGCAAGGCCTGTTTCAGTCATCACATACCAGTAACTGTGCTAGGGAGGGTTTGGTACACCGTATCGCTGTGAACCCCACAAAGTAGGGTCTCCCCCTTCTCTGCCAGGCTGGATGAGATACAAGCATCCTCACCATAGTGTTATGTACAGATTAAGTTCATTATTTCAGCCTGAGAAAATAAAATGTTGCTTAATCTAATAGAAATTAGTTTTTATGTTGCATATGAAAATACAGATTGTTTTAGATATTGTTCAGATTCATAACTCAGGCTGTTAAAAAGAGATTGCTTCCCTTGAAAATGATGCTACACTCTTCTGCTGCTATATTCTAAATGTCTGGGGGTAGGAGACACTTTTCAATCACTGTGCTGGTACCAGGTTTTTGTTTTGTTTTTTTTGTTTTTATTATTGGCACATTCAATTCACAGGATGATCTAAAAAGAGAGAAACTTGTGGAACTCTGCCAAAATTATGTTACTGAGTTTGATTCCCCCTGATTATGATTAGGAATTGAAATTAATATTTATGCTGTATTTGTTTCTTCAACTTTTCACATTTAATGCATTTTAAATCAGCTATGCTGGCATCATCTGTGTGAAATAGTTGCACAAATGGCCAGGATTCTCTAGTCATCTTAGTCATGCAAAGCATAGTCTCTTTAAAGGGACAACGTTTTTTTCTTCCATTGGCAAAGTTGTCCATCTCTTCTGGGATGTGAATGTGACTAGCAATGGAAAGTGGTAGTTAATTTTAAACTGTCTCACTCAGAAAACCTGAGATGTTGAGACATCCTCAGATGTTTTGCATTGCATCAGATGGCTTACAAGCAGCACATTCCTAATGACATGTATTTAAAAAAGAAACTACTTGAGACAACTTGTCAGAAGTTTTAGTGCAAGTTGAAGCTAAGGCATAAATTAATGTAAAACATTTTCTAAAATCACAGAATCATTCTGATTGGAAAGAAAATCTCAAGATCATCTGGTGCAACCTTCTGCTCAAGCAGAGTTAGAGCGGGTTTCTCAGGTCTGTGTCCAGGCAGCTATTGAGTATCTCCAAAGATGGAAATTCCACAACTTCTCTGCGCTCTTTTAGTGCTTGCCCACTTCCACAATACAAAAAGTGCCTTCTTTTGTTCAGATTTTTTTTTGTACCCATTGTTTTTTGTCTTGTCTCTGGGCACAAGTGAGGAAATCTTGGCTCCCTCATCTTCATTCCCTGCCATCAAGTATTTAAATATGTTGATGGAATACTCCTGAGCCTTTTCTTCTCCAGGCTGAAAGAGTCCCAGCTCTATCACCCTTATATAAAAGATGCTCCAGTCCCAGAAGCATCTTTGTGGAAAACAGAAACACCTTTGCAGGACAAGAGGAAATGTCCTCAAGTTACTCCAGAAGCAGTTTGGATTAGACATTAGGATCCAGTCCTTCTTAGAAAGGGTTGCAAAACATTTGAACAGACTGCCCAAGGAAGGGGTGTAGCCACCATTCCTGGAAGCATTCAGAAAACTTGAGGACATGGATTGTTGGTGAGCATGGTGGTACCACTAGGACAGCGCTCAGACATGATGATCCTAAACATTTTTTCCAGCCTTACCAATTCTGTTATTCTATGTCCCTTTGTTGGACTCAAACCAGCATGTCCATGTCCCTCTTCTGCTGGAGAGCTCAGAACTGGACCCAGCACTTGAGGTGTATGTCACCAGTGCTGAGTAAAGGGAAAGGATCACATCCCTCCATGGTCTGATGACTCTTTTCCTCAGAGGATACTACTGGCTGCCTTTACCATGAAGGCACAATGCTGGCTCAATGTCCCCATTACTTTATATTAATATTATTATTGCTTGCCATTCAATTCACTGCTTCCATAGAGTAAAATATGCCCTGACTTAATTAAAAAGGATATAGACATATTTAAAACATTTTTTTAATGTATGGATTACTGCAGTTTAAGTGACAAAAATCAATTTATCACTGACCTAACATAAATTTTTTGTTCTCTCATTTGGACGAAACCCACGCTGGTTTTATTCATATAAGGAGTGTTTTGAAAGTGTAACATTCAGTGCTTTGAAATTATAAACAAGAAATCATGCCAGGACTGATAATATTGATGAATTTTTTCTTAGAACTCAAAGAGTGTTCTCATAGTTAGCAGACACACCTCTAGGAAAC
This sequence comes from Euphonia xanthogaster, assembly GCA_034509185.1. Lineage (NCBI taxonomy): Eukaryota > Metazoa > Chordata > Aves > Passeriformes > Fringillidae > Euphonia > Euphonia xanthogaster. The sequence goes on from JAYDZK010000113.1 coordinate 103,688,180, forward strand.
TAAAGAACTGTTAGAAGGATAATAGCTTTTAAAATCTTACTTTGAAATTCATTATTTGTGAGATTAAATACTTGGGGCTTGTCTTGAGACAACAGTAATTGAGGCCTGCCATTAAACTCCTTTGTAACTTTGTCTCAGTTTTGTTTCATAGACAAAGTTAGGGAACATCATATGAGCATCTGCCCTAATCTGATGTACATTATAAAGCTTGTATCAGGTTAAGTCCTCTGAATATATAGCTTGAAAATGTGCAATACAATAGAATTATCTTTACAATCCAGTGGTCCTCAAAATGTCTCAGTAACCACAAGGCTTCCCCTATTTCTTTTTCAGGGGCCTTGTTCAGAAGAACTTGTGATAGTCCCCCATTTCTTCATTTTGAGTCAAATTAATGCACTGTACGAAAGAAAAATGTCAAATTCATAGGAAGGTGCTTAACTTTGGAGGACACTGGAGCAGCAATGTCATTAATGGGATGAACAAATCCAGAGTTATGGTGCTGGCATCTCTGACATTTCTCACTGATAGTTCGAGAAATTTCTTGATTAATGTGAAAATATAAAATCAGAGAGATGACAACATTCATACCCTGATCATGCACTCAGTCTCTTCACAGAGACATTTAAAGTAGAAAAGTTCTCAAGTGTGAGAATTATGTAAATTAGTGTAGGTAAGAATCCCAAGTAAAATGTGAAGCACCCAAGTCATTACAACTTTTCCACATAAATATAATTTTTGCCTTGAAGGTCTGTGGATACTAGTATCAACTTAAGATTGCAGAAAATGCTTGAATAGCATAGTCACAAACCCAGAACAAACATTTCCAGTCAGTCATATTTTCCCATGCTTCTCAGTTTTAATAGTAAGGGTGTAAGAAACACATGAATTCCTTTCTCTTCATGAACCATCATCAAAATAAGACAATTTTTTTTTCTATTTTCTTTGCTCGCCTCCCTGTCCTTGTCTGCATTTAGCTGAATGAAAGAATCTAGGATTTTAATTTATACAAAGGATGTATTTCCTCAAGAGAAACAAAAAGAAGTGGAAAGAAAAAATAAAAGAGAAAGAAATAACAAATATGGACCATCTGGGGCACAGCCTACACTTTAGTGAAGGAGAAAGTGCATTTGATGCACATTATCTGAAATACTCTCTAGGACACCCTAAGGTAATCCTACAGGTGCTCCAGCCATGGAGAGTAGACCTATCAGTCAAGTCTACTAATCCACTTTAGAAACATTCTCTACCAGATGGGAAGCATTAGCATAAGTTCATTACTTTCAGATGTTGTGTTATGGAAGTTCACTGGTCAGTCTCCTCTTACCTCAGCAATGAGACTTCTTGAAGAGGGACTATGAAACCATGCACAGTATTGCCCAAAGTAGCTTTGCTCTGCAGTCTAGGGTTGTCTCCACAGTCATAAGAGGTAAACCTGGAGACACTAAAATATTTTGTACTGTCATATCTTACTTCAGCATCAACAGATTAATTGCTCCCTGAATACTCTCTGATTCCCTGGTTAGTAAAGTAATTGAGAACATTCAGCAGACAGTATTTATTGTTATGATGTCTCTCACTAAATATTCTAGTATGACAGCAGACCTTTTCAGAAACCAAATCAATGCATCACCTAAATCGCACGACTGAAAAGGAAAAGAAGTCCTTTTTTACCTGCTTTCTTTGACTTGCTAATCCTAATCATATAAAATTATGTATAAAGGTGATCAAGCATAGGACTACCCTCAGACAACTGCGGATTCACAGTGTACATCTTTATTCAGTACATATTTTCATCCTGTTTTCTTTCTTCTTATGTTCCTTCCATTCCTTGTTCTGATTCTGCAGGAGTGTGTCCTGTCTGGCAAAATCCTAGAATCCTCTCGCTTGGATTAACTCATATGTAGAATCTTCAGGGCAGTAAAACCTGGGGTCTTGACTTCCCTCCTCTCTGCCTCTGTGGAGACAGAAAGATAGATAAATAAACTCAGAAGACACCTTTCCATGACTCAGTTAATGGGGTTAGATTAATTGCTTAGTTTTCATCATCACTCAGAGATCATGACAAAGGGTGATTGTCCCTGGCTCCTTTTCTTCTGCTAGAGGAAAGACAGGCTCCAGCATTTATTTCTTCCAGACTGGACTGGGATAGCACGGGAGACCAGCAACATATCACTTGTGATGGATAACCACCCCCTTCATCATTCAGACACATGAATAACCCATGTTCACAGATTTAAAGATTAGGTGAAATGAAAACTTTGCTGCTGTAGGCTTCAGTATTTTTCTTGCTGGACTGGATGATGGTGATGCTTCTCTGAGTGGTGAGTCCACGGAGCAGGTTATAATCCAGAAACTGTGGAGGACTAGGGTGTGAAGCTTGGCCTAAGATATGATGTTCAAATAGCTGAGGCAAAGAATAACTTTTAATTTGCTACAAAGAAAAACACATCAAGAGCCAGGAGATTCTTTTTTTTAGGTAAACCAGTTCACAGCAAATGATCCCACCAGAAGTGTCTATTATGGCGTGACAGGGATCCCTAAACCATCTCCAAATGAACCGATGCAACTCTAAGTAGGAAGTAGAGCTGAACAGATATATTGGATTGGAGTTCCGATGGAAGGGCTGTGGTAATGTGGCATAGAGTCCAGGTGCTTATTATCTCTGGTCTCCAAATCTCTCTCTCACCCAATATTAGCTTAGGTGTTTTATTACACAGAAGTGTATGTTTATCCTTCAGGGAATTTCTGCTCTGCTGGGGGTGCACATATGAGTAATTCCTTTCTATTCTGTACAAATGGGCTGGCAAGAAGCTGCAGAGAACTGCAAGAGTTTAATTAGCTGGTTCAATAATATTATTTTCAAAATATTTTCCCCAGGGCACATAGTTCTGTATTGCCTGCTGAAGCCTTATCCTTAGCCCCTGAGTATAAAGTGCCATGGATTCAGTTTGATGCCATCTTGCAAGACAGGTATTCATGAGACTTTGATGAACACTTGGACGCACACTTAGATGAAAGCCCCACTAAAGAAGAAGGGAGTTTTCCTTTACATTTGGCTGGCTTTGGATAAAGCCTTTAGCATTGTCAAAAGCTCTGAGCTATCTCACTTTAAAAATAAATTTTGAAAATATGTCAGACACAGTCAATAAACATACTGATAATATAATAAATAAAAATTGGTTGCTATAAGCCATACTGAGATTCAAGCATCTAATCTTTATGAAAACAGTATAATGGTGAATAAATCTTCACTGACAAGTCTAATTTGAGGCAGCAAAAATGATTGCAGCTTTTCTTTCATCTCAAAGAAATGGCTATCACCAGAGTTCTCCATTATCAATACTATATTTTATTTCATAAATTACCTTTAAAATGGTTATTATATGTTATTATATACATATATATATAACAGTAACAATTCTGATAATCAACAGACTGTGCGAGAGTAGAGATATCAATTACTGGGGACATGCATAGTAGAAGCTTTTGTCCTGAAGTTTGTGCTTTTTCTTTATTGGCTGAATATTTAATTTGCTTTCTATCATGGGAAGAATAACTTATATTAAAAAAAAAAAAAAAAAAGGAAAGGAAGCATAGCCTCAAAACCACTTGTGACAAAGAAAGAACCAGCCAAAAAATTGCCATATATTTCTACCTGCTGTTTCATTGAGCATATATTATTTGTGGACTGTGACTTGGACAGAGTGTGCATTCACAATGCTAAAGGGAGACAGAAATTCTCACATCTCCTTTGTGGCCATCTGGATGTGAACAGGGTGCTGAAGGGGAAGCAGATTTTTTGGATCGTTGAAATACATCTCCTACACCCCAAAATCCACAAACCAGGAGGCTAAAAGGATGCTGGTAGAGAGTAGAGGAGAAGACTGGGGTGGTGTTGGGCTTTGTCCTCCACAAACGGGCTGTCCAAGACAGCGGGGCTAGTTCAAGGGATTTCTAATTTACTTTTGGGATAGACTAATCAAACAGCCACATGCTTTCCACCTAAAATGAGAGACATCTGCTGCAAAGGTTTCTGGCTGGTGCATGTTGTACTCCATCTCATGATCAGCACTAAGCCTGTACAAACACCTACATAAATATTATTAGAGTTACTATCAACCAATTTGTATCACAGTAACGCCATTGATTTTCGCTGGAAATATACTGGCTATACATCAGCTAGAAGAACTGGCTTGCAAATTGAATTTCTTTGCTGAGGCATAAGTATTTAGGGACAGGCTTCAGGAGAACAAATGTGCAGGAGTAAAATATAAGAGGAATTTGATAAAGGCTTTATCAGCTTCTGAGGCTGAAAGACACCACTGCAGAGAACAATTTTATGAAGGACAGTGCTGTCTGCGAGGCATACTGTTCTTGTGAACATCAGATACTAAATTATTTTCCTTTTTTTTTTTTCATTTAGAAATTGGCAGCTCCTCCTCCAATTACACGTTTACAAATGGTGTAACTCCAATGGAGCACAAAAAACATATTTAGCCCCTGAAAAAGTAGAGAACTTTGGGAAAAAATAATTTACATATCTTAGGCTACACCAGATGAGTCTGTTTGACTATAGTCATTAATTGCTGCATACATTTTCTCAAAGCAGGTGCAGGTACCTTACATGGACTCTAGGAACTACTTTTGCTCTACAATAGGACAACTGACAACAAACTATCTCTCTATTAAAACACATTCCTACTTTTTTGTTTTTGCTGCTTGCATTGAGATAGAATCCAATTTTATCAAGATAAATGGGAAAGATCCTACTGATCTTGGTGCCCTTTGAATCAGATCTCTTAGGGCTGAGTCAATTCCAATTAACAATTTTTTTCTCCATTATGCTCATGAAGTTTTGCTCCAGCTAACCTTGTGTCTCCTTGAGCACTTCATTCCTTGCCTCCAAGTATTCTGTTCACCTTCTCCAACAGTGTGTCTTTTTAATATGAACTGTTTTCAGGTTCATTTTTCTCTTGAGCTCTGCAGATGGAACAGGGTACCACAGCTAGATGACGTATGGAGTCCCTGTTGATTCCAGATTGCTTACAGATTTCTGCTAGGTCCTGTAGTTTGCTTCATGAATCATGCCAGCCTAATCTTTGATGCTATGAAAGAGCTCTGTGCCCTGGGGATGGCTTAGGAATAAAACCAAAAGCAAGATCTAGTGAATGGGGTCAGTATGGCAGAAGAGCATGACCTGCAAAAAGAAAAGAGTATATATAATGCAGAATTAATTCCCTTTAAGAAAATATTTTTATTAGTTATACTGAATCATATTTCTATGTAATTTAAAGAGTCTCTAATATAGCTTCCCTCAGGCCTGCTGAAACTTGTTTGCAAAGTGAACTTCAGCTAAACTTCACCTCGAACTGACAAGGAAACAGGCAGGTCTAGCATAGTATTCTTGGGCTTTCTTCCCACAGCAGTGTATTGTGGAGAGATATCATTTTGATTTGCTACAGTGGGTTTTTCTGAAGAAAAGATAAAATAGAAAAGGGTAGGGAGGCAAGAGGAAAGGATCCTGACATAAGAATGGCTATCTTAGGCCAGCCTTAGACTAGTCCACACTAGAGGTTGGTAGGAAAGGAATTAGAAATAACAAGTATATAATTTTACTTTTCTTTGTATAAGCCTTTCAGCTTCAGGTATTTGCTGACCAAGGTGCTTCTTAATCCACAGTTTCTTATTGTATCTTTACATTCAATAAAAAAAAAAAGAAGGAAGGCATCAACGAGAGTGAAATAATAGCAAAGGTGTTGCATGAAAAATGAAAATTCACATGGTGCTCAGGAAACAAGGCTATGATGACCTTATTTTCTATTCTCATCCGACCTAATCAGAACACTTTTAGGGCTAAAAAATTAAAGTCAGAGCAGTGTGCTGGAAAATTTTTGCAGACTGCTCTAGCTGAAGATGTCTGATGTTTTGAATATGCAAAAAACTCTTAGGTTATAAAAGGTGTCCTTCTGTACTTCTTTTCATGCTCACTCTCCACCCCCCTCTTCTGGATTTGGCTGGAGTAGCGTGGCTGGCTTTTCTTCACAGTGGCAAGTGTGGCAGGGGGAAGGTGCAGGTTTGGGCTGAACACAAGTTTGATAAAATAGAGAATTTTTTTTGTTAATTCTGAGCAAATCTTGCACAGAATACATGCTTTTTCTGCTTCTCATACCACCCCACCAGTGAGGAGGCTGGGGGTGAAAAAGAAATTTTGAGGGAACACAGCTATATTTAAATGTAACGCTCTTTTGAAAAGGTGATGAAGGCAAACAGCACATCCAAGGTCTTCAAAATTACAGCTTCCCCTAAACTTGCACCTCAAGCCCAGAGGAGGACCTCAGCCATGGGACACTGCCATTTTCACACTGCTTCTGCAGCAGCTGTCTTCTCTGGAAGGTGCCCTATACCTCCAGGAAGTGAAACATAGAGAGACAACATTATAGCTGCATAGGGGGGAGCAACAACACTACAGTCTGCACTGTGGAATAGCTCAGGCCAGAATTTTCTCCCCTTTGGGCTTCTTGAAGCTCATCCAAATCATAACTTAACCTCAGCATATAGTGTGGACATGTGGAAGCTTCCAGCACAAGCAGGAATGATAGCTTGCTTGTGCTCAGGTGCAGCACAGAGATGGTGCACACGGAGAATGAGTGCACAAGCATGGCTGCAAGATTTTGCAAAGGGATGGGTTTTGCCTTGTGTGTCTATGACACCATTAAGCCTTTCCTCTTATGTTTCATGTAAAAACAAAATTTTATCTTGACTGTGCTAAAATTACACTTTAAATATGAAGCTACATGCTGTAAAGTTTCATTAAAATGCATGCAAATATGCATTTGCTAAAGGAATGGCACATTTCTCCAAAACATGAAGCAGGATTTCCTTTTAATTAGATTTACACAAAGAAACTGATTATTTTCCTGCCATTTTTCCCCCTTATTTTTTTTTTCTTTTGCTAAGGGAAGCACTTGTGAAATCCTCTTTCCTATCAGAGAAGTAGTCAATTCTCTTTATTTCCAGGAAGGCAACACTATCTCTGAAACATCAGGCAATCAGCAGCTTACATCTTACTTTGGAATTTGGCACAAATGAGAAAACCACTATATTACAAAAAAAGACATAATGAAATAGCTCTTTATACCTGCTTATTATTCTGAGCAGAGCTTTCATTTTCCTTTATAGCATTTGTACATTAAAAAAAACCCCACCAAAACAGAAAAAAAACCCAGTGAATTTTTATGTATTTATATGATACATTTGCAGGAAGCAGAGCAAACTATGAAAGCCGTGATATGAGTGTGGATTGAAAGGAAGTAGCACAGAAGGGTGACATTTATTAATTTACAGATGGTATTACTCTAGCTGCCTGAAACCATAGTGATCTGGTAGCAGACATGGAACTCCAAATGCCTGAAGCAACCCCAGATGTCACAGCATACACTCCAGGGAATATAATTTAATAATAATTTATATGGTAAGTATAAGACTTGTGAAATATGTCATTCAGCACCATCACTGTGCACATTCCCTGGTGAGTAATGTAAGAACATATATTATTTCAGAGCTTTGAATCAGGAAAGAGATGATAATTAGATTCCTACTTTAAATCAGGTATAGGAAGGGGAAAATTAATCAACTTAAAAAGATAATTTAGCAGGTTTGGATTCTCTAATGACACTTCTTATTAGAATGAGGGCATAATTTGGGACACATATAAAGTTGCTAATTATTATGAAAATATTTTCAAACATGCTGTAGGCTCAAAGGTGAAAAAAGTTTATGCAAATCTTGACAATAAAACCTGTCAGATGCTCCATAGCTTGGTATAAGTATCTGTATAAGTATCTGTTCTGAGCAGCTACGGGCTTCATGTTAAAAACTGTAATTGGAAATTTTTCATTTTGGGCTGCCTTGCTCCTGAACTGAATCCTGTGGTTACTTAAGAGGTCTGTGGGAGAAGGAATTTTTTGAGAAGAAATTCATTCTCTTTCTAACTGTGTTTTCTGTTTGTGGTCCCTATAGTCTGTTAATCATCAGGAATTGCAGCCCTTTCCCTAGCAATGGGATTGAAGCAGAAATGTCTTCTCTTCCTAACACTGTTCAGTGTGCTCCAAGTCAGTGGAAAGAACTGCATGACTGCAGCAGGGCTTAGAAAGCACCGTGTAAATCATCCAGAAGAAAAGCAAATATATATAAGACAGGTCTTAAAAAGAGGACTGTATTTTTCAAAGCGAATATTCTAACCACTAGATTAAACTGTGCACCCTGCAGTGCATCTCAGCTTCTTCAGAGGAAGTAGGTTTGTTTGGTGAGCAATAATAAGCTATGGGAAATGCCTCAGTGCTCTAAAAAAGAAAAGGGCTTGATATAAACTTGTGAAAGAGAAGTTTGAGTTATGCCCATGTTAATCCTGAATGCACTGTAGTAAGAGAAGAGGCTTTGCATTGTGCTTCTGTCTCTAGAGGACTTTCAGACTCCCAGATCCCCATCTAGACAATATAGCGTTAAAGCTTGTGGAATCGTTCAAGCACATGAAGGACCTACTGCTGCTGATTTTAAAATGCTTTGGATATCCCTCACCTCTTTAGACACCTAGAAGTTACACCAACTAGTCCATCTCCTAGGCTACCTCTGAAGTGAATGGAGAGACCTGAGGATTTTCAGGGGACAATTTATCCTCCTTTTCTAGACATTAAGGACAACATGAGTCACAACATCTAAAGGTGCTTGCCTTTCACCGCTGACTACGGAGAAAGTCAAGATGTTTAACTTTTTGTCAGTTAGGGAGATAAATTCCACCCACGGTGTCTGCATTAGGCATTGTGATTTAAAGAAAACTTATACAATCTGGGACCTTTGCATAGTCTCATTTAAGGTACAGAAGAGGAAAGGTTTTTACTGCACCTTGTTAAATCTCATCTCTATTTTCTTCTTTTGCATCTAAGAAAAAATGAAGGTATTTAAAAAACAGTGCAAAGCCAAAATGTGCACTTTTGCCAAATACACAGCAGTATTTCTTCAAGGGTGTTGTTATAAAGTGGAAAGTTTGCACCATCATTCAGTGAGGCACTGATGGAAAAGCTCATTGCCATCCTTTTTCCCATGAGTTTTATATTCATGAATCAGCGTTCAAGTTAAGGGTCAAGGTGGTCTCCTTGGTCTTTGAAAAGTTACATTACTGACAAATACCAGAAGAGTGTCCCATTGTATAGCAAGTGAGTTGCAGAGACCAGCTAGGATTGCATTCATTCCAGTGAAGTTTCATAAACAGGCTTTCTTGAAATAATCTTCAACACACTTCAAATGCTACTGAACTGAGTAATCAGAAGATAAACTTCCAGAAAAAACAGAAAATCCAGCTAGACAAGGGACTAAGTCAAAATCTTAAAGCACATGAAACCATCTCATGAATAAAAATATCTGTTGTCTTCATCTTGATCAGGTAGAAATGCCAGGGTACCCTCTTTATGCTAATGGAAAGTATTAAAATGATTTATTGCAGAATGAGAATTTTATAGTTTGCTTCACATACAACACACCTTCAGACTATGTACATCCTTTGATAAAAACCCTGTTTTCCAAGCTTTTATTCCCTGCTCTGCTTTAGCTTAGCTTTATTCTTTTATCCAGCTTGTGGATCGAGAGCAAGTGTCTCACATACCTAAAGTTGTATTTTGAGAAACAGGAAAACCTCTTCTGGTGCAGTGTTTCCAAGGATCTACACTCATGTGCAAGATTGTTGTTATAAAATAAGGCATAGCGTGGCCATGACTGTTGCTGTCCCCTTCTGTAGACAAAAGAAATAGACAAGTAACTCAGGAGTATTTGGTATACCAGGAAAATCTCTGCTGGACATGCAGACCAATTTTGTATCTGCTAAGTCAAACAATGTTCTTCTGAACAGTGAATGAAAATCTAAACCTAAAGTTTTGTCATGCTGTTGTTTAAAGGATTGGGCTAAGTAAGGAATAGCAAGCGGTGAAACACGGCTTGCATCAATGACACATGGGCAAAGAGAAAAATCTCTGTGGGGTTCTGGAAATTGATCTCTTATGGGGGAGTAGAGCAGTCTAGACTGAGCTTTTTAGTCTTTTAATTTGGATGTTGTAGGTACATTTTATGTTTGTTACTGTGGTTTGCCTTATAATGATAAACCACTTTGCCATTAGGGCTATGCTCTCTGTGAGAAAATCTCTTTGATATATTCAAAACTACTAAAGATGAGAGCCCATTTGTGGTTGTCAGAATTTAGTTTTGTTCTTTCTTTGCATCTGAGTGCTGTGATAATGATGTTTTTTCTGAGGCAGACAAACCACAAGGTTAATTGCATAAAAGTGGAAAATATTCAAACTAAATTTTGTAAGAGTTTAGTTTGACAGTTTTAGACCCTAAATACTATTTATTTCCAATCTCAAAGTAACAATAATTTAATTGAATAATGTATATTGTTATAATATTTTGCTTCCTTCATATCTATTTACATCCCAATAACATATGTAGATTTCATCGTAACAAATTAAGTACCAAGCAATAGAAAGTTTTAGAGACAATTTCTTCATCATTATCTACAGGATCATTATAAGAAAGAACATAAAATTGGTTTCAAGTATCGATTTTGAAAGTCAAACCATGAAGCAGATGTATATGAGACAAAAAATACCTAATATCCCCTTTCATTAAATCTCATGGCTATTAGACTCCTCAGAATTACTTGCTAATGTTTCTTTATGGTATCAAGTCTCAGTACTAAGAAATAATTTGTTAATTTTCAAATGTCTGATGCTTTTAGCTGAAATGTTTTGTTTTCATGCATAAGTATGTATTTTGAAAAAATCTGAATCATAGGAAAACAGTACCTCAGAATGTGTATCTAGTATATATTTACATATACCATGTAATGCCTGCCAATATGTAAATCATTCATTTTATCATGGCTTTAAATCAGATCTAGTCCAAACAACAACTTTACCAATGAACCATATCTAAACCCAAGCTATTATTCTGGAGCTTTCAACCAAAATCCCCAGCACTGGTGATTTCCTGTACAAGATGATGCTTCAACTACAGCATTTCTGGGAAGTACTTCACAACAACCCCATTTGATCATAATTAATGTACTCCCAATGCACATTCAGTTTACTCTCATCCAAAAGGCATCCCATGTGTATGCTACAAGACTGCTCATCAATCTGACCAAAACCCCATCAACACGAGGGAGATTTATTCCCAGAACTGCACTTCTGACTCAATGCAGGAACCAGTAGTGGATGGCAATGTGGGCAGTCTCTACAAGCCTTATACAAACTCATTCAGCTTCAACTTATGTTTGATTTTAGGCTGGAATTTAGAGGTCTGAGGAAACCAAAGGTACTCCTCAGTCCCATTTTAAATATTAGCCCTTCCCTTCTCCCCAAGCAGAACACTGTCACCTCTAATATTTAAGGATTAGAGTAAGCCTACAGGTTTCCTCCAGTTTTTCTGCTACAGATATGAGCATTTGAGAGCAGTTCTGGTCTGGGAAAACCACTGGGGTTTCAGCACTGGACTGGAAAATTGTTTAATTATCCTTTTCAGAAGGCCTCCACTCCACAATCACTTCTGATATAACATTTTATTTATCACAAGTTTTATTTAAACCAGAAATTAAGCTAAAACTAGTCTTTATTTAACACTTATTGTATAATGTGTGTTTTAGTCCACACATCTTGTTTTTATTTTATTTTATTTTATTTTATTTTATGGATGTTTTTAATTAACATACATAATATTTTTGCCTCTTGATTATGTTATATATGACTGATTTACTTGGTGCAGCAAACAGATTTGCCTCAGCACTGATTTCCCAGCTTTCTTCTACTGAACAATATTTTTATTGTCAAAAAGTGGAATGGAACCACAAATCCCTGAGATATGAGTGCAATCAATCTTGTTAACTGTTGCTTTAGCCAGTGATCTTTATTAGGTGCATATCTCCTATTGAATACTCACTGAACTCAAGGCATTTCCTGAGCACTGATCTGCCACTTCTTCCATAACAAGGGCTTTGTGCTCAGCTTGTCGGTCCTGTTTTGTTTGGTTTATGACTAAAAGGTCGCCCTCAGGGAAAGCAAAAAATCCACCAAACATTCGAGAATAGTCCTGCAAAATGTTCATTTGCACTCATACCTTCTCAGTTTACAGGATCGAAAGCTTTCCTTCAACTAACAATATTTAGTTCCAGAAAATGTTGAGTTCAGGTGGGTTTTCTTGAACACTGGACAGCCACAATCTGTAGTCTTCTGCTCTTTCCCAAATATAAGTGTAGTTTAAAATTATTTATTCCTGCACTCAAGGAAAAAATCTCCATCATAAAACTACAATAAAAAATATAGTAGTAAAAAGAGCTAAATACACTCACTTGTAATATTTAGAAGAATTGTATGTCTGGCACAATGCCATTCCAGGGACACAAGCTCACAAAGAACCCAACACTAAATACTAGATGAGAAGACATTGTTTCTTTCCCTGCTGTTAAGTCAACTTGATTCCAGCCTTTTGGTTTTCCTCTTTCATGAGTGAGAAAAGATTACACTTCTACTTTGCAGAAGTCTTACACAAAAAAAACCAAAACAAACACAACAACAACAAAAAAAGGAAAAAACAAAACAAAACAACAACAACAATAAAAAACTCAAAAAACCCCACAAACAAACAAGCAAAAGTATATTTGGAGTTGCTTCTTAATTGCATTTCTATAAAGATATCTGCCTTGTTCTGACTTCACAAAGCTAAGACCAGCGGTGAAATTAAGAGAAGGAAAGACACATACAGTTTTTCTGTGCGTTCTTTGCTTAGGCTTTGAATCAGATCTATTAATGAAAACTGAAACTGAACTTCCACCAAAATGAGGTGACTAATAAATGAGGAAATTGCAAGTTCTTCAGTAACCAGTTGTTACCAAAGTTGTAAATCTGACTGGTGAGAAACATTAACTACAAGCACTCCACCTTCTAACAGGCAAGAGGGTCCAAAGCAGCAGAGAAAGCAGCCTTAGAAAGAAGTCCTTAGACATGTACAGGCCATCCTTTCATGCTGAAGGGAATCCAATGTATGCTGCAGCACGCTTATTTGTAAAGTTGGAGGTGTAAAGTTGGAGGTTCCCGAGTTCAAAGTTAACCTTCCAAAACCTAACTCATTTAAATGTGTGGAAAAATAGAATCCTATTACTGTGATATTAAATATTTATGGGCACTTTCAAAGACTGAAAATTTTTAGTTGAGGCAAACACATGACTCACCCTTTTGCTTGAGCTTTCTTAATAGTTTTCTGCTGCTTTAACATTATCATATGTACAACATGTTACAGACAATCTCTGTGCACTCCTGTGGATAAATATACATAATATTCACAGGAAATATTCATAATATGGAAATATTTATTTCTTAATCTGGTTTGCTTCAATTCTTTGCAAGATGTTGCTGGTGTTTCTGGAATTTTTAGCAGCATTTCCTCCTTTGTGCTTCTTTCTGACAACAGCTGAGTCAATGGTCATACACTTTGCTGAGATGTGAACTAACTGTTATGATTTATCCATGACATTTATTTTCACTTTAAAAGAGTATTTCTTCAGAAAGTTAAAGTCATCCCCTCCTGACTTGACAGCATATCCCAGAAGGGTTTTACATGGAACTAAGAAATCGGAGTATTTCTGAAATTCTGAGGGAGCCTTGCCAATTCTCACCCCCTGACCCTGTCACAAACATATTAAACTTTTGTTTGAACATAAACCTCTTGCTCATAATACTGCAAAATATTAATCCAGAAGGTTTTCCTTTCTTATCCAAATAATTTATTTGTCTAGTTTAACAATTCATTTCAGAAAAAAAAAAATTGGCAAAACAAAGTAACATGTATGTATAATTCTGACTGGTTATTCATGGCTTTAAAATTAGACTTTAAACATTTTTCATAAGAATATACAATCAGAGACAAGAAGCATCCTTCTAATATAGTGAAGACTGAATTGCAGTGCTTCAGATATTATGAAATTCATCCAGAGGGATTATCTATTATCTAAAAATGGCTGGTACTGAAAACCTCTCCTGCATGGAACACTTGCCTAAATTTGTTCCAGAGCTTAACTGTCCTTTAAATTAGAAAAGTATCTTATTTTAAATAAGCCTATTGCTTCTTACCCTGTTCCCCATGGATAATGAAGAATGAGTTGTTTCTCTTTTTGCAGCATTCATTTTTAGATTTAAAGACTACAGTATGTTCTACCTTAATCTTGTTCTGAACAGTTTAAGATTTTTGGGTCTTTTCCTTTAGTAAATCATAACACTTTAGATCATTCTCCTTTGAAGTATCTGTACAATATTGTGATTAACTTGAGTGAGAGAAGAGAAAATCTGACAAGGATACAGCTGAGACATGACCCTTATGCAAGAATTCAAATATCCAATGTGTGGCACTTCCATTTACACATCAAAATATATACTATTTTAGCTTTTTTTTCAGTCATGCTTTGGACTCCATTTCTCCTACTCTGCCACCGTTCTTTCTTTGAGGTTCTGGGTGAGGTCCCTGGAGTTGCTTCAGGCTGTTGCAGTAGACCCACAATGGGAGTTATGGAAAAGTAGAAACTGCCCAAACATAACAGGCAGTTTTCTTTAGGCTTCTCACCCAGTGATTAGTATCTGGGGAAGAGGCCTTGAAGGTCATTGCTACACACTAAAAATGAAGTTTTTCTTCCAAGGATATAATAACAAAATACTTAAGTGAATTTTTTTTTTAACTTGGGTTGTGTTACCAAAAATCATGTAAAAAATAAAATTATATTGAAAAGTTACATTAGCCTGCCCAATCTACTAACACATCCTTACCAACCATCCTTACCATGAACATGAATGGAGTGTCATCTGAATAAGTTTTCATATACCATGAAGAAAATAATTGTGTTGATTGTTTGAATTTTTTCAGAAAAGAATTAAAGCCAATGTGATTATGGGTATCCAGTTTTTGGAATGCGGCTTAACTTTTCTTCTGCTGAGTCCCTGAGTCATTCTCTTCATAAAGCACCTGCAGACATTTCATCTTGTCTTAATTTGCAAACTATGTTCTGCAGTCCAATGTACAACTTTTTTAGTCTTTTCATATGCTTCTATAATTAGGTTAAATTTGGATGATTCATGATGTTAAATGATCCTCAAGGCCATGCTTCCAAATTCTTCAATAGTAACTCATTAAATGCAAACCAATAAAATGCAACAGTTATTGCACATAAACTATCTCAAGGTCTTCTGATTCTTCCTGCACATCCTAGCACAACACTGGCCTGGCTACACAGCTCTATCTCCTCACTTTGTATGTAACATAGTAAAAAAAAATCTTTACCTACAAATAAAAAATTAAGAGCACAAAGACAGCAGAGGAGTGAAAACGCATACAAGCAATAAGCATCAAAAGGATGTGAGTTACAGAAAGTTGGGTTTGCATGCTCCACTTTTGGACAAGCTGCTGGGCTGGAATCATGTTTATATTACGTGTCTATGTGCAAGATTCTATGAAAAACAGAAGTAAGTATTTGTCTATGGAGCCATGTGACATAGCCACAAATATCCAAGCTGTATTTTTTGACAGTTGCAAAGGTATATTATAGAGCTCAATAGTCTGTAGGAACTCCAGGAAGGCATTACCATCCACTGCCACAAGAAAAATGAAATATTTTCACACTACTGCATCCTCTAGAATAGTGCAAATCCATGATATCCATATCAGAAGGCACAACAGCTGGCTGGGTTGTAGCAGGAGAGTCCAAGCTGCCTGTAAAAGGGTATGTGACCAGAGGATTCTGTGCTCCAGAATGTGCCTGTAGTATTACTCTGTTTTCATTGAGGTGGTTTGGGGTTCAGATTAACACAAGTGAAAGTCTCTAGAAAAGAGCCTGCAGTACCTCTTTCCCAGGATGTCCTCATCTGGCAGTGACATGGCAAAGAAGAAAGGGCAGCAAGGACTGTGTGACAACATCTCTGTGAACAAACTTTCCTCTGCTGCATGTATCTATGTCACTCTTGTTCTTTTCACAGCATGGAAGACAAAACACTCTCAATCCTCATGGACATGTCCCTGTAAATTCAGTATTACGTCCTTTCAAAACATGGTCTGCATAATTTCCAGGCCCTATATTGTGCTTGTAATCTGATGGCAGCAATTGTAAATAAGCATTTTTTACTCACCATCTCACAGCAGGAGCAATGCTGGTTTTTCTTGTGGAATGGATTTATTTCAAAACAGTGCATGAACACGTGCATTAATATCTCTACAGCCAACCTTTCTGTGCCCTCTCCTGCAAATGAAGAAGAATCATGAACCCATCAGCATGTAAATTTATTTTTCCCTTCCTGATGAAGGATGCGGAATAGCCCTGGCGAAGTCTTTAGGCTTGTGAAGGCTTTCAGGGCACTGTTACAGAAACTCACCAAAAGAGTACCATACTCTCCATGTCTTCCTAATCAAAACCCACAACAGCTGGAACACAAAAAAAGCTCTACTGTTTATTGCATTGTGTGTTGCAGTACTTCAAAGGAAAAAACAAAGTTTTTCTTCAAGATACACAGCATCTCTTCCACTTACTTACCCTTTAATTTGTTGAGCAGGTGGCCTGAAACACAGATGCAGTAGAATCCCCACTCTTGGCATTGCAAAAGAAAAGGAAAGAGATTCAGAAAATACCAGTTGCAGAATACCATTCTGACTTTGTTTTCCCTCAGCCCAATATGGAGACCCAAATTTCCCTCCCAAGATAGCTGAGTACAATTGCAATGTGTCATGTACAGCAAACGCTTGTTTAGTGCACGCACATGGGTCACTGGGCTGATGTGGGAGGTTGTCACTTGCGCTTCAGTGAGCTGGCTGAGGTGTAATGTACCTTTCCAAAAAACTAAATTACACTGCTCTACTAGTGATTCCAATATAACTTCAGCCTCAAATGCACTCTTTTCTAAATCATCCACAAAACTGAAATTTGTCTGTGCTCTGCTGGCTCACTTTTCAATTGTGGAAATGTACTTTCCTTGCCTTGACAAATGTAAGCGGATCTCGTGGTTATCCATTTAGAACGTGGCTGGAAACAGCACCTTTACAATCCACGCCACTGGCCATGCCTTATCCTACTTTTTAACTTTCTCCTACTTGTCAGGGATATTCCTTCTGGCCTCTGCTGCCATGTGGCACCTAAACCCACCTGATGCAGAAGAGGAAATAGAGTCTTTTATGTCAGTTAGCAACAGATGCTCTCAGCCGTATCTACACATTTCTCTTTCTTTTTAGCATCTCATAAGCAACTGCTTTCCCATGTAGTACCAGTGCCACAGGTTGAAGCTCTGTGATGGTGGTCCTCTCTGTTCTAGGACACGTGACAGCTGTCATTACCAGCTAACAGTGACATGTGAGTAAGCAAAAGCCACTTCGGAGAGCTGCAGCACTGTTGTATTGCACTAAATAGTTATTTAATTGTTAGCACTGGGTGTTGGAAAAATGTTATTGGGTCACATATTCCCCCTCACATGGCTTCTCCCTCACATAACCCCCTGGTTTCTGTATGTCCTGGCGGTCTGTCCCACGGGTGGTCCCTCCCCTCGCCCCTCCCAGTGTTACCCCATTGGCCGTGGTCCTCCTTCCCCGCCCCCCTCACCTGGGGAAGAAAACCCCACTGCAGGTGTGGCTCCTGCTCTTTTGCTGCCTGGGTGGTCGCTGCCACCAGAAGTGTCCTGTCTCAAGCTGATAAACTGGATACTCATGCCCACGTGGCAAAGAGCGCTTCTGTCTTTTACTTTGTCCATGCAAGTCTGTTTGGGCTAGAGTCCAGAGCAAGCCGGGTCGGACCAACATAAGGCTCTGAAACCAACGGATTACTGCACAGCACCAACTCACTTAAGGTTTTTGTGTGCTTGATTCACTGGGGGTGTATCAGCATTTCCATGATTACTTTTAAAAGGCTATAAAATCACCTCAGAAGCTTCTTAATGGTGACATGTGGTTATAGCCAGGAAGCAATTTTTTTTTTCCCAAGTGAAATTTTTCTTTTAGAGCATATTTTAAGTGACATAAAAGTAAGATAAATTACTATGCTATATTGGCCTTGGACACATTTTCAGATTTCTAATGGCTTTAAACTGAAAATCACTTGTCTTTGGCAAGTGATTAATTAATTATATTTGAAAATTATATCTGTCAAGATAATGAAGTTCAAAATTAACTGCTGAACATAAAGAATGTTTTCCTCTCTATGCAATTTTCATAATACTTAAAATTCTGGATGATAGAATAATTCCAGAACATGAGCTAGGTTTCAAGGGAGCTATTTTCCTTAAATTAAAACCAAAAAATTTAGGAATTTTCTACATTGCTAAACCACCGTCCAAGATGGTCTGATTAGAGCACTGTTGAGTGCTAACCCTGGGAAGGCGGCTACACCACACAAAACCTCTTACCCATTCCTTTACAACAGGATGGAGGACAGAATCTCACTTTTACAAAGTAAAAGTGAGAAAACTTGTGGGTTGAGATAAGGACAGTTTGACAGGTAAAGCAAAGCCAGAGCAGCAGAAGCAAAGTAAAACAAGGAATTCTTTCAGTCCTCCCCATAGATGTTCAGTCATTTTCAGGAAAGTCAGGCTCCATTACGCATTAGCTGTGCCTTGGGAAGACAAACACCATCAGTCTGAATTTTCCCTCTTCCTCCTCATTCTCCCACCTTTTATGGCTGAGTACAGCATCATATGGCACGGGACACCCCTCTGATCAGTCAATGTCTCTTGTCTCATCAGTGCCCTCTCCCAACCTCTTGTGCATTCCCAGCCTGCTGGCTGGTGGTATGCAGTGAGAAACAGAGAAACCCTTGATGCAGAGCACTGCTCAGCAACAACTAAAACATCAATATTGTTTTGGTCACCAGTCCAAAATATAATACTGTAGATAAACTACTATGAATAAAATTGTCTTACCCAAAAGCCGTACAAACATTAAAAGTTTCTGTAAATCGGAATAAAAATAAAAGAATAAAAGAAAGGGAAGCCTGGTGACTAAGTTTCCTTTCTTCTTCTTGTTAGGCATATATCCCAGTGTCTTCCATTGCTGTGTGGCATCTTTCACATAAAAGAACTTGGATGCATACAAGTAGTTTTCATGTCTAGCAACAGAATACAAGTCAGTCATGATTTGTATGTGCATATCTCTCCCCCCATATTACAGCAGAGTGAAGGAAGTAATTAACAATAAACTTCTAGATGACTTGCTAAGGCTGTCTGCTCCAGCTACTCTGGTGGATATTCCCTGGTAATATTCCCTGGTAAATATTTTTCATGAAAATGCTTTAGTTCTTGGATTAATTTCAGCTTGTTATCTTTTCTATATAACTTTTAAAAATAGAAATACATATTTCCTCCATGTAATGTACCACCATTTTATTTATTTGCTTCTGGATTTTTGCTGTTATCAGCCTTCCCCAGTCTTATCCAAAATGACAGAAACCAGTGAATAAAGAGTAGTTCTGTTGAATATCTATGTGTCTTAGAAAAAGTAGATCTAGAGCTAACAGCCAACATTTTCTCATTACTACTAAGCTGAGGTGAACACCTTAAATGCAGACATCTGAAATTCAGAAATTCAAACTGGGTCACAAGAGTTAGAAAATTTTAATAAAGCCTGATGGGTATCTGATTGGAATCTTTCCTATCCAGACAGAAAGAGAAACCAAGGGACAATTATCTCAGAATGCCTTTATCGTTTTGATGTGGGACAAGACAATTTGGTGATATTTTTCTTACATTCAGCCTTCAAGAAACCACAAACAGAGGAACGTATTTATTTAGCTTGTTTTGAGTGAAAAGGAGCCATTTATTTCTAAGCAGTCTCTATGGAGATCAAGGATAGACTAATTAACCTTGGCTTAATCTACAAATCACACTGACAGTCAGTATCCCACAGAAAAACACTTCCCCACTACAGTGGCAAATTGGTAAATAATCACCTCTCCATACTCCTTTCATTTGCCACTCTCTTCTCTATTTTTGGGTAGGGATGAAGATAAACTGTTTCCCAGCAGAAAAGGGACACGTCAGTCAGAACTGATTGGGAGTAGCGTGGTTTTGGATACATAAGGAAGAAATTTGAAAAGAGCCTTTTCTTCTGTCTGGATAGTTACTGAGACTCCGGATGTAATAAAGAGTGCCAGTGTGATGGTGACTAACTGATGATGCTTTTCAATATAAGTTTCAGAAACAATGCAGTATTGTTTCTGTACTTTTAAAATGAAAATCCTTCTCTTTTTGAAATCAACGGAAGTCACACACTTAACATTCTGCTCAGATATCCTCTTCCCCTGAGTCATCTAGCAAGACTGCTAAGCATTTCACATTATGAATTCTTTATTCAAAGACAAAACATATACTTGACAAGTATATGTTTCAATATATTTCATTAATAAATATTTATAGGCATTTATAAAAAGTGTACATTATCTGCCATATTTTTCAACATATTTAAAAGAATATGTATTTCACTATCTTACAAATACATTACCATATGTTTTATTTCTGCCAATATCCAAATTCTCTTCCTACAGAATAGATTACTTTTGCAAGTAGATTCATAAGAAAATTCTTTTTAATAACTGATTCTTTTTCTTTCTGTTATCTATTTCTTTATACCTGTCATCCTCCCCTATTACTTAGTAACTTGATACGGCAACTAAAGCTTTGAAAAATGCTCAAAGCTTGGAACTGCATCCAACATTTTTTGAATACAAGAATGTATTTATCTTTGTGGAATTTACATAGCTGTATAAATGTCTAACACCTTATACAATTCAGCATATATAGTGAAGTATGAAACAGGGCCATTATTATAAAAGCAGGCATGTCTGCAATAATTGATACAGAAAACATTACAAAGCAGCTTCCATTTTAAATCCCAGACTTTTACTTACTGGGTACCCTCTGAAAAATGTGAGACCAAAGGTGGTACCAGTTCATAAAACTTTGCTTCAATAAGATTTTATTGTTGGGATTCAAGAGTACTCTAGACAGGAACTTGGTACTCAAGGTAAATTCTAATAAATTATTCTTGTCTCACTGGAGCAGAAGTTATGAAGATTATGTCAAATGTCCTTTGGCAACTATCAGAAAAATCCAAGAAGACTTCCAGTTTTGTACTCTAAGTACTGCTTTTAATACTTTGTATATGTAAAGTTGATAGGATCATCTCGTGTCCAAGGTACAACAGCTATTCAGAATAGTCTGGATACAATACAATTGCCATTTCACCTGTGCACCCTCAAGTTTCAGTAGACCCCATAATGTTTGTCATGAATCAAAACGTCTTTTGGTCCATAGAATTTCAGAGAAGAATTTCATTATATTCTGAAGTATTTTTATTTTCTTCCAAGTTACAGTTTTCCATGCTCAGTCATTTCAGAATAAAATATTATTAAAATAGCCTATTTTCTGAAGGCATGTCTGTAATACAAAATCAAGAATGGCCATGTGCAGGAAAACAAAAAAAGATTACAGAAATTCATCCCAAGTGGTGGGTCAACACTTTTGTTAGTGTTGATGTTATGACGAGAAATTTCCCTGAAATTTTTGGTTTTCCCATTCAGGAATCTAAGTGCCCTTTTGCCATGCAATGAACCCCCTGACAGTCAGTGTATGAATCATCCTGGTAATGAATCTCACACTCCTTGCTATGAGGAGAAATGAGAGGACAGATGAAAATCTGTACAGTGGGGATTCAAACCCTTGACGTGATTCTGGGCTGTTTCTCTAATGAGCCGTGCAAGGGTTTACCTGTCACCTACCTCTGAAGAACTTGTGGAGCCCATGGGTTCCCTTATATCTCACCCTTACCTCTAATGACCAGAGCAAATGGAGACTATTTAACCCCTCAGGCTCACACTTGTCCTTATGAAATGTATGAGAAGGATGTGGGATCAAGGGACATGCTCCTCGCCTCTTCAGATCTAAATCCTGTTGTGTGCTTGTTCCTTTATTGATTCAATCACTTCCTTCACACTGCTTTGATTAAGGATCTAATCTAATCTCTTTCTAAAGTGAGTTTCTTAGTCATGCCCAGTCGGTGAGCTATTGAGGGACACTACTCCAAGAAGATGTTTGTTCATTTAAAGTAGAAGAAACATTTTCTTCTGGTTGTAAGAAGGACCTGTGAAGAAGGTGGATGGTGTCACTTTTTTATTAGCTTTCAGTTAATCATGGACCAAATAATAAGCATTAAAGATAGAATATCTTAAGTGTCCGAATAAAACAAATGTCACAGTTAGGAGGAGAGACAAAAAGTCATTGGCTCTGATTGGACCAAGGGAAGCATACATGGTATGATGCAGTCTGATGCATTGAATTCTTCAGGGATGTGCAAATGATTTAATGTTCTGTTCAAAAGGAACTGGCAGCAAACAGATAGTTGTCTCTCGTTTTAGGCATAGGCTTTTCAGGCTGACATACCTCTTACCTGTGTCTCATCCTGAGAGTTATTAAATGGGGGCAATATGAACTGAACTTTTACTTCTTTTAATTCAGAGGCACAGAAAATCAGAAAGCATTCCCAGTTCTTGTCCTAGGTGCCCTTTGACTAATTCCAAACCTCCAAGCATGCAGCAGATCAGTCCTTTCAGTCAGTAATTAGTAAGCAGTTTACCAATACTCAGAATTGTAAGTCAGCAAAATATGCTAAGTCAAAAGAATACGTCTCCCATCAAAATGCTTTCCTTCACCATTTCTACGGTTAAAAAAGGGGGGGCTTGGGAAAATAATTCATGTCTAAAACTTTTAGTGAGGATATTTAGAGTATAAAGTGAGGTGCCTCTTTTTCTGCATCTGATTGGATATAGGTCAGATAGCCTACTTCTAATTTGATGCAGGTCTAGGATATGTTTATAGATATTGTTTCAATGGGATAACTTAGCAATTACCAATACTCAACTATCTGTAAGATATTCTACAGCAGTGCTGCACACCTTCTGTCCATTTCCCTCATATTCTTTAGTAAGTCATTGCATCAGAGCTCTTTGCAAACTGTTTGTACCATGCTGAGGATACATGCAAAGAATTATATTCATCAGGAATGCTTTCTTGTGATGTATCTATAATATTCTATGGACACATGCATTGCTTCATATATTACTGCATATGTTAGTACATAATAATAATAATACATAACAATACAATATATTACACAGTGCTTTGCTAGTTTGAAAGCTATATATTAATCTTCTGTATTCAAAATATGAGGACCAACAACTGGACACAGTATATGGTTCCAAGCTTTCCAGTTGTGGGACAAGAACTTCTGCAAAAAATCAACATTTTTTTCTGTCAATACTTATATCTAGGTTGACACAAGATTAAAAAAAAAATTTAAATAGTTTCTCTGCTGTATAGGTTTATAGAGAATATGTGGCAACAGAAAATGGGGTTTGTTCCTGCTGAGTACTACGCAGCAAACAAGTAGAGATATAAATTGAATGTGTTAGTACGAAAGAAGTGAAATGAGCATTGACACACCCCCTTTCTGCTGAACTCTCTTTATATCATCACCTCATTCTCTTCTTTTATTCCCATTTTATTTGTCTCTTTACCCTTCACGCCATCTGGCAGAATGGATAGTAAATACCTGAAAGGAGGGACAGGAGTTTTTTAAAAAGCTGGACATGTACCTCAGTTCTGAGTTGATATTCTTAGGCACTATCATAAACACTTAATAATGACAACATTTATCAAAGAATTGATGCAGAGGTGACCTATTTTAAAATAAATATTTCTCTAGTACATATTCACCCTGGAGTTTGTCCCCTTGTATCTCTTTGCTGTTCCCTTAGCCTGATTTCCATATTCTATATATTCTCTTTTTACTGCTGAAGCATTTAAGATTAAGAAAAAAAAGTTCCACTACACTAGTTGGGTTTTTTTACTACAAAACTTATGATTATAGAAATACACATAAGAGATAGAAATTTTTATTAGCTAGGAATAGACATGAGCACATAAGTATTTTTCCTGTCCTATGTAGCTAACATTCAAATAGCCTGTTATGCATATTCTCATAACTAATTTATCTTATTTTATTTCATTTCATTTCATTTCATATGAAATTTCCATTCATTTATCAGTGATGTATTTTCTGTTTCCAAGATTTTTTGGAATCCTTCTTGTATTGGACTTGGCGCTGTTATGTCTGCAGTTGGTCTCAGTGATCTTGAAGGTTTTTTTAACCAAAATGATTTTATGATTCTATCATTTCTTTAAGTTCTTAAGACTTCTCTGATTTTTGGTTCTAGTGACATGCTAGTCTAGGTAAGCACATTGCCCTCACAGATATCTGTGTAGATAACTGATCCTTCATAGGCTTCTATAAAATCACTGAATCATATCCTTGTTAAAAACAACTCACTGGTGTGAACAGAAATGAGTGGGCTTTGAATCAAAACCAGTTTTCTCTTGATTCAAGTTCATCCAATAATCCATTTAATTAATTCTTATAAATTTTCAAAGTCAATAAGCTGTTAAGAGCTTGATTTCTTACTGGGAATAAAACTTTCCTTGAAAGTCTGAATCTAGTACTTAGAAAAAAATATGTTCATGACATTATGTTGTGCAGAGCCAGCCTGAAAAGAAATATCTCTGATCAGTTTGCAGTCCCTCTAACTGAAAGTGACCAAAAGATAGAAGCAGGATATCTAAATTCCCTGGATATGGCACTTAGTCAAATTAATAACTGAACAAATTGGAAAACACTAAGAGAAATAAAATTTATTATCTTCTGGCTTGTTGTATAAATTAAATTGTTTCATGGTTTTGATAAAGACTTTCCTATATAAGCACTACGCATGAGAATAAAGTTCCTTTGAGGAACCATGACAACCATTGTCAAGAGTCTGAGAAGATGGACAGTGCAGCAGTTTCTTCTCAGATTTGGTGTTCAAAAATGTTTTGACTTTAGAGAAATGCAGAATTTTAAAATGTTGCTTGCAGTAGGACACAGAGTAAATCCTTTTCCTTGGAGATGTTAGAGTGGAGAAGCCAGAAATCAGCCTCCACATCCTTCCTGTATATTTTATTTCCCTTCCACTCCACTCTGCTCTCTCCCCATCTGCTCCATCTGAAGTTGCCTCCATGTCTCAGGAATAATTTCCTGATATTCACTAGCAAGGAGAATGTTTTTAAAATAACATCCTTCCACACATACCATGTGCTCCTCACATGATCCATCCTACTTCAAAAGTACTCTTCCTTGATTACTCTGGACCTGCACAGAACCAACACTGGGAGCAGAAATAGTGAAGCTTTATGGCAGGGGTCTAATATAGGAGCAGGATACATGAGCAGGAAATTTATTATAGCAGTGTTGTTGGCACAATAAAAAGCCTGTGCTTGCTTATACTGGGCTGAGTTTCCTGCTCAGGTGCCTAATCCACTCTACAATTAAATTGCTTTTTTATTTATAAAGATAATAATAAATTATAATACTGACTGGTCTGTATTTTAATGCTTTTATTAAAATAGAAACAGAATATGGAATAGGAAGCAATCAAGGAGAGCAATGAAAAGACTGGTGGATAAAAAGGGCAAATTCTTGCCAAGCACTGAAAGTTTCCATGAAAACAGAGGGTGACATATCTCTGAGGCCATCACCTGAGACACTAACCTAAAAACTAGATCAATGTGATAGAGACTGTGGTCCATCTAATGTGAGAAACACAGTCTCATTTATGATACTTTTCTATCTGTTGGAATCCCTTGTATGAATTATTCTCTTTTCAGGAGGAAGGCAGGAAGCATAAAAGGTTTATTTGTGTCAGGTTGCTATTGCACTCTAAAATTTATCAGGTGCTCATCTATTCTTCACTGCCAGCAAAAGGAATAACTATAGCAGATGAATTAAAATGAAAAAAAAAAAAGGAAATAAAACAGTAAAAAAAACCCTGTGGTCAGTGTTAATGATCTACTTTCCTCCTCTTAATTAATTTTAATTTGCATATCCATAGTGGAAATATGATGTTGCTATCCAGTCTACTTGATAATAATAGTCCCTTAATATTTTTATTTATTTTTCTATTCTTAATCTTGATGCTCTTGATAACTGTGTAACATCCAACATGCTAAATTGATATGAGATATGAAAGATATGAAAGTCCTTGTAGCCTCAGACACTGAAGCTGAGAAATAGGTCAAGTATTTCAATAATTGATGTGTCTAGATGAAATAACATACATCAAAAAATTAATGTGCATCCAAACTATGTTGATCTAAGGTTTCTGATAGTCCTTAATTAAGTAGACCACTCCTACACATATTCTTGAAATACTCTTCTCAAGGTGCTAATTAATAAGCACAAATGTCCTCTGACATATGTAGAAGCATTTAAAAAAAATATGTTTCTAGCTTCCCATGAGACTTGAGCATTATGGCCAACTGGTTTCACCCCAAAAAAAGACAATTTAATGTAGATCTGAAAGAAGTGTTCCTCTATTTCATTATAAACATATTGTTAGCAAAAGCTGGGTTAGATTCAGATATACTTACTTGTGTAAGAGGAACAATGTATATAATTTATGCTGTATCTGAAAAAAACTATTCTGAATTCAAACAAAACCCACTGGTAGATAATAGTATCTCTTATCAGAGTTAAAACATCAGATTCTTATCTTTACTAAGGCTGAGATGACACCAGCTTGCTACTTTGAGCAAGTTTGTAAGCATAGGCTCACAATTCACTGATGTACTGAATGAACAAACTCTACCTGGAAAAAAACACCAGGCTCCATTCTGATCCCTGTTTCACCAGCCAATGGCCAGAAGGAAGGGGAGGGCATTATTCACACCAAGCCTTCAGGTGGGGGTCATACCTGCAATGCCTGGGCTGAGAAGATGCAAACCTTCCTTCACGTGTCATCTGAGTAGGTTCAGGAGGAGCCCACAAGAACAGCATCAATGAGATACAAGATGGGTGCCACCAACAACTCACTGGTATTCCAAAGGGTGAGGATGCCACAAGCACAGGTATGGGATGCATGTCTGCGGGGAAAAGCTGTTCTGTACTTGCTAAGCCCAGTCCCAGTGCTGCCATGATACCCCATCCCCTGGCAGAAGCTGATCTGTGGGTCATAATATGTGCCCAGGCTTTATCTACTCAGCTTTTACTTTAATAATAATAAAAATAATACAGCAATGATTCACCATTAATAATAATATAAAAATAGTGAAAAATAGTAATATTCCCTATTCACATAAAAACATCTGCACTGAATCAGACCAAAGGTTCTTTTACCCTCATGCTGTCTCCTGACACTGGTCTGGGCACATGCTTGGAGCTGTATAATCACTAGGACACATGCAATAGATGTAAAGTTCACTAGGACCTACTCCATCTTATTCCAGCTGGGAATTGGCCCACTATTGCTAAGCAGCCCATCGCAAACCTCCATGCTCTCTACATGAAATCTCACCACCTACTGAGTGTGCTATTTACATCTGGATCTAAACATGCGATTTAATACTGCATACAAATTACAACAAAAAGCAACATCCAGAATTAATATGTTTCTGACAACCAGGTAGCCTTTTAAATTTTTCCTCCCATGCAACTTCTAACTTTGTTCCACCTAGTTTGGGATATGGTGCCTGTATAATAGAATGCCTTTAAAGCAAGAAAGAGCTTTGTCTTGTACTGTTTACATGCACGTGTAAGATGTTGAGTATCATGCAAGTTTTTTACAGGGCTCAAACGTCAAGTCTCTGCTCACCAGCAAGAATTACAGTTGTTTTACAAAAGCCAGTGATGAGAATACCAGTCATAATCTCAGCCAAGAGAATTGATTAGTTCAGGACAGCACCACACACAAAGCTGTTTAGCACATTACTGCAGGCAGAAATGATACTTCAGCCTTTGCAGGGAAATACTTGCTCAAAAAATTCACAGGTAATGTCCTAGGTATCAAAAGAAGATGTTGCAGTACTGACATTTATTCTTACATATGACTATGAATATTTCATGATCAAGCAGATTAAAACCCCTCTTAAGTAATTATTCTGTTTACTACTAAATTCCCTGCTGAGTCAAAGCTGCATTTTCCATATTGTTTTGTTACAGAATATAGTAAATATACACATAAATCAACCAAATCAGAACATGTATAGCATGTGTTCAACTAAACTATTTAACATTGGTGAGAAAAAGTAGTAGTTGTGTGGAATTAACATAATGAGTTGTTGTTGCTAGCTATTAAAATAGCTGCAAACAAATTTTCCAGCAATCCTTTCATTCTCAGAAAAACAAGCTGAGTTTGAGAACAAGAAAAAAATTCATTATTTGTGAAAGTCTCATATAAGTTAACTCAAGCACCACCCCCTCCCCACCCCTCCAATTCAAACACAGGTTTGTCCTCACTTCACCTCTGAATCATCTGTTCAATCTGCCCTTTCTCCATCATGCTGTGCTGAACTCATTGCCTCAGTCATATGAAATGGGAAGGTGGGAGACAGAAATGTTTTTGTGCAATGTTTCCCATTCAGAAACAGTAAAATAAAAATAATAGGAAAGGACGTCAGCCGCCCGATTATACACAGAGGGACGTGTCCTTTCAACGAGCTAGGCTTACAAGTAAGAACCAAATACTTGGAATTTGGAAGAAAAAAAGTATTTTTTACTCTAATGGTGCAGGGTCTTGATTCAACAGAAACAGCCTAATACTCAATATATTCTCCATGTTATGCTTGCTTTTGAGTAACAGGTGAGCTGGAGTCTCTGCACACGCAGTATCCATCAGGGAGTGCTTTTGTGCACCTGCAGCATTTTCATGCTCATTTTTAAAGAGCTGCTTTACCTTGTTGCAAACTCCTGAGAAGAACCAGTGGAACACAGCGGGAGGTAGGCAGTGATAGGGATAAAGGCGCGAGAGTGTCTCCCAGAAGGGTGTCTCCCAGGCCATTTAGCAGCTCTCCTGTAAGTAAAACAGATTTAAAAACCCTGCCACCACACCAGCTGTGGCTATCCCCTAAATCCAAATGTTTCAGGGAGTATATAGCTTGCATTTGTCCTTCATAGCTCTTGACATGACAAAGATCTAGTTATTAGTTTCAGGTAGACTTGCACTTTGTGGCAGCTTAAACTTCTTTTCCAGGAAATGGAAGAGGGTGATCCTTCCTCCCAGCTGGGGGTGTAATGATTTTGACATTAACTTGGGTTCATTGCTTTCCTTCAAGTATTTTGCATTCTTTAGTTCAAGATAATTGTTCATCGGGCAATTTTAGAAAACAGCACAGCCTGGACCCCCAAAGTAGTGAAAACTCAATATTTTAAATTAAATCCACACCAACTGCGAGGCCTCAGCTCCTTGAAAATTAAAATCACAGTTCCTTCTTTCATGTTGTTTTTATCAAATCAGCATTTAGGGACTGAAAGATTTTTTTATACTAATATATTTGACTTTGAGGGTGGAATTGCCAACTGCTGAAGCAAGAGCTTCCTAACCCAGAGCAATTTCTCTTCAAAGTAGGATTTAAAGAAAAGTGTTTTCATTGCTAGATAGATTCTTACTCATGCCAAAAGTGAGCATTTCAGGATGTTGAAGAAACTCCTAAAGCACAAAAGCAAATGAGACAGATGGGCTTCTGGAATCTTCTTGCCATTCAGGTGAAAAAAAACCCAGAAATGATTGTGAATTTGATATCTCCTAAAACATTATGATATTTTTCTTTTCTTCTCACAAAATTAAGCAATAGGTTCTACACCACAGAGGCAAACATAGGTAGAGAATTGCAAGTGTTGAGAAGCCATGCAAGAGAAGTACTAGGCACTGGTTATCTAATTAAATATTATGGCTATTGAAGAATGTTAGTGGAAAAATCAGAAGAATTATTATAATTTTTTTCTTTTTACTATCACCTTATAAGAAAAAAAAAATCCCATTTTGTAGGAAATTTCCTTCTGGATGAAGAATTTAATGTTAATAACAATTCATGCAGCAGAAAGATATAAAATACACTATGAAGAATAAACCATGGTACTAAGCAGAAATTGTTTATATTAATTTGCTTTTATGACTTCACACTAACTCAAATAAAGATAATTTCAATGTACTATGACAGAAAAATGAAAACAATGATGATCCTTTATATACTCTATGCCACATGGTCTGATTCTTGTGGCTGTCCTGTCCGGTACAGCAGATGGACTTCGATGATCCCTGTGGGTCCCTTCCTACTCAGGATATTCTATGACTCTCCATTTTGCAAAACATGGTATTAGAATCCCTATGTTATAAAAAAGTTATTAGCCTGCAAAAAATTCTATTTTTTGATTCATCACTGTAAATAGAAATAAGATATCCATGGCAAATATATCTGGTGAAGTGCAGGCTTTTTTCTGACCTAAACAGCTGGCTGCAAGATATATATAGATAGATATAGATATAGATAGATATAGATATAGATACAGATATAGATATATAAAATCACAGGAACACATTATTACTTCCACTCCACTAACCAAAACCTCTAAATGGATTGCCAGGGACATGGTTTCTACTCATAATTTTGTTATTTGAAGAGATGTTTGATGAGAACGGGTAGTGGTTTCCAATCTATAGTATTCCAGGCCAATAAGGAAAAAGACCAGCACCACGACCAAAGAACCCAGAAAAATATGGAGCTCAGAATTAAAGTAAAATTTAAAATAATTCTGTATGTATTAGAAAATGTACATTTACATTCAAAGTACTTCTAGTTGTTTAACTTAAGACTTGGATACAGGCATGACTTATGGAGTCTATGGACAAAAAATGAAAAGAAACTGAATTTTTGTTACCTTTGTTCCAGAATGTTTGTTCCAAAGCATTCCAGAATGCTTTGGTACAGTGATCGAAAGTAGGTGTGCATGAATATCTCAGTGCATCATTTGACCTTTGATTATCGCATTGTTTATTTCTCTTTTAAATGACAATTCTTCTTTGTCTCCTGTCCCATGTGGGTTAGCTGGACCACTTTGTAAAACTTCAATGCCATTACTGAAAACAGAGTAAATAATGAGAAGAATGGAATGCTTCATGCCAGTCCCCTCGCCAAGAGTGAGGAATGCAGACTTGCAGGGCTTAACTGGCCCTGTTGCAGATTGTCCCTGTGAAGGGAGGAGCCTGGTGTCAGAGGACATGTCTGTAGGGCACAGCAGAGAAAGCAGACAATATTGCTTGAAGGAGAGAAGTGTTGTAAGTTGCTCTTCAATATTTGTCAGGAGCAATGCTGGAAACGTGGCCTTCCAGTTGCCATGGTTACAAGCAGACTTTCCTACAGACTGGTAACAAAAAAGTGCCCTCCAGTTATTTGTTGCCTGTTTCACACGTTCCCCACTTTTCATAATGATTTATTCCAATTGCCTAGCACTTCTCATAGAAATATTCATCACCGTCTGGGGCTCAGTTTTTCATTCTTCTTCAGCTTCCACTAATAATTCAGGACACTGAATTATACAAATAGTAATGTTTTAACTTTTTTTTTTTTTAATAGAGCAATTGCCTGGATATTCACAGGTTAATTTTGAATAAAATTTAGGGTTCAAGACAGGATTTCAGCATACATGACTTTTCTTTTTCCTTTTTCCCCCTATACAGGAATATGTTAAGTAATCATTAGCAAATTAATCTCCTCATCTAGCTTCTCAGAACTGTTTTTCAGCCTCTGTGCTTACTGTAGAGCACACAGACAAGACTGAAAACTAAAGTGAGAGCTGACTTAACTATTTCCAGTTCACAAAATTTAAAAACTTCAAAAACAAACTAGGAGAAGTAATTGAAACTTTGGTTTTTCCTAGAGCCATTGTAATGATCTACCATATATACTATAACTAGGAAAAGTACCACAAGGTCTGTATCATAATTTTAAGCATAGAGCAAGGCTATAAGCTTTTTCAGATAAGTGGATTTTATTCCCTAACTTGGCCCCTGGACTGAACATTTACCTTGGACAGAAGAAATTCTATGACTCTAGGATTGTTCTCTGTGGTGCTTTCATTGCTATAGCTTGAGAAAGGAAATGTACAGCCTGACAGTCAAGATTCAAATTTTTCATGAGCATTTCATTGCACTGAGTGACTAAAGCTACAGAAACCATTCAGGTAACATCAGGTCAGCTTCAAGCCATGACCACCTCATGAGCAAGCTTTGTCTTCCCATGTATGTAACATGTCCCAGGAGAGTGTGACTGGGCAAGGTGCTTCCTCTCTGTTCCTTCAAATGCAATGCAGATTTGTCAAAAAGGGGCTTCTGGCACTGAGAGAGCCAGGGAGAGCTATTTAAAGTCCTCAATGTGTATCATCACTGACAACCCTTCAGCACCACTCAACATGCAATCTACTATCCATAATTGTCTCTCGACTTCAGTAGTTGAACATCTGTCTGCTGGGGATAATAGCATTTTTAAAGTTAATCTGTATTTGCACAGGCTCTACAGAAGCTGTTTATCAAAGATTATTAGATGCTTGAATTGCTGAGCCTGTCATATGGTTTTTATTTTTCTTTAATTATTAATAATATAGCAAGTAATTTCCTTAGCAGAAAGAAGTCCCCTCTGTATTATTATAACTTTATAATAGATGAAATAGCAAGTCTTGGTAATTTGGCAGTTTTAACATGTTTTTGGCAGTTCTTACATGTTTTAAACACTTCCTTCACAGCAGGGTTTTGTTTTCATGAAACACAGTCTTTGCCACTCCATTCTTTCTCGACACTCTTTCCAGTGCAGATAATACTCGTTGGTGTGGAAAAGCACAGTATATTGAAGTTATCACACTCATCCCCTGGGCAGAGTTCAAGCTGAATCAGCAGATCACATTTTGGGGGGAAACATGAGGAGCTCCATCCAATGCAGCACCCATTGCATATGCCAGGGCCTGTGAGCAAACAGAGGCACACGGCCAGAATGGGAAGGGGATTTTGATCCAGTCCTTTGAGGACTAAATGACCACTACAGGGGATAAACATGAAGCCAGGTCCTTCCAGTCACACATGAAAGCAAATCATCAAAGGGAAAGCTTTCAGTTTGGGCTTGCTCTGTATAAGTTCACACCAGTAATTAATCATTGGTGCATTTTGCACAGGTCTGGGTTGCCACGCAGTGTTTTAAATTCCTTTCTCATTTTCTTACCATCCTATTTTCCTCTCAACATAGTCTCAAATTCCATGCCAAATAAAGTTCTTTAAAGTCATCACTTCTGCAAGGGTTTGTGACTATTCTGGCAAGTTTTGTGTCATGATTTGGACTGAAAAGAAAACTATGATTGTTATTGTTACTTCATTATTTTTATTATTACACCTGAAAAGAGAATTGGCTTTAGTATTACCAAGGATGGCCGGAAATATAAATTTCAGGGAGCTGACAGAACTCCTATGAAATCTCAGCTAGATTTTAAAGATGCTATTTTTGTAGGGAGCAATGTCAGTATTGTTGCCTGTCCCATCCAAGGAAAAAGTTTCACTACTGGAACAGATGACAGCAGGCAGGCAAATGACAATCTGTATGACAGCAGGCAGGCAAATGACAATCGTGTGATGCCCTGTATTGCAAAAATCAAATCTCCTGTTTGCCACATAGATTTTGAGGCAGCTCCAGAAAACTAGACTTTATTTTTCAGGATTTCTGTTTTTCATTTTGGACATCTATGACTTCAAATACCTTTCTTGATCCATTTTTCAACCAGTATTTAGCACCTTCTGAAAAGAGGGTTGGTTAGCTGATTTTTAAAATATTGACCAAAGAAACCTTTGACCAAGTCAAACAGGCAGTGTACTATTAATGCAGAAAGATGTTTATTCTCAGTCTTTCAGACCAGGTTCTGAAGTAGAAAGAACAAGAAAATAATTAATCCATAGTTCCTTTTCCAAGTGCTGTGTGATTTAAGAGGTCTTCTCACTTTTGTCCAAACATTGACAAAATGGCACTGTCTACTCAATCTTGTCTTAGCAGAGGGGAGGAGTTATCAAGACATTCTTTGAACACAGGTAGAATAACAAATTATCAGGAGGAAAACTGAGTTGTGAAGTTGCTGTCACAGTTCTCCAGTAGATACTGGTAAACTAAAGGCTGCTCAGCCTTAATAAAGGATGTGTAGAGTGCCTTTCATTTACCACAAGTGTGTGAAATTATCACAGGATACACATGAACTTATCAAGAAGTATCTTATATGATTGCAAATTCACACTTGATTTAACTTCTTGATTGTGGTAGCTGGACCCACATGAAAATTTAATATTGCTTTCCCAAGGAAAATGATTGTCAATGCGACGCTATCCCTGTATTTCATGTGAGTTAATGCTTTTATCTTCTGATAGCTAAATGATTAACTCCTGTCATTGGTATGCTGCTTGTATGTGCTGGCTGACCTTTAAAATAACAACGAGAATTTAAAACCCACTCCTTATTAATACAACTCACACTTCAACTAGAAATGAGCTGAAGCAATTTATACTTATGGCAGAAGGCAACATACGTCTTCCTGCTACAGAATTTCCAAAATATTTCAGAGACATCTGTGCAGCTTTTTTTGTATCATTTCCCTGCATATTTTTCCTGTCTTGGTGCTAATCAACAAACACACCTTTCAGAGTGCAAGAAACAGCAGAAAGCAAAGATAGATGGAAATAGAGAAAAAAGAAAAAGTAGAAGAATAATATTTAGTAACATCAATAATGGAGAAATTGCAGCTGTAGGTGGGAAGAGGGCATAAGATTTTACAAGAATTTGAAGTTTTTCTTTGTTTGATAAGTTAGGCAGTTGCATATCTGAAGAGCTGAAAAAAAAAAAAAAACTAAAATGAGGGAAGGCTGAAGGACAATGCTGGGAATTGCAAACGGAAGAAAATAATGTATGTCAAGTTTTAGACAACTTGGACACTTATCTTAACGACTTTCATTTTCAGTCACTCTTAAATCTTAAATAAGGGAATGTTAGTACAATGGTTTTCTATTCATCATGCATAATAATCAGAATCATTTAAGATTCAGATACCTCAGGTTTGTAAATTAGTTCTCATGGTGAGTCAGAAGGCAGTGACCAAAGCAAAATTATCATATGAACCGAAGCAAGAATGTGGTAAATCCTTCACGATGCTCATAAATCACAGGGATTATTGCTGTGCCTATTTCCCTGAACTTTTGTTCTTTCAAGTAATTTGATTCATCTCAGTCGCCCTGCAGCTATTTCACCAGTAAAAAGTACCTGAAACTTCAGGGATTTTTTAATTCTGTGTCTGAGCATGGGAGCTACACACATGTGCATAAGTGTGTATGTGGAGATTGCTTATAGCAACCCCCACTGCTCATCACTCAGTCACTTGGTATTTCCAAGTTTAGACAACCACAGGACAAAGAAAAGACAACTCCATGATAAAAAAGTGGAAATCCTTGTTTAATACAAGCAAGGAACAAGACAAGCAACGTCAACAAGTCATTTCCCATAGACAAAAAAAGCGTTTGTGTCCCCCCATACATCAGCAGTCACTACTGATCAAGTCTAATCTCATTCCAGCTTCTTTCCCTGTGATTGGTAATCTGTGAGCAAGAAATACAATGCTCCAGTCAAACAGAACATAGCAGGAGTAGGGATGCAGAGTGACATGTAAGGGTTTACAAGAGGGGAAAATGAATTAATCCTGGGGTCAATGTGCCAAATCTGAAAGTATGCAATCTAAAAAGTGTATTTAATGGAAAAGAAGCTATTTGAGACCAAGCTTTCCAATGCAGATGAATATTTTGAATTTATAAAAAAGAAACAGAACTCAAAGTGTGGCAACTCAAAACTAAGCATATTTACTGTTCTTTGAATTTGGATTTGAGTATTTTGTAAAGATTTATCTTCTAATAAGTAACTAGGGAGGAAAAATTTTCTTCAAATTCCACTGCTTCCACTTCTATTAATAATGAGGATTTTTAATGTAGATAATGAATATGGAAATCTTTGTTACAAATATCTCCACACAAGAAAAAAATGTGTTGAGTTTTCTCTTCGGTTTTGAGCTCTGATCACAAAATGTAATTAGATACAACTTTCCTTTTCTTTCTCCTCAATTTTTCTCTTCTGACCTCATACGAGAACAAGACAGAGAAAAGATATTAAGACCTGGTAAAGAAATACAGAGTGGTAAACCACCAGCCATCCAACCTGAAAAACGAAGTCATCTGAAATTGAAGGTTATTTACTTACAACCTCTGTTCAAAAAGGAGAAAATGTACAAGTCTTCCCTTCTTCCACTGCCCACTCTAGAAAAACCTTGATTTATATAAGAAATTTTTTTCCTGGTTTACTTAACCCTTCTTTCCTTTGCTCATTATAAATCTTCACCAATTTTTCACAAATTTATCACAAACTTTTTCATTAAAACAAGTAATCACAGTAGGATGTCATGTGGTGTTTGATATTCATCCATGATCAATGGAACCAGCAAGTGCCTTTTCAATGATTTCAATCAGCCCTCCATCAAAGCCCCATGTCTGAATTGCAACTGCTTTCATTTATACACTTTGTGATAAAAATTAAGCTAAACTTACATCTTAATAATGGTATGAATAAAACAGATTACAAAATCCTGCAGAGGCAGTCTGTCAGTTTTAGAATCCATTGATGGGTACATTAGTTACACCTTTGCTTCTGATCTGACAGCATGCTTAAACAATCATGGCTTATCCACATTCATTGCAAGTAACCCAAGGTAAGACCTTAAGTCTTTGGAAAAATCCATATGGGAACAGCACTCCCCAAAGCTAAAATGAATAAATCAAACACTTTTTAAAATAATGTTGAGATACACTTGAGAATTGAATTTGTTAGTTCTCAAAAAATCAATTCTGATGTCTTTATGAAAAATACATCCGTTTTAATTAGTTATGTAACTTCTTCATTATATCCCTGTGTATCAGAACAACATGAAAGGAAGGGGAGCAAGGAGCTCACAGAATAATAAGAGGTGCTGGGACTGCAATACACTTTTGAATAATTTGGCAGGTCTCTTTGCTTGGTAATGACAAACACAGGAACAGACATTATCCAGCCAGCTGCAGCAATGTGGCAAGTTACTTTATGAAGGTAAGTTTCATATGAGCAAAATCAGAGCAACAACCCAGAGTATTATTTTAACCCACTAATCCAGCAACAAGGAAATGCTTTAAACAAGTTCATATTTTTGCATTTTTTCAAATAATCACTGCTTTCAGGAAGAAATTTCAAAATCCTTGTGCTTAATTGGAAACAATGTACACATCATATCCTCATTTGGTAGAGTTTCTTTCTTATTCTTTCTTATACCCTCCACCATTTTAGTGTTTCTTCTCTCCCTTTTTTTTTTTTTTTTTTTGGTCTTGTTTTGTTTTGATTTTGGTTTTGTTAATTTGTTTGGGTGTTTTGTTTGTTTGGTTGGGGTTTGTTTGGGTTTGCTTTTTGCTTTTTTTTTCTGGAAAAAAAGGAACAATCTAGCCCTGAGTACTGCAGATGAAAGACAAATGCATGGGCGGTGGGGGGATCTATTTTCACTGCTCTTTTTCACAGTAAGGCTGCTGTGCCCTTATGCCAAATATTTCACATTGATGGGAGGTGTACCAGGGGAAAAACAACTTTACAGCAGGAGTGAAACAGGGGTTGTGCTGGCAACATTGAAAAGGGGAATAGACAGCGTACTGTGAAGGAGTAAGCATGGTGGTCACAGAAGCAGAGGGAAGAGCACCAATCTCCGTCAACTCTAAATATCATTAATTCAAACTGTGAGTGCCACGGGGAATTACTGCCTGCCTATATTCTTAGTGCCTACCAGATGGGTAATGAACACACTGCTTATAGGCCCTACCTACTCAGCTCTGCTCAGTCTTTGAAAATACCAATATACAGAATCTCATCCTTTCTGTGCAGACTTTTGAGTGATATGGTTTAAGTAATAACCAGTGCTCATGACCCTGAAAAAAACCAGACTCTGCCCACTAGGGAGCTCCTGTGTGACTAATTGGTTTTCTATTCAGTATCCCAACCAAAATCGATAGAGAAATCTGCTGTGGTGATTTTTTTTTATGCCAGTGATGTTTTGTGTTTTTTAAATTTTTTTATCAATAATCATAAAGAAATCAGTGAATTTCAAACTGAAAAAAAAATCTGTGAAAACTCACAGCATTGTATGGTGTACATTTTGAAATTAAACACCAATAGAAAGTGTTTCCTTAATATCTCCTTCTGAACCAAAATTTCATGCCAGTTTTGGCCAGCCTCACTAAATTGCAAAATTATCCTAGTTCTGCCCTTTTTCTTCCTCTTGTAAACCTGCAATTAATTAAAATATTTGGCTCAGCTGCAATTCTAGTTTAATTTCACAGAACCAGGAGAAGAGACATAAATGTGCATAGGTTGTAGTTAATCAGTTTTAGAAAAGGACATTTTCGTG
The DNA here is from genome assembly GCA_034509185.1 of Euphonia xanthogaster. Lineage (NCBI taxonomy): Eukaryota > Metazoa > Chordata > Aves > Passeriformes > Fringillidae > Euphonia > Euphonia xanthogaster. The sequence goes on from JAYDZK010000113.1 coordinate 103,726,634, forward strand.
TAAGGTCCTTGTTCTCACTGCTGGAAGCTGGAAGAAGGGTTACACAGAAGTGACAATGAGTCAATAGGGAAGAGATATGACTGTCTGCACCTGGGAGTTTTTATACAGATAAAAGCTGAAAAAAGAGCTCTTTTTTCAGGTATTTTAATTATTATGCAGAGTTTTTTAAATATATGTAAAGGAAATGTTGAGGCATATGTTACCGTTTGGTTTGTAATTGCCCTTATTGTTTAAGAACAATACCACTTGTCAGCACTGTCATCCAGTAAAGCAGGGTATTGAAAACAGCTCCACAAAACAAGCACATGGGATAGATTGTAATAGATTGCAGGGCCCTCAGCTTAGTCTAAATAAGGCAATGGAATTTAGGCAACATTTTTCATTCAAGTCAGACAATTGTCATATTTATTGAATGCAGAAATTACTTGAAATTCTTCCTAGAAATCTGAAGGGGTTCTTGCACTCAGAAATTTCACATGACAGTACCATTTTTCTTAAATCTCCCAGGCCCTTTGTAATAGGTTACTTTCACTATGAAGAGAAAAATAGCTTTCTGGCTGGAGTTACTCTTCACATTGCTGATAAATTGCAAACTGATTTGACAATTACTCTGAATTAAAGATAGACATGTCAAACAGATCACTTAGAAACTGATCAAGAGCAAGTTAAAGTGTCAGGATGTAAAATAGAATTAATTAAAACTAGGAAATGGATGTAGATTATTTTCCTATGAATAATTGTGACTCTGACTAAACAAGAATAAAAAAAGCCTCAGCACATCAAAAGTATATATCTCCATTTTAAAAAAAATAAACTCTACTATTTAGAGGGATAAGAATACTCTTCAAACAAATGATTTTGTGCACCAGTTCCTCATTGTGCATCTCTCTTCATGAACTCTTGTTTACCTCGAAAATTTTCCAAAGTCCTCTAACTGTCAATCTGTCAAACTCAGGAGCAAACCCACCATCCCTGCAGGATCTAGGAAAGCTAATTCTCCTGACTTAACAGATTTGTTCAGACTCTGGCACTTGCTTTTTGTTTGGCTTAAGGGCACTTGCTTTTAGATTGGCTTAAGGAGTTCTGTTGTCCTGGGATGAGGTCTGAAAGTTGCCACCTTGGTACAGTGTTTTTATTAAAACTCTTGGAAGCTGAGTATCAACAGAGTACAGAAACTTAATTATGCTTTCTAAGCCAAAGCTGGTCCCCATGGAGACCCTCTCACTGCAACAGCTTTAGCAACACATATTAACTGGATAAATACAGCTAATGGAGCAGTCAGTCTACTGCTTTGTGAAGGATCAGTATTCAGATAAAGTAGTTGTTTTAAATAGTTGCATATATTAATGTATAGTTGCACACACACATTTTTGTATATGTTAATCACATTAATATAATATGATTAAATATTCAGATATTTCCTTGCACTGTTTGTGGGCTCAGGTGTAAGGATTCAGTTTTGGGAATTAACTTGATCTAATCTATATTCATAGTCATTTTGTTTATAATTTAGAAGATTCCACATTGTGTTAGAAAAGGATTAAAAATTGGAAGGAAAGACAGAGTTATTATAATTGAGACATCATGGTTAACCTCTGTTGATACCTGTTTTCATGATGTTGGTTACTGAAGGAAAGGAAGGTCTTACTTCAAGACCAGAGCTGTACTGTAATTAATCCCAAAGACAGCTTTGGTAGGCTTTTTTTCTAACAAAAGCTCGCCAGAACTTTTTCTACTAAGGATAAATATTTCAGCCACAGCAAATGCAAAAGGTTTTCTCAGGATGGCATTCTGGCATGAGAGCCACACCTTTTCCATCAAGCCCAAGGAGATGGTATAGGAGAAGTGTAGCTAGGTAAATATAGCTCAGTTGATCCTTCAGAACATATCATGGAAAAGCAGCCAAAATGTGCAGCATATGACCTCTGTGCTACTCACAATGCCTCTTTCACAGTTCAATTTATAGCAATGCAACATAGAATGAAAATAGGGTTTGCCATTTGTTTGAATAGAAGGGATGTTTCCAATCCATGAACCAAATTAACATGTTACCATTTCACAGGAAGACCTAAAAAAAGATTACAAACCTTTGCTTGGATAAAACTTACATTGAACTTAAAATTTATGGACAATTTTTCATTTATTTCTGCAAACAGCCATTGAACTGTGTTTCTGTGTGCAGTATTTTGAAAAATAAAATCAGCATTTACTTGTACAAACATTGGTGCCTTTTTGTCTGGTTCTCCTGATGACTCTTTTAGGACAGAGTCAGAGAGCAAAAATTCCATGATTTAGGTGACAAAGTCTCCTAATTAAGATTGAACTGACTCATTCCACCAGCTGCAACAGAGACCTATTGATCAGTCCAAAGCACAAAATAAGTTCTCAGAGGATCCACTTAATAATTTCTAGTATGAATGAATATGACGTATTACCACTAAAATTGGAGAAGAATAACAGTACTTTGAAACTCGGTGTCTTCATATACCCACACTGCAGAAGAAGAAATGCTGCTTTGGTACCTTCATATACCCACACTGCAGAAAAAGAAATGCTGCTTAGGCTCCAGAAGCTACCTTCATGAAATCAGTAATTTTTTCTCCTATCACAGCTCTTTTGGTAAGTTTAATGCATTTCACCATGGCAGACTACTGCACTGCAAGTCAGTTCATCATACTTCTAATAGTGTTGTATTTGATTTATAATATTTGTCTAGCATAAGTAAATCTGGCAGAAGGCAATTAAAATAAAGTTCTCTGAGTTTACAAGGGTTTCAAGCCTAGAGAAAGCTTAATTAAAGTCAATCATGGAAAAAAGCACTTAGCCCTGCAGGCCTACACATTTGTCAGACATCAGAATCATGGGAAAGGTTAATTAGAGTCAAATGAGGAAAAAGTAAACACTAAAAGTGCTTTCTGGGGTTCATTATATTTAAATAAATCAAAATATGAAATATTCAACTTCGTAACAATGATTCACACACATCTCTCTCTGCTTTTCTACATTCACACATTTTCCAAACTTACTGAATTAGCATGCTTGGAAAGCCCGACTCTTAGTTACACCAAGCCTCCATGGCTGAATTTTGACAATGGAAAGGAAGCAGATAAAACCTTTATGCCCTGTTACATTGAGAGTAAAGCAACTTGTGTATATATATTCATTTCAAAAGCAGAATATTGTTGACAGGTTTTTTTATTATTACTTAGTCCCCCTTCTCTCTATCTCTTCACTCTGTAGGATGAAGCAGAGGAAGTAAGCTTTAGGAATCCTATAGTTCTCTAAAGTAAACCTTCTAAGTTAGGACAAGTTAAGGCCTTGGATCAACAAAAATCCCAACAATTAGTGCCTATTGATTCAGCCAAACAAATGAGAAATAAGTGGACCTTCATGAATGAAGAACATGAGTGCTTGTGATCTCATGCTTGCATAAGTCTTTGGGAGCAGAAGATCCTGAAAAAAAGATCCCATGTGAGACAGGGAATCTCACGTACTCAGTTCTTGAGGAGGAAAGGAGTTTATAAAATTGGGAGCACAGGTCAAAAAAAAAAAAACAACCCAAACTTGTTTTGGAAGACATTTGTTAGAGAAATATACCCACTGTATGTCTTGAAGGAGGCAGAAAAGGTGTCCAAATTTTTGGGTTTCTGAACCATGTATCTTCTCAAGGATTTTAAGTCCTTATTGTCCACTGGAAATTAGTATCTCATCACAGTATTTCCAAACATGTCAGCTCTTTGTCTCCCTTGCACAAACTAGATTTCTATTGAAGTAAAATAGTTCAAAATTTTCCCACCTACCAGTTAGCATGGTTGACAACTCCAGATGCAGTGACAGGCAAGAGAAGTACATATGTAGCACTTAGAGCATGATTTGCTGTAAAGCAAATAGTTTTCATTTGTATTTATCATGTCAACAAACATTCTGTGAACATTAGGTAGTCTTCTAAACACTAAAACACTAAAAACACTAGGTAGTCTTTTTCTTTCCTCTTAATTTCTTTATAAACACTCATTTTGTTCTTCCTTTGCAGTGCTCACAGTGATTACAAACCAGTCAGGACACCTTCATAAAAACCACCAAAAATAAGTTTCTGTCTCTCTTATACAGGTCCAAGTATCACCCATTTTTAGAGAATTCGGCAGACCCACAGATACAAATGCTACAAATGTGTCTATAAAAAAGTAGAAGAAAGAAAGATCAAGGGGCTGCCGTTCATCTAGTAGAAGACCTCAGCCACCTTTGCCTTTCACAGAGAGATTTGTTGTGCTTCTATGCCATCAGCATAGGACTGCCATCTGCACAGAGCAGTACAAAGTCCTGAAGGTTTTGTCTCACAAATTATAAAGCTGGAAAGCTCCACTGTTGTCTCCTCCTCCACAGTGCAATGGTAACTAGAGTGCTCTATGGAAACACTCTTTGAACCTTGGCCACACTATTTTTGCTGATGAAGAACTTACCACAGCTTCAATTAAATGGTTGGAATGCTCAAATACCATCATTCTCGGCAAACAACTAGTTCAACTTTTCCTACATTAATAACTGTATGATCCACATGTCACCCTTATGTGGTAGACTGACAGTAGCTGATAAAATATTCCATACGCCATCATGAAGAAATACAGCCTTCCATTAATTCATAGAAGATTGCTACATCCAAATATGGTAATCACAATTAGAAAGGTGAAGAGAAGACTAAAATGAAGAGCCAAAAATATGATCAGAGAACTTGAAAATCAGCCTTATTGGGATCGTGAAGTTGTTGAAATGGTTGGTTATATTCTGTGCCTTAAACAAGTTGAGACACTTCATCAATCTTGTTGTGATACAGGATGCAAATGTTGGACAAGAGGCGTTTAGCAATATTGTCATTATTATTATTGCACAGATCAGTGTCCAGCAGTAGAAATAAAAAAAAAAAAAATCAACTCTATGATAAAGTGGAAAGTCTTATAAAAAACCAGATTTGGGCTTTACAGGCATATTTTTAAAAATGTACTTCTTACACAACCTCGCTGAGAAGTTTTTGGCTTCAGGGCAGAATAGTTGTTCTTTCGACCTGTCAATAAATCCAAATTTCATCCTCTTCTTTATGAACTATGAAATCTCATCCCATTTCTGTCTCTTCATTCCATTTCTTTTTTGCGATCTAACTTCAAAATCCTTTCTATTATCTCTAAACTCTTCTCATTATGCTAAAGTTTTAATGTAGTTATGTTAATCAGAGCTTAAAGCTTTCAATTAACTACTTACAGAGGGTCAGAAATAAACTTCCTGCTGGTTTTGTCTATTTGTTTTCTCATCTGCCTCTGAAGCATCAGTGGCTGGCAAAATAAAAGTAGAACATTTAATCCACTACTCTGAAGAAAACTTTTGTCATTGGTGTGTCTGCTGGCATTCTCAAGTCTGATCTGTTGGACAGCCCTTTCTCTCCTTGTCATGGTGATGGAGCATAAGGTTAATTTATTCCATTTCTTGGCTTTCTGGTACACTAGAAGATACATCTCATCCATTGGAATCATCTTGGTTTAATTTATCTGATCATTCCATAGGATCATATGGTCATAAAATCAAAGGATGGTTTGGGTTGCAAGGGACTTGAAGATCATATATTTCCAGCTCCACTGCCAGGGATACAGATGCCACTCACTAGATCAGGTTTCTCAGAGCCCCAAGTGTCCAACCTGGCCTTGAACACTTACTGGGATGGGTCATCCTGCCCACTTCTCTGGGCAAGCTGTTCCACTGCCTCATCACCCCTGAGTAAAGAATTTCTTCTTAACATCTAATCTAAGCCTGTCCTCCTTTAGTATAAAACCATTCCCCCTTGCCCCCCATTTTATATCTGCCCATATAAAAAGTCCTTCTCCCTTCTTTTTATAAGCCCCCTTAAGGTACTGAAATGTGATCTTCTCTAGAACTTTCTCTTCTCTAGGCTGAGCAACTCTAGCTCTCTCAGCCTGTCTTTGAAGGAGTGGTGCTCCAGCACTCTGATCATTTTTGTGGCCCTCATCTGGACTCACTCCAAGAGGTCCATGTCTTTCTTGTGCTGAGGAGACCCCAGAGCCAGATACAACACTCCAGGTGGGAGTGAACTCACCAGGGCAAAGCAGAGGGGCAGAATCACGTCCCTCCACCTGCTGGCCATGCTGCTTCTGATCCAGCCCAAGACATGATTGGTTTTCTGAGCTGCAAAATTCACTGTGGACTCATGTCCAGGATTTTAGCCTCAAGAACCCCTAAAGCCCTTCTCCACAGGACTGCTCTCAGTGAGTTCTTCCCTCAGTCTGAACTCATGTCTAGGGTTGTCCCAGCCAAGGTACAACACCTTGCACTTGGACGTGTTGAACTTCATGATGTTCTCCTGGACCCCATCTCTAAGTCTGTCCAGGTCCCTCTGGATGGCATCCCCTCCTTCAGACATGTCAACTGCACCACTCACCTTCCTCTGCATTGCAGACACGTTGCTCAGAAATTGGACTCATCTATTCACTGTCTCTACCACACTTTTGAAGACTGAATTTTCTGACTTAGCTAGAAAAAGGCTTTTGGCTTCATTTAGGGAAATTGGGCAACTTGAATATCTTCTGATTTATAGATCAAATAACCTGAGTTAATTGCACCTGGTGGGACAAAGTTCAGCGTATACCTCCAGCTTTCTTCCTTGTGTATGCAAATTGAACACCTCACACCATTCTCTATAAAGCATGGTTTTCAGCCTTTTGTTCATTCTTACAGCTTTTATCTACATCTCCTGCAACTTTTTAACAACCCTATTGAATCACTGACACCAAATTTGGCACAGTAGCTTTATTATGTTTTCACTTCTTTCTGTATCTGCAAGTTAATGTCTTTGCTGGTAGTTTACAGTCTAGGTGCTACTGAGAAAAAAAATAATCCATTAAGCATTTTCTAACTGACAGATGGCATGGAAAAGAAAGTTTATACAACCTTCATCAGGGAGAAAATCACAGTTCATTATCTACTAGAAGTCAGTACACAAAAATACCCAGCCTAGAGAGATAATAAACTTGAAGAGAAAAAAAAAGGAAGAAATTGAGAGTATAGACCTCCCTGACAGGAACACCCTTATCAAAAAGAAACTGGGGACAATGAGTGTGTTTAATACAGAGAGGAAAACCTGCTGTTTACGTTTTAAGAAAAGCGCTAGGTAAAGCCTGGTAAATAATGTGTGTATAATGAAAGACCTCATAAAAAGGGACCAGAACCAAATGATTTTTGGGGAATGTCAATGCATGGAATCAAAATGGAATGCCAAATCTGAAATGCAGCAGGTTGGGAATTATGGATATCTGATAACTGAGAAATGATAATGTGCTGGTAAGACTGGCCATGGTTACAAAGTTGTTCAAGCAGTCCAAAGGAAAAGATCTTTTTGTGTATAATGACAGGTTTTAGTCTGTAATCAAACTTAGCAGAAAATTAATATTGTTGCAATTCTGGGTAGTCCTGAAGGTAAACTGAATGAAGGAAAGAAGATGGTATAACATGGTAATTCAATTGGTAGATAGCTAATTTCCTCTTTTCCCAAAGGTCTAAAAAATGTGATAAGTCAATTCCTTCTGGGCAGCCTGATTCCTGCAGCATCTCTGAAATTCTGCAACCAAATTACTTCCAGTCCTTGTGAATAAATGTACTTCTGTGTTTTGGGACATTTTCATTCCTGTGAGCAACACTTCCAGAAAATGCTGTTATCAGAAAGAATACAACTCAACTTTATGGTGCTTTGGTTCTCCAGCAGCGGGTGCTTACAGAGACCTAACTGCAGTGGCTAATTTAACTTTCTGTAAAAAGCCTGCACACCAATATAATCATATCTTTGCAGAATAATAAAAAGCCAGCTGTACCTGCCAGCATACAGAGGAGCATGACACTGTCCAGAACACACAGGGACTCTAGTATCTCCCAAGCTGAAGCCATACCCGTAACTTTCACTTGTTTGTATAGCTTTGGGAAGACAAACTACTCTTTCTGTCTTTCAACTGCATTCACCTGAAGCAAGTCACACCAGGAAAGAAATTACACAATCCAGCACTATTCCAGTGTATTACGGTAAGTGAGAAAGTTGAAGATAATGGTTTTTATTTGCACCTCCTCTGCCCCTGCTTGGTCCTCACTGAAGTCACAGAGTAGAACTGTAGCATGTTGGGAGTAGGGAATACTTGTGCTGCTGCTACAGATAGTAATGAGGAGGGACAGATGGAACAAATTACATTGAGTTTGCATGTCTGTGTAATGTCAGATATTGAAATCAACAGGGAGCTTGTTCCATGCTTGTAAACATGGCTCTTTGAACCTTCTTTGGCAGTACTTGTTCCTGAGAGTGAAGCATGACCATGCCCTGCAGCACTTCAGATCTTGATCTCATTCCACTGCTAAATAAACTCATCAGAGCTACCATTGTGTGCCTGTGCCCCAGCCCAGCACTGTGTTTGTGGAGCGTCTTCACGCATCCATTGACATATGGAATCAAAGTGCTGGTCCGGAACTGCAGAGAAACAGAATTTAAACAGGAAGGTCTTGCTGACCTAATGATTCAACTCACTCTAGGGCAGCCCCTACAAGAGTGAATATGGATAAAAATGCTTTTCAGACTAAGTTCACTTAGCAGGTGCAGTCCTTCTTTGTGAAGTGTGTCATCTGAATAGTCCCCCATAGCAATGGCAAGAGACCATCAGAAGGGACCTATTTTATTCTACAAACCTATTGCAATTAAAACATTGGGCCAAAGGAAACACACCTTCTTCAATTTTTCTTCCTTCCACCACAAAAGTAATATTCTGTCAGGCAAAAAAGTATCTTTTTCCCTCTGTTTTTCCTTTCCAGTGATTATTAAGGCCAAACAAATAGGCTTTCCACTTGAATTCAGGACTTCAATAAATATAATGAAATATTTTAAAATATTTGGCTATCAAATAACAATTGAATGATTTTCATGTCTGAATTCTTTCTAACCACTGCAAAATGTGCTATCCTAGTAGCTTTCAAGGATTAAATATGAGTAAGCAACTGTTTGCATATATATGGATATAAATGCATCATTAATTACATAAACTCTTAGGTGAAAAATTAGTAATATCTACTCTCTAAAGTCCATTATATACAAACAAAGGTAATAAGTAACTGGTTTTTACAGCAGATTAGGGATTCTGGTATAATATAAATCACAAAAGCCAAGACTTAAAAGTTTGTTTCCAATATTAACTCAGTGTACAATTAGAAAAATACATCAGGATCAGAAAATTCAGTGATCTGCTTTCTTGGATGTGTCACTTTGTTTTAGACACCTAACCATATATTTCCTAGAGGAAAGAAAATGCATGTTTGTAAGAGATACATATTGAAAGAGATTGTAGTGTTGCACCAGTTCTTGAAAGAAAAATTACTAAGAATTTTGTGGAGACTTAATCAGCTGGTTGTGTCATTCTTCTTTCCCCTTGTTTTCACCCATTAATTACATCAAATTCTAACAGAATCAGTCAAGACAGCTGAACTGGGCTGGTATGCACCAGCTTAAATTCAAATTGTTCTGTAATTTTCCATTCTTTCATGAGCAATTGCTGCATTTGCTGTAGGAATACCTTAATCCCCAAGAAAATTTTAAGAGTTTTTGTTTTAAAAATTGCTACAAACTGTGAGGAATTTCAATGATGCAAAAAATTCCAGGGCCCGTTTTCATGGGAATCAATAATCAAGCCCAGATTTTGAAAGGGTTCCCAGGACAAAAGGTTGAGCTACTATCTACTGAGCACACAGAATTTCATGAAAATTCACCTTCATATTTCAGCAGCCTCATGGATGTCATTGGCACTGGAAAACTACACCTGAGAATGTACATTCCTTTCAATATGTCTATGCAGTGTTTTAAACACTAATTTATTGAAGGTAACATATCCCAGATTAAACAAAACCAGCTTCAAATTGACTTGCCTATCTAAAGACAAATACTCTCTTAACAAGAGCCTCTGGTTAGTGAAAATTCCAATCTGCCTTCACATGTCAGCCCACAGAGTATCCATGCCTTGGCTGGTGGCTGGATTCCTTAGGGTGGTGCCATCCCCAGACACCCCATCCTCTTTCATGCAGAATGATTCTGCTGAGGCTGACGCCAGAAAGTACTTTGATGTGATGCCATAAATAGTAGCCGCACATAAGAAGAACAAACCTGCTATTAAAAGTAATTTGTGCCCAAACTTTAAATTAAGAAGTCATAGGTTTTAAGAGGCCACACACCAAGCTGAAGGAGAACCAAGCTCTCCATTATCTCCTAGCTGGACTCTCTCTTCATTTGCCACAATACCTAGGCTCTGAACCATACAGTAACAAGGATGTTCATGCCACCTCTCCAGGTGTTTCACTCTGCAATTTTTCTAAACACTGAAAAAAAAACCTGAGTTACCTTACGAGGGCAAAGAGAAGAATATAATTGTGCTTGTGCAGACTGTTGGATTCTTGTTGAAACCCTGCAGTCCTGGGCCCAGTCCCAGATACAAGTCTCAGGAAAAGCTTTGTTGGAAGGAAGCCTCTAGAACAGCTGCTGTTCCTGACAGATGTGCCAACACAGTAACTAGAGAGTCAGTTTCCATAGTGATGGCAAACTTTGCTCATGTTCTTCCTTCGTCCATGTCAATAAGCAGGCACTGACTTTCTCCATATCAATGCTATGTGCATATAAGTCTTTCACAAACAGCAGTCTATGTATATAAACACAGGACCTGAACTGACACCTGTGGCACACCTCACCTGTGTCTAGTCTCTTCAGGGAAGAAAAAAAAAATTATTTTTTGTTACCTCTTTTTCAATATGCAGGTATTTTTAAAATCATACTATTACTGGCTTTTTTATTATTTCAGACTTCTAAGGATACCTTAACACTTTCAAAACCTGAAAAATAAGGTGAAATTCGTGTTAAGTGGCACGAACAGCAGCAATAGAAAAATATGTTGAAAATCAAAATACCATTGTGCATTTAGATAATTAAATTGCAGTTGATCCAAAGCTGTTACTACAATACCTTGCAAGCTACTGCAAGACCTTACAGTACTGATTTTCCCATGTGAGGTTCATCCAGTGCACATTTATTTTTCTGTAATGCTCACTAAATTTTATTAGACATGTCTTGATCTTTAGATCTGCTCTCTCTTTCCTCTTTATCCTTAATCCCCTTCCCCTTTTTCTCTTTAATTTATACACACATGATTATGTGTGTGTTATTTCAAAAACTGTACCAAGTGATTAAAGTCAGGGTCAAGCATATCAACAGGATTCTTTGGAGATTAAAGAGTGATCCACAGTGAATACTCCTCTCACCCTAATGTGTAGAATAGGTGTTAGAGTGCAGAAATATAAAATGTGGCAAGGGATGTTAGGAGCTGGCAAAATGCAGATATGTTATAAATAATAATGGAGATTGTTTGCAAAATGTTCTTAATTTGAAACTGTGGTGTTGCCTATTTCTATTTGAATTTATAAGAAACATGGATGGTTTCCTAGCGCTTGAGTATCTGAGGACAATTTGTATATTTAATAATCAGCTTTGTTTTGAAGAAAATCACAGTACCTTTTTTTTTTGGTCCTGTTGATCTGGTTTTGATAACTGTATCATTAGGCTTTTGATAACTAATTAATTAGGTTTCTGTTCTCTTTCAATTTCAGAGAAAGAATTTTGGATTTCAGGAAGGTTTAAGCAGGAGATAGATTATCTGATTCTGGTGTTTGTGGTGTGAAATATGGAAAATCGAAAACTTCAGATGTTCCCAGGTTAGGTGTGAGTAAGGTGACATGCAGGCAAATATTGCACATCAGCAAAGTACCAAGAGCTTCTCTGTTGGTGTTTGAAAGGAAAGTAGCTACTCACAGTACCAACATTTCCTCCAAATGCCACCCTCCATGGCAAACACAAAAAGTATTCTCCTAGTTACTTCTTGATCACTTCTGAAGGATGGTGGTAGGAACAGCGTCCCCTCAAATTTGACTGCTTCCTGGCATTACCAGGAATGTACAATCTATGTACCAAAATATCTTCAGGACACCCCACAGGAAGCCATCTGGGAACTCCAGTGGGGTAATAGGATGACCCTGGAGAGTTTCTGCATGTTGTCCTTGAGAGGTCACTTTCCAGTTCCCTGCCTGGGCAGGTGGTGAATCTGATTTTGACAGCTACAAAACTGCATTGAGGAAGAAGATACTGAAAGGCACTGGACATCAACCAGATCAGAAAGAAGCTGAGGAAAGAGTTCACAGCCGTGAACCACAGAAACCTCAATTTCCTTTAATCCTTCTTCCAATGTCTAATTGAGGTACAGGTATTTGCACTCACAAACTGGAAAGTTTTGCTACAAGTTGGGAAATCTCCCAATGGAAGCAGAAGTGGAATTAAAAAAAAAAAAACCTTAACAGATTTGTGGATGATAGAATAACTCTGAACACTGCTCTGGTACTCTGAAAAAAAAAAAAAAACAACCAAAAATTGCAATCTGAAGGTGAGAAGTTAAGTCTTTTCCAGAGTAAAAGAGAAAAATAATGTTTTTGTATAAATTTTTCACCCCCTAGAAAAGTTTTCTTCATCTGCAACAGGTGCGTGGAGAGGCTGTGAAGATAGAAAGGGGCATTAAAAGCCTATCTTATGTAAGAGAATGGAAGTGCTTAACTTTTTTCACATAAAAAATGAAGGCTGAGAGGAGATACTATTGCAGTCAATAAATATTTCAGGAGGCAAATATTAAGGAGAGAGATGAGGTCAGTGTTAACACAAAATTATATGACTGTGAGTTGGCTATGGATTATTGTCTTGCTAGTAGTATCTTGCTACTTTATAAAGTAAAATATAAACCAGAGAATATGTCTTTGTTGATCTGGGTAATATTTTTTTTCATTAAATGAAAAGATCATAGCAAGCTCTGTGACAGCTTTGTGTGTTATCATGTGAGAGAGCCCTGCTGCCATATGAGACTTTCGCAATCCTTCAAAAGGCAGGTTTTGACCCTTTATCTCTGCCTCTAGTGTCAACCTGGTGAATGAAATGTGCTCAATTGAAATTAAATTCTGGTTAGAAATCAGTAACCGTATTCAGGATTCAAGTTCATTAAAGACTTCTACATAGGAATTACCATCCTATGTAATTATCATTACCAATGGTGTAGACTTGAAATCCTTTGTATAATAAAGTGTCTTCTAACCTGTAATCAAGAAGAGTAGGACCCCTCTTGATTTCACTGCTTAATTGAGTAATCATGTTTTGGTTCACAGACTAGTGCTGTTTTGTTCAAATGTCATCCTTTCCAGTACATAATTTCTTCAGAGTATCTCTTACTTTTTTTCATTGTAATAAAAAATTCCCAGGTATTATATCAATGTACAACCAGTGTCAAATGAAGACCTTTACTTATTCATAGCATCCAATTCTAAATTGTATAAAAATATTTTTATATATGTTGTGTAGCTGGCTACTTCCTTCTGCACTATAGATTAGTATTGTTCTAATCCTTATCTCAGCTGGTATTTACTGTGTTGGCTGATGTTAAGGACAAAGCCGAGAATAAATTAATCAGTGGAGCTATTTACCAATTCATCACACAACAACTTATTCATTTCATTAGTGATTTACTTACTCACTTGGAAACTTTCCTTTTACAATAGTAATATAAAGGGCCAAACCTAAAACATTAATTCATGAAGGCATTTACAATTTTTTTCAGCCAGTACCCTTAAAACAAAAAAAAAAAGAAAAAGAGTAAGAAGCCCCACCCAAAACAATTAAAAAACCCCACTCAAATCCACAAACTGCACCCTACTTACTCCTTCCAAGTCTTGCAATTCAGCTGGGAAAGGATCATTTTGGCTTCTCCATGGCTATGACTTTGGCTGTACCTGTAAGCAGTGATGGAAAGCACCCTCAGGATACTAATCTCATTTCAGTAACCAGAAAAGTCCTTCCTCATCCTCAGGCTGCTCACTAGCTTGCACACAGAACTAGCTTTTAGCTACATAAGTCAGATGCATTTTTACTTTAAAACCGAGTTGGCATTCTGGCATTGCAGGACTCCAGGAGTGAGCTGTAGCATATATACAACCGAAATATTCCTCTTTCCAAAGCACATGCAGATATTGCCAGATGTTACTGTGAGGTGGATGTATTAATGAAAACTGTCATGGTGTTATTTTGCAGCAAACTTGCGCTTGACAGTCTGGAAATTCTTCCAAATTCCAGGCATAGGTTAAGTGGCATACTAACACTGAAGAATTCCTTTTACCTGTAAGACTGCCGAGTTCAGCTGCCTCAGTCTTGCAAAAGCTGTTACAAAAAGCAGTGCACACAAGTACCTTCACTTAGTCCAACATACTAACAATTCCTCAGACTCACTGACAGAAGATTTTGCAAAAATTTTTGCAAATCATGAAATAGGAGCATTGAGAGATAGATGCAGTTTTCCCTGCAGTCTTGGACTTCCATGCTGTTCTGAAGAATCTCTGAATTGTAAATGAAACATTAGTGGATTCAGGTTCCTCAAATTTGCCATATTCTACTCAGAAAGATTTCAGTGTGCAAGTTCTTCCAGTTAAAATGAAGAAGAAGAAGATCACAGTACTATAGCTAGGTATAATAACACATGTACAAATATGAAATTATGTACATCAATATTTAGTCATTAAAATGCTCAGCATATAAAAATTGTAATACACTGATAAATCTGAAGTTTGAAAGGCAAATGAATTAATGTAAATTAATAATAAACACAGGATTAAATTACATTATCATTATTTGATAGGAATTTGTTAAGAAGCCAGGAAAACTGGTATCATCTTCTAGGCTTGAGAAAAAAAAGGTTCATTTTCAACATTTTAAAATACATAACAAGACTAAGCATAAATTTGCTTCTGAATGCACTACTGGAGAAATAGTCCACTATTGTTTTTAAAGGCAATAACGATTTACATCTGAGTACCATTCAGGAATAAAGATAGAAATAAAACCAACATTAAAATGGTCCTATGAAAATATCCTGAGACATCATAGAGGAATATGCAAGAATGTCCACTGTCCAGTGCTACATTGTTATTAAATTGGTTTCTCAAACAGAACAGTCAACTGCTCTGACAATGCCTGCTCTTTCTCTCTTTTTTTTTTCTATGATAAAAAGCACCACCCAAAATCAAGAGACAATTTTCAGTCTTATTTTTACCTTTACCACAACCTTTGTCTGCCTCCTTGGGATCACACTAAAGAGCTCTCATTTCGCCCCCTAATTTGGATTTAGCAACCTCTTTGTCAGGGTTGCCAACATTATTGCCAAACTCACAATAATGATGCCCTCAGCTCCTTCCAGCCTGGTGATGTTGAAAGAGATCCCTGCACATCACAACTTAGGAGAGCAAACCTGGCAGTACAGCCTGCTAAGGCTCCATGTGCAGTTGGCCACTGCTCACTTTTGCACAAGAGTGATGGTGGCAAGCATCGGCATCCCACTTCAGTTTTGGAGACAGGAAGGAGCTGAAGAGATGGGCTGTGTAATGCTGTGGGCAGAGGGAAATTGTCCTGCTTTTTATGATTTGAGGCAGCTCAGAAATATGAATCAGTTGCATCCTGCAATGAATGAACATTTCAACAATAGCCTGTTGCATTCCCAAAAAGTAGTTCTAAACAGGCAACTTTGCCTACTCACTGTCTAAGGTATGATAGGTGAATGGAGCTCCAAGATGGCAAAAAAGTAAACAGCTTGCTGAAGGAAAAACAGAAGATGGATACTCTCCAAAAGAAACAGATCATACCAATGAGTTCCAACATTTTCTGGATCAAAATCCAAAATTTGGCAGATTTCCCTACTATAAATGCCTCTAAAAGCATTACAAAAAATTCCTATGTGGAAGTCCTAGTAAAACAAACTTGACATTCTCTATTGGTGTCGGCTTTTCCTTTATATTTTCTTATTTCCTCCCACATGCAGACTCACACTTTCAAAAGTTACTTTAAATATTTATTACCACAATTATTGTTGTTTATTTAAACTTTCAAAAAGACAAACAGTCATCATGAATTTTTGTCATGTATATGGCAAAACTGCAAATTTTCCCAGCGCTGAATATCATGCCAGTAACATCTGCCATGACTATCATGCTGTTCTTTTCTGGAAAGATAAGTTATCATGCAGAAAGACAGAACATCTTGTAGGCTGAATAAAGACAGGACATGCTTTTGCTAATGTAAAACTCAATCCTTTTTCTTTGAAAATCCTTAGGGAAGATGTAAATAGTCGCAAGAAGCTCTATTACCTATTCTTGGAATGAGACCCTTTAACTAGTAGATTTGCCACCAACCTAAAGAACAATGGTTAAACAAAAGTGTTTGTAAAGTCAACAGCTGAAAAAGGTCAGGCTTTTACAAGATAATTTTGAAAGGTTGTGAGGTGTTTGTGAAATATTGTTTAAAATTTATATGTTGCTCAGCAGGCTGCAGAGTAAGAAGAGGACATAAATAGTTTAAAAGAAGACTTCTGGTTCTATAAGAGCTGAGACAGAAGTCTTATTTATTCCTTAGAAAAAAAGCTTTGTAGCTATGCTGACTGCCAGATCAGACAGCACAATTCAAGGAGTAAAAAGTCTGACAGGACGGGGAAAATTAATCTAGGCTTTTTCCAGCACTAAAACCCTCTTTCTGCACTGACTGGAAAGATACTCAGGCTTGTAAAACAAATTGCACTTTTTTGCATGGCATTCAGGTTCACCAAAGCAGTAGAGAACTAGGTAGTTTCTAATAACCCTATAGTTTACTGCAGCTTTTTCAAAAAATAAAGCTTTTGCAGTAAGCTAGCAAAGATGTTTTATTTCACCATGCTGTTGCTAAGTGGTCTTTCTCACCCCATTCTGCACTGTCTCTTCCAGATTTTACCTAGAAAAAAAATCATAATTATTTTCTTAATAATAATGTTAAAAATTATTTTTTACCACTGTCTTACCAAGGAAGAGCACTGAAAAAATCCATATATTTGTCTTGCCCATAAAAAGTGTAGATTAGATTATAAGGAGATCAGCTTCAATGATGAGCATAATGACCCCATTACTCCCCATTCTCCCTTCAAAGTCTGTCACATTTTATGTTACCTATAGCTGTATTTATGCCACTCAAACTTTGCATTGTAAATAGACTGAAAGCACTGAGTTATTTCACATAAATCTCTACATCTTATCATCATATGTCATACTAAAATTTATGAGTGGAGCAAGCAGAATGAACATACTCTTCATAAA
>JAYDZK010000113.1:103743998-103769396 GCA_034509185.1 Euphonia xanthogaster
AAAACATATTAATTTATGTGAGGGACAGAAATGGCATAATATTATCATTAATATATTACATTTACGTATTGATAGTGTCTGAAACATGAACAAACTGAGTTTCATTATAAAAAGCACTGTATGAACTCACAGTATCTGAGATCCACAATCAGTTTTCAGTAGCCAGATCTCTCACTGTTATAAAGAAGGGGAAAATAAAGTTGCAAAAACCACCTGAAATTGGTAGCAAATGAATCCAAGAATAACATAAGAAACATAAGAAGCTTAGTATAGTACTTATTCAACCTGATCTCAGTAGAAGAGTGTTTTGAGATACTGGTAAACTATTCACATTGTACAATTACAGTGTCTAATTTCCCAGAGGAGCAAAGCTGTGTGATGCTCTGTTGTGTGTACCTTACTCTGTACAGAGACAGTTTCTACAGGAGATCATTAGTTCTGCATAAACTTTGTTATAGTTGCACCTGAAGCTCTTTAAAATCCTTCATGCTTGAAACATTAATTAAGTTGGATGGCCCTGGAAATGTAATTCTTTTTAAATGCCTCCCTAAGGCCTGTAACTCTTCTTAAACCAAGACTTTCTTTCTGCTATTTTCAAGCCACACAAACTTCATTTTCCCACTTATCACTTCAGTCTAAAGAAATATCATATATTTGTCTGTTGTTCTTCTTCATTCAGAGATAGGTAGAGAGCCCTTGGGACTTACAGGATCACTATGTTCTCTTTGGCTAGGAGAGAGATTTCATGGAAACCTTTAATTTCTGCCTTGTAAGGCAGGAAACAATGTTCTTCACCACTAAGATTCAATTTGCAGTATTGTGGTCATCCTTAACAGCACAAACTTTTTCACCACAAGTGACAACTAGTGGTACTTCCAGACTGCTGTTTAAAAGTCTCCAGCTCTGTTTTTCTCACAGACACAGCTCCATCTCAGAAATGAGAGATGGATAAATCAAATCAAATATTGTTTCCCTGGTTTTGAGTTCCACTTGTCACTATATTTTCTTCACCAAAGTGCGTGTAAGGCACTGATTGCTGCTAAATCCTTTTCATAGTACTTAGCTTGTGTTACAAATCTTAAAAAACCAGCACCAAACAAAGCACCTGGAGTAAACCTATAAATTAGGCAAATTAAATTTTCACAATGTCATAGGAAAGAGGTACTAAATGAGTGAGGTAATGCACTTAGGAGTGAATCCTCTGAAGTCTGTTATAAATAGTCAAGGCTTCCCCTTTTCCACTCCACACCGATCTTTCAGAAATGCTTGTCTTCATGATTTTTCTTAAGAATTTTATATATATATATATATATGAACAAAAAATCTTTTTTATCTAGGTTTTCAAGCACACAATCTTGCTTTTTCTCAATTACTCCAAACTTTTATTGTATGCAAACTGGAACAAGGTATCTGGCATTAGGCCTCTGCCATCAGAAAATATCAGGCTCCATAAGACAGGGTGGTAATGTTAATAGCTGGAGATATTGGAGCAATAGAGACTCTGGACCAGCTCAAAACAAGGTAAATTACTGGCTGCACTTATTAAAATGTTCATTTTTTGTTTAATGACATGTTAAAGTGATATTTGATCTACTTTAACATCTTACTAAAAGTTAAGAGATATATGCATTGCCATTAATTTATGCATTACCAGAAACAAAATGTAAGGAGATAAATTCAGGTAAAAGTATGTGGGTATAGACCTTAATCATTCTAATGTCTCTCTATCCAGGATTTGTCTCCCAAAAGCCAGGAGTCTGAAATATGAACTAATGCAAACGCTGAAGAGTACTATTCTTAAATGTCTTCATCAAACCACTTCTGGTGCCTTTAAACTGAACAAAATCAAAACAGTCATCTGGAGGACTCGAAAGTACTTATTTAAAGACAGAAGTAAAGATGTAACCCTGCTACAAAGAGGAGGAATCCCCACTGGGAAGTATTTGGCAGATAGACCTGTCTGATGTGGTGAGTCCCCATCTGTTAGGCTGGTAGTGATGAAGAGGCAGTCAGGAAACTGTGGTGAATCCATTGGCAAGTTACCCAGGCGAGTCCAAAGTCAGTAATGGTCAGAGAGTCCAATGCAGTGATGGTCAGAAGGCATTTGTGCAAAAGCTGGGAAAAAGGAAAAGAATTGCAAGATGGCACAATTTGCCATTGACTTGGCTTTCATAAAAGAGGAATAGAACAAGAATAAAGATAGAAAAACTGGCAGCTTCAGCCCAGGTGCATGGGAAAATGCAGTTTAGGTTCAACAATGGAAATTATTATATGTGAGCATAACTAATGTCCCCTGCTCCAGCATCTGCTTGTGAACTTGAGAATATTGCTAAATGAAAGAGTCCGGAGTCAGCAGGAAGCAGGTGATGGCAAGGTGATGTTCTGGCCTAGAACAATTAGGCTTGTATCAGCAGAATAAATAATCCCAGATGAGCAGTCATCCTGCCTCTGCTCCCTAAATAAAAGACACCAATCTGTGAAACACAACACCACAGCAACCAGTTTGAGAAGAACCTTGCTACAGATTTTCCCAGTATATCCTTAATTTTCACCGAATTGCACCAAGGCTCCAGCTGCCCATCCCAGCCCTGCAGGCAGAGTGATGGGTGCCTGGTCCCTGGTACTGTGCACCCTGCCTGAGGGCTGGGTGGCAGCTGGACAAATCACTGTAGGCAGCTCATCAGCAGAAATGGTAACGGGAAGAAACACGTTCTCCTCTGACACACAGGGATCACACATTTTGCTCATTACAAAGCCACAGACACTGCCCCCTCCAAAAGCTGACAAACTACAAATGGAGCTGGTCCATCTCATGTCCACCCTGCTATGGACATCAAACTCCTTCCCTCTGTTGCTTGGGTCTGTTGCTTACATATAAATTTATATCTTGCTTACAGAAACACTTTTTGCAGAAAGTTCCTGATGTAAAGGGGAATTGATGCAGATGGCAACAACATGGCCTTATTAAATTTTATAACCTGGAAAGGTATGAAGCAGCAGTAAATGTTTTCCCTGACTGTGATTTGGGACAGCTATATTTTGTGTAGGTTTTCAGTTCATCTTGACCTAACAAATACTCAAATATCAAATATGGATCTCAAGGCATAAATCATTCAAAAAAAAACCCCAAAAACCAGAAAGTTGGCTTACTGTATTATGCAATTCATGAAACAGCATGAACTCTGTAATAAACTGTATCATGCAATTCAGGAAATTCATGATACCATGAAACCCAGTTCAACATCCTCAAAAATAGGACAAAGTATCTGCAGTGACATAGTAATTTATTGCATTTTAATATATAAATAATTGTTGTGTAAAAAAAAAATGTAATTTGACAAAATAAAAAAATGGTATGCACCAAGTTCAATTTAATTTATTTTTTTCTGCATTTCCCTTTTGTCACCAGTATTTCAAGAAGCTAGGCTGTGTGGTTCATATCTTTATTGTGACTGAAGCATTACAAAATTGTTTCAATTGATGTGAACACTAAATCTGCTCCTTTGGTTACATCTGTGATAGAATTGCTTTTACCTAGTTACTTTTAACAATGGCAAAAAAAAAGAAAAAAAGAAGCAAAGAAAATAGAGTTTAAGAGAAATCTAACACTCGACTGTATTTTTGAAGTCTTGGTAATTAGTAGAAAAAAAGAACTCTGTTCACTTTCTAGAGGTCCTTTTTTCTCATAGAAGAAAATTCTCCCCTTGAAGCTTCATTGCTCATATTTAAAAAGAAGGAATAAAGTAGATACTCTGTAAGCCATAAACAAATGTAAGTTAGATTGTCTGAACTCCCTGAACTTCTGCCTATTTCCTGAAGGGAAAGGGTTTTATCTATCTTTGTAAATGTTTATCTTTGGATATCTGTGGATTAGAAATGCTAGACCTCTCCACAATATAAGAGAATACATGGAAGTTTTTTCTTCTTGGCATCCTCTGTGGAAACAACTTTGTTAGGGAAAGTAATCCAGCGACAGCCATAGTCCATGACAGTTTGATTAATATTCAGTTATTGATATTTCCACAATATTTCTGGTTCTCTATATTTTACTTACCAGTCTGTGTTGTTTGGGGACCATCAGAAATCTTTGTGATGTGGTTTAGCATCTACTTTTGCATTTGTACTTCTGTCTTAGTGCTACATGAGAGAATAAATAAACAAATAAATAAATAATGCTGCCATTTGTCTAGTCATCTCAACAATGTGCTCTAAGATGAATGGTCAGAATGAAATAAAGCTGTCTCATCAAATGTGGCTTTTATACATATTTCAGGTAATTAAAAAAGCTAAATATGAGACCCAGTGCTCAAGGACTCTGTGATATGTGACTCTGAGTCCAGAAGAAAGCAAATGATTTAATGTGAAATATAAATAATGAGAACCACAGGACTCACTTTAGCCATTAGAAAATTAACATTATTTGATTCTATTCACAGTGCAAAAGGCTTAACTTCTCATTCTGTTACTGCCAATATCTCTGGTGCATTCTGAGGAACATCATAAGCAGAGTGATACATCTGGAGAAATGTGAGGTGTTGTCTCAAAGTGCAATGTTCTTTAATTCTTTTTCCTCTTCTGTTTCTGTCTTATTTATATTTATCAAGATATTCCCAACTCAGCTGCCTCTAATGACTATTACTGTGATTGTGTTATTATAAAATAGAGAGGCTGCTAACCATTTAGATCTTTGCTATCAAAGTCAAAATATCAAACCTCCCCTCCCTGGCCCACCACTTCCCCTCTAACTCCCAAACCAAAAAAAAGCCCACAAAAAAACAGGCAAAAGCAATTTGTTATATGCTTGAGTTAGGTATACTAGTAAGATTGTTTGCTCTGTAAGGGGGTTTTGCTTTCTTGAGGTAATTAGGTCCCAAGTTGATTCGCTCTGTTCTCTTTTATTGAATGTATTGTATTATTACCACTGGGAAGACAGAAAAGCCCTGTGCAAAAGCACCTTTCTCTAGCAATTGAATAAGCTTGGATTTTTTTGGGATAGAGACGATGAAGAGAGCTTGCATTGACAGCACAGAAATTGCATTATAGCTTAGGAATTGATAGGATATAACACCTCACCCTTGTTAGGAGGAACTCTGATTTTGCACCCTAACTTTTTATTACAGAATAATGTCATTCCATCAGAACAGGGAAGAATTAAGTAACAAAATGAGACACCTATTTAGGAAGGAGTCTCCACTCCCTCTTCCCATGGGGATAGTTCTTCACAGCTAACTTCAGTGCACCAGTGTGATTGCCCAGATCTCAGTGGGGCAGAGGCCTTGTCCCTGTGTTAGTGATGCCTCAGAGGAAGGAGTGAGGTTTGACATACCCTCCTTCCTAACATCCTCATTGTCTAGCTGAAGGCAGCTCCTAATCAGGATGCACGTTGCATTTCAGGAGAACCAAACTCTTGAGGAGAGGAGAAGGCAGAGGAGCTCCCACAGGTTGTGTGAATCACGCTGCTTTTCCAGCCTGGAGATGCCTAAGTATGTGCTCTAGTGATGAACAGATAGGGGAGCAACTGAGTCAATGAAAACAAGGCTCTTTTTTGTCTCTTTTGCTCAAGAAGAATTTTAAGGCCAGAAAAAAATTTACAGGTCCAATGTGTACTCACATCATAACTCTTTGGGCAGTTTACTGTAGTAATTAATAAATGTAGTGAGAAAAATCTGATGAATCCCATTATGTGAAAGAAGCGGAAGGAAAATCTTCCTGGATCCCCCAACCATCCTGATCACAGCAGACACATAGAAAGGTGGCTCTCCTTAGAAAGGTGGATCTCCCAAGACACATGGAGACATAATAAGAACAGAACAGAATTAAAATAGAATTAGAATCATAGAATCATTTAGGGTGGAAAAGACCTCTAAGATCACTGAGTCCAAGCATTAACCCAACACTGCCAAGTCCACCACCAAACCATGTCCATAAGCACCACATCTACACATCTTTTAAATACCTCCAAGGCTGGTAAATACCTCCCTGGGCAAGCCTTACCGTGAAGAAATTTTTCCTAATGCCAATCTAAACCTCCCCTTGTACAATTTGAGGCCATTTTCTGGTCTTACCTCTTGCTGCCTGGGAGAAGAGGCCAACCTCCACCTTACCACAACCTTCTTTTAGGTGGTTGTAGAGAGCATTAAAGACCCTCTTCACCCTCCTTTTCTCCAGACTAAACACCTCTCAGCCCCCTCAGCTGCTCCTCGTAAGACCTGCGCTTCAGACTTTACCAGCTCAGTTGCCTTCTCTGGACATGCTCCAGTGTCTCAATGTCTTTTTCCAAAACTGTACACAGCTCTCAATGTCTGGCATCACCAGTGCTTAGTACAGGGGGACAATCACTGCCCGAGTCCTGCTGGCCAGGATGCCACTAGCCTTCATGGCCATCTGGGAACACCATGCCACTCTTTTTCCTCCTGGATTTAGAGTAAGTATGCTTAATGCCTGTAAGCCAGCAGCCCCAGGTCCTTTTACCCCAGGCAGATTTCCAGCTGCTCTGCCCAAGGCTTTAGCGCTGCAGGTGGTGCAGGGTCCAGGACTTTGCTCTGTTGAACCTCATCTAATCAGCCTCAATTCATCAATCCAGCATGTCCAGATCCCACTGCAGAGCCCTCCTACCCTTCAGCAGATCAACACTCCTGCCCAGCTTGGCGTCATTTGCAAAATGATTGAGGTTGCACGTAATCACGTTGTGTGGGTCATTGATAAAGGTATTAAACAGGACTGGCCCCAATACTGACAGTCCTAGGGACACCATTTGTGACTGGCCATCAGCTGGGTGTAACTCTTTTCACCTCCACTCTCTGGGTAGGTCCAGCCATCCAGCCAGATTTTTGCCCAGTGCAGAGTGCACCTGTCCAAGCCATGCGCAGTCAAGTTCTCCAGGAGCTGCTGCAGGAAGCAGTGTCAAAAGCTTCACTGAACTCCAGGCAGACAGTATCCACAGCCTGCCCCTCATCCACTAAGCGGATCATTTTGCCATAGGAAGACATCAACGTGGCCAAGCAGGATTTGCCTTTCACAAACTCATTCTGGCTGGGCCTGATCCACTGGTTGTCCTGCACATGCTTTGTGATGGCACTCAAGATACCCTGCTCCATACCCTTTCCCAGCACTCACAGGCCTGTAGTTCCCTGGATCCTCCTTCCAGTCCTTCTTTTCGACAGGCATCACATTTTCAAAGCTCCAGTCAAATAGGACCTCCTCAATTAGTCAGGACTGTTCATAAATGAAGGAAAATGACTCTCTGAGCACTTCCACCAGCTCCCTCAGTACAGTTGTGTGGGTTCTATCTGGCCACATGGACTTGTGTGCATCTACGTGGCGTACCAAGTCAGTGACTATTTTCCCTTGGATTAGGGGGCTTAATTCTGGTGCCCATCCAGGTCTGCCAGCTTCGGGACTGGTCATCCAGAAACCAACTGGTCTTACTAATGAAGACTAGGGAAAAGTCCTTAGGCTTAGGTACCTTGGCCTTTTCATCCTCTTTCGTCACTGTGTTTCCCCCCTACCCAATAAAGGATGGAGGTTCTCCTCAACCCTCCTTCTGTTGTTAATGCCGTCTTTTACTGCAGTTCTTTAATTGGATCAGGAAAAAAAATCAATAAACATATGAAAGGTATATATGCCATGCATTTTTTCTGTCTTAAAGATCAGAAAGAATAATGCCAGGCTAACATTCTTCTGCTAGCAGTTTTGCAAACTATGCCTCGTTGCCCAGTAAAACACATTAGGTTATTTTTGACTAATGTGGGAGACTCAGTCTGAAACAAGACGTGGCTTTGTAACCAGCTCAGAGAACAATGTATTTTTAGTTCATCTGCATTATCCTTATGGAGATGTTGAGTAACATTTCATCCTTTTGGCCCATGAGTCAGGTCAGCTTCCAGATTCCATTCATACACATTTCTACCTCTTTCTGTCCCTTAAATGATTCTTTATTGGCCAAAAAGGGTGTAGACTTAAATTGGTTAGGTAACAATTGAATTTTCCTCCAAAGAAATTTTAAGTACAAACAAAGAACAGAAAATCATTAGAGAGCAAACTGACTTTCATCAAGGTGAATTTGATGTGTTATGCTCACAGATTCACCAAGCAGAGTGATATAAATTTCATCAAGTTTTCTGTTCCCTTCAGCACGAACAAATAAGACCAAGCAAAGTCCTCCAGTAAAAAGCTCATTCAATTGCTCAGGTAAAAAGCTCATTTGTTGCAAGAATTTTGCAAATAAAAAAAACCCTTCCTTGAAGCTGTGTGGAAAGCTTTTTTATCTTCTTTCTGTACCTATTTGGGCATTTGAGAACTAGGAACTCTGCCTTACTCATGCTTAAAAAATTTCCTGTGTTGTTTTTCCCTTTCCTCCAGTCTTTTGAGATTGTTTCACAAGACCTTTGGCGGGACAAGGCATTGCAGATAAATATTCTCCAAGATGTCTGTATCTGGGCAATTTCCTGGTGCTAATTAGACCTGTGTGCCTTCTTGCTGCTGTTGTGGAGCACTGCAGCCCTTGTGAAGTCAAGCTGCAGTGCTCACAGGATTAATCACATCTAACATTCACCAGTCCAGGACAGAAATTATTGCAACAAATGCCTGTTAATATGCAAATGAGGCCTCTCTTGCTTCAAGCATCATCCTGTAATTACTCAGCTGTTTCTCAAGTGTGATCTATTGAATCAGCAATTTATGAAGATGGAATGGCATAACTTAATTTACTTGTGTAGCTTCATTAATGGTTAAGGGGTAGAAATATGCATTGTGTCACTACTCACAAATAGTATTTGTTAGCACTAGAAGTTGATATGGGTCATTTAATTTGTCTATGCAAATTCACTTACAGTTTGTTCTGAAATCAACAGCTTCTCAACAAGCTTGTCTCTCAAATGCTTCTCTCAAATGCTCAAATGCTTTGCAGCACAGGCAAAATTACGCATTCCTGCTCATGGCTTGAGCATCTAAGCTTAAAGACAAGTTCTGAGAAAACAGCAACAGCTGGTGCTAAACAAGAATTAAATAGTTAGATTAATTGAGTAATAGCAATATTTGGTAAGTAGTGAGGAACTGACTGCATTCCTTGTTATTGTGTCACCACTGAATGCAAAGTTAAATGAAAACTGTATGTATTTTAGACATTGAAACATATGTAGCCATCAAAATAAATGTGTGCTGTAATTTCATTCATGACTAATAATATGTTAGGAATCTGAGTGCTGAAGACAATAATTGATAATGTAAATCACTTAAGGAGGCATAATATATTCAGGTTTAATTCTTTTCTTTCAGTTGCTATACTGCTGAATATCTCAGCTATATAGGAATGGTGGAGAATGCAAATTAAACTGAAAAGTCATGTTCTAGAAACATTGATGTTTTGTATGGCAGATATTGTATTTTCATGAGATTATTCTGTATTTGAATCACACTGCAGTGTTCTCATTTCTGCTCCAGATCTCATAATTATTTTTTTAATATAGTTTTTCTGTTAACCACTTTCTTTAGTTTCTTTTAAGATATTTTTGGCAATATTGTCTTGTTTGTTTTTTTTTTTGTGGTGAGGGTTTGGACAGTATATCTGTAAATTAAATTGTTCAGGCAAAGTGAAGGGCAGGCTCAGAGTATTCGCTTGTGCTATTGATAACCCCTTTGTCAGATTTTCTAGAGGTAATATATGGGTGTGTCGTGTTTTTCTGCCCAATATTTTTGGAACAAAAGCCTTCAGGTTTGTCTGAAAGCAACAGGACACAGCAAGCAGGAGCAACTTTCTTGAACTTAAAGGAATTTTTCATTGTAAAACCAAAATATACAGGATTAAGCACTGAAAAAAAAATTCTTCATGATTTCCCCTATCAATTACTTCTTCTTTCCAAGAACTGGGCCTTTGATTTACATAATATCAGATATAGCTTTGAAGGTTATTCAACAGAAAAAAAGAAAAGGTGGAATCAGGCCTTAATTTAACTATAAACATTTCAAATATATTTTAAGAAGGTACAAAGAAAAGTGAGCATGGTAATTAATCCCTGTTCTTGCTAAATCAATGTCAAGTTTTAAAAAGATACTTGAAATCCAGAGAACTAAATAACAACCAACATTTCAGATCTCAGATCAGGGGAATGATTATTCTTTCCTTTCTGGTGAAGTCTTTAAAACATCTGACTTTGTACTGACAGTAGAAACACTCATTATTACATATGACAAAGAACTCTTTCTTTCAAAACATCTTATTAAGTCGCCAGCTGAGTTTGGTACCAAGTTTTAGAGTGTGGGAATAATGACAGCCAACTGCTCAGCCATGTGCACTGGGTGCTATCCCCATGAGAAAGGTCAGGGGAAGATGACAGGATGCCAGTTAATAATACACATCTGAAGCAATGATCCTCACAGGACCATCAAAACCTCAATGGTCTGTGGACAATTGTGTTTTGTCTTTTAAAGCGAGCACTGGCACTCAGGTTTGTATCATCACAAAAGAGTAATACAAGATGGCATCAGAGAGAGAGGTCTTCTGTTTTGCTTCTTTTAATTACTGTCTAAGGAGAAAATGGCCTTTACTGATGTCTTAAACAATAAGTGTTCTGGTTTTCATAAAGGGTGACAGTGAAAAATGAGGCATGAGAAATTTGCTCAGAATTTTTCCCCTTAGAAAGACTTTTTCTTTGATTGGACTGAATCTGGAGCTCTTACAACCACAAATATAGGTATCTCTTCATTACATGATGCTTTGTAGTAGCACTAAAACATTTTTATTGTCAGCAGTGAGGAAGGTGGGAAGTAGAAGAGAAATAGAGATGTGCTGGGGAAGCTGGGAAATCGTGTAAAGGGCCACAGAGTCTCAGGGATATATGAAGTGTTGATTTGAGACTGAAACTGAGATATTAAATCCGTCAATATGTTCTTAAAAACCTCCACTCCCCTCTTTCCTTGATTCCTCTTTCCCATCACTCCTCTGAGCATTTTCTTCTGCCCCTTCCTGATGACTAGGACAGTGTTGGATCAGACCTTAGATATCAAGGAACGCAGATCCCTAGCAGGCTTCTTGGTCCCATACATCTCACCACATTCTCTACTTGTTGACAATTTGCCAAATACAGTGACAGCAAGAGTGAAAGGTCTGGCCTAGCTGAGCTTGATTCAGTTAAGAAACAATGCTGTCGAAAATTTACCAGACCAGACCCTAAAAGTAGAGAGGTGCCAGTTGAGCCATTATAATTCCTTCCACAAGGGGTCAGTGGGCAGGAGAGGGTTGGCAGTAAGTGAAGCTGTATTTTGTTCAGTCTTTTCTCATTCTAGCTACTATGACAATTTGATTTTGTTGGGTACCTGTACTGACCCCTGAGGGACTTGCTTTTGGGTGGAAACCATCAGAGAGCAAAATGGTGCTGAAATCTGCACCAGTTCCAACATCCCCTGTTTAGCTGCCTCCTACCCCTACCTGTAAAGTGATACCCTTGAGCACTCACACGTGCAAGCACCTGGACCCTGCTTCAGCACTGGCAGTGGGAGGGAAACAGCACTAATTGCAAGGACAGGGTTCAAGACACTGCTTCAGCCATCCTCCTGCACCACTGCTTGGACAGTCCTAGGAGCTGTAGGACAACAGCCACAGAGCTCACATTGCTGTATGTTGCTATGCATAGTGTCACCGTCTAATAATTTTGTCATCCTGAAGTACAGTGGACAATTCAAATTGTGATATTCCTAGAATTCTTACAATGCCATTGTCTATTATTATGCTGATCCTAGCTTTGGCACTGGCTTGCCTGGGGAAAATTACATAATCTTTATGCTTCATTTTCCTCCATCAGGAAGCTAATATAATTTTAGAATTACATTATGTTACAGTGCTATGGGGACATAATATGTCAAGTCTTGAAGCAGAACACCTGCCTCTGAGCAGAATAGTGCTGCGTATCATAATCTCTTTCTCTTAGTGTTTACTGCCTCAGACATATTGCCCCTCCCACATAGCTTCTCTGCTACAGGACATACCATGCTAGCTTAGATGTCTCTTTCCCTACAGTCATCAGACTTCCAACAGTTTTCATGGAATCACAGAATATTCTGAGTTGGAAGGGACCTACAAGGATGATGGACTACAACTCTAAATCAAGTGGCTCATACAGGGATCTAGCCTGTGACCATGGATGACAATGTTAGAGCCATCCTTTAACTGGCTGAGCTAGTTTTGATTTCCAAGCAGATCAAATTGAGTGTTAATTTGTGCAGAGATGGTTGGGCACTCAGAGTCACAAGACTATACTCATGAGCAACAGAAGGCATCCAGACCTGCAATTTTCTCTTTCCAGGTCAGTGTACTCACACAAAACTACACAAAACCTACAGCAGTGTTATGTTACAATCAAAAGAGGGCTTTATTGAAGATTAACAGATAACAACTAACCTATGACCATAGGATATTGATATCCACTGCTGAGATTATAACATCCAGGTCAACACAGTTTCTGCTTGCATTGTAGTCTCACCTCCCTCTCCTTTAAACCTCCATCTCAGCTTTTTCACAAACTGAATTACTGCTAGCCCAAATGGGCTACCTTGACGTACACAGAAAGATATTAGGTTCATCTCATCACCTTCACAATAGGGGTGAGATGCTAAATTTCTTTAAGCTGCCTCATCAGAATGCCAACAGCACAAGAGTGGACAGTACCAATTTTACCATAATGGCTATAAATGTACTATATACAAAACTGAGATGTCCTTGCCTTCCACTCTTCTATAAAATGTAGCAGATGTACCACAGGTATGAGGTATCTCTTTAGGAAACCAGTAGTAAAAGAATTTGTCTTCCACCATAATACCTGTGGGCTGCTTATCCTTATGAAATCATCTGAATGCGTCTCCAGTTACCCTAAACAATTTGGCTGTAACTTGGGACTACTTCAAATACACAAATATCTGTTTGTTGACAGCTGAAAACTTTACTCAGAAGACTCCTTTTGCATTGTATTGGGTTTGCACGGCCAGGTTTTGGTAGCAGGAGTGCTAGAGAAGTGGCTTCTGTAAGAAGTTACTCAGTTTATTCCATGTCCAGCAGGGCCAATGTCCAAGGCAGTTCTGAGATGGACATGCCGCTGGCCAAGGCTGAGCCAATCAGAAATGGTGGCAACACCTCTGTGACAACATATTTAAAGATATCAAAAGATTACTGTACAGATGAAATTCTGGCCAGAACAGGGTGAGAATATGCGAGAAGAAAAGCTCTGCTGACACCAGTGGGGATGGAGGGGGAGGAGGTGTTCCAGGCAACAGACCTGAGGCTCCCCTGCAGCCTGTGGTGCAAACTGTGCCCCTGCAGCCCATGGAGGAGCACAGGGATGCAGAGATCCACCTCTCTGTGGAGGAGATGCACTCCAGAGCATGTGAATGCCTGAGAGGAGGCTCTGAACCTATGGGAAACCCATGCTGGAGAGTCTCCTATCAGGGACCTATGGACCTGTGGTGAGAGAAGCCCACACTGGAGCAGGTTTCCCGGAAGGACGAGTGACCCCATGGGGGACCTACATTGGAGCAGGGTGTGCCTGAAGGATTGCACTCCATGTAAGAGTGACCCACATTCTAGCAGTCTATGGAGGACTGTTGCCTGTGGAATGGACTCACATTAGAGAAGTTCACAGAATTCACAGAATTCACAGAATGACTAGGTTCGAAGAGACCTTAAAGATCATTGAGTCCAACCCATGACCTAACACCTCAACTAAACCATGGCATCAAGTGCCATATCCAGTCTTTTCTTAAACATATCCAGGGATGGCGACTCTACCACCTCCCTGGGCAGACCATTCCAGAACTCTTTCCTTGAAAAACTTTTTCCTAATATCCAACCTATATTTCCCTTGACGCTGCTTGAGACTGTCCTCTGGTTCTGTCAGTTGCTGCCTGGGCAAAGAGACCAACCCCTACCTGACTACAACCACCTTCCAGGAAGTTATAGAGAGCGACAAGGTCATGGAGGACTGTCTCCTGTGGGAGGGACCTCATTCTGGAACAGGGGAAGGACTCCTCTTCCTGAGCAGTGGGAGAAACAGCGAGTGATGAGCTGATCATAACCCCCACTGCCTGTCTCCCTTTGCTGCTGGCAGGGGGTAGGTAGAGCTGGGAGGGAGGGAGAAGTCGGAAGAGGTGTTTATAAGGTCTGGTTTTGCTCATTTTCCTGCTCTGATTTTGTCAGTAATAAATTCAACTAACGTCCTCAATTCGAGTCTGTTTTTCCTCTTTTGCTATTTGGTGAGTGATATCTCCCAGTCCTTATCTCAAGCCATGAACCCTTCATTACATTTTCTCCCCACTGTCTAGTTGTGGACAGAAGTGATAGAGAGGCCTTGGTGGGTGCCTGGTGTCCAGCCAGCATATATCCACTACATGCATGGACCCAACTCTGATTTTGGTCACAGAGAGTAAAAATCTGAAGATTTTAAAGCCACCAGTGTTACTCTAGGGATATTGTCTCATACTTCCTTGCAACTAAGAAATGTTTTGGTTTTGTATTCTGTTCACTCAGATATCTCATATCCTATTATTCTGCTATCAGTAGGCAGGAAGAATTAGTGAAGTAAAAGAATACCTTTGAATTCATAATTCCTGAGGGAAACACTTTTACTTTTATTTTAGATATTATTCAGATCTGTCATGGGATCAATGTCCTATACAGATGGACTGTGCTAGTATGATACTGAGCATATCTTGAAAAATCTCTTGTAAAGAGACCTCTTAAATCCTCCAAATTAGATTCAGATATGCAGCCTGCCACAAATGGCAAATTAAGAAAAAAGTGCAATACAACCTCCAACTAATGAGAGCCCTAGAGTAGTGAGTACAACCAATTTAAACCGAGGGGTCAATGGCAGTCACAGCTTTAATAATTCTAGAGACATTTAATACTGCACAGGGATAGAAAACATCTTCAGGAACTTGTCTTTTATCATAAAGAAAACTAAAAACCCAACATAACTCCCAGAAACAGTGAAAGCCAGAGAAAAAGCCTACTTTTTCCAGTAACAAGGAGAAGTAATGAGAACCCATTCCACTTCTAAAACTAATATAATGGGGAAATTTGACAACTTCACTTCAGAAACAGGGTATTACAGAAGACTGAGCTACATTACATCATCACGTATGAACCAGGGCCAAAATTACAATCTAGAACAAAAAAATAGAGAATATTCTTCTTAAAAAGTCTCAGAAGTGATTCCTTGTCTTTCCAAGGTCAGCTTTGAGGAATGAAAGCAGAACAGGGAAAAGAAAAAGCAGAACCTGGAAATCTTCCACATGCCCCACACCTTGTACATCCCTTGCAGGTATGTGGAGTACCTGGAAGATGCTACAACTTTGACTCAGCATCTTGCAACCCTACTAGCCTGAATACTAAACTGTGCAACAGAGGATCAAGTTCTCAGAGGATCCTCCTCTCAAGAGGATCTCTTGCCAGATCCAGAATTATTAGAACATTATTAGTTACTATATAAATAGTAATCACAAGATACTAAATACAAAAGTAAAAGAAACTGAAATTGAAAGCATTGATGGATGCTTTCCGATTTTATCCATCCTCTTTTTTCTCATTATCATATTTCAAACTGTATAAATTTTTGGTTGCTGTGATATAAATAAAACAGAGCTTTATGCCAGAGATAATTCTAGTACAACTTCAAGTTCCCCCCTTCAAAGATCTTGTACTATCTCTGAAAATTAACAGAGAATTGTAGAAGTTGAAATCTTAAGCTTTAGTTTCACTTGAACATAAGATTCAAAATGAACAGCAGGATTAAAGAAAAAATTTGCCATGTGTCTCCTTAAACATCCAGGTACTCCCTTTTGCTAATTTTAAATCTTGGTTATTTGGAATCAAGCAGCCAAAGTGAAGTGCCTTCAGGTTTTTTGTTAAGTTTTGACAGCCTGCTATCTCCAGGTGAACATATTTCACAAAAACAAACCCCTGAATTATTATCTATGCATTGAGGACAAATCGTTTACATAAAATTAATATAGTATATACTAATTATAATATAATTAATATATCACCCTATTTTGTGCAGGCTTCTTCCCCCCTGGTTTATTATTCTGTCTAAAGTTGTTCCTTAAATCAACTGTGTATAATTTGTTTCCTGTCTTCATTTTCTGTCTAGAGTTTTTACAGTGTGTGAAATTCTTCTGGAGTTATAAATTTAAGTTACATATTTGCTTGAGACAAAATTGCCCTTCTGCTTTCTGGGGGAAAGAAATATAAGTTTCTAGTTTAAGTAGCCTGAGATTTTTCTTTTCTGTTGTTAATCAAAATGAGTGCATGGTTTCCTACAGAGCTAAACTGAGTCAGTCTACCTGAGCTTTGCCCTCACAAAAAAGCCTCTCTATTTATGTGAATCACAGAAGCAATGACGTAAAGAACTTTTCTTTGTCATTCTAGAATATCCTGTTGTGAACTGAAAAAGAGCTGTTTAAAACAAAATCACAATTTAGTCTGTTATACCACTGTTATAAAATGGTCAAAGAAGTATTATACACTTACCTAAAAACCAACAAAATTCTCTTTCTTTGCCAAATGTTCCATGATTAAAGCAAAGGTTTAAAACTAGACATTTTCAAGATTAATTTGTAAAAGAACAAGAAATTTATTTTTCAAATAAAAATATTTCAGTTAGGACAATATTAGAAGTCTATCCCCTCCCAATTAGATCTTTTAATTGATTGCTCTGTACTAAAGTACTGTAATCCAAGAATCAAGAGCATTTAACCTTCAAGTAAGTAACTTACATGTTTCTATATTTTTGATGCACAACCTTAAGCAGCAGAAAGTAAAGTCTGTTGGTGCTTGCTACCACTCTTGAGGACACTTTAAGAACATTCCTTCTGCTAATCCTTTCTGCAATTTTTACTTGAACAGATGAGGATATTCAGAATATTAAGTACATCTCTAGTTACATAATATTGTATATATGAGTTACTCATATTTGACCCAAGGCCAGTATTCATATTTTATATTTGACAGGAAGATGATTGTTAGCAGAGGTGGTGAATCAAGCACACTTTTTCTAAATCCAGTAAGAAAAAGAGGGGCTTGGTTCTTTTGTTATTGTAGCCACGGTCCTTTTGAAGGTTACCCCAAAAATCGTCAAAATTAAAGTGAATCCATGTTGTCCTGGTGTTTGAAGCACCAAAGCACCATATTTGCATTTTTTCATAATGACCATACTATTTATCCTATTCACTTCTGTATGCTTATTTCAAGTACACTCAATCACCTACTTTGAAGGTCCTCCATAGACTTCCTAGAAGATCCCTCCATTACCCACTTCCCTTAATTTAGTAAAGTAATTGTTACCTATCAGCGTTAGATTCTGAAAGAGCGAGTTAGAGATAAGAGCAGAATTGAAAATTATGTTCCCATAACACAGAAAAAATTCCTTTGAGCTCAAGACCTCCCTTTGACTGATATGGTTACTGCTCTTCACAGCCTACACAGAGATATTACCTGAAAATATCCTATATATAACCAGGATAAGAAAAAAAAACACAACACAAAATCACCACGCTCCTCTTCTTTCCCTGCAACCAAGCATCTCTTTCCCCTCTTCAACCCAAAAGTAGGCCTGATTCCTCAGGGGATGTCTCTTCCTTGCCAGGGCTGTGTGAGGAACTTGCAGAGGGCAGAGGGCTGTGATCACCTCAATACACAAAATCTAAAAAGTCTTTTCAGGTTTACCCAGAATGAGCCTAGGTGTGTCACAGCTATCATCTTTTCCTTCGGAGGAGGGAAAAGGGGAGGTTGATACCTGCCTGGGGCTTGCTCCAGCTAAAAGTGAAGGGTTGCTGATTCAGGCATCATCTCTGTAAGCCCAAATGTGACAACATGGGCTGACAGTGTCCCTTCTTTGTCCCTTGCTTCCTCTTCCTCGCATACATTATGTGTGCTTGCAAATAAGTTCCTAAGAGTTGACAGTCTGGCATTTACAATGATCACTGAGGGAGCTTATTCATTCCTGTGCATGTCACATACCCTTATATTGGGTCATAAAAATACCACATTTATATTTTATAAAACTTTAGGCAGGGTCTAGCCCTGTTTCTCCAAGAGTAAAATATAAATTGAATGAGACTTTTACTTGATGTGTCATCATTGCTGATAAGGAAAAATGAAAAATAATCATTAAAGTTAAAAGTGTACTTAAAGTGTTTCAAGTATTTTTCATTTTTTTTATATTCAGGTATTTCACATTTTAAAAGTTCATTTCCTTGCTTAAATCTGTTATGAACATTTAACCCTACTGATATATATTGACATCTGACCATTTTATCCTTATTTCTGTGATGATGATAAAATGTATTTAAAATATAATAAATGATAAAATGTATTTAAAATATAATTTTATTTAATGAGTTGGGTTTGTTCAGATGCTTTAAATGGTAATCTATCTTAAGCATACTGAGAAAATACAGACCATATACTTGAAGGACAAAACCAAATTGATGTTTTTGCTGGCAACTTTACAGGAGGAGAGAAACTCCAGCCTCTTTAATTTTTATGTACAGGTTTTCATATTTAGTATGCAAAGAGTGCAAGCATGTGGGCAGATAAAGGGGTTCTCAGAAAGGAATTTTCATTAAAACCAAAAAGGGAAATTACTGACATTTGTAACTGAAAGCCATTCTCTGCTGACATTTCCACTGTAACTGTGATCTGCTCTGATGTTTTCTTCCAGTGTTGTTCTCCTTGTTGTGCTAATATTGAGTGTCAGAGGGGAACTGGGATGGCTTTGGCTATGTAAAAAGAGGGCACCAGAACTTATATAATGTTCTTCTCTCTCCCCCACAATGTATCATGAAGGATGTAAGATGTGTGAGAAGCAAAGAGCCTGAAGCATCCTTTATGTAAAATTAATTGAAAGAAAGGTGCATTAAAGAAAAAAATCCTGCCATTATTTCCTAGCGAAAGGATGCAGATATTAACAATTTAGAGCAAGTGATTACACCAAGAACTTCATGATTAGCCTGTGCTTAATAAATCATCCTTTCATCTCCCTGTACGATATGGCACCAGTACATATTGCAGCAAATTATAAGACATATGAATGCAGATGAAAACCACAATACAAGTGAAGGGCAAGTTTCTTGATGTTTCCATGTCAAGGTGTTTGTGAATTACAGCACAGGCATGCATTAGTATAAAGCCCACAAGTCCTCCTTCAGTGCTCATTCCTGATCTCTCACACCTTGCTTTTCTCCCTGCTCAGTTATTTCATGTCCAGTCTGGGCAATCCTCTGTTTTTTATGCAGTCACACCAGAGATGGTGGGGACTGCTGGCTGATTTGGGTCAGAGAAAGCTGAGCTGGACACAGATATTTGGTAGTTGCAATATTCTGTTCCTATTTCTTCCTATTAACCTTATGGTCTTATTTTTTGCCACAGACATGGTTCTTATTCTTCCTGTAATCATCTATGCTGTTGAAAACCGGGATCAGAGGTGAATTGAGGAATCTGGGGCCTGACAAACTGCTGCCAATCTCAGCTGTACACGTATTGTTCAAATGGCACGAGGCTGGACCACACTTTCTGCAACTAGCATCCTTCCCAGATGCAGGTGACACCTTCTGCGTGAATCTCCTGACCATTCCTTCTGCTTCACTCTTCCTTCACAAACTCATTCCACTTCAGCAGCCACAGCATTTTCTTCTGGTAAAAGTTTAAAACATTTTCTCTCTGAATTAAAGGTCATGATTTTACCCCTTTCAGCTATCATTCCTGTATCCATGTATTGATTACACATCTAGTCACCACATTTACGTATCTAGCATAAACCCTGGTAGTTATCAAGGTTTTCTCCTACTACAGAAAATGATTTAAAAATTTTTTGAATATTCTAAGTCAAGCATCACAGGAACCACTGGCATCTAGTGATAACTTTGCAAGTTTGGAGGTGTTTTGCCTGAACAGTGCTGGGATACTTTGGTTTTATGGGTGGTAATTGCTAAAATAGTAATGATGGCGGGCAGTGACTGAGACAAGAATCTACAGTAAATGAAATATGTGATTTTAGTTTTAAGCATAACTTGCATTTTCTTATCTGTTTTATGTAATGTATGAGACATGAATAACTTGTGAATGCAAACAAAAATGATGGTACAGAATCATCCTTTCTGTACACATAACAGCCAAGAAATGCAAAGTACTTTACAAAATTAATGACAGAATATGTAAAATTTCTAACCTTCCCACAATATATAGGTGGTGAAAATGATCACCAGACAAGTCAGAAAGTTCTACATAAAGTTTATGTATTGTAGACACACAAGTTGTGCACCAAATTCACATATTTTTTCTCAGCTATTCAGGTGAGGAATTTGCTGCCTGATCTTTAAGGAAGACATCTGAATAGGACAGTAGAACAAATAAAGCTCTCCCTTTACAAAAGATCATTGCTTCTTACACAGATACTCATTAAGTCATTAAGTGGATTCCCTTTTTCAGTGGATTTGGGGTTTTTTTTGCAAGGAGTCAGCATTCTGACATTTTGAATTACACTGACAAGATAATTGTAAATCCTAAGCCTGAAAGAGAATACTGAATATGTGTCCAGCATTAAATCACTGCATATCCTAGGCTGCTAACAAGCTCTATAGCATCATGACAAGTATAGATGAAACATGCAACATCTAATTCATCGTTTCAGTACTTACAATAAATATGCCTGTAATTTTAAACTGTTTGTAGCAAACGCAAAATGTGACAAATAATGCTATAAACTTTTATCTCCTGGGAGGATACAGATTTCAGACAAAGTTCACGAAGAAAATCCATGTATTAAAACATATTTTGTAGAAAACACACTAATCACATAACAGAAAAGAAAAAAAAGATGTCCTGGTATTTGGTGATGTTATTTCTGAACACCTGGATATTTATCAGAGAACGCAAAACAGGTTTCATGTCTGTTTAGGGCCTCAGTGAAGTTGGTGGGGTTGTTCTTGTACCCTTAAGGCCCATGCAAAATCCCAGAGCTATGCAAATTGCAGAATTCATATTTATGGATTAGTCTCTAGGAGAGACTGAAGTTTTATGCTTAAATGCTTAAACATTGTTAAAAGCACCAAAGGACTTTTGTCCACTTTTGCACAGTTTGCTAAACTGTGCAAAGAAGAAACTGCTCATCAGTGACCACCAAAGCCCATCCCTCCCTGAGTATGCTTCCTGGGGGGAGCTGGGCTGTGAGGTAAGCCACCTGATGTGAATTTGAGATACGATAAAATAAAGGTGGCACTATTGTCCAAACATCTCAGGTCTAAGGAGAAGCAAGCAAGCCTGGGGGGAGTAGAATGTATCCACAAAGGAAACCATTCTCAGCAGATGGGTTGAAAATCAGCTCTAGCTGAGGAGAGGCCATAGCCCACAGACCCATTTGCTGAGGTTGGGTTTGAACCCCCAGGAGGAGGTGAGTGTTTGAGTGTGTAATGGCAAACCTCTGCCCTGAGGAGTGGACTGTCACCACCTGGAGGCTACAAGCCAGGGACTGAGGTTGATGGAGGCAAATTCTGCAGGGTGGGCCGGTCCTTTTTTTCACAGTAATTGTCCTTCCTTACAAAACTCACTCAACCCCTCTTTCCCCTGGGAAGGTTGGATGGGGCAAAACTGGCTCAACTGTGCTGACATCAGAGGCAGCTCTCTTGTCTTAGAGGTGTCCAAAACCATCAAATACCCCCAAAGTGCCCCCAGACTCATTTTTGAGGCCTTCCACCAGAAGACTGAAAGACACACACACAGACAAACACAGACACACACACAGACAAACACAGACACACGTTCCCACCTGAGCCTTAGCCCATTATAACCCATCAGACATTGTGTTTTGTGGGCTTTCTCCCCTGCCCCAGACAGATAAAGACAGCAATCATCACGTCAACCCATGGACACCCAAACTGCAACAATCAGGCCTCATGCAGAATGTAGATCCATGGCTGGTGATCCATGTGTCATTCTATTCTTATCCTTTCTTTTTCTTTCTTTCTTTTTCTTATACATTT
Source organism: Euphonia xanthogaster (assembly GCA_034509185.1). Lineage (NCBI taxonomy): Eukaryota > Metazoa > Chordata > Aves > Passeriformes > Fringillidae > Euphonia > Euphonia xanthogaster. Next base: position 103,766,022 of record JAYDZK010000113.1, read on the forward strand.
TTCTTAAGTAATACCTTTATGCTTTCATATTACCATATTACTATATATAATAATAACAAAAATTGCTGCATACCTGCTTTGCATTGCAACCAAATTGTTCTGAAATGAACCCTTCATATGCATATTCACAAACACCCATCATTCAGTGTCATTTCACTCTAATCTGCCCCAAGAGATCTATTAACAAGAACCTGGGTTGCTCTTGCTGTCATGGGGGTGGGTCGTAACAGTCTGCACTTCCACATATTACTGACATTGTTATATTTTATAGGTAGACATGAAACATCTGTTTGGGTGCCACTAGGTGTCCTTTCATAGATGAGTAAGTTTATCTGCATGAATAGTAAAATGACACGTAGGAAAAAAACCCAAGAAATGAAATGTCACGAATAATTGCACTTTAGTTTATTCATTTTAACTTAGAGCTAGTATACAGTAATATGCAGGTGTTTTCTGCTATTATCTGGCTTTTGGAATGGAAATAAAATCTCTTTTTTTATAACTTTATGGTGTTCCTTACTTTATGTGTTTGAAGTTATTCCAGTAATTAAATGAAATTGATTAAATGAAACAATGAAGTTAAAAGAAAGGAGATGCAATAGAGCGAGGTCTCCTTAAGGGAATACAGTGAGGGAGGATTCATTGATGAATTTTTTTATTTTTTTTTTTGCCTGGCTTTACTCAAGCTGACAGGAGACCCTGGGATCAAAGACAATACTAAATATTAATGAATGCAGAAGCCTCAGAAAAGGAGGTAAGAGAAACTGATTGTCAGAAGCTGAAGACAGAAATGAATTCAAAGGGGAGTTGAAGACATGCACACAACAGGAGACTAGCTTTTTTTCAAGCCCAGAAAGAAAAGGAAACAGGGATGATGGGAGTGGACCAGGACTTGCAAATAAGAGCAAAAGTTAAGACAGTTGTGAATACATACACTATTTTATAATTTTTCTATGTGTAAAATATATTTTTGAATGAGTAAAAATTATAGGAAGACATTGGCAGTGGTGTGAATAAACACATGTGAGTGAATAAGGCAAAACTTCATTTTGAAAAAGCCAGGGAGATGCAAGCAATAGAGACTCAAATAATGGTTTGTCCTGTAATCTGGATGAGGAAACTGGAGGTGAAGCTGAAGGAAGTACATTTGACCAAAAAGGAGAAGTTTAAAGAGAAAGGTATGTTTATAAAAGCTTAAATAAAAATGAAAATAACGACTTCAGCAGAAAGAAAGCAGCCAGAATTAAAGAATTTGGCTTCCCAAAAGTTTCAGGAACTACAATAAAGGCAAACTAAAATAAGGAAAAGAAATTGGTTGGTAAGTAAAGCTAGCAGAGGAAAATAGCAACCAGTTGTATGTGGCCCTGCTTGAGCGGGGGGATTGTCTTGGATGACGTCTAGAGAACCCTTTCAACCTCAGCCATTCTGAATTTCTGTGATATGGTCAGCATAACCCTTACTGTAAGGAGTCAAACTTCCATTCTCAAAACCCTTCCACATTTGGAAACATATGAAGAAACCTGAACAGCACAGTGGCTCACAAGAACAGAGGCTGCTGGTGAAAGTAAGTTGTTTCCAAGGCCAGGAGCAGGAATGACAGCCTTTTACTGTGCGACACTTCCACAAGGATTTCACAATCAGCTTTGGTGTCTTTGCTGGGGTAGACATAGCAGTACACCCTAAAACCTTTCACGCAGGTCTGTGGATATAAAGAGGCATTTAACACGCAGCAGCTGAAATTTGCTAACCTTATGGTGTTTGAAACATGTTTGTCATAAAAAAGAATCACGGCCAGTTAACTTCAAAACCAGGTTAGTTTTGCTGGGCTAAAAGCAGTATCCTGACAGTGGCACTGGAAACATGGATGCCAGGTGCAGTCCCAGGTGCAACTGCATTCATTGGCAGTTGTAGCTATGTGCTTTATTTCACTTTTTGGCTTTGCAGAGGTTCACTTCAGGAATGACATCTCCAAATAAACATGATGCCCAGAATACAAGTTTTAGATGCCAGCTCAGCAGCCCACCAGCACCCACCTTTTGTCCTGATCTGTGTACATCTGTTACACACCCAATGAACAGCACATCGTGCTGCCAAGCCTGTTTTATGTATATCTGAAGGTCTGAGGTATCTCCAGCACACTGGAGGTAGTGTATTGTGTCACCTACACTGACGTTTCCCACACAGCTGGTGTGTGTTCATTCACACAGGAGGCAGCTGGGGGCTGAATCACAAGTACCCTCCAGCCATGGGTAGCTCGGTGCAGCAATTAAGCCAGAAGTTTATTTATGTGGTTCTGACATCATCAGCCTTAATCAACCGTACCTGACAATAATCACAGATCCCATGACAAATGTTGCCCAAGCACAACTCTGTAAACAAAGTTACAAATAAGGCTTCAATTCTTGTTAACTTGTTTTTCTCAGAAAGAATTTCTTAATTTCTGATTCCCTCAGATAATACATACAAACTCTAACCAGATTTTGTGAATAGATGCATAATTTACGACTAAATTATAGTTAAGGGAGTTAGGACTCATCTGACAAGAACGAATTTACAGAAATGAAAAAATAATTTTATCAAGTATACAGTCACAAAGCCTCTTCCAGTTACCCATATGAGTCAGATGTTGACACAGATTATATTTTCATTCATTACCATTACACCTTCTTTCTCCCTTGAATCCCTTTGTCTGGTTCCTAAGCAACCAAAAAAGGCTCCTCTTCAGAGAGAACCTATAGTCATGACCCCAGAATGGGATTCCTTTAGGTAGATCAGCAATGGTCCTAGGAATTTCAAATGCCTGCCACAGAATCCCACAAGGAATGAAGTACCTTGCATTAAAAGCATAAACCAGAGACACCAACACTCAGAAAGAAACTAAATACAGAGCCCTTTCCTAAGTTATGCAGCTGAAATAATTGGATAGGTTGCTATCTCATGTACTTAACTTTGTGATCTTCCAGACTACAAATGTCAACTCATTTCTTTGTCATTTACTTGCTAGATGTGATCAGGAAGTGACTGTTCAATTGAAGGCTAGCTGTATAGAAAGATAATTACTTCAATGATTGTTGGGAAGGCAAATTATTGAAGATTATTGAAATCTTTACCCAAAGCTGTCGATTGCATCCAGTCATGATTTGGAATAGTTACTTTCATCCCTCATGTCTCAATTTGCTATCTAAAAGTAAAATACAACATTTTCCTGCCTCATAAGGTTTATTATTAATAGCTGTCCTTAAAATTCTTGAAGCTTCCTATGGAAAGAAAAAGATGCATATGAAAACCTACAAATGAGAAATGTTAGCAATATGACAACACTTGGTCTTTTTTCTTTTTTTTTAATGCACAGATCTCATGGTAAGCAAGACAGAC
>JAYDZK010000113.1:103769496-103818937 GCA_034509185.1 Euphonia xanthogaster
AATGCACAGATCTCATGGTAAGCAAGACAGACTAATTTAGTCTTCTTTCACTAACAATGAAATGAAATTAATTTTGTTTTGAAATTTGGTAAATAGAGTAATATTGACCATGCTGAGAGAAGGCCAAGCCTAGCCCTCACAGACTTTTTTCCTTCAAAAGTGTTCTATAGACTAAATGCCAAAATCAGCGTTAGCACCTGTAAGTGCTAACTTAAATCATAAGTGATTACTTATTGTAGGTTATTCCTTCTTTCTGGAATCAGAAGAGTTGGCATAATTCCACTTTGAAAGGTGAAAAGCATTCTCTGTTTCCAAGCATATTACCAAAGCCTATACCTGATGTCTTCAGAAACAGCTCACGCCACTAAGGTGCTGTACCATGATTAGTCATGTCACTGTGCATTCCCGCTAAGGTTGTCTGACCTTAATGAATCTTCTAATGCTTCAATAGTTTCACTAAGAGAAAAACATTGCTAAGATCTTAACAAACCTCCTGCAGCATACTCCTAGAATAACATTTGGTCTTAGCAACCAGCACTGTTCAGCAACATGGTCTCAGGCAAACAAGGAACTTGCCACGACAAAGAATTCTTTCCAAATTTTGGAAAGAACAAACTTCTTATCAATCTTATAAATGGCATTTCAGGAAAAAAAAAAAACAAAAACAAAGAAACAATACACCACATACTGGATTTCTCTTTTCCCTTCTTTTCCTGGAATGAGATTGTCCATGTGATTTTGGATTGAGTAGTGGTAGTAAATGTAATCTTATCTAATAATGTGTGTCACTGTAGCCCTTTAGAATAACAAAGCAATAAGTAGAAAGTGTTTGTCATCTTTCTATTACACTAAGGTTTCTTGATGCTTTGCTGTCAGTCTGGTTTTCAGATTGGTGGTGGGTGTGTAATTGCTGAAACATTACCTTACATTATATTACTATAATATTAGTTTAAAGAGAGATAGAAAGCCCTTTTAGGCTCTGAAGTTTCAATTTAAAGTAATTTTCCTCCTTTTGTCTTGGTCCTCAATCTGTGCATTGAGTAATTTCATCTTTCATTTTTTTTCATTTCAGAGCCCTGGTTGTTTTGCTTTTTTAATACTAGCAATCATCACAGATAATATTTCACTTTACTAATGGGGTTTCCAGTTTGGGCCCTCATCCAAATTTCTCTTTCTCTTTTTCCCTGATTTGATATTTCCTTTATTAGTTAACTGAGGTTGATGTTCCCATGAATCGAAGTCTATACAGCTTTCTGTGGCTAGAGAAATCAGCATATTTCCTTTTGTAACCAATCTTTTACCATTGCAGCCAGGAGAAGTTTTTCTGTTGTTTACATAAGAAACAGCTTTCAGACATTTACTTTTATTTCAGAGTCATCTATATCCACTCATATTTTAATACTATATGTGGGGTAAGAGAATCGTGAATTCAAATTCATCACCTTGTGAGACTTAAAAATCATAATTGTCTTAAACACTCTTAGGATCACCAAAGGAAGACCAGAAGAAGAGGACCAATTGGATGCCGTCAGAATTCATGGAGTGTTGATATCTTTCTATTTAGTCTGTCTCTCTCACTCTTTTTCTCTCCCTTCCCTCTCTTTCCTATTTCTTTCTCTCTCTCTAGCTCACATTTACTGTTAAACAAAATCTATACTATTGACTTCAGCATATGGTTTTGATTGTACCTTAATTTATGCAGAGGCATCTCTCTAATAATCATAATAACTGGATCTTAGCACACCTCTGATTTTCTATGACATCCACCTTAACCGACTTTTGTTTTGACAATGGCTTTCTCTATTTCCTTGGTATTTTGCATTTTCTGAAATATCCAAATCTGTTTAGCAGTGGATCATCTGCTTTTGAGGTATTTGGCTACAACACTGGAGGAGTTAAGATTGATCCTATCACTTATGCTTCTTTTAGGCACTTGTTTTCATTATTACTCTTCACATCACAGTGAACTGTCTAAGGAGAAATGTGAATCAATCTGTATGCAGTACCAAGCAAAACCAGCAAGACTGGTTCAGCAAGCCAAGTTATTTATCAAATCCCTACCCAACATTATATTATGCCCACACTGACATTTCCCACATATCCAAATACAACAAAACAACCCTTTTTTTGAGACCGTGCTTGAATCCAACTCATGCCATGTCCAAACATGAAAGCATTCCTAGGGATCCAGATCCCCTAAGCTTATAGATGATATAGGACACCTCCCTTTGAACCTCAGGAACTAAAATACATATTCCAACCCCTTTATCCTTATATCCATGTCCTGGCTTCAGCTGGGATAGAGTTAATTTTCTTTCTGGTAGGTGGAAGAGTGATGCATTTGAGATTTGGCGTGACAGCAACGTTCATAATGTCTTAGTTGTTGCTGACTAGTCCCTACACTAAGTGAAGGACTTTTCAGCTTCTCATGCTGACCCATCAGCAAGGAGGCTGGGGGTGCACAAAGAGTTGGGATGGGGCAGAGATGAAAGAGCTGACCCTAAGCAGCCAAAGGGATGTTCCATGCCATATGGTGATTAGCTGCCTGCCAGGTTAAGCCACAGCAGGTCACCACCGAGTCTCGTTTTGCTACTTTATCTCTATATTTATGTGTCTCTTCCATTAATATTTAATGTTATTTATTTATTTGACAAAAAAAGGTTGCCTTTTATTACAGTATTCACACCCCGAGAGATTTGACAGCTCTGGTATTATTTAATTTGTTTGTTATACTCCAGAAAATGTCACAACAGACTTCAAAATTACCTAGACTAAGACAGTAACAGAAAGATGGGAAATTTGAAATCCAGGTGCTGGATCATATTAAATACTCAGCTCTCCTGAACCATGCTGCTTTCTTTAGCTATGCAACTGTTGTAAGCATAACCATGCACTATCAGTATTTGGTTAGTTAGGACAAATTCAGCTTTCATGCAGACAGCAAATAAGGGACAGTCAAGAAAATATTTTTCTAAGGGCACAATGCTGGGCAGTGATACTAAACTTCGTGATGACCAGGCATGTCACCTTGCAACTAAAATAGAATATAAAGATGTAAATGAAATTATGCAAAGCATGCTTATTGGAGGAAATCCCAGCATATTCAATTATCATGCAGCCTACCAAATTAGCTAAAGTTCATGTTAGAGTTTCCAAGATTTTGCCCACTACAGCAGACATCCATGGCATGGTTGAACACCATTGCACTTCCCACTGGTTACTGGAAAATGTATAACACATGGCAAATTTTACTGAAATTTTCCCTGGTTTTAGCAGGTTGTTATGTCCATATGTAAAGTAGTGATCAAAGTCATACCTTGCTGATAAATACATATCATGATCTTAACCACGATATTCTGAGATACCTGTAAGGGCTGATACCTCTTAGCTGATGTGAAATGACTATTCCAAGCGAATCCAATGGCATTTCCCATATTGTCTATACCTCACATGGAGGAGATGAATAGATATTTACTTCTAAAAATGCAACTCTTGAAAGTGTTCAAGACATATCATTTCGCACATATAATTGTGATTTCATAACCTCTTAGCCCCAGAGAAGTAGAAAACAAATTTTAAATTAAAACAATGCCTTCTTCCAAATAGGGAAAAAATAATATATATATATTATGTTATTATTTATTTACCAAAATTAAAATTTCAATTTTTGGAGGACTAGAGGAGTAAAATATTTATGAGAATGATTTTCTATTGGGATTATAGCAGCCAAGTTAAGATCTGTTCATTTTTACAGAGTCTGAAACTAGATGAATTTTAACGAATAAATGTAGGGCTCTAACAGTGCCTACACCTGAGAAGGAAATTTAAAAACCTAATCAATCTTACACTGTATTTTTCACTCACTAAAAACCAGTCCTAGCTCCTCAGAAGCTCAGATTTTGCTATATCAGACTTACGACACCTTTTTCAACAGTCTGGAGAGGAGAAACTGTGTGACTTGGCTTGTTTCACTACTTCCCTTTATTAGCAGTTTGTCCCCTTCTACATTGCCAGCACAATGCATTTTCTCCCTTTGTTTCATTGCTTGAAACAAGTGGAAAATTTACTTTGTCCAAACATGAACTAACTAACTACCATGTTTTGCTTTTTACAAAGTGCAACTTCTTACAAAATTCCCATAACTATTCATGCAACCAAGCAAAACAATCCTTAAAGATAAGTAATATTAATGCTAATATTACTTATTAGCATTAAGATCACCCTTAATTACTTCAGTCAGATTTAAAAAACCCAGGCTGGAAGAAATGAAGAGATATTTTTCTTTTGATTCTCTTCCCCAGTAAATAAAAAGTATTAAAATCCTTAAAAAATGATTGTTTTAAAATGTAGAAACACTCACCCCCCAGTGTTCTCAAATTTCCTAGAAACAGCTGGAGTTCTTCTGATTTAACTTGGAATTCCAACTGTGTAGCTTCACTGAATTTAGCAGATTTATGTTACCTGTCAGAGGAAAATAAGTCAAGACCAGGTTTTTTTTGTGATGCACACAAATAATACTAACAATGCAAATTTGTAAATATAAATCTCATTCTTTCCAAAATTCTTTAGTACAAATGAGAATAAGGAAATCGTTGTCTCATGGACAGGAAAAAAAACATTCAAAAGAGGTCACAGAAAATTCTTGGATTTTCATTTTTCAAAGAAAAATCAGGGCAAACGTTTTCACAGAAATATTTTTCCTAGTATTTGCTATGCCAACAATCTTTGCTTTGAAATCTGACCACAATAATTTGCACTGAAGTGTTCACTATGCAGGTTTGGCAAACATCGTTGCTGGCTTTCTGACTTAACTAAACTAGGAAAGAAAAGGATTATATAGTCTTGGAGAAATACATCTTTGTTATCATGAAAAATCTTACTCATTTAAAATCACCAGTGTCTCCTTAGTAGTAATTTCTAGATGGCTTGTACAATCTGCAGAGGTTTTGAGAGACATAACTGGAAGCTTAATGACTGACAGGAAATCAATGAGGGTTAAGAACAAACAGAATTGGCCAAAGAAAATGAGTGTGTGCTGGGGGAGGGAGGAGTTGCTCTGTTGATAACTCCAGGAACAGGAATAGGACAATCATGACTTATTGAAAAAAGATGTCTTTGCTTGACCTTTTATATTATTTAGTGCATTTACAAAAGTGGTTAATTTTTGAGTAAAAATCTATTTTGTTGTCGTTGTTGTTGTTGAGGCATTGCCAAGCTCTGTCCTCAGCACACTTAAAAGACAGAAAGTTTATGTGCCTTCTGTTTAAGATCTGATTACGTGATCTTAATAGTGCTTAAGGCAATTGTGATGTTTAAGTCTCCTACACCTTCAGAAGCCCAAACACATAACCACAACACAGTAACTCCAAAGGTCAGACCTGAGAAGGTCCAGAACAAGGCAAAGCTTGCAATATATGGGATACGTGTTTTGCCTTCATCCTGGGAGCAATAAAAGCTGATCCCAGCCTGGATGGTTACTTGCATTTGCTGCACAAGGCTGATAAGTTAGTATATGATCCTAAAAGTTCAGCAAGATATTTGTGGCTTGCTAAGTGACTGTTGGATGAAATACCTTGATTTGTGCTGCGCAAGACACCAGACTAGAGAGTCACAATGATTGCTTCTGATCTTAAAATCTAAAAATATTTTTAATAAAATAATTTAGATAAATGTGAGATGAGGGAAAAATCTTTCTGTCTGACTTAGCTTAATAACTCTATTGTCTTAACTACTTGAGGGAAATGAAGTAAGTGGAGTGCAGTGACTAAAAGAAATCCCTGATGCAACTTTTACAATACCTGCAAAGAAAACAATGTATACTGTCAGTTCTGCTACTGTTTGAAGGAATCATTTGCACTCATTTGTTTTCTTCATAAAACATTTTAAATGAGAAAAGCAGTTAAAAATATAATTGAAACCTCATTAAAATTTGAAAAAAGTGCTTAACACTGAACATTTTTGCTTGACTATTCTGCAGTGCAAAAGATCAAATTCTATATTGTGTATGTTATTTCAAGGAGGTGATATGGCAGTTGCCACGGCAACAAGACTTTTTAGAAAGCTAAAATAAAGGGTGTTGCTGACATGACCCATTGTAACAATAACTCACATGACCATGAGATTCAGAAAGATAAGATAACCTAGGGGGGAGAAAAACAAAGAAAAGGAAAAAAACCTAGAATTGTATCTTATCTCTTAAAGAATTTTTCCTTCTCTTTTCAATAAATACAAATAAGCAGATTTTGCAAATACCTTCCAGATTTGGGAGGAAACTCTTATTTTAATGATATTAAGTAACCAAATAACATGACATGTTCATTTAGTTCAGGTGGGGATCCATCCTATATTCACAACAGAGTGGATTTTTTTGTTTAGGAGCAAAGTTTGAGAGACGAGCAGAGCACTGTGGGGGAATATGGGTCTGCAAGGGCGTATGTGCCTTAATAACAGGAACCTGCCACGTGCTGTAAAACATTTTGAGAGAGCTTTTGATGCATGGGGCTACAACAATGGCACCAAGCTCTGTGGCTGACCAGAGAGCACTCACCTTTAAGCATGAGGCCCTGATGCACAGGAGCACAAGCATCCTTCCTCCATGCCCAGCCCCCAGCCTGAGGGCTGTGTTTGGTACTGGGGAAACAGAGGTGCTGACCTCTGCTGCTGATGGATGACTGATCTTATTTCCTGCTCTTGCTTCCATAGCTGAACTTTTACCTGAAGGCCTGTTCTGCCACTGCTCATGAAGAATTTACGACCTGTGAGTAAGCAACCTGTAGCTGTTGCAAGAAAACTATAGTCAAAAAAGTACATAATGAAATAGAGCAAAAAGCACAACTCAGTCATCAATAAAAAGCTATGAAGTCCACATGTCTAAAGATCACCTATGATAACGAACAGCAGTTGCACGAAGCATTCATACTGATCCACAGAAATAATATCTCATCAAAGTTCCATAGGCCTGTATCCATTCAGGGAGCCCCCAACACAATGAATAATGTGCTCTGACTCCATGATTCAGAAGGCTAAACAAATGCTTTATTAAGTTATACTATATTACACTAATACTATACTAAATTACACACTAAAGAGATACTATACTACAAAAAATACTAAAGAAAATCCAGTGACTGTCTGAGACAGCCAGGACACAGCTTTGACCCAACTGGCCAATCAATTCAAACAACCCTCAGCAGAATCCAATTGACAAGTCACTTTGGGTAAGCAATCTCCATAACACATTCCACATGTGCAAAACAACAGGCGCAGCAATTAGAGATAAGAATTGTTTTCTCTTCTTCTCTGAGCTTCTCCAGGAAAAATCCTGGGAGAGAGAATTATGTCTCTCTCTGTCCAGAGAATGTGAATACCACAAGCCTGTTGTGGATGCAGAGATTGGGTAACAGATTGGGACTGTCTGTATGATCAAACAGCAAACATCCTGACCCTTACCCCTCAGCCTCACCAGGACAGCCTGCATCCCTTTGCTCTGGCCCAGGCACCTTTCCTTTGCTGCAGGAACCATCAACAAGGTTAGTTGGCAACCCAAAAGTTTTGCTGCCTTGATGGGTAGACTATATAGAGTTTTATTCCAGGTTTCTTTCTCTTTGATTAATTTCGATGAGGGATATTTCTTCACAATTAACATTTCAGACCATGTTTGACATATGGTGGCACTGGCAGTGGAGTTCTTAAGTATGCATATATATTTATGTGCAGATATGTACACACACACATATTTATATGCAAGTATGCATCAAGAGAATTTTTTCATTCATTCATTCATGCATTCACTCATTCCTTTTCATATTATAAGAAAGGGATCTGTGATCTGTCAAATAGAAGTTTCCCAAACAACCTTCCAATACTGTAAAATTCAATACGTATTTTCTCTGTTATTGTGACTGGATGGTAAAAAGAAAAATGGATGATCATGTTAATTTTAAGGCTTTGTACTGTAATGATGAGGTTTTTTTTTTTCAAACACCAGACCAAATTAATTACTGTTTATAATTTCTTGAATATTAAGCAATTTAAATCCCTAGATAAGCCAGCTGCCCATTACAAAAAATATATTTGACATATGTTTGACTGAGTTCATAGAATCATAGAATATCCTGAGTTGGAAGGCATTTCCAAGGATCATCAAGTCCAATTCCTAGCCCAGCACAGGCCAACCCCAACAATCACACCATATGCCTGAGAGCATTTTCTAAATGCTTCTTAAACTCTGGCAGGCTGGTGCTGTGACCACTTCCCTGGGGAGCCTGTTCCAGTTACTAAAATTAATGTGACTAAAACAATAATGCAATTAAAGACGAGGCAGTCTGTATTTCACATAAAAAGAAGAATCAAGGCTTAGAAACCTTGAAAAAAGTTGTCACATGCTAGGGTTTTCATGCTATACATGTTAAGACATACTATACTTATGGCTTTTCATACCATAAGTACAAAAATATAAAACTGAATCTCATGTTCAGAAGGAGACTGGGATGCTGAGAGACATTTTTTGTGAGAGCAAGGTTTTGGATGCTGAGACATTTCTCGTGAGAGTAAGGTTTTGGAGCAAGTGTCCACAGGTAGGTGCTCGCCATAGGACCTTTACAAATGTCCCTCTTCAAGTGCGAGGAGAGCCATGATGGAGCCTGTGTTTCCTTTTCACTGATGAAGTTAGCGCAGAATCTGCATAAGGACAAAGCTGAGATTTTGTCTAAGCATCTAAATGGCCCATTTGGTTTGGGTCTGCCCATATGGGACTGAAAACAGAAATTGAGCCAGAAATAACCAGAGCTCTCAATGGAGAATATTCATAAGTCATAGTCCCTAAAAGCAATTCCAGACTGTTTCCAGCCTAGACTACACAGATGTTAGCCTCTTAATGAAACTTTGCTGTAAATTCTTCTTTCCAGGTACCCAAACTGTAAGTTCTTCTTTACACTTGCTGTTATTTTTGCGAGCATTTCTATTTTTGTTGGAAGGAAACAAGAGGGTGAAATATTCAAATTTTATTTTACTGCTCTGGAGTCTTTAGAACTAAAAAAGAAAAGAGCAAACATGAAAACCCAAAAGCCTTTCAGAAACATGTAAGTTTCTCTGACTCAAACTAAACCCAAAAAACAAAGTATCAAAATGGCATTTAAAAAGTCAACAAAACTAGTTTTTTCTTGATTTTGAGAAAAAGCTGTCTGAAATAAAAAGGTTGCATGAGGCTTACTTTATGTTCTCAATTTTTTTTTGTTCTTACTATCACTTTATTTTTTGTCACTGTGGTCAACTGACTTATTGTACAGCAAACATTATGTCACGCCAAATGTAGGTCTCTGAATTGAAATACAGATATATCTGGTACCAGCTACCATCCTCTCCTGACTAACACATGAAGAAATCATGTATACTCAGGAGAGCTGGTTAGTTATTGCCATAATTAAATACTTTAAATACTTTGCTGAAAAAAAAGAGAAAAGTTGATATTCACTGAATTTTTAAATCAGTCTGAATTAATAAATACTACTAAAGGAATGACACAAATAATGAGAAAACATAATGAAGTTTGTTGACAGTAATCTGTGGTAGAAGGTAATGCCAGGTAGGGAATAAAAATCTTTTTTTTCTATATTAATTGTTTCTGTTAAAATGATAGAAAATGGAAATTAAATACTTAAGTTGTCTGTTCTGATTAAGATCTTACAGAAAACTGTGGCAAAAACTGATCATGCAGTTCTGTACCCCAAATATAATTTCCATATTTGTTTTAAATTTTATTTATAGATGTTTCTGAATTTTAAAAAATCCAATATTTATTCTCTGTAAATACTTTTCAGAAAAAAAACAACAACCCTAAAACAATGAAAACCACTTTTTGTTATAATATGATTTTTTAAAAAATACTATTGTAGAATTTCACATTCTACATGCAAGTTCATTTTATCTCATTCATAATGCAAGTTTGGTGCACACTGGTATGTTGGCTTAGTGTCTTCAGTACGCTTTCATGGAAAGAAATTATAAAGCCAAACAACTTCATCTGAGTGAATGTCAAACACTGCCAGAAAGTTGGTTAATTTCAGCCAGAAGAAGGAACTAACTGAAAACTATGGCTTTAATTATAAGCAAGAAGACTGATCACCAAGGAAATAACAACTTACAAAAACCAGAGCTAGGAAAATCTGTGAAATTCCTAAAATGTAAAAAGCCACAGAAGGTAATGAGGATTGTCCCCTGACACTGAGGTAAGTATAAAGAAGGGATGAAAACATGAAACAAAATTTCCCCAGAAATGTCTCCCAGTCTTCAGTGGTTCTTCATTGAGCCATAGGAGGTTGTTTATGTAGGAGAGGCTCAACGGGGTTTTTGTTCACACTAATTTCTCTTCTTGCTTTTTGAGCTGCATGTATTTTATGTCAACCATATCATGCAGCGAGAGTCCCAAGCTTACCTGTGAGCTGTGCCACAGGCCACATCCATCTGTTGCTTTGGAACACATTAACTGCCAATTATATGTGCTTCTCTCTCATTTTCATACAGAGAGGGCCAGTAAACTGTTCTGCTCTTTGTCTCACCCTCTGTGATAGAGGTTTCATAAATGTGCACTACATTTCTTTTCATCTCTTTTTCGGACTGGCAAAGTCCCTTTTGGTTAACTCTTCATGAGTGGCATCCCATACCTCTCACCACCCTTGCCCCTCTTCTAAACATCCCCCAGGCCTACCATATATTTATTGAGGTGGGGGTGCAGGACTGTGTGCATCATTTCAGAAGCTGATGTGCCGTGGACCTAACTGATGGATTAACAATGCAACCGTGTTTCTCCCTGCTCCTTTCTAGGTTCTTATATTGGATTAATATGATGAAAGGATGGCACTACACAATAGGTGTGTCTTCCAGTTTAAATTCAATGAAAGGAGAGCAGCCACTCAGATGTAAACCGTACCCATTGCATTTACAAAAATCATGGTGGCCAACACATTGCCCTATTTCCTTCTGATTCACAAACACTGGCTTCATTTCATCATTTGGGGCACAGCTCCTGGTTAGCTTAATTAATACTTCCCATAAAGTAAGTCAGCAGAAAGACCTGAGATCAGGACAGCTGATAGAGTCAACATACCTATGACATAGTGCATTTTACCAGAAAAATACATTTGATTATATCTGTCAACAACTCTGAGACAAACTTCTTAATTCTGAGTTTTATCCTCTGTGTGCAAAGGAAACCATTCAGGAGGAGAAATATTGCAGTTACTCAAAGTTTGCTTGAGGTATTTGTCTTCATATATCTACTGAAAGGAAAGTAAAAGGCTCATTTCCCACTAGCTTTACTTGTTTCTTTGATAGTGATTAATATATTCTTCTCACCAGAATAAGAACCAAATGAATGCAGTCTATTTTTCTGTCCAGAAATTTTAAACGAATGTACTCCTTTATTCTTTCTCTCCTGCATGTGATGCAATCTGCCTCAGTGGTTCTGGAAATCACTGCTACTGCAGCTCTCCTCAAACTTCTTGAAGTTCTGGGTTTTTCTGAGCTCAGAGAATTTAAATCTATGGACAATTTGAAGGAAAACACAGAATCACAAGGAGATGAAAAGGAAAAAGAAATTCTTAGAAATAAATAAATGCTGCTTTCTGATTTTTGGAGAAAATCTGTTTCCCACATAAAAAACCCATCAAAGCTATAGACTACAGTTTTTAGAAATATAAGTAAATGTGGAAATGTAAATATACTTTTTAGAAATTAAAGTAAATGTGGACCTAACGTTCCCTGTTCTAGAGAAAGTCCTATCAGTCTGTTCAGACTCCAACAAGAACAAACTAAAGAAGCTGTACGAATATTAAACTTTTGAACAATTGCCCACAGGCGATATTTGCTGATGGTGAAATTGAGACGTGAGGAGGTGGAAAAGGAGTAGGTGTAAAAGATTTGAGAGGAATAGAAAGAAGACAGAACAGCGGACACAGTGGAGGATGGAGAATTGACAGCAATATTTAGGGTCTAAATTCGCTATTAGCTTGCAAGGAAATGAAGTAATACCATTTAAATTTAGCAAGGTGGGTTGCTGAGATACATGCAGAAAATAGAGACTTCAAGAATTTTCAAAGAAAACACAAATTATATTTTGATGATCGATCTGTCCCACAGTCTTCCCATTCTCTTAGTGAGCAGAGCTGGCTGCATGAATGAAGAGCCACAGATAAGTACACAGCTTTAAATTCAACTCTGTTTTCTTCTCTTTTAGATATAAAATGATAATTTTACAAAAAAGCACAAGTTCTTATGACCTTGCTCAACTATTTTTGTGTTCAAATTCCAGCTGGGGTCTGGAGGCTGGTATTTTGCTGAGTATTTTACAAACCTTCAAAAATGGTAGCCCACCCATTCATGTGCTATCTGAGCCTCAGGGAGCTGAAAAGAAAACTCCAGTAGTGGATGGTTCTGAATTTTAATTATCATCTATCAGTGCTTCAGTGTGATAGCTTTTCATAGGCACAGAGATTCTGAAAGCCAACAATGTGTGCTTACACTAGCTCATGGAACAGGCTTGATTTTTTTTGCATTCAATTATCCCCTTTTGTGAGCATTCCAGTTCTCTTTGTCAGTACTTTCTGAATCAAACTGAAAAGATAAGGAAATTTTCATAGGCAATGAAAATGTGACATGGCAGAATGCAACAGCCTATGAAAAATTATGCAAAAATTACAGTAAACCACAAAGATGATGTATATAGATTTTGACCTTTTTTGTTTTATATTCAAATAATTAAATCACAACCAAAAGTTCATTTTCTTTGAAAAAGGGAGGAAAATGTTAGTACTTTGAAATGAATATTGTGAATTCCAAGAAAGTGTAATTCTCAGTAAATATAATGTAATCAACATGTGCATTTTCAGACAGGCACTGACATTGTGAATTGAGGCTGTGTGACCTAGGAGTAAGTTGCTCCATGCACAGTCTCTTCCCTTTCCTAAGTGACCTTCAGGGCTAGAGAGCAGAGACAGACTGGGAATATAGATTTCTTTAAACTGATTTACCCAGTGCCCAAAATGTTGGTGATGATTCCTTATGAAATTTTGCTGATGCTTTGAAAGATACATAGGTAGATAAATTGGGTCATTTATGGTAATGTTTTGCTTTCCTGGGTTTTTTTTCCTCAAGATTAAATGGCAGGTGGGAGCATATTCCCTAGAATAATGGCAGGGTTTATTTTCTTCAAGGGAATGTATTAGCTTTCCTCTTCCAAGTAACATGGTTATGTGAAAAAGGCAGGAGGGTCCATTAGAGCAAACCTGAAGCTGCAACATTTAGGCATCAAGGAAATCTGAAAATGTAGCATAGTGGTAATTTTGTCCAATTGCTTCTGAAAAATGAAAAGCTATCAAAATACAGACAGGCATAAGCCGCCCAATATAAACCTGAGCAGCAAGGTTCTTTCAATCATTTGGAAGGAAGTCTGACATCCTTAAAATATATCTTTCCTTCTGCACATGCTTTGACGAGAGTGGGATAGAATTATTCCTCCACTAAAAAAATTTGCATGAGAGAACTCTTTTCAGGGTTTCAGAGTTTTCTGACTTCTGATAAAAAAAAAACTTCCTTCACTCCCAGACACCAAAAGAAATGTGATTTCAAATGACATGGGAATTTTTAATAGAATTTCATATTTCATCAACAGACATTTTATTTCGGAACTGGTGAAAAAATCTATTTCTGATGTTTCGCTATCCTGTTGAATGGAGCTAAGCTCTTATATAATGTCTCAGACCTGTTAATTATTCCAATACAGAACATTGTGGTCTACTCCTTAACTACGAGGCTCAAAAAGTGCAGAATCTGTCTAATTGAAATAACTTCAAATCCATCAATAGCCATTTCTCAAATCCCACTGATAGAAATCATATGTATACAGGATCAGATCTGCAGGAATTATCTATTGTTTGTCTAAAATCTGTAAAGAGACGGGAACTGATTAAAACTGTATGTACAAACATATATGCAAAATACACTTAAAACCAAGCAAATATTGAGGATATAAAATCTGACATCTGCAAAAAACACTGTGCCTAAAGAGCATTTCTAGTGGATCTGCAGAGATGGTCCCAGTGTAATTTTGACTGCAGGAAATTGTATAGTGACCAGTTTCTCTCAACTCCAAATGGAAATTAAAATAAAAATAAAGATGGAAAACCTGGTGTGTTTAGAATCATGCCAGTTATCAGGGCAGAGAGAAACTTTGAGTGGAAGGTTTCCATCTCTCTCTTCTTCCAGTAGTCTATGGAGGTGGTCAGCACCTCCATTTCACTGGTCCTAAGCATCCAGAAAGGAGGGTAAAGGTCCTATGAAGAATGTGACTTCATGGAGGAGGGCAGGAAAAAATTCCGTTGCCACTGCAGGGTTCTTTAATAGCATCAGGTACAAGGCTGTGCTTCCCTTCCCAGCAGCCATTCACTAAACTGTGTAGCTCCTCAGATGAATGGAGTAGGTGCATTACCAGCGAGTCTCATTCATTATACCAGTCTGACTCACTCCAGGGAAAAAAAGAAGACAGATCACTGAAGAAGATAGTTTTTCCCATAGAAATCTATGTGGTTGTACATTACAGTAAAACTTTCATTTCCTTTCCTATATGTAAGCTAAAGAGGGGAAAGTGCTCAAATAAGGATCACTAGGCACATTTAAACGGCGTACTAACATTAGTGAAAGACCTGGGTTGTACAAACAAGAATATTTTAACATCTCACAATTTTCAAGTAAATTAAAAAAAAGTCTTAATTAGAAGACTGCTTAATCATTTTTGGTGCTTTGAGCATTCTGCAGCATAGAGAATATAACTTAATAAGAGGCAAAGAAGAAGCAGAAAACTTTCCAGTCATGAAGGGGCATCCTGTGAGCCACAGGACACAAAATCTACACAGATTGTAAATTCTCCTTCTCCAAAGGCATTTTAGAAAGAGGGTTTGCATGCATAGGTCAGAAAAACTACAGAGATACTTGGTCAACCTGAAATACAGGCTAAAGAATAATTTCCCATCTCTTCCAGAATCATGTTTCCATCTCCAATTTATTAGTGAAAACACCTATGATATATTATAAAGCATCATACCATCTGGTTTTGTAAGACAAAGTAGGTCCCCTGAAGTCAGTAGTAGTCATTAGATTTCTGACACGCGAAGAATTGATTGAAAGAATCTCTACCTAGTACAAAAATACCAAACAAAGAAAATACAACCCACCACAATTACGTTAAAAAAACAAAACCAAATAGAAAAGTATTTCTGACTAACTGTCAAAGAACACAAAACAACTTTTTAACTGAGGCAAAAAAAGAGATACAACAGAAGAGCTCTATTTCAAAGGCTGCCTCTGGGACTCCTGGCAGCACAGAGGAAATATTCTAAGAAGGAACCCAAACTGCACCACAGGTGGCAAGGACAATTATCCATAAGTATTTTCTTCTGACATGATTCATACTAGTAGTAGTAACTTCTTAGAAAGACATGTTATCTAAGTACCAATTCACCCAAAAACATTGAAGCCTCAAACACCTTGAATGTATATAACATTTTTGGACCCCAGCAAACCCTTCCATACTATTTCACACAGTGTCCTTCTGGACAAAATGTCCAGCCTTCAGCTGGATAAACACATCATGCCACTGGCTCAGGAGCTGGGCACAAAGAGTTACAGTGAATGGGGTGACATCAAGCAGGCCACCTGTCACTAGTGGGGCTCTGTAGGGCTCCATCCTCAGCCCTGAACTCTTCACCATCTTTCTCAATGAGTTTTGTTAATGACACAGGACTGAAATCAATACAAAGTTTGCCAGTGCCACTAAATTGGGAGGAGCTGTTGATTCCCTCGAAGACAGGGAGGCCCTGTAGAGAGACATCAACAAATTAGAGACATGGGGAATCACCAACCATATGAAGCTGAAAATGGCAGGTTCCAGAATCTGCACCTGCAACAAGCAGAAACAGCCCTGGATGTGTGTATAGACTGAGGAACAGGAGGCTGGAGAGCAGAGCTCTGGGAAGGGACCTGGGGCTCCTGGTCGATGGCAAGTCCAATCTGAGTCAGGAGTGCCCTAGCAGCCAGGGAAGCCAACTGCGTCCTGGGGGGCATCAGGAACAGGCTCTCCAGGTACGGAGTCCTGCACAGAGCCAGGAGCTGGACTCGATGACCCTGGTAGGTCCTGTCCAGCTCAGGATGTTCTATGAAGTTCCATTTCAGGGAAATGTTCAAATATGTAATGCCTGCAAACAATTATTTTATAGCCCAACTGCTGAACACAGTGACCTCTTATTTTTCTCTTACGCCTCTGAAAATCTTTACCATAAGAATAGTTTTAAAAATTCTCTCATCTTCCCTTTTCAGAATGAAAAATGACAATGTGAGGTGCTAGATTGTGTAAATACACCCCAAGAATTTTTTATTTTTATGGCTTTCTATGGATTGGATGTTTTTTACCTTCTCATTTTCTTCCAGAATATAAATGTGTAGTTCTTTTGAAAGTGATGTCAAGCTGCTCATGTAATACAGTTATTTTCCTACCATCACTGCACTTCTCATTAGTTTTTTTTTTCAGTCTAACAATGCCCAAGGAGC
Organism: Euphonia xanthogaster; assembly: GCA_034509185.1. NCBI lineage: Eukaryota > Metazoa > Chordata > Aves > Passeriformes > Fringillidae > Euphonia > Euphonia xanthogaster. The sequence continues at coordinate 103,786,093 of JAYDZK010000113.1, forward strand.
CATAAAATTTAAATAAGCTGCAGGTTATTAATCAAGGAAGACTTATAGAAATCAACACAAATTGAAATCCATAGCTGTTTTTAAGAACAGCAATAACTAATGAGGGAAATAATGCAGGTCAATATAACAAGATAACTTTTGGAAACTAGGCATTGGAAAACATGGTATTACAGGAAATCTGGGTCTGACAAGATTTTTAATAAGCAATGGCTAAAAAATGTAGATTATCTATTGGAAAAAAGATAAAAGACTACCACAAATATTTTTAGAACAGGAATAATTTTAACATTGAGCTTGTAACCAGAAGATGGAAAGCTGTGAAAAGATTCTCAGGCAGCTTCTGAATTTGTTGGGCTGGGCCCAGCTTTGCCTTTATAGACAGTAATGCATGGCAGAAGCTGTCTGGGATATAAAATAGAACAAAAAAAAGAAGAAGGCCAGACTTGAAGCCTGACTTCATTTGCATGTGGAGCTCACTCATTTTCATTAGTGGGTTGCTCAAACACACAGATGTTGTTTGCACCCCAAATATCTGCTTTAGTGGATAAGTGGCCTACTTAAATTCAGCATTGTATTTAACTGGTATGCTCTTTAAGAGCTTTAGCCCAAGAAATTCAGAAACAACAGGGGGAAAGGGTGTTCAAGTTAACTGAAAGTATGGTCTAGATACATAACCTGTTAATAAATGGCACAAATAGGGAGCTCTTTCTTGTAAATTCTGGGGGGAAACAGTGTAAGTTAAAACAATGTAAATCAGGAAATCAGAGTGAGTCACCACTTAAAAGGACATAAGTAAGGCAAGACTTGCTCTAAAAATATACAGAAAAAAAAAGAAACAAATGCAACTATTGAAAGTTTATTTACAGGATAAATTGTTACTTAAAAATGGCAAGAATGAGATGAGTACTTATGGCTTATCTTGCTTCACTTCTTAAGGGCACAAATATATTCCTGCCCTGTGGTAATAATGTACCTACAATAATAGCCAAGGAAGGTGGTGAGCCAGAGACCAGAATAGAAACCTAAATGGAGTATGGAAAATTGGGTCTAAAATTTGCTTCTCAGCTCAATTATTAACAATTTGTGTTGAATGTACTACCTGAAAAAAGGTCATGTTTAAAGATGAAGGCAGCCAGGGAAGCACTGCTCAGTACTGTTTATTACAGCTAAGCAGGAAGCTCCTGGCAGAACACAGCAGAGACTGACTGAGCTGCTGCACACACTGGCCAGCCAGGGAGGACGCTGAAATGAATGCCAGCAGAGAAAATCAAACATAGGTTGATTTTCAGTGGGATTACACATGGACAGTGTCACCAGGAAAAAAGAGTGGTGGACTCTGACCAGCTCCTGCTCTTCTGTTGTGCCCCTCCTGTGGCACGCAGGCCATGGTTCTTAGAGAAGCAAGGACAACTTCTTACCTGCTTTGCCAGAATTTCCCTGGCAGAAAGGATACAAAGTATGTGATGTGTTTGGCTTTGGGCTTGTATCTTTCTTCTCTCCTGAAAGTCATGAGGGAGCAGAATCCTCTCAGCTAACCACCCCACCACCTCTGGCTGCTCATGCCGTGCTCCTCACTACCTGCAAACTTTTGGATCGTGGTATATCCATCCCAGAATGAACAAGGATTGATGTCTTGCCTTTTACCCTTCTGTGTGTAGAAGTCTGGGAGAAGCTTGCTAACAGAAGCTAATGAGGAAATTCAGTTAAAAGGTGATTCAACACTGGTTGGAAGAAAAATGGAAAGCAGGAAGAATGGAGCCATTTAAGAAGAAGAAAAGAAGCATAAATGTCAGTAATGCAGAAGGACACAGCTAGTGAGAGCAAAACTGGGGAACTCTGAGAGAAACAACTGTAGGCACTTTAGTATCATGCTGTTAATGAGTAGTGTCCAGAATGAACATAGAGAGCAAGGAATTTTACCTTCTTACAGCAAATAACTGCACCTGTTACATCTTTTTCTAACACGGACTGTGTTCCTCATAACACTTACTGTGTCCACTGTCTGGCGAGGACAGCATGGCCTACCAGGGCTGTATGACCTGAGTGTGTTGAAACAGTGAGGGAAATTTTTGATAAAAGCAAAAAAATCCTCCTCTTGTCTGAGCAGTCTGTTTTAACAAACCATGCTTTATAGAGTAATTCATCCTCTAAGACTAGTTTGGAATTTAGGTGGTTGTTCAACTTTCCCTGAGGTCATTGCACAGGCTTCTCTGAGATTGCAGACCATTTGGGGACCTTGACCATCCAAAGGGAGTGAACATTAGTTGCAATTCAACTCCAGCTGTACAATGTTTTGAGAGAGAAGGAAAATATAAAGATTCAGGCGGAACAAGTTCAAGTGAAGGTAAGACCTAGGTATTCCTGGCTTTTGAGCACTGATGGATTTTGTTCCCTAAATAGGCACTGAAACAATAGGAAGGGATATTGCTGTGCAACCAGAGAATGACAAATTTAGCAGCTATATTTAAGAATAGGCAATGTTTCAGACAACCATAAGCCCATTAGTCTGACCCCTGTGTTACACAGGGCTCTAGACCAAACTGTGAAGGAAAGAGTAAAGAATGGAAAGGAAAGGTGAAAAAGCATAAACTGTGGCAGATTAAATGAGGTCAATTTCATATCTGTACAGAACAGGTAATTAAAGATCCAGAGTAAGCAGGCAGAACTACCCAATCTGTATGAACTTCAGTGAGACATTTAAAACAGAACACACTGGAGAAGACAGGAGCTACTTAAATCACAGAGAAAATAAAGAACTGGCTAATGCAAAGGAGTGTCAGGTGATATGTATTTTGAGGCACTGCCAATACCTGAGGAAGATCAGAATATTTTATGGATATAACGGAATGATCACAAGGCTTGGAAAAATAGAAATAGTTTAAATTTAAGAGTGCAATGTGCAAAAGTGCAAATCATGCCTAAGTAAAAAGATAGCAAAAATGACTGCTCCAAGCTGACTCATCATCAGCTGAGAGCTAAAAATGATAAAAACGTCTGGGCAAAGCAAAGCATTGTTAGGAGAGCTACAGTCTACCAATGTTTCACAACAGAAAAATTAAATAAAAGAAAAACCCTCCAAGAATTTATCAGTTGCACCATTTCCAGAGGAGATAAAGGTATGTTGATGTACTTTACAAAGCATTGTGGAAATTCCAACCATAAATGAATGCATAATTCCAATCACTCACACTCAAAAAAGACAAAGTCAGACTGAAATGGAGGAAAGGCATAATGAGACTCAAACAGCCTTCTCTGTTTAGCTTTGTAAAATGAAGCTTGAAATCGAACACATTTTTGTAAACAACGGGCAAACACCATGAGAAAAACCTGCTACAGTAGTAGCAGAGTCAGGGGTATGAAAAGAAAACAAATGTACAAATGCCAAATACTTTTAAACTGCAGATAGGGACTAGTTATGTCATAAAATGAATAAAGAAGGGGCTAATGGAAAGGAGAAGAATGAGATAATGAAATTTCCTGAAGACACAAATTTTGAGGCAAGTCAATAAAATGAAGTGTTGGAATAGACTTCTGAAATTAGATTACAGCAATAAAAAGGATAAAAATTAAAACCCCTAATATATTTAAAATATAATTGCATTGGTTCAAAAAGAAATATTGATACATTTAACTGAGCTAGCAGGAGACTGGACTGGCTGACCCTTGTAGTTAAACATTCTCACTTTACTTCTTCAGAAATACGTAACCTTATATTAGAGCCTTCAAAAAGCCATGAGCTGCATAGAATTTTTAGAAACACCTGACCACCCCAGATGTTTCTTTTCTAAAGATAGCAACTAGGTCCTCAAAGCCCACAGACAAATTTAGAAACCACTCTATTGTGAGCAAATATATCCATCTTCACTCCATCTTTTAACAGTTATGAAACAGAGCTAAGGAGGAAAACTAACCTCCTAGCCACTTTCCATTCTTGACATGTAGGCCACAAGGAATTAGATAATCTCCCTTCTCATTGTTAAGTGTGCAACACAGCCCTGTGTTTTGTGCCCTCTAAAGGGGCTTCTACAATGAAGGCCATAATGTGCACTTAACATGCAATTAATGCATGTTTCAAATTGGGGGTTTTATTATTAACGCTCCGCTGTTATGCTTATCTGATGTTTCCTAATATGAAACAATGCAACAAAATAAATGAACCCCAGTTCAGCAGGAGCTGTCAAATTAGAAACGGTTACAAAGTAACAATTAGGGAAAATGGATCACAGCGTTCAGGCTTCAGCAATGATTGTCCCTCTGTGGACCATTAAAATCTCATCATTGGATCTGCATGAAATTTTAATGAAGCCACAAGTAAACAAACTGCAAAACATTGTGGGCAGCAGTTCCCTCGCTTTATGATGAAGATTTTCATATGGTACTGGGCTTGTTGTCCCTCTTTTCCCACCTTTTCCTCCTCATGCCAGTGATTTTGGTGAGGGAGGATCAATTTAAGATCCTCTCGCACTGTGGTATTTGAAAAATGGTGGGGCCTTTCGACGACTACAGTGTAGGTCAGCTGCAATTTCATCAGCGGCATAGGCTGCATTTTATTTATTTATTTACTCAGGAAAGCGAAGGAATCATAGGCATGATCTCGAGATGCAGCCACACACCCACAAGCCCCCAGCTGGAGCGCAGGGCTCAGGGGCGGCGCAGTTAGACACCGAACACCAGCGAGGGCGCAGCTCCACCGAGTCGCCCTCCCAGCAAGGTTTGCACCGACTCCTTCTCTCCCGATTGGCGCCCAGGAAGAAACCGCAGCTGTTTCACCTTCCCGAGTCGGCAGGAGGACGGAAGCAGCGCGCTCCTTCCCGGTTTCCAAGGAGCGCTCCCGGCAGCCCGGCTGCGGCGGGCGGGCTCGGGGCTGAGCCCGGAGCGCCCGGACCGGGCCTGGGGGCAGCGGAGCCTCGCTGCCCCATCTGGCGGCCAGGCAGGACCAGAGAGGCGCCGGGAAGGAGGGAAGGAGGGAAGGAGCAGCGGATCGCGGAGGGAGGGCACAGTCTCCTGGGGCCGCTTGTTGTTTTAACACTTCTCCCCCAGTTTGGTTTATATGAGGTCAAAGGGGCTTCGGTGCTTTCGCTTGCCTTCGGCTGGTCTTGGTAGTGCTTGACGGAACTAGTGATGATATTTATTAGGTTCATTTATTTTCTTATAAGCATCTAAATAGAGAGATGAAGCCACTGGTTTCTTAGACAGCATTACCGTTGCTTTTGATATCTCTGACACTCCTTCATTTGAAGAGTCATAAGCTGTTTCTGTCTTTTTCCAAAAATTCCCTTTGGGGAATCTGCTGACAGATATAATCTGGCCTCTCCATTCAGCCTGGAGAGTCCCACTGCTTCAGAGTTGTTAGTGAAATGTCTGAAATTGAAAAGTGTGCTCTGGAAAATATTTTTATAGGTTACAATGACAGGAATTTGAGTCCTAAAAATATTTAACATACAGGGAACTTTGAGGAAGATGTTCCAGTTACCAGATCTCTTGTCCATCAGTCATTTTTGGCAATGAGTGAGCTGGATAGGCCACTCAGCAGCTCCTGTGTTTCCTCCCTGGTGCATCCTCAAGCCGCTACAGAGTTTGCAAAGCTGTCACAGGCAGGGCCAGGCGTTCATTCTGTGCCCTCTGGGCAAAGGCTGCCATGTAGACAGCTCACTTCCCCCTGGATACATTCTACTAGATCTGCAAGGGTACAAGTGTCTGAAATTGGGTAACTCAGGGGTCACATGCAGAGAAACCTATTCATTATCACTGCTCTGATTAGCCTAGAAATACCTGCAAAGGCAATGAGCCAGTCAGAGGGGCCATTGCAATGAGAGGGACACTGCTGTGGAATTGCAGGGATGTGGGGACTTTTTTCCAGTTGCAGTGATCTATGTCACTGGGACACTGAGATGTGTGTTGGCAAGTCACAGCTGCCCCAGCAGAGCAGGAAGTTGCAAAGCTCTGGAGGTATTGTCACAGGAAATAACTGGGAATGGGTTGACTTTGAGTCCCACACTGCTACAGCAGGTATTAATGCAAGGCATGTAGGAAATATTGAAGTTTGAGGGGTATGATCACTGGCACTTACCCTAAGCCATCCAGTTTGTGAAGTTATTCAATTCCCTTTTTTTTTGTTTTCTGTATTATTCACATATTTTTTAAAAGTTTTAGTCTGAGGCACTGTCACCTGTAGATATGCTGGATGAAAAGTATATTCTTTTGTGTCAGGTATCCAAATCTTGGGAGGCAAATGCCTGACAAGAAAAGAAAATGCTTCACCTCTGATTGATTGCATTTCCACAATATTTACCTGGGCAAATGGCATACAGAGCTCAAACTCACGTTTTCTGGCTACTGTACAAACATCATTCACCTGTAAAGCCCAGCTGCAGTTCAGCCCATATCCCCAAAGCCTCCAGATCCAGCAGCACATTATATATTTCCCTGGAGCCTTCTGAATGTTCTCTCATGCCTTATGACATGGCCAGTGCTGGTGGTCACTCGCTATTTGGATGAGGTGTCTCAAAATCAGATTTGATAAACTATGACAAAAAAAAGCATGACTGGACAAAAATAGGCTCAATCTAAAATTCCATAATCAAATTCAAACTATGAAACTGACAGATAGTTGAAAGTTGATCTGTGAATTCTCCACACATAGCACAAAATTACTTTTATTGATTTATTTCCTCCAACCTCAGATTAAGCTATTTCTCCTTGTTTTGGAAGTCTGGAGTTATTTTCCTGTCCTTTCCTGCTGACTGGTTTTTCAGGTTTGGTTTTGTTTTTTTGAAAAAAATTGTACTCTGAGATAAACCTGAAGATCTCAATGCCAGGCTGATCCCAGAGCAATGAAGTGGTTTCACAGAAACTTCCTTGATCCAATCCTCCTGAAAGTTTCTTGTACCAAAAAATGTACAAGCATTGAGAAAGACATAGGCTTTGCCAACAAGACGTAGATATCAAAAAATCCAAGAGGGAAATTAAAATTACATTCTTCCCTTTTCTCTTTACTGCCTGTCAAGAGCTTAGGTTAATGGAAAGCACTATCTCAGAGTTTTTATAAAGGCTTTTTTCCTGCATTTCAACATTAACAAACTGCCGAAAATGAAAGGCTAGAATGAGGTGATTCATTAAAATATACTCTATACCCAGATAACCATAAAGATATACAGTCATCTCGTATCACTGCATGTCAAATCTGGACAATTCCAAGCTTTGGGGCAAGCCATATCCTCATCCTAACCTTGCACCAAGACCTGGCTCTGCCCCAGGACACTTGGTACCTCTCTTTCCTTCTTTTTTGCACTTAGTCAGAAAGAGTTTGGCCAGGGGAGAAAGGAGCTGAAACCAGCTGCAGCTGCAGACTATGGGCTTGTAGCAAGCTGCAATGCCCTGCCAGAGCTCTGTGTTTGTACAGCCACCAGGTTCTGCTTGAGGATCAAAAGCACTCAGCCCTGTCCCAAGATATGGTGTGCCTTGGGTGAATTCCCTGTCAGACCACTTGCTTCATGAAGAGAAATATAAAAGCACATCTTGCTTTATTGCAGTATCACTGGGTGATTTAATTCCCACCACAAGGAAAGCAATGCTCTTCTGCTGGTGAAGATGGTTTTCAGTATGCTGTCAGTACTGTATTTTCTAGAATAAACTGATTTAAGAAGTCAAGTAAGTGTGTCTGCACCTGGCATCACACACAGAAATTCAACCACAGGAAACTTGTGCATATTCTTATTGAACTCCCTTTAACCATCAGAGATCTCTGCATGTACAGAGAAGGACTACCTGCTGAAAGAAAATGGAAAAACTTTATCACCTTTCAGCTTCCACTTCTAGTATGCCACGTGACCTACTCTAAAGACAAAGAATGAAAAGATTCAACAGTCTCTATGTCAGCTCTGTGAGCAACTTGTCTCTTTTGCCATAACTTTGTTATTTTCTCAGTGACCATTACTAATAGATAAAAAAATGTTGCTTCTAAACACATTTTCCTTCACTTTATTTTTGAAGGAAAACAAGCTGGAAAGATTCCTATGTTATGAGCCTGTACTGATTCATTCACTGTATCATTAAAGGTTTGTTTTGTATTGTTGGACTGCTGTGAGAAAACAAACATAAGGAAAGGCAGCATGGCACAAATTCTGGTTCCTTTTTCGAATCTCCTTTGCCTTTGTCTATAATCCACAGTCTCTGGTGGCAACACAAGCCACTGTTCCCTGCAGGAAATATAGAACAAAAGCAAGGGTCTTGAATAAAATATTCCATGGTATTTTTCTCTGTTGCTTCCTAGTGGAGATAACTGCGCTTTCCAAGTAATATGAAAGCAAACTCCTCTGAAATATGTCACTGTAGGCTGCCTGTTTGTTTCCACTAAGAATTCTGTTCTAGTAACTGACAACTAAATAAACCATTTGATATCACTGTTACCTTAAAGCCTGCTGCTGATCACCTTGTAGGAAAAAAGTCAAATCCTACTTGCTTGGGTTTTTAAAGTGAGAATTTCCAGCTACAGTTCTTCGTACAACACTCATTTGGCAACCAAAACCACAGACCACCAGTTTAGATACCTCTTTTTCTGCTACTAGTTTCTTGGGCTACACTACTTGTAGAATACTGTGCTTGAGTGGACTTCATTTGTGACTGAATTCCCACTAAAATGGAAGGATATGGGATATGAAAAGTGAGATTAATATATGACACACAGACAATTTGCTGACAACCTGATGGATGACTTGATTTCTGCTTTGGAGGAAATAACGTTATAGGACTAAATTCAGAAGGTAAGTAAGCCTGGAGGCTGTCTAATTTACTGTGGCTTGCATCAATTCTAAGTAAAGACTGGAGGTACTGGGCATATGTCAAACCCATCTAGATCTTCCAAAACCTAACTTTTCTTAGTTTCCTTTAACTCTACCTGAAATTTCCTTAGAGGCAAGGGCTATGTGCACTTACCTTTTTCTAAATTTACTGAATTACCTAATTTCTTGTCCCAACAGGGAAGCAAATTTATGAAAGGCTTATAAACCAAACCCAGAGGGAAGAATTACACAGGGAATTGTAAGAATTACAAATTTTTTATTGTTAATAAATGTATTTTAATGAATTTTCTAATTATAATTACAAAGAACTATAGAAGAGGAGCAGTCCGATCAGAAGCTCTTGTTCTGAAAATGGGAGCTATACCAGAACAGGTGCTCTACAAAAAGAAACAGAGATTTGGCTACATTAGTGATGAAGCTGTTGGTCTTTTGAAAGCTTTGACAAGTCTGAAGCCTTGGTAAATGGCAGGTCATCACGGTATTATATGCCTTAAAACTTTCCAAGACCCAGGCACCATGTATGCATGGATTTGTGAAATGCAGTGCATGGAGATGCTGGGTTGGTCTTCCTCAGAGCAGACAGAGAAGCTCTGTACTTGCACAGCAGACAATATCCTCCCTTTCTCTCCCTTTGCATAAGCTTGGAATTGCACACTCTGTCCTTACAGAGAGCTTAAAAACAGGAATTAAGAAGAAGGGTGTTTTTGTCTGAGGCAAAATCCCAAATCTTAAATATTTGAACATATAAACACAATTACCCTATCCTCAAGGTTAATGAAAGTCAAGCCTGGGTGCAAGTTCTCCCCCATGCAAACCAGACTTCTGTAACCATAGCCCCTGAATTATGTCCCTGAAACCCGAGGTCTGAGTCATCTGTGCTCTTATCCATTCAGGAACAGAAAAAAGAAAATGTTCCTTAAAAAATATTCATCACCCCCAATGAATTGGTGTGTTTGCGTTGCCAAGCAACTGTGCTGCATCTCTGCACCTCCGAGACCCATGGGTCAAAACCCAATGTCAATATAAAAGTTTGAGAGTCCAGTCAGGATTATGGCATATAAATATTGATGAGGGAAAAGGCAGAAGAGGGTGTATATCTGCAGCCCTGTTTTTAGAAGTAATGTGGTTCCCAGTTATGCTACCAGTATAATAGCCAGGTGATTCTCAAAATCACAAGACAAGTGGTTTTCATCCTGCAAAGACTTGGTTATTCAAGAAGGTTCGTCATGCCTTATTTTGTAAGGATGTAGAAACACCCACGGGAACCCCAAAAAGTTGAGTGTTGGCCCTCACTGAACTATTTCAGTTGGAAGCAGAGCTGATTTTCACCAGTAAGGGCAGATATATTCCATTGTCTTCCCATATCTTCTTCATGTCCTCTTGCTGAATGCTGTAGTGGCATGGAGGGAGTGATTCACTTCACTCATTAGAGAGAAGTATCAATATGTTTTTTGAGACACACCAGCGATTTAGCGAAGTTTGATAACAAATCTTACAGTGGTTTTACAGCATTCCATGACATGGTACTACACAGCAGACAAGGTCAGCCAAAGCTTTTCGGGAGACTCTCCTGTTGAGCCATGAGATTCAGAAATCCCTTGCATTCTAAACTCTTTCTCAGAGAGGAATTGAAGTGCCTTTGGATCCAGATTTAGTCCCAGACATGGTTTATGTCTAAATGTTTATTTATACATAAGCAATGATTTATAGCACTTAGTTAAGATTTAAAAGCTTAGCACACTGATAATTACTTAACAAGAATCTGTTGCAGCAAGGAATCTCTCAGCCTCAAGGAATAACCTTGAGAGGCATCCCTCCTCAAAGGGGGATTCTGGCATGCAGCCCACTGCCACTCAAGAAGCACAATGGACCCTGTACTGTCCACTATTTAAGGAGGTAGATAATTGGCTCAAAGTCATATGTATGCATATCCTATCCAGATGGTAGTTTCTTCCAAAATTAGCTTAAACAGCACTATCTTTAGGTGAGCATGTAGCCCAAATAAGTCCTGGGCTGTTGTGTTATCTGTCTCCCTGAGTCCACTATGACTCAGACGCAGCCATCACAACCAGACACACCCACTATGACCAACCCTGGGGTTTGACACTTGAGGGTTCCAGGAAAAAAAGATCAGGCTGGCAGAAAGGAGAATATGTTACATTTGGTTAGGGCCATGTTGTCCTAAAATATCAATTATTTTTGAGAAGAGATAGCCTGGAGTGAATTACACAATTTCTCTGCACCTTTCTTGTATGGCACTCAGATCCAAGGCTGAGCAAAAGTGAAAGGGGTAGTTAGAGACCGGCTTGCCTGCTGAGCCGTGCTGCTGCCGTGGCATTCATCAGAGAAGCAGTGGCAGCCTGGAGAAACTCCAATGGCTGTGGGACAGGTTATGGTAAGGGGTATAGACCTGGTACCATTTCAATAACCAGTTTAATTGTCTGTCTTCCAGAACAGGCCTTGAAAGGGTTAAATGGAAAGAAGGACTGCACTGGGAAATCCATGTGAACACAGGGAATTTCTAGCTAATAATTAAACACAAGGAGATGAGAGAGACAGATCATTTAAGAAAAGAGCAAGGGAGGGGAAAGCAGACCAACATATTCTTGCACTAAAGCTCCCAATGTTTGCTCATCACCCTTAGGAGCAGCATGCTGAACTTCACCAAGTAAAAGAATCACAGTGGTTCATCAGGCAGATCTGGTGCATTTTTTGCATAATCTTACCAGCAAGACAGAAGTACGTGAGGGATAGAGCAGTCAGATAGCACAGCAACATCATCTCTGTCAGCAGCAGAGCAGGATTAACCAGAGGGGTGAAGATTTGTAGCAGAGGTCCCCATGAGGCTGGTGCAGCGTTTGCAGTGAATGCAGAGCAGAAGCAACGGGGAAGCCAGCAGAATTGTTCAAAGAATGATGTGAGCAATGATCACAGATCTCTGAAATAACAAAAAGAGAGGACAAGATGAAAGTCATGCGGGAGGCAGACACAATTCTTGAGGTGGGGATCGCCAACATAGAGGAAAAGGTGCTAGTCTCAGGGTCAAAGAGATAGATGTTGTATTTCCCTTTGCAAATTATATACAAAATCTGTTATCAAGAAATGAAGTAAAGCTTTTAAATAGTATGTTTGCAAGTTCAAGCATGATCAAACACATCTTTGGTTAAAATCTAAATTTCTAAAAAGGTGATTTGAAATAATCATGCAAGCACAAGAAGGCTATTAAGTCCTTGATAGCTCTGACAAAGAGGGCAATAAGGGCATATCCAATTTGGATTACAGACAGTGAGAACCATTCTATTTTCAACTGCATTACGCATTGCCCATGGAGTGATTTATTTCATTGAGGGGTTGTAGCGAGATGGTAGCAATACAGGGGATCACTCTCCAGAAAAAGCTGTTGCTCTGGTGTGTGTCACACCATGTATGCATATTTCTTGTGCTTCCTCATCAATAACTTCTTGTGTAATTAACCAAAACTGGTGAGGCATGTGCTCAAGTTAGACAGCTTCAAAGGCAAAAGGATTTGATTTGGTTAGTGGTTCCTCACCAGTGATCTCTCCAGTGAAGTGAAAGCATTCAACAGCTGAGAGACAGCAGCTGAAAAGAGGTGTCATGGCTGCTCTGCCTGTACCCAAATCCAGAAGCTCTTGACTTTAACAGTGAAAGACTATACAAACAGGCATACTTCACACGTTGTGAATTTTGTGACTTTTCATTTCTTAATTCTCATTCTCCTCCAAATTCTTCTGCCTGAGCAGGGGACCCCAGGAGGCAGACAGGCAACATGGTCCTGAACACCAGGTTATGCTTGGCAGGGACCCTCCTTGAAGGGGGTGGGGGCTCAGAAGGAAGTTAATTCTGTTCCAGCATTTGACTAGATTGTTGGCTAGAGAGCACCTGGTTTTGTTTACTTTTCCTCTGTCCCTGGCACACATGTTCTCCCTCCTGCTTGCTGCTGAAGAAGGACCCCCAGTTTGCTGGCAGAGTTTGGCAAAGAGCTTGGTGCGTTTGGGGTTTTGTGTGATCTTTGAAGAGCTGATGGGCAGTGTAGTTTGGAAACTCATTGATTTGTGAAAAGATAGAAAAATCAGGAAGTAATCACATTTATCCTCAGCTTGCCTGAAAAGGCATGCAATGATTCCTACGGGAATTTCACATAGCCATATCATTCCCTGGAGACACTGCCCAGCAATAAAATTACATTTTATTAAATGCTTATAGTTACTTGGAGATGAGGGAGGAAAATGAACAGCAGCAAGATACCAGGATATTATCTGTGGCTGCAAGTAAAGGTCAGGTGATTTTTCCATGTCCCGGACAGTGACATCCAGCTCTTAGCTAATGGAGAGTCGCTGTGATCTCACTGTTAGGAGCTGGCTATGCAACATTACAACTACAGAGGTGCAGCAGAAGCTGCTCATGCCCCTTGTTCTTCCCCCACTGATATCAGGGCACAGCTCTCTCCCATCCAAGAGCAGCAGCCAAATACCCAGCAGTAGCCCCTTCATGGTGAAACTGTGGCAGAGAGCCACAAGCATCTGGTTACCTTCCCTCTGCAACTCTGAATATCACAGATTAACTCATGGGGAAGACACAGAGGCTGCCCTTGCAAGAGTCCACCTGCTCTCCAAAGGACCCCATTAGAAATTTCAGCTTTAAAATTTAATAGCTTTTTGTCACTGGATTGACATATGTTGGGCCTCAAGGATGTCAAATCTGGCACAGCTGTAGCAGCAAGCTCATAGAGTACAAAGCTGAGCTTACTCACAAGTATGTGATTTTGTTTTACATTTCCATTTCTGTTATAAATTGCAGAAAGAGTGGGTTGTATATAGCTGTAGGGAGCAAGGTCAGCACCAAGGGAATAGACATCAAATATTCAAAATCATGTGGATATGAAATGTGCCAGCTTGGGATAGAAATTTCTATTTTGGGACTATATTAGAAGTAACTCAAAGGCTTTCTGTTTCACCTCTTATGATCCACATATGGTGCCTTTCTTGACATTTTTCCTACAGTGTGGTATCCCCTGGAGAGCTTGTTGGGTTTGTTAGATGCAATAGGTCAGACCTGAAAACATGTTGGGGAAGACAGGGTTTCTGTGCCTCCCCCTAGAAGCAAGGAGGTGGGAATAGGAGAAACTCTCAATTCACTTACAGAGAAGCTGTTTTCCAGCAAGGAAAGGCAAATCCTGCAAAATATTTAGTCTGATTATTGCGACAAATGTTCAAATTATTTACCTCCAACATACTGTCTCTTTTATCTGTTTCCCTTCTGCAAACATTCATAAAACAGAGTTTTTCAGAGTTTTTCTGGTACAGCTATTTACAGGAAGAGAATATCAATATAACAAGCATGAATATTCACATAGTGATAAAATTCTACATTTACAAGCACCAGTATGTAGACCAACACATTTATTAAGCCACGTGTAGAAATACTGCCTGGTGACTTATCCAGCCAATTGGAAACAGCTATTGCAGCTTCAGTACTGAGTGTTTGAAAGGCACTGCAAGCGAGCAGTCCAAAGAGACAAATCCATTAACATTTGTAGAATGCACGGAGTAATGTACAATTTTAATGAAATGGAATTGTGAAGTTATTTTTATTAATGACATTTATGAATTAGAGTACTTCTGCAAATCCTGTAGCAGTAAAGAAAGCTGCTATCCCACATGCAGAGTTTGTAGTGATGGAATAAATTCCTGTGTAATACTATCTGTATTTTCACTTTGCAGTAGTGCCTGTGATTAAATCCTTTCCAATTGTCAACAATGTTTCCTGTCTTCCAGAAGACATAGGTTCCTTCAATCTCATAAAATATCTGAAACCTCTGGTGTATTTTTAATGTGAAGGGTGGCTTTTTTTAAGCTTTTTAAAAAGACATTAAGGTGTCTTCACATTAATCATTAAAATATTTTTCTATAGTAAAAATTTTTAAAATGCAAGCAAGAAAAATATTTTTAGCACTTTATCCTTGAAATGTGCATTTCCTTGGAGCAGAACACACAAGGATCACTGCTTAAGAGTGATAAAGAGCTCAGAACTAAGGATGCTGTGATGGGCAAGGAGATTCTGAAGGAATTTTATATACAACTCTGCTTTCATCCCATTATTCCTTGATGCCACCTTAATTCTCATCTGAAGTGTGAGTAAGAGCCCTAGCTAATAGGGACTCATAGGGAAGTATTGCAGAGGTAAAGCTCTAAGATATTGCTTGTAAAAGACCAGGTTATTGGATGAAAAGTTTTCAGTTGGTTTTTGATGGAAAATTTAGACAGAGGTTCATACAAGGTGAATATATATGAAACCTAGAAGACTTCTGCATATATATTTGAGATAACAAATAGTATTTGGAATACTGTAGATAGTTTTTTAAAATGCTCCAAGACAGTAAACCTGCCTGTTCCTTACGTAAACTCTCAAAGAAACCCACATAATATAAACACTTACTTGCCAGTTAATAGCTAGTTTCCCTTTAACCATAGCAAAACTAAATTTGACTAGCAACATGCTGTGGTTTCCCTCCCTGCCCATTTTCATCCATTAGTTTTCATGCTTCTCTCTCCTGAACAATTGACTGTTTTTCCCAATCCTCAAATCTCTTCACTGAGAGCAAGCTTTCTGCGGGATCCCTGTTCCCTTGGCAATCAGAACATACATTCCTTTGAGCTTCACTCAGTAGTGCATGCTGCTGTACAGTATTTTCAACTGCAATAATGCTGCACTGGGATGGGGAAGAGAATTAGAAAAGAAAATGTGAGAAAACTCATGGGCCGAGATAACAACAGAGTCACAGGTAAACCAAAAGACACTCACAAAAGTGAAGAAAAACAAAGAATTCACTCACTACTTCCCATAGGCCGGCAGGTGCTCAGCCATCTGCAGGAATGCCAGGCTCCATTACGTGTAGTGGTTACACAGGATTACAAATGCCATCACTCCAAACATCCCCCACTTCCTTCTTCTTCCTCCCTCTCTATATGCCAAGCACATTGTGGTATGTTGTGGAATGTCCCTTTATCAAGATGGGATCAGCTGTCCTGGCTGCGTCCTCTCCCAGCTTCTTATGCACCTCCAGCCTCCTCACTGGTGGGGTGGGGTGAGAGGGAGAAAGGGCCTTCAGTCACTGCTTGTCAGTGACTAAAACATCCCAGTGCTCTTCACACTGTTCTCAGCACAAATCCAATATGGAGCACCATACTAACTACTTTGAAGAAAATCAAATCTATACTAGCCAAACCAGCAGGATAAGGAAGGGAGGGAGAGGGATTTTCCAGTAGGTCAACCTTTATTGAAACTTACTGTATGGTTTTATACCCAGTGAATTATTTTTTTGCTTAATGTCTCAATTCAGGCAACACAACTAGTATGCTTCTTTTCTTCAGCAGATCAGGTCTCAGTCCCACGGAGTTTTATCAGCACAGTTGTATTTTAAACGTTGGGATAGCTTTGTAACTTCTGAAGAGCACAGCTAGTAGGTAGCTTAGATGACTTAACACCTTTTAGACCAAAACCAGAATTCCCAGGATTGAAGTTTGTCAAAGAAATACAGATGCCCATCTCATCTGGTCTTGTTTTAGGATGATTTGGAGGAGTTTTTATGTTTAGCTCAGGGACTGGAACAGTATGGAACAAAGCCAACCTTGTATCATGTTTAGAGTGCAAGGAAACATACCATTGTGTCCCACCTGAGTCCAGATACTATTTCAGGAATATCACATTGAGCATGCTTTAATTTTTAACTGAGATTTTGAGTTCTGAGGGATCAGTGCTCTCATATAAGTGAGGTCCCCATTACATCTATAAACAATTACTTCATCAATATTAGCTTTGCCAAAGTTTTACATGTCTCTTAATTGATTTACAATCCTCTGAAAAGTGTCTCTAACCTTAAACACTTAGATCCCTGGAGTATGGTGAAAGCAAATTCAATTGGGTAGAACTAAGGCTGTTTGCCAGGGCTCTGTAGAATGGTCTACTGAGGTTATATATTTTGCTCTCCTTAGTCTGTCTGTGATTTAATTTATTCCTGGCTTGTGTAGACATCCAATATTGCAATATTGTAACAGTGTATAGCTCCCTGTAATAAATGCAGGATCTCACAGTGCTGCCAAATTTTGTGGCTCACGCAATGGCGATGAGGGGCCCATATGATGGACAGAATGGAATTTCACAACCAACGTGTCAGTCTGTGCAGTCTCCTATATTTGTTCAAGTCCCTTGTGATGTGTAGACTGGGCAGGAGATGTCCTAAATTTGCTCCTTGCACGGGACTGATTTTTGGAGAACACAGACTTGCAATGACTCTCACAGTGTTTCTTTCTGCTCTGCCAGCAGGTTGTAGCACCAGCCACTGCCTTGGTATGGATATTTGTCTGCCAGGTGTGGGGACTTGATGCTATGTAAAAAATATAATTAAATATAATGAGAGACTCAGGGGTCAAGGTAAGGAAAAGGAGACATCCCCCAGCAATTACCATCATGGGCAAAATTGCCTTGACTTGGGGAAAATTAATTTTTTACCATTCAAATCAAGACAGGGTAATGAGAAATAAAAGCAAATCTTCAAATGCCTCCCTGCCAGCCCTCCCTTCTTCCCAGGCATAATTTCAGTCCTGATTTCTCTTACTTCTTTCCCTGCAGCAGTGCAGAGAGAGGGGGAATGAGTGCTGTGGTTAATTTATCACTTTGTTTCTGCTGGGAGAGGACTCCTCACACTCTTCACCTGGTGCAGCGTGGGATCCTTCCATAGGATGTAGCTCTTCAGGGACAAACAACTCCAGCCTGGGTTCCTCCCTTAGTGGGTCCACAGGCCCTGGCAGGAGGCTGATCCAGCATGGACTTCCTGTGGGTCACAGCCTCCTTCAAGCAACCACCTGTTTCAGCATGAAATACATCTCTGCTCCCCCAGGGTCCTCCATGGGCTGCAGTGGCACAGCTGCCTCACCATGGTCTGCACCAGCCTGCAGGGGAATCTCTCTTCCTGGGCCTGGAGCACCTCCTTTACCACCTCCTTCACCCACCTGCGTGTCTCAACAGCTGAGAAAGAACTCAAGAGTTCTTTCTCTTACATATCTCACTCTTCTCTTCTACCTGTTGTTCTGCAGCAATTTTCCCCCACTTCTTCTTAATTATGTTATCCCCAGGGCACTACCACCATCACTGATGGGGCTCAGCTTTGGACAGCCTTGGAACTGGCTGGCATGGGAGAAGCCTCCAGCAGTTTCTCACAGAAGCCACCCATGTGGCCCCCCCCAATATCAAAATGTTGCCATACAAACAAATACACCATGAGAGAATGGGACACACAGTGGAACCCTCTGAATAAAAACTAGCTTTTTTAACTACAGCAATCCTACTGCTGCAAAGATTTATAACATTTTTATCAACGTTTTGCATTTTCTGGCCAATTTTTTATGTACATGATACATAGGCAACATTTCTTTTGTATGCCCGGGTGAAAGAAAGTTTCTAAGAATGGTCTGAAACTTATTTGGCACAAGAAAGAAAAATACATTGTTTTCCTTCTTCATAAGATATGAAACAAGGAAAACAATGGATTCCACAATTCAATAACACATTACAGTTTCAGGCAAAAGGAATCTAGTTGTCTCTTGCTCTTCTTTTCTTACAGTATTCCTATTTCTTCCTTACTTCTAAGAAAGAAACCATGTAACATCAGATATTTAGTAATTTCCTTACAGTGTAAAGCACCTTTTTGGTTTTGTTTGTTTGTTTGTTTGGGTTTTTGTTTGTTTTGTTTGTTTGTTTGTTTGTGTTTGTTTTTGTTTTTTTTTTTTTTGTATTGTGTGGTTTTTTTATTTTGTCATCTTTCTTTTTTTCTTTGAAGGCTGACTTATCTTCTTTCTTTATTCCTTCAGAGAAAGGAAAAAAGAAAGAATGTTTCTCTGAATGTTTCAGAGAAACATTTCAGCAGAGTCTTTCCAGGAGTACTGTCCTGTATGTCTTTGTATACTCAGTGACATTTAGTATTTTGGTCCTATTCTTTTGCACACAATGAGGTACCAGAAAACTCCTGTTCCTAAACAGTCTCTCAGAACACGCCAGATCCTGTTAGCATTATCTTATTCCAAGCCACAAAGTGGAAAATGTTTCTGGAAAACATAAGGAGAGTTCTTGATCTCATGGATGGTAAAGTATTAGCATCAAATCCCATTACCACTGTTGCTCCACATGCATTTCTTCCTGTCCCTGGTGTAGTGAATATCAAAAAGTTATAATGTAAGTTGACATGAATCTCATTGTGGACTGTCACTGTTACATCAGCTTCAATTCAGCAATGACAAATTGTCCAAAAGACCCTGGGAAACCTGACTTCTATCTCTGGGCTGTCTTACCGACTGTGATGAATTTGAATAAATACAGACATTCCTTTTCTGTAAACTTTTCAATTAAAGGCTGAAATCAGACTAAATGGGGGGGGGGGGGTAAACCCAAAGACCCCAAAGTACAAGATGTGTATTTCTTTGTAGTTTTCCCTTCTCATTTGACTGCAACCCTATCCTTCCACTCACATCATTTTCTGAGCTGTAGTTTCCTAGGGGAGTGGATTAGAGACACCCTTGGCACAATCTCAGTACTGTAATATATTTATCTTGACAAAACCCATGTGAGGTCAGGAAATACCTCCTATTCTCCTGGCAGATGCAGGATTAAGACATGGAGAGATTAAATGCTTTTTTCTCAGATAACTAGGAATGTGGTAGAGTGGAACAGAAATCCCTAGATTAATACCCTTCCCAGTGAAATGCCTTTCATGGGTACTTTCATTAAAGTAGGTAGTGAATTCTTTTTACTTCTAAAATATGTTGATGGCATAAAAATCATCATACTGTTGTCACTCATACTGCCGAAAAAGAGAATGCATACCCATGGTGCAGGTGTAACAAGTTTGGAATGACAGTAAGCATCACCTGGAGAGCCAGGACATTGTCATGGCATGCCTGTCAGCCTTGTTCCAGAGAGGGCACTCAGGAGGGCAGAATTACAGGTATTTGGACAGGTCAGCAAAGGATTATCTTGCCTGTGGACACAGGAAGTATTAAGACATATCCAAATTCAGTTCTTTAAAACGAATATGAAGAGAAGTGAAAAGTATCAATGGAAATACTGTGGAAAGTACACTGAAATCTGTAATTTCTGTGGTAGCTGATATTTGTTATTAAAGTGCCCCCACAAGTCATGTTATTTTTTGATAAAAAGTCACAGTTTTGTTCTTCTGCGGCATCAGCTGAAAATGAGGAAAATAATGGACTCTGAATTTAGGCTGCAAATACATTTAGGATGAAGGATTTTCTTTTGCTACTTCGAATTCTATTTAAAAAGTAAAAAAGAGGCCAGTTTAGTACCTGTGGTTTTCTTCAGCATAGTTATGACGTGTAGTACATTCTTTAGATAAGCTGGGAGAGGAATTGAGTGTTATAATGGCCTGCCCAAGGCCACAAAATGAATCAGTGCATCAAACTGGGTTAGGATTTAGGACCCTTTTGATTTCTGATCTATCATACCATCGCCCACAGGAGAGCTGTTGTATTTTTGGTGACATATTGAGAACATCTTTAGATTAGCCATCATCAGTTTCTAAAACCTCTTGAAAATACTGTGCCACACTAGCACGTTATCACTGTGGTTTGTACCATTTCTTGCTAGACCTCTTGCAATAATTTTTGTAGATTAAAGGATTTTTTAAAAATTTCTTCAATATTTTTAAGTCTCTGAGGAGAAGTAGGAGTTCATATGCCCTATCCTCCCACTAATATGAGCCAATTATTTAAACACAAAATTTGAACTCTACATGTTTAAGAGGAAAAATACTACATTTGTGAAATTCAACTTTCACATTTACCAATGGACACTCAGAACAATGATGCCATAAGTCTTTATTGGGTTTAGAGAAGATTATTGGCATTGCAAAACCAAGGGTCTTAAGCTCTTATTGGCTACAGTTGAAGTAAAAGCACTTAGGCTAGTCCAGCAAAGACACTTGGAGGTTTTGTGAAAATCATGGGCTGTTAGTCTCAATGCTCCCATTTTTTCTTAAAGTGGATAGGAGGGTACTCACTTTCAGAATGAGTGTAACATTTCTGACATTTAAATTATATGCATCCATCTCATATATTGCATGTTTTTACAATGTTGAATGGTTTCAAGCTACCATTAGACAGACATGTAGTCCTCTCTGATAGCTCTCTCTACAGTTATGTAGTATTATGAAAATAATTTCTAAAGCATGTTCAGCAGCACTATGCATCAAAAATATATTGTGGCAATGCCTAACACTTTCTTAGTAATAAAACCTGAAACTCTATTTTTCAATAACAATAATTTTCCAATAATTATGGTAATAATCTATATATTTTATGTGTTCCATTCAGAACATTCAGAAACATTCTCTTTTTCAACTTTTCTTTAGTCAAGAACTCACAAAAATGAGGAGATTTTATTTTCCCTTGTTTTCTTCTACTTATCACAGGAAAAATGAGGGAAAGGAAATAGTGAAACTGGAGATGAAGTTCTAAAACACTCACAGAATAGACATCCTGCTTTTCAAAACCTAAAAATATAATTTCTACTTTTACTCTGTGGCTTTCTAAAATATTTTTCCATGCTACCCACCACATATTATTGTAATTTACATCTTATTTTTGATGAAAAGTTGTTTTTTCTTGATATCAGAATTTTATTTGTTCTTTCAAGGCAAATTAAAAAAAAAAGCAATGATCAATTATGAGGCAACGATTGCTTATTCAATCTATAAAATAATAACTAGAGACAGGATGAGAGGACATAGTCTCTAGCTGCACCAGGGGAGGTTTAGGTTGGACATTCGCTGGAATTTCTTCACAGACAGGGTTGTTAAGCATTGGAATGGGCTGCCCAGGGAGGTGGCTGAGTCACCATCCCTGGAGGTATTTAAGGAAAGACTGGACATAGCACTCTGTGCCCTGGTCTAGTTGACGTGGTGGTGTTCAGTCAAAGGTTGGACCCAACAATGGCAGAGGCCTTTTCCCACCTAATTGAGTCTGTGATCCTGTGAACTACAGAAGGAAAAACACAAAACACCTCTAGGAGGAATTTTAAGACAGATCTGACTAGAGGACATTGCAATTTTTCATATGTTATCAATTACAGGCTCTTCTGGTAACTTTACCATGACCTGAGCACTGGAATGGGCCATTCAGAGAGTGGGTTGTTAATCAGTGTTGAACCTTGCACTTGTTTCAATATCTGCTGTGCAAACCCCAGTGAGAGATGTGCACTGTCAATGGGAGAAAAAACCCTCCATAAAACTGGCAGCAGGTGCTTTTTTCCATTGCCCCACAGAGATGGAATGATCAGATCATGCCCCTGCACACCCCTTGAAGATTTAAATTGGGTAGGGTCCAAGAATGGGCATTGCTTAAATGTTGATGACCCACTTCTTGCTGTTGGGTGTTGCAGCCTTTCCCACATTTCCCAGAGCAAACCAATTCTGTTTCTATTTTAAGATGCACACTGCTACCCTCTAAGGTTTATTGGATGCAAGGTGGAAGGACAAAGTAAAATCTTTCTAGCATTACAAGGTGTCACACATGTCTGATGAATGAGATTTAGCATCCAACATCCCTCTTGTGTTTGATCTACTGCAGGTACAGCCCAGCTAGCTGATCCATCATTTTCTGAGTCATAAGTGGTTGTTGGCTCATGCAGCTCGTGCTTGAACGAAGGTTTCCCAGTGAGTGGTGACACTTGCTGAGCTCATGTCTGGGGAGATGCTGAAGGCAACAGTCTGAGACTGACATTTAATAATGAGCTGCAAATCACAGGTGAGGTAAGACCACCCATTTAGGTGATCTGTCACTGAAAATGCTGTTTACCATTGAAGGCTGAAGGTGCTCTTTTTTTCCCTCTCAGTTTTAATGAAAAAGGGTTATTTTCTGTTCCCACTCTAACAGGGGCTTTGTCCTGCTATATATAAGGTAAAAAGCCACTCTTTTTCTTTTGTTTTCACTGTTCCATTGTCTTATGATGATATTCAATAATAGAGGCTATGAGGAGCTTTTTTAATACAAGCCCTGCTTTGATTTATAGCACAAGAATATGTCCGTAGACAGCTGAGGGTAAGTCAATCTGTAAGCACAGCAATTCTGGAGGAAAGCAACATGAGTAACTTCAGAAAGCTGAAATCTTTTTGATACTAACATAATTGACAACACCTCAAAAAGAGAAAATGGAAACATTTTGCACAACCTATTTTGGGAAATCTGTCCTTTCCCTCCCTCCATGCTCACACTAGGTTTATTTTTAAATCTGCAGGCACAGTAGTGCAATTTTCATCACTGTGATAGTCAGTGGCTGTGGACTGGCAATTTACATCACACTGGTATTTTGTCAGAAGCAAATCCAAGTCTCCTTTACACGGAACTTGCTCAATTAGCAAGCTCATATTTAATAAATTTCCTGCCTATATTAACTGGTGTATTTAAGATTTAATGCCATTTCTGTTGCAGTACAACCTATGCATAGTCGTTTAATTTACAACCAGACTGGATACATAAATTACAGAAATCTTAGAGGCACTAATTTTCAGCTGCAAACACCATGTTTAGAGAGCATCTTAAGGGCTTTCTTTTCAAGCAGATCTCAGAAACAACAAGGTGCATGCAAAGATTCAACAGGAGCTCTGCCTTCAGTGATAATTTAATTTCCTCTATTCTTTACAATTTCACTGTAAAGCCTAATATAATAGACACATTTCTCTCTTAGAGCCTTGAGATGAAAAAGGAATTCTGACCTCTGAGGTCGTCCCTGTGTGATCCAGACTAATAGATGGAGGCCATTACCATGGATACTTGATCCTTGGTGGCTGGGGAAAGAGAACAACAGTCAACAGCCACATTTAAAGCTAATTTTAAAAGAATGTGGAAACCAAGGAAATCTGCTGCAAGTAAAGATTCACTACTTTTGAGCAGACCTTTTTATGATAAGCAAGGGGAGGAGATGCCAAGAAAGCTTGCTGACCTATGCACCAGGCTCCCCAGCCATAAGGAAGGTGTCCTGGCAGGTGTTTGTTTGTAGTGTCCCTGTTCAGCCAGCTGCTGCCCTGCTGGCATCAACACCGGCACATCAGTATCCAGCACATCAGCACAACCAGGTGAAAGTCAGCCAGAGGAAAGCAGTCAGTGCCAAGCTCCACTCAGGCACCATCAACTGTAACAGGAACAGAGCAAAACTGAAGGAATCAGCCTGAAGTAGATGTAAAACTGTGTGGGAAATCAAATCCATTTTTCAAAACAATTTTTCTCTGCCATGTTGCCTTCACTCACCAATCACAATGACTTTGTTATTCTAGGTTTAAACCTTCACTCTTTATACTGCATTTATTTTTAAAAGACCCAAGAAAATAAAAGAACAACAACAACCAAAAGCCCAAACAAAACAACTGAAAAAACCTCCCCCTCCTCCCCCCACCAACTATTGTATAGGAATGCATAAAATCTTTGTGGGAAACAGTAGTGTGTTCCATCACCTCCCTCCCTTCTCTTTGTGGTAGATAACACACATGGGTGGCTAGTTCCATCCATGAGAAACTTAACAGTTTACAAGCGATCTGTAAGGTGCTGCAACCATCACTGTGTAAAAAAAATTGCTAGAAAAAATCTAGCAATACTGACATCGTCTCACACGAGATCAGCAATATTTTTATCTGTTAAATGTGTATTTAAGAAAGTGGGGGCAGGGAGAAGAAGGCAAACCTTTTTAAATGAGTACATGTAAGGAGACTAATGATGAT
This sequence comes from Euphonia xanthogaster, assembly GCA_034509185.1. Lineage (NCBI taxonomy): Eukaryota > Metazoa > Chordata > Aves > Passeriformes > Fringillidae > Euphonia > Euphonia xanthogaster. Next base: position 103,810,693 of record JAYDZK010000113.1, read on the forward strand.
GAAAAGTTACTTCCAAGAAGATTTGTTTGATGTGAGAGTGTGGTGCTCTGCTACTGAGATAAAAGTAAGTTGATCATCTGGGTAAAAATGTATGTGAAAAATGTATGAAGGTCTTACATTAAATTAGTGAACTACACCAAAGTACAGAAGCAGCACTTTCAGGACACTGTCAAAGTCAGTAGGGAGGATTTAAATCAAGGCCAAAAGATCCCTATCTCTGTTGCCTTCAGCTTTCACCCTGCCATCAAAAGAGGACACCCTGTGGTTCACTTTCGAGGGAAACACGCAGCAATGTTGTGCATTTTGTTACTTTTTTTTCCTTTACAGTAACATTAAAAATAATGTTTATCATAAAGAATGAAGCTGGAAGTCCCGACTGACACTTTGAATAGGATTGTTAATTGTAAATAGTGGACCAAATTCTTATTTATTATTGAGCATTCACTAAGGCTCTAGCAATACAAAGGTTTGTACATTAAACACCTTGGTTTAACGTACATTTGCAATGACTTTCATCCTCTGCTTTCCATAGGGAGAAACTCCTTGGAATGAACAGTAGGGGTCCTAATCTACTTTAGATAAGCTTCCAACAATGAGTGATTCTTGAATCGAACATGCCATTAAAAAAATCCCAGTTATAATAAACAACATTAAAAACCTTTGAGTCTCAACTTCCACATGTGCACACACAAAAAAAGCCCCCAAAGCCAGCCTTGAAAATAAGGGAGATTAACTTCTAAGTTAAGCTAAATACTAAAAGTTCAAACTAATATTGATCATTTAAATAAAGACACTTTGGGAGTGAGGAGCAGAAATGTTCCTGAATTGTTATTCCTTTTAGGGTTACATTTTGGTGGGGTTTGGACATTTTGGGAGTTTTGTTTTGCTTGTTTGTTTGTCTGGTTGTTTTCTTAAAATAAGAGGTATGGAGATAAAATATTTACCATACCTTTGCTGTGAACACAAAACTTTGAGTTTTGGTAATAAATGGGTAACAAGGCCCACTGGAAAAGAGCGTGTACATGCTTGTGTAGAATTATACAAATCACTCGGTTTTCATTAAAAAATCCCAACCACTGAACATCTGAGGATATTCTGAAGCCAAAGATGATGTCTGCTGCAGTGTGCTTCTGCAGCTTCCTCTGTGTAGAGCAGCCTGGTAGCTTTCAATCCAGAATAGAATTCTCTCTTCCCCGCTTGTCAATGATCCTTAGGCCATGCCACCTATTATTTTCATTACTGATGAAATAGCAAGTGCTTATAACCAAGAAGCTATCAGAGATGTAACATGCACCACCATCATGAGAGCACGTACAACACCACTTGCCTCCTTTTCCTGTTTCTGTGTGGTGTAGATGAAGTCTATAGATAGAGTTTGCTATTTTGCGACATAGTGTCTGAAATTAATTAAAGGTTTGGCACTTTTCATGTGTTATGCAGATATATTTCCCCTGTTACTACATTCTTCACCACACATTAGGTGTTAGAATGCACAGCACATTGCAGGCGAGATGGATGTTGTTTCCACAGGAATAAAAACTGTGAAATGGAGATTTTTTTAATGATTTAGAACAAAGCATATTTTTGGATCATACAGCTAATCTATGAGACTCTCTTAAAAATAAAAAAAGCAACAAGTTATGCCTTATTTTTCTACTTATGCTGTAATGATTTAAATTTCTCAAAGCATATGGTGAGAATCGGAATTATCCCTTCTCCACCTACTACTCACAATTTCTTGCCTACTGATTTCAGCACCTAATCTATGGTGCTAAAACCAATTAGTGATACATCAAAGGTTTTTGCAGTTGTAAGTTTTGGACCACTACAGAACATTAGCACATGAGCTTCTCATTATAGGCAAAGATATATGTGATCTTTGATCATGTGATAAAAGATACATTCAAAATATGTTTTCTTTGGCAAACTTACAATCTCCTAATTGAGGAAAAAAAGCTAATTATATAGTTCTTTGAAAGGCTGGAATCTGCCGGAATAAGGATTGTACACAAAAAACGAGTTGTAAATGAGAAAGGCTAATTTCACTTTTTTTTTTTTTTCTGAATTTTTTTGCTCTCAAAAGTCGCAGAAGGTTGGTTTTCACAAATTATATGCTCTGGAGAGTGGTTTGAGGTTTCAAGGGTGTTTCTAGATTAATATTCTGACAAAATCTCAGTCCTACAGATGTGCTTAGCTTTTGGCACAGAGCAGCCTGATCCAAGTCAATGAAAATACGCCGTGCCTGCTAAAATTAAGTATCAAAGAATAAATTAATAAATGCCATGTTCGCCTGGTGGCTGGCTCCCAGTATGCCTCTCCTGTTTGAATGAAGTGTGTAGACCCAAAGCAAGTGATGAAATAGATGGTGAAGCAGCACATTGCTTTAGAGCTCAGACTACTTGACAGGCTATTCATTTTCTCCTGCCATTCCTCATCCCTCCACAAAGTCCTCCAATTGTCAGATTTGAAAATAACAAATGGAATCTTGCCATTTGATATTAGATCCCCAGGAACACTTATTTATAGTTCTATTCTTCCCTGGAGAGGTATTTTTCCATCCTTTGGAAACTGTGCCCAAGTCTGGCACATATCAGCCTGTGTTACATTTGGCAGAGCATCAGAAGAGGAATAAAACCTGCTTGGAGCTACAGGGAAGATGGGATGCACTGGGCACATTTGGTGTGAGATGTGGCAACCATGCTCCAAAGTTAGCTGACAGGGATGGGGAGGCTGACAGGTCTGACCTCTGTTTTTTCCCTTTGCTTTGAACAAATTGGGTTTGTCTTAAGACATAAAACCCCAAAAAATGTGAAGGGAGAGAAAGGGAGGGACAAGTGAGAGGACAAAGGGAAAGAAAGAAGGAGAGAGGGAGGGAGGCAGAGACAAGGAGACAATCTTCTTTCCTTTTGCCCATGAAATCTCTTAGTCTCAGACCAAGCTGCTTAGATTGGCCACTGAGATAAACATTTCAATTTCATGGTCATGGAATCACACTGGAATTTCCAGTATAAGTAAAGCAATACCCAACATGAAGAGATTCAGAGAAGGAAACAGAAGCCCTTTTGCTACAGCTGTAACACTTTGCTGCAAGAATTACAGAAATTTGTTGGAGAATGTTTCACTCTTGAAAGAAGTTTTCTAAATACTATTTGTAGGAGGTTACTCCCTATACTTTAGTTTCTTTGAGATGGACAGTGCAGAGACTTCTCTGAACAGGTCAGCTTGGATGTTCATTCTTAAAATTGCTTACTTCACTGAGGATGGGAAACACCAGAAAAAAAAAAAAAGGATAAATTTTAAATGTACTGAAACTTTTTCTTAGGTTGTGCTCTCGTAAGGTTAATTCCCTTTTTCAGGTTTCAAACTATAATAGTACTCTTGAAAGTAGTCTTTGGGATAAACAACTTTGGGTCTTTCACAAAGTCTTTAGGTATTTCACAACTCCTTTTCCTAACTACATCTTCCACACTTATGCTAATTAGCAACACAGCAACACAGTCTAATTTATGCACTAGAGTTCTTCAGGTGTCAGTAATTTCCAGAAAAGACTCTCCCTGATATAATGAGGGTCACCACACTTTGAACATCACTGGTATATGCTGGTGAAGACTGCAAGTGAGTCAATATTGGGATTTTTTTTCTGGATTTTTCTTCCTATCTATTGAAACCTCATCATATGATTTCTGAAATATCTGCAGTAAAGCACAAGTAAATAATCTAATATTTTCCTTCATCTCTACTCCTGAATGGCAGAAAATAAATCTAATTCAAAAATTATTTCTATGGTTCAGAGGCAGACACACAGATTTTTATATTCTTCCTCCTTTTTCAAGACACCCACTTCCTTAAGATTTCATTTTCTCTCCATGCAATTTAAAAAAATGAAATAACATAGGGGTTATTTTTTAAATTTAACTCCTTTTTTTCTTAGTGTGCTTATATGACTTGACAGTGAATAACAGCATATGCCAAGAAAACAATTACATAGCACCTCTGTATTGATTTGCCTAATTATATCTCTTTACTCAAAGCAAAGTTGTTTGTTTCGATATGGCTGGCAAACCAGAGTGGTTGTGCACTTGTTTTACCTTTCACTTCTATGTAGTAAATTATGTCTTAGATGAGAGCAGGCTGAAGGGTGTCCACAGAGCACACATGTATGTTCCTCATATGGAGGAAGGTGCCCTCTTGGAGTAGGTTCTACAAACTGAACTGAGCTGGAACTTGGCTGTAAACCTGGACAGCCAAGTGCAGCTGAGCACCCAAGGAGCAGCAAGCTTGCTGGCTGGCTGTAGCTGAGGAAAAGGTAAAAAAACAATACAGCATTTCCCTTTACATAAGAGAACTGGAGTCCAAACCTCTTTCAACCCCGTAACACTGCCCTAATCACTCTGCTATAAAATGTGTGTTTTGGTTTTCTACTGTTGAAGAAGGCTAGTTGCCATCACTAATGTATGAGGCAAGACCTTGTTGGCACCTTTAAATCTCCAATGGGGAAACGAGCAGAATAGTTGCATATCCAGTGTGGGCAGAGCATCCTGATCCATGAAGGAATTTTACACAGCAGACAGGGATCCTACCAGAGCACAGTAGGATAGTCTCCCATCCAAAGGGAACCATGACTTCCAGCTGTTTCTAAAAACAAAATGCTTTCCAGCAGAGAATTTGCTATGTGGGGCAGGGTGGAGGGAGCGTGTGACAGATGAGCTTGGGCACTGTGGCCAAGGCTGTGCCTCGGGTGAATGACCCTGGGTGGTACCTTCAAGACAAGCAAAGGCCATTACATCTAGCTTTTGGATTTACAACTCCAAAAAGACCAAGAAGCAAAAAAAGCCACTCCTGAGAATCTGACCTGTTGCTGTCAGCTGGAATTTTTAAAGCCACAGTGAAAGGCAGTGACAGATCAGGATGCTCAGGTATTCCCATTTTTCCCTCAGTCACTCTCCACTGCCCAGCAGCAGTTCATGCTTCTGACTCATGGGATGTTGCTGCTGTTTGTCTGGGGACCTTTTAGGATGAAATGACCCAACACAGCAAATAGTAGTTACACTACCATGTTATTTACCTTCTTTATTTGGCAAATAGTGCAATGTTGCTGTCAGATGAATTCCTTGCCATGAAAACAACTTAAAAATGGGATCTTAAAGGCTCAAAATCACTTCTAAATGGAAGTGTTTGTCTCTTTTCAAACCATCTGCCTCATATATTCAGTTTCTGTTTGCTCAGTCTTATAGGAGGAAAAGGAAGGAGAGAAATTCAATGACATGAACCACTCATGACCACTGTAATGAAGCAGTGTTTAACCAGATCATAAAGCTGAATACAGCATAGCTGCACTGAAGTTCATTGTAAAGCTATAGTTTGCAAACTTGGAATGTATCCAGACTAGCCTCACGTGAGAAATTGAGATAAAACTGTAACACACACACACTCACATACACATATGTCCAAGAAGGATATTCTCCACACAAAACATATTCTAAATGTATCTTGTTGATACTGGTTAAACATAGAACACTAAAATTTTGAAAGTATTGTGGTGTTATTTATTACATCACTTAATTTCTAGCACATTTCTAACACAGCACTTTCCTGCTAATAGGATATACTTATATATAGATTTCCTCCTCCTGTACAAATTGCCTCTCTGCATTCCATTGGTTTTCATATTATAACAATTGTCTTTATGTGGATCTTATACATTAGTTTTTCCTGGTTTAATGACAGAGACTTTGTAGGCAGATATTGGATATGAATTAGTTTTCATTAAATAAATGGGGGGAAAACAGGATAAATATATTCAAATCATAAGCATGGCAAATCCATAACCTTGGCAGCTAAAATTAAAGATAACTCTAAACTCAATAAAAACAAAAAAAAAAATCCTAAAGTTTGGTTACACTGAGAGGAGATTTACACTTGTGCAAAAGAGAAGAAATAAGCCAAGCTTATTATTTCAGGAAGCAATGCATTCAGCCCAGTTACAAGAACAAGTCTGTTCATTTTCATACAGAGTATCACAGCACACTTTTTTTTTAAACTACAGCCTACTTTCTACGATGCCATACCAAGGCTTTTATTTTGTTTGCTTTTTGAATCAGGTGCAGATGAGCCTATCTAAACTCAATCATGTCCACAGAAAAATCTAGAAACACCCCATGTTTTTTGCAGCTAGGGAGACTGCTTGACCTGTCATTTGAATATCCCACCTGGAATACCTGCTGGGGTTTAATCTCCTCAGTGTGCTCTCTTTGATGCTCTGGCTCAGCCAAAACCACGGCGCAGAGCCAGGCTTGCAGCAATGTCACCTGGAGAGTGAGGCCGAGGGGGCATCAAAGGGATGCTGGCCACCTCAGCCCCCTGCTGGGACCTGAACTCACTTGTCCTTATTCTCCTCCCTCACAGACTAGACACGACTGTCATTCCCCTCTCTAGGAGGAGTTATTTCTGATTTCCTCTGGTGTAAGAGAGACATCAGTCCCTATGCCTGCTGTGGCAAGGACAATTTATTATGATGGACATTTCAATGCTCTCAGCAATGTTTCTCAGAATTTTCCGGGGTGCCTTTAAAATAGGATGCAGCTAGGCTTTCCACCAGCACATGGAAGCTTTATTTAATAAAGCTGAGCAAATTAATCACATACAGGACAAAGAAAAACCAGAAAATTTTATATGCATTAACATCTTTCCCTGATCCCAAGTTTTCCCAAATTTACTATTATTTAAAATTCCTCAATACATGGTTTCTGTAAACATACCAGCTTGCAATTTGCACAGGCAAGACTTGTTCTATTTTTTTATTATTATTCTTATTATTTTTATTTACTATCTGTGTGGTGGGTCCAATCCTCAAAATCACATGGCTGTCCTTCTGCTCAAGACTCCCTGACTTGCAGCAGGGTTTTCAGATCATCACAGAACAATGATGCCACCCGTGTTTATGTAAACAGATGTTCTCACATTTTTTGCACCACTCCTTCAAAAAACATATTTAGAGAAAAAGTCATGCCTTTAAATGGTTACAATAAGATACTAGGAGAAGGTTACAAGTGCTGCTAATTAGGGGGAAAAAATATCCCCCTAATTAGTAGGAAAAGGTTGGAATGATTTACCAAAATTTACAGAATTCCTCCAGAAATCGTAGAGGGTTGGGAGAAATCAAATGGCCCACTTCAGGTTATAAACCCCATATTTTTCCCCTTTCCTTCCCAGCTTGCCAAGGAGGCTCCCCAGCATCCCGTGTGGGTCGCTTAGAGGCTGCAGGTCCTGTGAAAGCCAGGGCTCAGTGAGGACCAGGGACCTCTGGAGCCGCAGCTCCCACCCTTGGCAGCTGTGTGACGTTCGGAGGGGAAGCGCCCTGCGGCTGCAGCTCAGGTTTGGTGGGAAGCGCTGAGCCTGGAGAGAGGGAGCAGAGGATGAGCCCTGGCCGCCAGACGAGGACGCACCAAGCGCTGAAGGAGAAGGCTGCTCTGGAAATCGTTTCTTCCCCCAGCTGTAGCCGCAAGCAGCCTGCAATCAAGTCCGGAGCTGTTTTCCTTACGTGCCTGCTTCTGCCAGGCTCCTGCCGCGCTCCATCCGCTGCTCCGGTGCCTCGGGGACGGCTCCCGGGGCCAGGTTCCGCTCGCTCGCACCGCTAGAGGGCTGGGACTGGCGCCCGGAAAACGGGGAAAAGCCGCGAAATTCCTCTCCTGGGATTCACCTACACGCATACCAACAAAAAGCGAGACTTAAGAGGCACTGCTAGGTTTTCTTCTCTCCGTTATAAGTTTGCCTGGGTATTTTTCTCACTACAATCATCATATCAACCCCGTATAGATGCACACCCAAATTCTGGGGAGAGATCTCTGCATCTTCAAAGAGGCCTGTCAGACATGACCAATACCCATAGAGGTCTTACATCCATGATAATCATTGGGATTTTGGAATTTTAGAAGCAGAAATTTTGTGGGTTTATCATCCCTGCTATACTTTATAAGATTAGGAAGTCTTGCTTAAGTTGGCTCATTTCTGGAGAAAGAAAAAACTCCGATATAAAAATAAAGGCAAACCATAATCAGAAACTAATTCTCCTACTGCATGTGCACAGAACCACAAGGACCATGAGTTCACCCTCCTCAATTAAACTTGGTGTTAATATTGCCAAACACGTGTACCTGTGGTTGTACCTCTTACATGTTAACCATCTAAACAAGGGCTTCAGTCCCATTGTTTCATAACGACAAGGTTTCTTCTCCTGAAAGATCGG
>JAYDZK010000113.1:103818979-103842833 GCA_034509185.1 Euphonia xanthogaster
AAAACAAAAGCAAAAATATTTCAATCTCTTAATACTTATGCTAAGGGACTATTTTCATCACACAGCAGTTAGGGAGCAAATGCTGCTTTACAGCATCATTCCAATTCAAAGAAAAACCACGTATTATAAGGATGAATTCTAATAAAGGATGAAAGTGACAAAAGCATTTCTGGGAAGTTAAGGGCTTAGATCAAAAGCCAAAGCAAGCTAAAATCTATTTGTGACTCCCTTTTTGACTACAGCTTCTCTCAGGTATTTATTTCTGTGTCCTTCACACTCAGTCTCCTCCAGTCCCTGCTGCTAAAATTCTACTCTCTTTTATCCCAAGCCCAGTTGGGACCCAGAAACCACCCAAGCTGTTCATCCTAGGCTGTCTGCTCAAGCACTGGCAGCCTCTGTCTTCTCCCTTCATCCTAATTTTCTAGCACACTAATGTGGCTTCATAGCCACTTCTACCATATAGAGGGGCAGCCACGGAGTCCCTCTCAGTCTTAGACAAATCTGCTCAGTTCATAAGCCTTCCCTGCCCCAAAGTCACAGTGCTCAGAGTCCTAGCAAACCTTCAAATCTTTAGCTCTTTGTGGCTTTCTCAAAATCCCCATATCCATATGTCTTGTGTATCTTTTCCCTCCAAATCCTTCAAAACAGGTTATTAGAAACTTCTCCTCCCCCAACATCTGCCTCCCCTGAGCCTAGAATTGTGTTTCTTTTCTCCTTTTGTACCTTGTCTTGCTGTGGGGACATCATTTTGCTGTCTAAATCCTGGGTACCAATGGAAGAGCCCTTAACTGTGCCAAAAAAACCTCCTCCCAGTCCTGGCTCTAACAATTTTGAGCTGGGGGCTGAAAATGAAAAATGACTTGCAGATTTTTTCAAACTTTATTAAAGATGAACAGATTTTTAATAGAATGGCAAAGTGTACAAGACTAACAAATATCTTGCAAAGAGAGCACAGAAGGTCTCCTGCTTCTCAAAAGCAAATACACAAGATTTTAATGAGGAAAAATGATCCTTGTTTTTGGAAAGGCTAATCAATCTGGCCTATTATTTCTAATTAGACAAGCCAACTTAGTAAGAAACAATCCAATCAGTTTCTCCAGAAACGTAGATGTGTGAGGGTATGTATGCATGCCTGTGCAATATTCTGCTCAGAGATGGGTATTTTTTGTACGCTGCTTCTGATGTTCAGGCTCTGCTTTTCCATCTCCCTTTCTGTCCTTACTCCTCCATTGCATCAATTTTGCTTTGCTGTTTTCTTTCCCTCTTCCTCAAACAGGTTATTTCATGACACCGGTGACTGTCTGCCAGTCCTGTCAGGCATTCTCACCTTCTCCTTTCAAACTGCTACTCTTCTTTCACCTTCCTGTCAATAGCAGGTTTCTATGGCTCCTGTTTTTGCAGCTTCCTGTTCCCTTTCCTCAAAGGATACAAGCAACCATGATTTTCCCAAAGTAGAATATCCTGCACAGAACTGTAGCAGTCCAGCAGACTGAGAAAGTCGGATTGTGAGCTCTTCAGGACGAGGACTATACCTATGTTTCTCAGATATATTGAAATTACTTTGCCACCTACATAATGGTTAATAAAATGAGCAGTGGTGTCAATACACCTTCCCTTTGCTCCCTTTTCTGAAAGCTATTGTTGCTTATATTATATTGCTAACATCGAGTTTACAGCATCATTCCTGTCTTTATTGGATTGAGACTCATGACTTTTTCAACACCATTCATATAAATGTTGTTATAAAATCACAAGAATAAAAACTCTTCAGTTCCATGAAGGAGATACAGTGCACAAAGCACTTTTATTCCAGTCATATTGATTTCAATTACTGCTGTAACAAGACTGTTGCCTGACATATAATACAGCCAGAACGAGAATTTAGAGTTCACCTGCAACATTTTGGCTTTCCTTTGCTTGTATAAATAACTATTTAGGTAAGTTTACTAAGTTTTAACACCTATAGATTATGATCTAATGCAGGACATACAGATTAGATGAGGTTTCAGAATAAATTATATATTATAAGGCATTTTCAGCACTACTAAACTAAAGCTACATATATCTTGTGCAGACACACATACAGAAAATACTGTTTGTGGAAGTGAAAGACATGTAGTGGTTGGATCCAGACTTCTTAATTTTGGATAGTCTGGATAGTTCCTATTTACAACTTGAAAAGAAGACTTTCTGAAAAGGGTTTGTGATTAAGGGAATTTTATTTTCTGGTTTTCATGTAGATCTTCCCTCCTCTATTAGTTCTTCATAATCTACTGATTTAATCTTTATCTTAATTCTCCTCATGATTCTTAAGTATGAGAATTAGCAAGTTAAAATGTATTTCCCTGCCAGAAGAAAAATTGCCTAAAAATTGCTTTGTCTCCTAAATTTCCTACAGGATATGAAATCTTCCCAAGGAAAATACTACACACTTTTATATTTTGTTATAGGCAGGGTTCTGTTCACTCTTGCAAAATGGAATTTAACAAGTTTTCTCCTTGTAGAAGGTTATCACCTTCTAAAAAAAATAAAATGAAAAAATAGAGTTTGCAATATGCCTGAAACCATAACATAAACAATTGGTAAATTCCATTTTTTGCACCCACTGATGATTAATTAATGTCAGACTTCTCTAATGTCAGTAATGGCAGGTTTAGCAAGACATATGCAATTCATGTGCTGATTCCATTAAAGACTTCCCACACTTGATAACTGATGAAGTGCCCCTATCTCTGTTGCCAAAACGTTCACCTTTCTACTTCCTCCAGCAGCTCATGAGAATTCAACTTCATTAATACAGACTTTTAAAATACAATGAAGGGTAAATTGAATGTAATATGAATATTCCGAACATAGGAAATATTGTGCTATGCTATTATTTGTAAATTTTAAATTTACGAAGTAGAAATTTCCATTCTCACTGATTTGCAACTGAGCTGAAAATGTGAGAGAAAATACAGATTTAAGGCTCAACTTGCTGCAGAGCACATAACTATTTTCGTCTATCAAATAAAATGTCTTCATAGGCTTGTTGCTAGCATCAAAAGGGAAGGGAGCAATAAATAGTAGGAACTGGTCAAAAGTTAGGATCAGCAGACAGAATAAGCAGACTTCAGTAGGGTTTGTGACACTGTCCCCCACAAGAACCTCACAGTTTATGCTAGATGAGCAGACAGTGAGGTGACAAATGGCAGAACATGTGAGCCCAGAGGGTGGTGATCAGTGACATGAAGTCTTGTCAGAGGCCAGTGACTACCAGTGTACCCCTGGGATCCAGTCCCAGTCAACTCCTTCATTATTGATCTGAATGATGGGGCAGAGCTTTCCCTCAGCAAGAGAGGGCTGATGACACAAAACTGGGAGGAGTTGCTGGTACACCAGGGCTGTGCCCTGGTCCAGAAGAACCTCAACAGGCTGGAGAAATGTACTGCCAGAAACCTTGTGAAACTCAACAAGGGGAAGTGCGGAGTCCTACACCTGAGAGGAGCAGGCCCAGTCACCAGCAGCTCATTCTGGGGACCACCTGGCCAGAAAGCAACTTGGCAGACAAGGACCTGGAAGCTCTGGTGAAACCAAAGCTGAACATGACAGAGAAGACTAATGCATGGGCTGCGTTATAGAGTGTTATCAGCAGGTCAACTGAGTTGTCTTCCCCTCTGTTCAGCACTGGAGAGGCCACATTTGGAATACTTGGTCCAGTTCTGGTCTTCCCAGTACATGAAAGACATGGACATACTGAAGAGTGTCCAGCAAAGGGCCACAAGGATGATGAAGGGAGTGAATCATTTCTCCCATGAGGGGCGGCTGAGAGCTGCACCTTTACAGCCTGGAGGAGAGAAGGCTCAGGGAGAAACAGTCAATGCATACAAGCAGCTGAAGGGCAGGTGCAGAGGAGATAGAAGCAGGCTCTTCCAGTGGTGCCCAGTGACAGAAGACACTAACTAAAACAAAGCATGCTCCCTCTTAATAACAGGAATCAGGTTTTTTGGGTTTTTTTTGGTTTTGTTTTTTTTTTACTGTGAGGGTGAGCAAGCATTGGCACAAGCTGTCCAGGGAGGTTGTGAAGTCTCCCTCCTTGGACATATCTGAAATCCATTGGTATGCAGTGCTGAGCAACTTGCTCCAAGTGGCCCTGCCTAAGCAGCTGTTTGGACCACATGACCTCCAGAGAACGCCTTCAGCCTTAGCCTTTCTGTGATCCTTTGAGTCTCTGAAAATTTCAAATTAACCTCCTAAAGCTGATTTAATACAATGATAAGGACATAAAACAGAGGATAAGAGTACCTGCTACTGGTGTCAACTATAATACCTGTTGCTTAGTAGCAGGGTTATTACTGTCTTAATTTGAACTGTTTATCTTGCACTTCTGCTATTGCATTGTGTTTTGGATCTTCAGAAAATTACTGTAAATCAGTATATTCATTTGCTTGTCTCCTTTAAATGTCTATGATCTATGAAGGCTATCTAGACAATGTATTTTCCTTGTCTGAGTGGCTTCAAAAGGGAAAAATATTGGTTTCTATTTTTTCTTACCCCAGATTTACAGGGCTGGTCTCTAGAGAGGTAACTGGAACAAGTGAGAGTGGCACTTAAAGAACTCAGTCTTTATGACAAAGTTTCAGAAAAGCCAACCCAAAGATTAAAAAATACTCTGGCAGCTTGAGAGACAATGTAGAAAAATGAAAATATTCCCATTCTTAATAATCGAAGTAGGAAATCCACTGAGGAAAACCCATTTTCCTTTTCATTTTTCTTTTCTACTTGGATCATTCAGTTATCATCTCTGGGTGAAGCAACAGGCTGTCATGACTATTGTCAGGAGACAGAGCTTTAACACAACATATTAGAAATTCTAGAATAGGACTGCAGTGTCAAAGCAGATAGGCCCCAGTAAATCCCTTAAGCTGTGCTAGAACAGGCAAGCACACACACACAGCAGTGCATGAGGCTCATGTGGTTCTGAAACTGCACTTCTGATCTTACAGGCTTATCAAGAAGTGCCCAACAATTCATCCTCTCACTTTCAAATGGATTTTTATCCTGCAGCTATGATGGGTCCATGAGAGAATTTAGACACGCTGTCTTTTTTTTTTAACAAAGAAGAAAAGAGCTGTTTATAAACAAAAAATTTTGGGTTCATTCTTTCACTTAAAATTTATTCAGTATGCAAAATAATTTTAACAATACTTTGCAGTAATTGTCTATCAGTCCTATGACTGTACACTAGAAAATTTTACGTAGATGGTTTTCACCATAAATTTTAGACTACTGAGTTTTACAAACCTAGTTTAGTCTAAAATTTTAGTCTACTGACTTATACAAACACATATGCACATAAGCCTGTGGAAATCAAGTGTCCAGGCAGAGACTTTCACAGCATTTAGATAATTTGCCTTGTTCATCTTTAAAATTCTTCATAACAAAGACGGCTGTCAGAGAACTTCCTGAAAAATTGTAACAACTGGAACTCATTTTTATTAAGGGCCATTTAGGCAGTTCCAGTGTCACTTAGCAGTTTGGTGGGACTTTGCAACATACAAATTCTCCTTCAAATGCCCCTATGCCAGTACAGATTCCACGTGAAATGACTCATGTGAGATCAAGACCTGGGGACAAGAACAAGGCAGAAGATGGGCAGTACAGACCTAAGAGACAGCTCTGCTGCTCTGTGTCTATATCTTACTCAATATGTAAGAAGATGATGATGGCAATCAGTTCCCACAAGATCCTTTCCATAATAATTGTGGCCTCACATCCTTTTGCCAAACCAGGAACTGCCCTGTGAGCAGATAGCAGACAGAAACTCCAGATTTCTAGCAGTTCAGGTGTCCCAAAGTAGGAAGTGGAATAATAATATTTTGCTTTTTCCACTGTCTTGCAGTCTTAGCCAGGTGTGAAGCCTTAGCCTGCCACAGATTCACTACTGGGTTATTGGAAACATTTGTACACAAATTTAGAGAGCCACAGTCCCAGCTTTGGTTTGTGCTACCAACCCAGTGCTTGCTTCCAAGATGAGGTTTGGACATTGTGGGGAAATTTTAAAAAATCTTAGATGCTTTAATAGTCCTAATAGTGTGGTTTCATACTTTGCATTAATTACCCACTCTTTCAGAGCACCCATACATATTAGCTCTAAGGTTGCTCTACTTTTTCTAAGTGCATGAAGAACCTTTGTTCCTTCATGAGTTGCTCAGGGTGGAATGTCTATCCACCTTACACTCTACCTTACCATAAATCACAGTAATGGTTGTGGAAATAGTCCCTGCAGGGTGCCTTGAGGAGTAGCTGACTCATGACAGAACATTACTTTGAAGTTTTACAGTTGTATTTTATTTTTCAGGGAGTAAGCAGTGCAACTGCAGGAGAAATAACACTTTTGAAAAGTAGTGCAGTAACAAGGGCCAAATGCATGTGATGTGCAAATAAAACTAGAAATTAAAAACCTGGCTTGTAACTTCTGGGTACATCTCGTTGCCATGGTGCTCCTAGAAACCTCTTCCTATCTGCTATCTGCCTAGTTTTCCCAGTACCATTAATTGCTCAGGCCTTAGGAAACTGGATTTGTCACCCAGAGTTGGGCTGTGGGATACACGAATGATGATGCAGCATGCTCTGCATTCTGAATGGGAGCCTGCTTCATTTATAATTCACTAAAAGGCATTATTTAAGAATATTTTTCAAATTAAGATTATAAATTCAGATTGTGATGCTTGTTTTTATAATCTAATGATGGGCTTCTTACCTTTTAAAGTCTGCATTATTTTGTGTCAAGAAATCAGTCTCTTAAATATGTGCAACATGATATGAAGCAATTCATTTAGTCACTTAGACCTGAATTTCCTCTTTTAATCTTGGACTACTGTCAAAAACATGAGAGAAAGGCCCTTCCATGAAGAAATCTATAATGAACAATTAGGCATTGCTCCATCTGAGTGGAACTTGGACAGATGGGGCGAGTTGCAAGAAAATCAATAAAAATCCCATACAGGCACTGTACTTGTCATCCCTTCCTTAACACTCATATTGGTAAAGGCTTATCCAGACAAATTTATCCATTCATTCCACATGACAAAAGCAGAAATACAGAAGTACAGGTACAACAAACCCAGAAAATAATCCAACTGGCAAGAACTGCAAGTTTTACAGAAGGAAGCCCAAAAAGCCTTTACAGCTCAAACAATAGAAGATGCTGAATACCACAGGCACATTGCTTTTTTAGTCAATTTTTTTCCACATTGCTGGGTACAAGAAACTGATGAAGTAGAGAAATAGAGAGGCAAAAGAACATTAAAAAATTCCAAAGGTGTGAAGTGATAAAAGGTGTGAAAGACCAAAGGTGTGAAACAGAAATAGGAAAGAACTCCCAAAAGAAGAGAGGAAAGCAAGCTCAACCATCAAGCATTGATTGAGAGGCACTATTTCATTAAAGGCTACATGCAAGGTAGCTTTACTTGAGGAGAGCATGGGAGCAAGAATAGAATAATTTAATTTGATAATAATAAGTTGAAAATTAGGTTTCATCTCCCCTTAAATTATGCAGAAGTTATGACCAAATCCAGTTAGCATTTGGGAAATAATTTGAAAGGGGTCAGTGGTGCAGGTTGACTGTGCTGGTGGCACGGTGTCCACCTTTGCCTTGAGCAGTGGGGGGGTCAGGACACACATCCAGGACAGAGTGGGATACCTTCTCCTGGTACATTTGAGAAAAAACTAGTGTGCTCCACATGTTCAGTTCATTAATCATTATTGGGGAGCACTCATTTTGGTGTTGAAGACACCTAAGCATTTATCTATCTGAGGTTATATCGCTACTCCTACGTTGATGATTTACATGTACCAGGAAATAAAAGGTACTCTTGACATCAAAAGGCTCATTATGACAAAATTACATTTTTGCAGGTATTTATGTTGCAGTAATTACACTGTCACTAACCTGCTTATCTCCACATGTTTTCACAGAAAAATCAATTATTCTCACAGCTTAATTAGCAAGAAATATGTCAGGATAAACTGCTCAAATAATTGTAAATTATTGTATTCATTCTTACCAGAGTTTTATTTGTCCTCAACATTAAAAGAGTATATTAGCTTTCTAGCACTTCCATAAGCAGGCTGACAAGTTTACATTCATAAAGGTGCATTTCACGTTCTCTGTGTCAGAGCTTCTTCTCATTTGCAGATAACTTTACAATACTTGAAAAGTCTGAACTGAAATTTTGAAGCATGGGAATCTATTTCAAAATAATTTTTCACACACCTTCACACACAACTTTCAGGCACACCCAGCTACTGTTACAGCTGAATATGTTAGATCTTTCAGGAAAAAAAAAAAGTGGGACTGTGACGGGAAACTACTTATTTTTTTTTCAGCAAAAAGCATGTTGAAAATCTTGCCTTGAAAAGAATACACCTTTACACTCTGGAGTTTGCACTTAATGCATAACAAAGTTGGTATCTTTCATGCTAAATATATTGCTTTTAACTTCTGTAAAGTCCTCACTGAGTATGACTTATTTTTTGGAAAGAAGTCTTGTTTCACACATTTAACAGAGAAACATTCTAAATTGTTTCTTCTATTCACTCCATGGAAACATCTTGTTCCAGGCTAAGAAGGACATTTCCCTGCTCTGGAATGTGTTGGGGTGCACTAGGCTTGGGGTAGGTACATGGAATCCATCCCCTTCTGCCCAAGTCTGTGGTTTGACATTGTCACATTGTGCTGCCTGATCACACTCTGCTTCTCCCCTGCTTCACTTACTGCACCAGACAGGGCATTACTGGGGGCTGTGACGTGAAGGAAATGCCAGCTGCAGGACCCTGCCTTTTGCATGCAAAATCAAGGAGGCAAGGGAGAAATAGGGCAGGAGACAGCTTGTGGAGAATGGAAAGTTTCCTTGTATATCAACTGCACCCTGCCCCAAAGAACCAGCTCTTTGCATTGCCTCAGGTATGATATAAAGGAAAGGCACTTGAATTTAAGAAGCTCATTATCTGAAGGAACCATCTTGGGGTCCTGATGTTCTGAAGAGCACGGACAGATGTGTCAGCTGGGAATGTACTTGAAATGTCTCAAGTGAGGGTTTCGGTTGTTATCCTCTGGAAAGTTTGAAATTAGATGTCCAAGGGAAGTGAGTAGGTTTTATATTCATTACCTTGGCTCCCAAGCAATAAAGGTGAGATAATACCTCACAGGAGTTGTGAAAATTAGGATATTAATTGTTAATATGTTACCAGATACGTGGATTACTTACTGGGGCAATGCAGTGGCAAATGCTGTTGAGAAGCATGTAAGGAAAGGAGCAATTCTGTCTGTACACCAATGCACAAATAGCATTTGGTACATTAGATGTGAGGAGGAAGAGAATAATGAAGACTAGAGGAAAATGGAGGCTTTTTGAATAAATTATTCTGATCAGAGCACCACTGTTGCCAGCTACTAAAGGAGGCAGGGCAACTGTGGAAAGATTTAAATGTGCTTCTTTCTTCAGAATGTAGGGCTAAATTAAGACCAGGTAGGTTGGTTTAATTGCAACATTTGCTAACTTATTAGTGTTTGTTTTTTGAAATGTGATCAATATCCTTAGCTCATGCTCCCCCCCTAAAAAAAGTTAAACCTCATGTTAATGATAAAAAAGTCCTCCTCTCAGCAATATTGTAGGTATTGAGGTAAGGAGATCTAAATACTTCTTAAATTTTTCCATTGTATCAAACTCATAGTACTTCACTATGTGTGGTAGTCCAATAGTTGCAGTGCTGCCTAGACACTTTCAATAGTCAATGGCACTGAAATGCTATGCAAAATGGGCAACTCAGGAGCTTAAGAGCAATTAAAACTACTGATAATCTAATCAAATAGTTGGATAAAAATCACCAAAATGCAATGGATTCATTTCAGATAAACACCAGGATAATATTCAGAAATAGTCTTGATTTTATCTACACAAATTTCCATCTCTTCAGAATTATAAATAGGATTGTACGAAACACTTTTTAAATCTCTAATTGCTCTTATGCATTCCACTCCAGTTATAATTTAATTTTAAGCACCTTGCTTGAAATTTTCTAAGATTTACTGTTACATCTGGTTCAAAAAATGGAATAAAATTCTCAAAAATGCTGATAGTATTTCCTTAATTACCATTTGTGTCCACCTGAAATAAAATGAATGTTATCTAGAGTGTTGTTTATAAGCTTTCCTTTTTTTCCTTTCTTGTTTTTATCAGTTTGCCAGTTTTCAAAACTTTTTAATAGTAAAAAAATGTCACTGAGTATTAATATTCACGCCTTTTAAACCTTTAAAACATTTTAAAAATATATATTTTCTCAAAACTATTTGTTTCACTCTCTTTAAAAATGGGGCAAAGGAGGCAGGACTATTTGATCATTGTCCAGAGTAAGCTGGAATACAATATTTTCGCCAGCTATATATCCATTCTCAAGAATATTTTCTTTCTGTAATATTTCTTGAATCCTGACTTTAGTAAGAATGATTATAAGGAAAACTGAATAATGAGACAGAAACAAGTGTATTCAGTCTAAAGTACCAGGAAGTATTTGACTCCCAGTGATTCGGTTCAAGGCTGGTCACAAAGTTTCCATGAATTTCCACACTTATCTATTGTGCTATTTTTAATTTATTTTTTATTTGCAACAATATATTTAATTTAAAAAAAAATGGAAGTTTAATTAGAAAAAGCAGGTAAATGGAGATGAGCTAAGAATAGCTGGGTTATGCATCCTATAGGGGAGCACAGGCTGACTCTAAAAGATAAATCATCTTGAGGACAATGTATGTTCATTGCTGGGAAGTCCCAGGAACCTATATCCTGCACACTGGCACCAGATTCTTTCTTCCCAACAGAAATTCTCACAAGATTTGTTTATAATCAAGACAAAGTGATAGGGATGGAAAGCATAAGCATTAAGTGAGCTGAAATTCCAGTATTAGACTTGTTTTCTGTTCTTTGCGAACCATACTCTTTGCAGAAATATATGTTTGATGATGAAATGGGGGCTGAGTATCAACAAAACACTCACCTTGAGCAAGTGACTCACCTGGCCAGATATTTCTTATGCTTAGTACATTTCCTAGGGGACAAAAAACCCACATCTGTTTGATAGATCCTCCTAGCAACTTTTGTGCATGAGCACCTTATATGTCTGTTTCTCCTTGAAAAACTGTTGCAAAAAAGCCAAAATGTTCAATTACTGACGCTCATGAAAAAGAAATTAAATCCTTGATGCTCTAAGGAACTTGTCTAATGGAGGAAAAAAGAATTTATTTTATATGTTTTTGGGGGGTAGGAACAAAAGCATTATGCTGTAAAGAGAGTTTGTGTGCTTATATCCATATGCAGGAGTCTCCACATGTTGAAAAACATGCCAGCTCATAAATGCATATTTCACTATCTGATGTAGATTTCTGCTTAATTTTTTTATTAAGTCAGCTAGGAACCTCAAAAGCACAGAAAATGATGAAGTAATTAATTCTACTGTGTAAAATTCAGCAAAAAAAATGTCTCAAATTCACAACAGTTCAATTCTTACACAGACATTTGGTAGGACACTGGACAGGCAAATCATTGTGGAAGTCTGTAAATGCACTAAAGCCACTCAAGACCCCGTGAATCAGGATCAGGCTTCATGTATGTAACTACATCAGCAAACAGTGAGCGCTAGCCAATTCCAGTTGTGCAAAAAGGAAAACTTTGGGACTAAACTAAGCTAAACTTTGGGATCACTTCTGTGTTTAACAGCCATCAAACACTCTAAAATAATACAGAGTTCAATGAGGTCATAAGGAGGAAACTTTAAATTTGAAATTTAAAGGCAGAAATAACATCAAAATGCATGTTATCTTTTCTTTTTTTTAAAAGTTATTGTTCATTTTGTAAGTACTTAGCTAGAATCTCTTTTTCCCCTCCCTTCCCTTAGCATCTCTGTGCTCTCTCCTTCCTTGAGGAGGATACTTCTGTCAAGCTGCATGTCTTATTCATAAATAATCATAAAGCAAAATATTTTAATAATACTTCATAAAATCTATATGGATGGATTTAGATGGGTGCTTTTTAACACCCATTGCAGACAAAAAGTTAATTGGGTTGCCAGCAAGTGGTCATTAAAAAAGACGTCCCAAGAAGACCTGCAAAAGCTTTTTGGGACAACATGAAAGAGGAGATGGAAAAAGGAGTGTACACCAAGTGCAGGGAAATATTCAAAGCTGTACAACTGGATGAGCAGAGGAGAATGGCTTAGTAGCCATTATTGCCAAGCAGGGAAATTCTGCGCTTACAGAGAGGTACAGAAAGATCTTTGAGTGGCTCTGCTTTTTGAACATGGGTGTTGTATAGAGCGTCAAGGTAAAATGAAGATGAGTTCTCTTACTTTGTGCTGAAACTCCAAGTGTAGTCATATAACCACTAAAATGCCTGGAGAATGAGTCTTAAGTTTTCCTGCTTGCCAGAGAGAAGGAGCAAACAATGCAATTGCCACACAGGTGGGTCCTCATGCATCATACAGGTGCTGTGCCTGTAGGCAGCCCTGGTGCCTTTAGCACAGTGAAATCTTTTTGAAGAAAAGTGAACTTGAATCCTTTGGGAATACACGTGGGAGCAAGGAAACACAAGATCCAACAGAGATAGAAGTACTCAGTTTTATGTAGCCTCAGCTATGTCAAGCATCCAGCTCCAGTTGATGTTAAAAAACTCCTGCAGCTGGGCAAGTGTTGTTTAATGGAAAACACATCAAAAATATTAAATACTGAAGTGCTATCTTGAATCATCAGTTCTCCAACATCTCCTTCTACTTGCCTGTATAAGATAGCTCTTCTAATAGTTTAACATGGCAAAAAACACACTCAGCCAATGCTCAGACCTTGTGGGTTGGTTTGCTGCTGGTGCTGGCTTTTCCTTCCATAGTTTTCCTCTTCCTTTTAACTGTGAGATGCTGGATCCCATGATGGCAGTCAAATCCTGCTTCACTCAGCATCACAACAAAAGATGCCCTCTTCCAAGTATTGCCAAATTCTAATCCTAAAGAATAAAGAGACTTTCACCATGAACAGGGAGGGAAGGCCAGAAGCTCACTGAATCTCTCATGCACCTCCTTATCATTTTGTCTGCTTCTCTTGGAAAGCACTCAGATATTATTGTGATAAATCTGCAGATGACAAATATTTTAAAGTAACCATACTCTACAAATGCACTAGTGCTGCTTTTCCCATGTCTGTCATCCACGCGATGTGTTATTTTTCACCATTGCTATAGGTTTATAGCTATTTTGCAACATTTATAACTAACATGTTTCAATTTAATGACTTCTCACAAAAAAGCTGCCTCATTTTCTGTGCTAAATCTCTGGAAGAGGGATTTATGACAGAGGCAGTATATTGACCCCGTTTCTATAGGAAATTAATTTTGTTTCCCACAAGTTCAAAAACCTGTATTTAGTGGTCTGCATTTACTTTTACTAAACCAGGAGCAAATCCTATAATAAAAATAATCTTTCTATAACTATATTTTTTCATGTTTCAGGTAAAAATTCTCAGCAGAAATTACAAGTTTCTAAACTATTTGGCTCTTGCTAAAATTAGATTTAGATGTGAATTTAAATTAGAATTGGATTTAGATGCTACAGTGAAATGAACCTTATTCAAATGCAAATTGAACATGAACCAGCAGAATAAATTGCCTGTTTGGTTTCTGTTCGCCTCTAATGATCCATGTTACACCATTTTCCTCTTTCAGTTTTAGCTCTTATTACTTATGTAAGTACAGAAGCACAAGAACAAAAACACTATGAAAAAAATTTTTAAGTTATAGATTATGGGTAAAACATTAAATAAATCACATGTATAGCTGATCCAGGATCCAAAGACTTGTAGATTCTCACACTTATAAAGACTTGTTGAAGAGTACTACTGCCTCTTTCATTGCTCCTAAAAAAACTGATTAATTACTGGGGAAAAGTTGTCAAGATGGCCACTGTTTATATCCCTTATTTTAGATGCATGCCTTAAGGCATAGTTTTCACACTAAATTCTACAAGACAGTAAAGTGCCAATACAGAAACAAAAAAAATTTACAAATAAGACAGTAGTCAAGTTCAGGTTTAGGATGAATTTTGTAGATCCTAGCTAGGTGATAGGAGGATTTATTTTCTTCAGATCTGCACATATAGAAACGAAGTAGGAGGTAAGAGAGGAAAAATTCAAACTCATACCCTAGGATTTTGTTTTGATTTATATATTCTTTACTCCTTTCTAAGAATGTCTTCAATAAGGGAAGATTTTTAAGCTGGTTTTTACTCTTTCTACAGAAAACTAGAGGTTTTGTTAAAATATTTGTGATTTTGTGTTTAGATTTGCTTTAATTTAGGAACAGTTAAGAACTACACTCACTGCAGATGTATAACTATTATGAGGAAGATATTTTTCCTGCAAAAATTTAGGCTATAAAACTGGTAATTCTTTTCTCTCTATGTTATCTAAATGCTAATGACTTTTCCCTCCTTTCATTATGTTAAATATTAAGAGTTAAGAGGACTAGAAAGCAAGCAAGACAGCAAGAGCCATAGCTTGTCTACAGAAGACCATCAGACGTGATAGACTCATGGGAAGGATCTAACAGTTCTAACTCATTTTCTAAATATGTTCCATACTAAATGAGGCTTGTATCTATAAGAGATCTATACTCTTCTAGTCCTTCTGAAGATAAATCCACAAATATAGACCTCAGTTTTTGTTACCTGTCAGTACAATGGGTTTCTTTGCCATTATCCCTTTCTGAGGTGGGGCAGGAAAGATGCTCATGGAGACATAGCACACAGAGAAATTCACACACACAAAGAGTGAAGGAAAAGAAAATGGAGTGTGATTGTGGTTATTTTTCTTTTCTTCTTTTTTTTTTTTTCTGTTTGCAAAGACAGCAAGCATGAAGGCATCTGTGCCTGTCTAAATTCAGCCAAAACCATCTGCCAACAAGTTGCAGCTAAAGGGTTGAAAATCTAATTGTGACTCAGAGGAGTTAGAAGGGAACGTGGGAGAGAGGGCCCAGGCAATAAGCTGTGGAGATGTGTAACAGTTGGCTGAAAAGGGATGGGAAGCAGTGAAATGAATGGGGACCATCTATTCTTACCACACTTACACTACATGAACCTGATAATTAAATGAACAGTTATAGCGTAATGTACTGCAACACAGAGCGAGGTTTTTCAGATTCCAGCACAATTCCTGTGCTCTTCATCCCATTTATACTCTCCTCCTCCACAGCTCCAAACCAGCAGAATTAAGAAACTCACTGCACAGTAAATTTGTAGTTCTCTATGGTTATACTTAGCCGAAATCAATGCTGGCTCCAAGTTATGGTGGCATCATAAACTGTTTGATTGCCTTAATGGAATTTTTTATCATTGCAATTATTTATCATTTATCACATTACCTCAAGTTATTCCTTGCTATTGATTGTACCATCCTGTGCAATTTAATTTTCATTTATGTTTTCTGGATTATAAACACATGAGAGAAAAATGCAGATTTGTACGTTTTTCTCTTCAACGGAGAATGTTTTGGGAGACAGAGCAACAAACAAGATACAAGAGCATAATGGTTAAAGCCTGCTTAAACCAAAAGTATGGTCATTATCTGAGCTATTACAAGATAACTTCTGCTTTTGTTTCCAATTGCCTGAGATAACATTGGTCTTTCCACAATAAAGTTTATCATTTTTACTGTAGACTTAATGGGAACACTATTAAACACAAGCACAACTATCAAGAAAATGCAGAAAACCCAAAACTCAGCCTGGGCTGTTTTCTATAGTGGAGCCTTTCTATAGTGGAGAATTTAGAAGAGTTCAGCACTACTACATATATATACACACATATACATACATGGATATGTATATTTATGTATACATAATAATTCTGGATATCTATTACATATATATGTAATAATATATATATGGTGGTAACACATATATAGTTGAATATGGTATGTTGGATGCTGATCTAGGATTCTTTTTTAGCAAAGATAGTCCTTAAATACAGGGAATGCCACAACATGCAGAAGTCTTGTGGCATCACTTGGTCTCAGATTTTTTCATCTGAGAGGTGTTTTTCCCCCCATTTCCTTTCCAAGAGCCACCATCCTGGAAAGTTCCCTGTTTCCAGAGTTATGGCAGACACACAGCAGAGAGGGCTGATGACATGATGTAAGCTTTCATCCCAGCACAGGGCTTGCACCTTCTGCATTGAGCTGAGTCACTGTTAAATGTAATTTATCTCTTGCATCTTTAAAAACGTCTAATGTAGACAGAAAATGACCTTGGCTACTTATGCCTCTGCTTCCCTGTCTCCTCCCTATATAGGCAGCTGAGGGTTCAAGCTACATGGAGGTGATCATCTGCAGAGTGTCTGGTACAGTGGGAAGTGAAGGGCTACTGCAATATAACGGTGGAGTGCTAACAATAAACTTCACTTTATGGTAATTTATTTGGTGTGTAGCTGAAATCATTCAGCAAGAGAGAAGGTTGACTTTTAAACTGAGAACAAGCTCTCCTAGATTGTCCCTTTCAGTCTTTTGCGTTGATCTAATTATAGGAAAGCTATCATTCTACTGGAAGATTTAAATATCAGAAATGACTAACACTTCATAAGGTTACTGTGCTGGAACAGAACTTTGGAAATCCTTTGCAGAAGAAGGCTACATGAAGCCAAAAAGTTCAAATAAGAACTTAGATTTGAAAATAACTAGGAAATAAACACAGAGAAACTTATTTACCATAAATTGCTCATGGATTGTTTCTGAAGAAGAATTTGAGGATTATTATGTTATTCTATATTCTCTTCAACCATACTCCTGTTTCAATTGGGTGTTTTTTTCATAGAAGCTGCAATTTCTCAGGAATGACATTCCGACACACTTCAAAGATAGACGCATCTAGACCCACTGATACATTTCATCAGATGTTCTTGCCTCATTAGATGCTGTTCATGAAAGTTTCATTACAGAGTGAAAAATCATGATGAAAATCTGCAGTATTAATTTTAATTCCTATTCTATTTCCATTGACTTATCCTGTATGATGGCAGGTATAAATGCAATTCTGATGTTCCAAAAGCCATTTCACTTTCACATGCCTCTTTGGAAACAGTGGACCACCAGCTTTAAACCAACAAAAAGGTCTATGTCAATACTTAAGGGATTCTAAACATAATAACCCTCTTTAAATGTTGTTATTCCCTTTTTACTTGCTGATCAGAAACATTTAGAAGCAAAGCAGATACTGCTTTCATGTAAATTAAAAATCTCAAACCACAATTTTTCACAGATAAATCCATCAAATGAAAGTAAAAATCATTTAGGCACAACAAAATATACTAATGCATTGTAATAAGCTATTGAACTTTACAAATTGGAGTGATTCATTTGTCTAGTTACAGAAATGACACATCCATCATCTAGTCTGTTTTCCTTCAACTGCTAAAACAACAGTTGTGTCCACCTTGAAAGTTGCACTTGTTCTCTGATGCCAGGCTTTCACACTACTACTCCTTTAAGGAAATTAAATGTGCATGAACCAACTTACATTATTCTATGACTTTTTTATTGTCACAGCTTGATTAGTTGAAGTTATTATAATTATACAAATATTTTTGAAATTATTTCATAATAATTATATAAACACAATTTTGAAATAATGTAATTTTAAACAAATTTTGAAATATTTTTACATAATTTAATTATGAACTATTAATGACATATTCCCTAGAATTCCAAGGCAAAATCGCATTGATACTCCCTATGTTATGTGATAGCAGAGAGGATTTAAGTAGTAAATACTGCATAGACTTGAGTAATACCTGACTTTTCAGCTGCTGTAGGCAACAGAAGAATATTTATTTAGATGACAAGGAGCTGAAGGAGATTTTAAGCAGAAGGAACCAAAAAATAAATACATAGACAGGAAGCACTATTGAGACATTCAGCTTTTACTATGTAATATTCCATTTTCAAAGCCACAACCTCAGTGATATTAGCACCATGCTCTAACCAACTGAGCTAATGATTTACACTTACTGAATAGACAACTTCCCAGCCAGCTGATCAGGAAAAAGGTTAAGCTTCTCGAGTAACAAGAGCCATAAAACCTATGCTCTAATTGCAAATTCATATTTAAAAATCATTGACTTCAGCACAGGCTGAAGAGTCTTTGTGAATCTGTGCCTGAAGAACCCAAATTATGTTTTCTGAAGAATTCAGCCTGAGTAGCCCTAGAAGACCTCGGCTCTTCTGGCATTTTATTTGTTTTGAACACCACTGCCACAAACCTGCCACTCTTCCAGAAAAAGCATCTTCATCTATTTGTCAGATTTCTTGACAATGTCTAAAATCTCCCTTTCCACCTTTAAATTGACAAGGTGTCTATGACAGCCAGCAGAATCCTTCCTGGCCTGATTGTCCATCCCGAAGTTGAGTGTCTGAGTAATGTGAGCTCTGGAATTTCCTTCCCACTACAAAAGCTTTTTATAAGTACCATGCAGCCACTCTAAAGCATGAGATAAATGGAAACAGCTGTGGTAGTTCAGTGGCTTTTGCCTGACTTCATAGATTTCAACACAGCTTTTTTTGCAAATATGAATTTATAGATTTCTCTCTTCAATCTTGCAAGCAAACAGGTGTTTTGTGCTAGTTTCATGAAATGCTCTGGAAACCTTGAAGGTGTCTCCCATATCAAATATAAGCGATTTGATTTTACTTTCGAGGAAAGTGAGGGACATTAGTCTCATGATTAAGGATCCTGGCCAACATCTCTTGTCTGTTAGCAAGAACTTGTCTTCTGCATCTGATCAGTCAATGCCTTAATGGTGTTGGCCCACTAGGTTTCTGAAAGGCATCATCATGCCTTTGGTCAAGCCCTTGAATTTCTAAGCAGCCCTTTAACATCAGAAATCAACCCTCATAATAATAATTATTTTCCTCATAATTCTCTGAAAACATGTGTCTCAGAAATGCCAGAGCACACAAAGATTTGGTGGTTGGTCTCCTTGTTGACTAGCCTTCTTCTTCCTACTCTGATATTTCTGTCTTACTGTCTTTATCCATCACACCAAAGAGATCACTCCCTTTCCTCTCACTCCAGTTTAGAGGTGAACCCCTAAGCAGGCACTGGACTAAAAGCAGAAGGAATACCATCATTTCCTCTTTGCATGATAGCATTTTGAAAGACTTACTGACCTCCAATTTTGTTTGAAAAGGAAGAGCAAAAGTAGCACAATCCAGAAGATGTTTCAGGACAATGGACCTTGAGATGAAGGACATTTTTCTTGAGATCCACCAGAAGACATCTCTGTCCTGCAGTAAAATAGTAATTAAGGTGCAATCCTGACCTCAGTGCATCCTGGCCTAACTTCAAGAGATCTAATCCAGAATTCTGGCTAACATGAACTGGACTATTTTTTTCAGCAACCATGAAATTAGCATGCACATGAAATAAAAATGGAAATTCAAGAAAAGCAACACCTTGAGAAAATATCAAGTGGTCATGGAAATTAAAAACAAACATACATACAAAAAAGAAAATAAACCAGAGAGGGCAACGTAGAAATTATAGGTTTTTTTTTATTTTAACTGATCGTTAATTGACTGCTTTAATTTATCATTTCTAATGCATTATTATTTTCTTGCTGAAGTTTTCATTTTCACTTTAAAATTACTACATCTTTAACGAACTAAAAAGGCACAAAAATATATTTAGGTAAGTACCGAGAGATTATGTCTTTTATTCAGTCCCAAAGGGAGAAATTGAAGTTTTGGTATAACGGAGAGTTTTATTGAAACTCTTCAAAGTTTCTGCCCTGACCTAATTTATTTCCCAGTTCAACTTACCAAGCTAAAAAATCCATTTCTGATCCAACTTTATGGTTAGTCCAAGTCTGAGGCATCTATCTTTTCCCAACGATTCTAGTGAGGCTTTGCAACTAATGTTTTACCTCAGATCTTACCCTTTCCATCTGTGCTGAGAACAACTAAAATTTAGAGTAGACTTCGTGAGCATAGCCCAACTTTTAGGAAAGTTTAGCAGTGCACTTTAATCACCAGGTTTGGGATAAGTGGATGGATTTTAACAAGGCATAAGATTTATGAAGGGATAAATATAGATTCTCAAGAAGAAAATATAAAAGTATGAAAGGCTATTAAACTTACGATGAAAGATCTAGGAGCAAGAGACACGGCAAGTGATTCATCCTACAGCTAAGTAGCATACTTTTTGTCTAGCACTGATTGTGTCTATATCTCCTGGGAGGCAGAATCTGTACCAAAAAAAAAAAAAAAAAAAAAAAAGGGCTTTTGCATTTTCAAAAGATACTTCTCCGTAATACTTGAGAACTACCTTGGAAGCGTTTTTATATATTTTAATTGACGGAAAAAGTTTCAATGCCTAAGAGCCTAATGGAAACCTGTTTCAAAGATACAGGCCTCTCAAGAGCCCACCAGGAAAACAGGTATATTACAGTAGAAGTTATTTTATCAGGCTAAAGAGAAAGGAGAGATAAGTAAAAAGATGAAGTACAGAAAAGTGGAATCACTTTGGTCTTTCTGGTTTGCCACCCATTTTATCATCATTAGATAGGATGCTGAAGGTGAAGTATATTTTAGAAGGCTACTTACTCAGAAGTGGAATGCTTTGTGACTGGAAATGAGAGTACTGCCACAAAAATGATAGGGTAGAATATCAAATGTTCCATTAGATCAAAAAGACATTTATACCCTCAACAGCTGTTGGAGATGTAAAAATTTAGACCCTTAAATAGGCAAATGACAGAAACAAGTAGTGTGGGAATAAAGCTCTTACAAAACTATAGCCTGCATTTCCTGTCTACTTCAAACATCCCTTAATGACAAATGCAGTGGCAGTCCTTACGACAAGCGAAGATTTGATGGATTTTTTTCATTACAACTGCCTTATCTTGTGAAGAGTCCTTACAAGAAACATTGAAATCCTACTGAGTAGCTTAGCAGAGGGTCTGAGAACCTGAGACACCACATTTTGCACAGCTTCTCACTGGCCCAGTGGCACTGGGGTGATGCCACCAGAAATTAAGAAGCTGAGAGTCAGATGAGAACAGTGTGAGTCACACCGATAATTAGTAAAATTATCTTTTTTGAATGAAAATGCAGCAAATGAGGAATGTCCTCAACATAGCATGAAAGTATTTTGTGGAGAAAAAAGGTCTTTCCTAGTTCTACATAACAGAATAAAGAAGAACGTAAATTAATTTCCCTTTAACTAACACAAACAAAAGATCCATATATACGGCTATTTTGCCCTGAGCAAAAATTTTCCCCAACATTTTCATATGATATATATACTTTATATATACATAGTATTACATACAGCAGAGGATCTACCATTGCTCTCTCAGTTACTTGCAATCTGCCTCGGCCTGAATTGTGAGACTTTATATAACTTCCTTTCTTAGGAGTTCTTTAAAAGTAAGCTGTGAGCTGAATTGATCCTATATTGTCAGCATTAGGTCGCACTTGGCTCTTGTCTTTCCTGGGAAAACCTGCCCATCTGGGTGATGAAATATATCAATCAACATGACAATGTCAAAACAATCCTGGAAAAATAAAAGCTACCAGTACCCATTTACTGGGTGGTTGCCAGCAACAGAAGAATTCATTGCATGCACGGTCGGCTCCCTGCACTCATCCAAGGTGTGTTTAGGAAAGAGGGAAATGGACAGTGGACAGCAAGAATCAGAACTAGATCCTGTTCCTCACCTAGGCTTGGCCTCTATCCCAGCTCACCAGAGGGAAATTTCTGCCAAACAAAATCATGCATAATAAATAAAAAGGCCAGACAGATACCCAGTACTCTTCATTGTTTGGTTGACATAGAGAACAATTATTACATTACTTATTCATAGTGTAAGCAACTATTTCACTCTCATTAACTTTCTTAGTGATCAGAAAGCAAAATTTCTCCTGGATGTACATGATAGAGTTTTCATTGCAGTATTCTGCAGTAAAAATTCAAGTGAGGATATTAATCACACTATAAGGTATCTCATATTATATTATATTACATTACATAATATCATATAATTTAGAAGCCTTCTCAACCAACAAAAATTTTGAAGAGTCTAAAATGGAAATATGAAACATATTCTATGTGTGATAAAATGAAAGTCCTAGCCACCACACAGGCAGAATTACAATACCTAGGAAGAAGTCTCTCTTAGACTTCACACAACCCTGCAGGTCTTACTCCTTCTCCTTGGAACAACACCAGAGAGCAAAAGTAAAGGACAAATTCACCCTCCTCTCTGTTTTTGCTTTGTGCCTTGCCTTTTATTTCTTAGAAAAGAGAGCACATTCTTAAAAACAAAGCCATTCACATCAAGAAAAGGGCAATGAGCCTGGGAATAGAATTGACAGTGCCTTTTATAAGACACATAGCTGTAAGATCTCACTGGCAAGTTGAGGAAAAGCAAAGGAAACCTCGGAAATCAATAAGGCTGAAAAGCAGTAGGAATCTGAGCATCCCAAAGTTTAGAATAACAATCTCCTGAGTGGCACCCAAGAGGTCCTGCCCTTCAATATAAAACTTGTAAATACTACCTGTGCTATTTGAATCAATAAAGATTGAGGCAGAAAGAGATATTACTTTCTGCAAAGGAAAAACTAAATGAGAGAAAATGTGTACCATTAAATCGTACTTTCTTAGTTTACAAAAATACTCATAGCCTTGAAAGCTGGTCCCTCTCCTTGTACATATTTAGTGACTTTATAGATAATATATGGAGTTATTTGTGCAGCCAAATGAAAATGGTATACATTTACACTAAAAAAAAATGTATGAATAAGACATATATTTGGCTAAGAGTAAAGCTATGTATATAACAGAATCTATACCTGGACACTATCAATATAACAGAATCTATACCTGGACACTATCAATTAGCTTGTAGGTTTACTTCATTCGCACAAGGACCCCTTTTTTTCTATTAGAGGTCTTTGTCCAGACTTAAAATAAATTAGGAAGACCTGCTTTGCTCCTAAGAAGCACATCCTAGAAGGTAGACCTGAATCTGACGATTATATTTATGTAAAACAATGATGCTGCAGTGAAGCAGTATTTCTGTGGTAGGGGTGCTTTGAGTTTGTGCCCACAGCTCAAGTCAGGTGCTGAAGGAGTAGACATCTGCATCTTCTTACTACAATTGATATGTCAAAGTTGTGTCAAAAAAAGATGATCAAAAGTCCTCAGATTTAGAGATTGTCCATAACCCACCTGATTTCATCAGGCATTAAAAAAAAAGAAAAAAAAACTAAAAAAAAAAAAAGGAAAAAACCCCAAACAACCAGAACACCACAACATAAATCTCAAAAATTCTGTGATGGAGAGATTTTTGAGGGGATGAGAATTTATACCTTACTAGAAGCATTAATTCAATAATTCTTAGGAAGTCTAGCACACAATTGAAGAAATACAAAATACTGGGACTAGCAATATTCCTGATTGTACAACCTTTTATGTTTTCATATGTGCTATCATCCATGATTCTCTTCAGATGGAATGCTACAGCAAACCCTTAAAATCCCCATAGGGAAATGTAAAGTAATTTTAAAATAAGAGAACAGAATTTAATATAAGCTCTTGATGCTTACTGCTTAGGGTCTTTGAAAATTATAAGCGCATTAAACTGTTGGTCTAGTGTTATTAAACTAATATTTCATTTTTATTTTACAGCCCAGGCTTTAAAAAAGCTTTATGAACTCCCAAAAAAAAAAAAAAAAAAAAAGACCCTCCCCCCCCCTCCCCAAAATCCCCTTCCCCAAGGCTTTCCC
>JAYDZK010000113.1:103842933-103857127 GCA_034509185.1 Euphonia xanthogaster
TTTATGAACCCCAAAAAAAAAAAAAAAAAAAAAAAAAGAAAAAAAAAAAGACACTCCCCCTACCTCCTCAAGATTCTCTTCCTCAAGGCTTTCCCTAACCAACCAACCCACCCCTTTTATACCCTTTACATAATTACCCACAGCTGCAACCCATTAAGGCCAAGTAATTTTATACTTGCATATTAAACATAAACTTGGCAAGTGTGCTGTACTGTAGATTTGCTCACTGTGAGACTGATTTGTTGGGGCTGAAGTCAGACAGACAGGTAGGTTTGACATGTTTTGTTCACAAAAAAATCTAAGATTGTCTAGACAAAGACGATTTTTGGCTCAAAACTGGTGTTTTCCGTGCAGATCCTTGAGATGCAGCAGAATGGTCTGGTACTACATCAGTGTATGTTTGTGTCTAAGCATGTGTCAGCACTGTCCTGGCGTACTGGCCTTTGTTAACAAAATTACAGCCAATTGGCAAAGGAAAATGATTACTCACCTTTATCTGATATTTATTAAATCACATTTTAAATACTCCCAGTTTTGGTTCCCAGTGCAAGACATTGATCAGCTGGAGTGAGTTGAGTGAAGGCCAACAGAATGGTCGGGGCTGGCACTCCTGCCCTCTGAGCAGAGGCTGCAAGAGAGAGGTTGTTCAACCCACAGACAAGATGGCTTTGGGAACACCTTAGAGCAGCCTGCCTATATCCACAGGGAAGTTAGCAAGAATGCAAATTCCTTTTATGTTGGGGCATGGTAGATGAATGAGAAACAACAGTCCCAGACTAAAAGAGGAGAAGTTCTGACTGGAACAAATTGTCCAAGGATCATTGTGAGGAGAGCAAAGCACTGGGACAGGCTGCCTAGGTGTTGTGTAGCTTTTGCCATGGAGGCTTCAAATACCTGACCCAACAAAGCCCTGAGCAACCTGGTCTAAATGCTGAATTCACTATTAACTCTAAGCAGGATGTTAGAGCAATGCCTGTCTGAGATCACTTCCTGCCTGAGAGATCCCACAGAAAGCCATCTTCCAAATTCTCTCATGTTTACCTTTGGGTTATGCAAGCCACTGAATATATTTCCATTTTCTTAAGGAAGGTCCAAGTGTAGAACTAATCCATGAAAAGTAATACAAATTATAATGTGGAAAAAAATGCAACCATTCTGACTGCAAAATGATAATTGTGGATGTAATTGGTAGCAGGATGTCTTGATTGCTATCAGGAATACTTAAGACTGTAACTTTTAGAAAATCTCTAGCTCTTTTGACAGTTAGATCACATTTTCATTAGGAGCCAGTGTTGATTAAGAATCAAATAGGAATGGTCCAAGTCCTACAGTTTAGGTGTTCAGTTCATGTAGTTCATATTTTCATTTTAAAGGGCTGCATCTGATTAGCCCATTATGCATTTTTCTGTATTCTCAAATGTTTAATAATAAATGATGGAGGAAGCTGCAAGTCAGATTAATTAATCTTTTTGACTCTGTGTGTGCACTAACATTACTGAATGGTCCGTTACTGCTTAATTAAGCCCACAACATAATTCTTTGCATTGATTAGTTACCATGCAGGTGCCCCAAGCTCAGCTATTCAAAGTTATGGCAGAAATCTAAGTCAGATGTTACTGCCACTGCTCCTACATGTTAGCAAATGCCCCAAATAAAACAGACCAGGATTTTCCAATTAAATAAAATAGTCATGAGCAGTTTTGCTGGAAAAGTGCCATACACTTGATCAAATTCATCAGGCTAAATATTCTTTTTTTATTTCCCCTGAAACATAGCAGAAGCCTTTCTGCATAGGGCATTGGTTGGTACACAACAAACCTATTGAAGAGACAAAAGTCACGACTGTAGGCAAGGCGATTACATGGACTCCCTTACTGAAGGACAGACCTCTGCTGGAAGGTTATGTACCCATAGCTTCCATTTCACCCAGAAGCCAATTTGTGTTGATAGATTGTGTACATGTTCCACAAACACTGGAAGTGGGTTTCATCTCAAGTAGCTTTAGACACTTACAACATGTATGGGATATATCAGAGCTGCTCTGTTAGGTTCCCTTTATTGTCAGCAGGGAGAAGTAGGTACCAAGAAAAATGATTCATCTGACCTGCCTTAGAAATCTGCTGAAGGACGAGATGACTCATACTTGAGCAAATTGTATTACCTTCCATTGATAGGAAAAGAAGTTCAGACAAGTAGCCTGACTGCAAGTAAATCCAATACAAGAAAGCAAAACTGATCCATAAATCTGGGACCAACAGAAGTTTTGTAATAATAGGGACAAACAGCCTCGTTCCTACAGAAGAGCCACATTTTCAGTATACCTGCTTCAGACATTATTAAAACGAACCCAAATGAAGAAGTATTACACTGCTATGATCAAAACTACAAGTCATACAAGTTTGAAATTCAAACTTTTTCATATATTGAAGGTTTTTTACATTGATAAAGCCATGGGAGATGAGAACGATAGTTTCTTTTTCAGAATCTTTATATATCTGAGCCATGTTACATTATCTTTATGTATTTGAATCTTTGTTTGGCCACCAATCAGTACAGTTCCTTCTGAGTATCAAGTATAACTTGCAGTAAGTGACAAAAAACCCCCAAACTTCTTTGGAACTCCCCTTGTTTCTCTCCGGGAGGGAAAGGTTTCTCCCAGTCTGAAATCTAGAGGGTACCACTCCAACCAACAAAGAGTTCACAATCAGTTCACCACAAGCCCTTCTGTTTCTATTATTTCATCACTACAGACAACAATTTCCTAGAGCCTTCTTTGAGAAATTATGTAATTTCCTGAAAATATGCCTAAATCTACCTCCTTTTGTCTTTTTTTTTTCCAAATGAAAAAAAAAACCTCAGTTTTTTATCTGATGACTGCAGAAGAAAGTTAAAAAACTTTACTGGGAGAAAGTGCTCAGCCAGAATCAAAAGAAACACAGACAGAAGTCCCAGAGTTGCCTTGGTGGCCGGTAAGGCTGCCAGGCAGTCTCCCAACCTCAGAGCTCAGTGTCACACCTTGCCTAAGCCCTCTGTCCTCCCCCCTGTAGTGCTCAGCTCTGCTGCAATTCCAACTGCCCAGAGTGACTCTCTGAGTCATCACAGTTTCAGCACCACATAATCCTGAAAGGGATGTGAACAGAATAAGTTGAGGCTGCAGGGGGAATTGCACACACGCCAAAAGAAAAGGGAAGCCAAAATGGTAGGGACACAGTAAGTGTGGTCACTGAGCAAAAACATGAAAACATGACACATCCAGAAAATTGAGGAAAGGAAAAATTGTCCTGGGTGCCTTCACATTAGCAATGCAGAGCCCTGAGTGTGACAGAGGGAGCACAACATTCGCGTGGAAAGGTCATCACCTTCCCCACCACAAAGAGTAACCAGAGAGGACAAACTTTCATCAAAAAGGAGGTGAAAACTTCTAGCAGGTGATGATGATGATGGACATTCAGCAAACTTCAGGCTCATTTAGAAAAACTGCAGGAAGTTTTTCAATAATTTCTGCTGGATCTTCTTAATAAAGAGAAGTGAATCTTATCTTCGAATATTGTTATCACAGAAAAATGATGAACAGTCCCTTTCTTTCTCAAGAATCAAGTAAAGGAGAAAAACCTGCTGTGCTGCTTTCTCACAATTTAGCACATGGGCACCAAAATAACAAAGCATCTCCAAAGGTAATTACCCTTTTTGACCTGAGTGGCTGATCACTGTATTGAGGCTGTGGTAACACATCCTGATCTTACTGCAGCAGAGCCAAGTACAGACACTACCAGCCCTGCCTTGTTCCCAGCTGTTTATCTCCACTGTTTGCTGGGGCTACTGACTTGTGGACCTGCTGGCATAACTATTCAGTGCTCTCTGCTTCAATAAAACCAAGTCAGATGAGCTGACATGTCACAAATATAAGGTCTTCTCCAGGCTGAGCTGTTGCAGCTCATTGGGTCCTGAGGTGATCAATCACCTAAGCAGTCACCAGCACTGCCAGGGATCTCAAACCTTAGCTGCAGCCCTCTGGCCAAGGACTGTTTCTTAATGGAGAATGGAGACCAACCCTTTGCCCCTCATGCTGCTGAATTCTAACATCTCCATGCTTTTTCCCTGACAGCTCTGTCCATACAAACTCAATCAGTTTGAGTCATGCTCAGATTTTGAGTCAACTCAGACTTAAGTTATGCTAAATTTTTTTCTGATTTTTCTGATCGGCCATCAGCTTCTTTAGTGTTTCTGCTGTCTTCAACCTGCCCCCTTCCCTGGCAGCTTGTCCCACAATGCCCAATCTCCCTCCAGCAGAGACCTACTCTCACCTTGTTCAGATCCCTGCAGCTGCTGTGCATTTTGACTCATAGTTCCCAGTACTTTGGTTGTCTGCTCAGTAAAGAAGCTTAAATCCTTTTTGGCAGGGTAGCAAAGTGTATGGTTTCTTCAGGAAAACAGTCAATCAGCTGGTCCTTGCTGTGCCTTGAAACTAGGCACAGAGAATTGCAATAAGATAGAAATTTCAGAAACTCTCCAGTCCAGGAGGTATGGTGGGCTGGCTTTCAGAAAGGGACCCTGAGAAATGTGCATGGGGCATCCCCGTCTTCCCTATGGACTCATCCCCCAGCCATTGATGGGTGATCTGAAGGAAAACAGACTACTTTTTCTCTCTGGTCTGAGCTGTCCTTTCCTTACATCTGAAGTAAAAGCCTTGTGGCCGACAGGCCAAGCCTTGCTGGCACCATCCAGCCTGAGCCTGCTGTTGTGGGACCAGCCTTAACAGGGCGCCCTCAGCTCCCAGCACTACAATGTGTACCTTTAATATGAGTCTATGGCTCATGATTTCACTTTCAAATGAGATTCACAGTGAAATTTGAAGTGGCAGAGAGATATGTATCCTCACGGAGGTGCATACTGTTAAATATTACAGCTGATTTCTCCCCAGAATATTCCTACACTGCTGTGTTGGTACATATGTCTTGGTTGGAATGGTTTAACTAAGAAAACACATTTGTAAATGCAGCAGAAATCATCAATAATTCTCTTTTCTTCCCATTTTTCAACATGTATCTCATGACCCCTGTCCCTGTCTAATGTAAGAGGGTCCACAATTGTATTGCAATGAGATAGAAATTTCAGTAACTCTCCAGTCCAGGAGGTATGGTGGGCTGGCTTTCAGAAAGGGACCCTGAGAAACATGCATGGGGCATCCCTGTCTTCCCTATGGACACATCCCCCACACATTCCATTTGTGTGGAAAGGATTTGATGATGAGGGGCTACAGGGATAGCTTCTGGGAGAAGTTGCTGGAAGCTTCTCCAGTTCTGGAGAAGAATTTGATTGGTAATAAACTAAACAACTTCCCCAAGCCGAGTCTGTTTCACACATGATGGTAACGGGTGAGCAATCTCTCTCGTGGAGATAAATGTCTTTATCTCCACCCACAATCCTTTTGCTGTATTTTTGTTCCCCTGTCCAGCTGATGAGGGAAGTGATAAAGGGGCTTTGGTGGACACCTGGTGTCCAGCCAGGGTCAACCCACCAAATCAATGTCTCATGCAGAGCCACAGGCAGGAAGCACTGTCCGCATCATGACTGAATCTTCTGCCATGAGAATTCTTGCCCAGTTTTTCAAGTTCATATAGAGACTGAGCTGTTACCTGAACTTTTATGTTTTCCCAGAACTGGAATGAAATGTCTCAGGCTTCTGCAGTGCAGTTATCATTGTTCTTTGTCATTGTGTAATCCCTCTTTGCTGAATGGAGCCCTATAAAGCCGTTCACCTCTTGCTCTCATTTGTTTTTATAAAGCTATTTTCTTGAAAGGCTTCTTTGTATTGACAGCATATAACATTTTCTCCCTGAGATCTCCTTCTTCTGACTTGAAAACTTAGTATTCATTTTTTAATATTTCAAACTGTACTAACAGAACATCCTTCATTGCTTTTCTTAGGAAATTTTGTAACTATTTGGCTTTGATCTTTCTGTGATAATTATAAAGTCAGGTCCATAAAATCTTCAAATAATATACAGTTGTTCAATGGTTTGAAACAGAGCTAAATTAGAACTGCATTTTAAAACAGAAAAATTGTGTGACTTCCAATGAACTTTACTTTTTTGTTTACCCTTTTTATTACAATAATCAAATAATGAAAAGTTTTACTGAGCAGAGATAAATAGCTAAACTGTTTATCAGTCAGGTGTAAAAATAAAAAAATCAATAGAATCATCTTCTTCCTATTCTCTCTTGAAAACACAGATGGATTAAACAGTGGAAAATACAACAAACAGCATCAAACATGCGGCTGAGAGGGAGCCAGCGCATGAATTGTCTTATTCTTTCAGCTTTTGCTATCTCAAGTATACTATAAGAAGGACTTGTTCCTCCAGGAACTGCCCTAAACCATGGAAAATGAGTGGCCATATTGGTAAGGCTACAACTGTTGCTTCTAAAGAGGCTCTATTCTTGTTTGAAAAAGAAAAAAAATAGTGCTGCTTTCCAATCTGAAAGGGAGAGCTGGAGTAAAAGGGCAGCTGGCTCTTAGCTAGACTAGCTGATTGGTATGAGTGGGTACTTACCTGAGTGACAACTCCCATGCTGACCTCAACTCTAGCAACTCTTTTCTGATGGAAATCTGGAAAAATACAGCCGTGCCTGCTGAAGTCTGGCATCAGCATGATCAGTCCTTCAGCACATACACTGTCCTCGGGTAGATACCTATAGGACAGAGTGGTCTGCATAGCCCACACCCCCAGTGTGTTGCTGGTGTTAGCGTTTCTAGTATTTTTCAGTCTACAGAAGAAGCCTTGTTAAGAGTCAGCATTAGATTGTATAGAGCCCTTGACCACTGGCCAAGCCTACTATTTGTTTCTTTCCTGCTAGGTGAAATCCTCCTCTCACCTTCCACCCATCCTCATCTTGGAAGGGTATCATCAAGCTTCATTCATTAATTCACTTTTGTAACACACCTGGTTTTCCTTCCTGTACTCCCCTCAGTGAAATGTTTCTCACATGAACTTTCTCTGGCCTTAGCCTGACAGCAAGAAATCCAGATAAGCACATAACAACTTGGCATGCTGTAGATCAGCTTTCAACCTTTAAATTTAGCTAGATATCTTTATCTACTGTGTGAATCACTTCTGGGGACATTAATCCTGCGTACACAGCCACAGTGCATAAAAGTTAAGAACATCTGCACTGACATAGTCTTGTGTTTGCTTAGCCACCCCTCTAAAGGGTTCACAGTGCCTGGTCTGCTGCTGATGCACATGCCAGTCCAGCAGGGCAGGAGACCCCATGCTTGAAAAATCCCAGGCTGGAATCTTCCAGGAACAAGTTGTTGGATACATATCTGTCTTTTGCTAGTTCTACCTGACTGCTGGCTTGAAACAGCCTTCGATAAGTGTAAAGCAGAATGCAAGCAAGAGACACAGAGCTCCGGAGTGCTGCTAAACTTTTAGCAGCCTGAAAGATATCTTCTCAGATCAGTATTGGATGTGTGCTGAATAGGGAAAATTAGCATCTACTCTGAAGAGTATATATCACTCATAAGAGATTTACCATTTCATACAAGCTATGATGTGTATATGATTTGAAATATATGATTTGAAAGCATAGATATGATTTATATGATCTCAGGCAAGTACCCTTCCTTCCAGTATTCAAGTTGCTGTTATAGATCTTGACATGGAAATGTAAAGTAATATAATGTTCATATCAAGACCTTGACAAGATAAAAAAAAATGTTTGTATGTTTATTATATTACTTACTGCTGTAAATTTTTAGTAAAAGCTCTTAAACTATTTTGTTTTCCACTGCGTAAGTCACAATACTAAGATAATGCTCCTCTTTTATTTTTTTGTATCCAACTGACAGGAACCTGAGCTACCTTTGCTGGCAGAACTGAGGTCCAGCAAAGATAATTAGTCAGACTCTAGTCAGTTCAGGCTTATTGTCCCCTCCTAGGCAGCAGCTGCAAGAGCTGGGACCAGGTGGATGACCATTTTTCCCTCCATGGCTAGAGTATGCTGGGTGTGATAGATGAGGTTTTCACTAAGTCTTTATGAACTCAACATGGCAGTCCTAGTCCAGCAGCATGCAATGTGCTTTTCTCCTATTCTTTATGGTATGACATACCCATTACATTCTTGGAAAGGTATAGGACAGTAGGAATACATATCTTTTGAAACTTACCAGGTCTTCTTATGGGGTTTTTATCTCACACTTCTGTGTCCCAATATTTAATTTTTTTCTGAGCTCACAGTGTCATGGGATAAAAATGAAAAATAAAAATCAAGTCCTGGAGATTGAAGTGAAAATTTGCTTTGAAGGCTCAAAACCTTGGATTATTACAGATATTGTTTTATTATTGCAAAGATTCACTATTTTTAAGACAACCTGAGATCAAAAGATCTTGACAGGCCACACATGAAAAATTTTGCAGGACTTAGATTTGACAGAATTGTTATTCGTCTTTATACAATGACCTAGGGGACTGGCACCCAGAAAACCCTCTTAAAATCCCAGGAAAGAAAACCGTCCTGTAGAAGTGATAACCATAGCAGAAAGAATTACCATTTGTCCTGATACCTTTATCTTCCTGACAAGCTCATCAGTCTCATCTACGGAGCAGCACTAAAGCTTCCTTCTAAGGCTTCCTTCAAACTTTCATCCCACTTGCCTGGAATTGGAACTGTCTTTTACCATATCCTTGAATGCAGGAGACTTTTAATTCAAGGCCAAATCACAGTACAAATAATAGATACTAATAGCAAAATAGTTTTCTATGATCAAATATGATATTGACTTGTAAGTTATATATGACTGATTAAATTTAGGAAAAATAAATCAAATCCTGGTCTTCATGTGGGGTCACTTAGATACTATCCCTTATGCCATTCCATTACACTGCTTCCTTATCACAGCAATATCTAGGATCCAATATTAGATCATTTTTAATATAAAAACTCAATATTTAGAAGGATATATATGAAAAAATTATACGTCTCAGCAGGGACTTCTAATATACAGAGACTGTAATCTGGATTCTTTCAGTACAACTGAGTGTATCATTTAGTGACTGTTGAAAATTCTAGAGAACAAAGACATGATTTTGAAATTGCCAAGGTAAATCATCATAAGTCTTTAATCCAGGGACTCATATCCTCTGCTCCCAAGAGAATATTAAAAATATAAAATCTATCTTTCAGTGTGATGTAATGTAGTGATATGCAGCATTTCCTCTACTTAGGGGAACCAGTAGCTGGAAAACCACCTGATTCCTCACTATAATTTAGTTGGCAGCTGTGTGCAGAGCTCTATGGGAGTAACATTTGTTTGGGCTAGTGATACAAGAGGGATTCAGAAAGCGAGTTCATACACAGCATGAATCCACATGCCAGAACCCTCCCTTTGGAAGGGAGAAACCAAAACAATAAAGCTCACCCATTAGCAGTGCAGTGTGACTAACAGCAACCATCCTCAGGTAAACAACATTTGCACAATGGAAAAGGAGCCAGACAACAACCACTGCTTTAACTATGCACAAAGACACTTTGTTTAGTCTTCCTTAATCTCCCAACAAGCTGGGAGAAAGGGCTGTGTATAACGAGCTGGCTCAGTAATTTGTACTAAAGGCTAAAAGGAGGCTGATGAGAGATACTGAATGGTTTGGTTGTTTGACACACTGTCATGTTTCAGCCGTGTTCTGGCCCAAACCTGGGGTGATTTGATAAAGCAGAGACTTCAAATTTTGATACATATACTTTATTATCATAGGACAATGGAGATAATGTTTTATAATAATTCTGCATGACTGTGGTGAATTCCTGCCTTTTAAAAGAGTTGGACAATCTTTCTCAAATAAAAACCATAAAATCATGTGTACTTTAGCTGTTGAAAGAAAGTTTATTGCTAATAAAAATAAAATTACTGGAGCCATGTGGGCAAATATGGGAACAAATGCACACCCATATGGAAATGCAGCATTAGAGCTGAAAGCTTATGAAAACACCTGCATCTAAATTTTGACCTCAGACTTTTCTCCTTGTTTTATTTCCCCAGGCTTAGCCAAAATCTTCAAATAAACAATCCAATCAAACTGCAGGATTTCTCCAGAAATTCACTGTGTCCATCTGTTTGTGAGTCAGTCACAGGCAGAATCAAGTAAACAATAAATACATGAAGATACAAATAATAAAACTTCACTGGAAAAAAAGAAAAATCTCTTCTCATGCCAGGACTGTGGTGTGTACTCTAAAACCAGCAATATTTTTTACATTTATTCTGGAGTAAGGAAAAAAAACACCAGATCAGCAGGCTTTCTATGATCTCTTTACAGATACTTAATCATTTATTGTTTATTCCCTTCATATTTCTTCCATAGAGCAAAATTTATGTAAGTGTTCATTACGCTATTTGAATGTTTGAATGTTTGCAATGAAAAGGGTCCCATGGAGTTTAAAAGAAGATTCTTAATTTGGTCTGAAATGTGACTAGTTTTAGTATTAAAAGAAACATTTATGAGGAGATACTGAAAGAGTTTAGGGAGAGTTTTTAGGGTTTGAATTAAAAGATTAAAGGAAGAAAATGCTACAATTATGCACAAAGTCTCTACAGCTTAGATATGTGATTATCTCAGTACCACTGAGGATGGTACAAGGAAAAGTTTAAATTGAAGCAAAGGAGAAAAGCTTGTTTCTCTATTTGTTCACATGATTAATTTAAGAGCAGTCAGGGTATCATTGCTACATGTTTTCTCTACATAGCCACATTTATCCTGCTGTTCAAACCATTCTCAAGAAGAGTTCTCTTTCTGCAGTTCACCTGCTGCCAAGCTGCTTCTTTTTCCCCGTGAACGCCCAGAGACATTATTCATTTTCCAAGCAGCCCCAGCTATTCAGGTTATACAAAAGAAGGTTAGAAGTATAGACAAACTGAAATATTTTATGGGGCATGACAGCAAAGCAGCTAAACTAGAAGGCAGTACAACTCAATATTTTGATGGTACCGAGAATGGGAAGTGCTATTGGAAAGGAATTGTCAAAATTACTTTTGGATGGATGAATTTTTTGATGGGAGAAAGGAAGCCTGAAGTTGTAAGAAAGGGTCAGGATTAAGGATGTCAAAGGTCATTTTCAGGCTTTTGGGTGATTTTGTGGGAGAGGGCTGAAAAGTTTTCTTCTCTAAGATGCTTTTAGTGGGGATACCTTCCTCTCCACATGCCCTCAGTCCTTCAGTATCACCTGTAGAAATTTCTCTTTCCTGGCACTGCAGAGGCACCACATTCCCAGTCGACTCTTCCTTGAAGGTTCCCCAGCCATCCTATCCTCTCAAATATTCTTTCCTCAGTGTCTTTTCTTCTGCTACCACCCATGCCTCTTCAGGAAAGCTTCCTCTCCATTGAGAAATCTGT
Source organism: Euphonia xanthogaster (assembly GCA_034509185.1). NCBI lineage: Eukaryota > Metazoa > Chordata > Aves > Passeriformes > Fringillidae > Euphonia > Euphonia xanthogaster. The sequence goes on from JAYDZK010000113.1 coordinate 103,854,324, forward strand.
TTCCTGTATCATATATCCAGCCACAACATTCAGACCAGGATAAAACTTGCCATCATCAAATGTGAGATTATTGGGACACAATTACTCAATGTTGCAGTTGCATCTCATTCCAGGTACTGTGGAGTTTTCCCAGCAACAGCTACTGTCTAGCACATCCTGATCCTAGACCCAGCTTTAGTAACAGGGGGCTCTGGATATACAAGATAAGGACTGAGTGTTTAAATTAAGAAAATATGCTCTAGAGGAACCTAGCCCTAAGTATACACTTAGCTGTTTCAAAATTGTGTTCAAAGAGCAGTTAACAAATCCGGATCATTACATAACTAGAAGGCTGTGTTGAATGGGTCTCTAGAGGGTCTTTTCTGAGCATAATCCCATGTCACAATCATGTCTGCCTTGAAAGAGAGAATAGCAAGCTTTTTTTACTACATTTTCAAGCAATCCTATCCAAATGAGGAGTGGGTATAAGCTTTTCAAAGAATTAAAATGATAGAGTCATTTTATAAAATAAATAGCAGCTCAATGGCCTTAGTAGGAATGGTTGACTGCATGAATATTGTCATGTATTATACAGGAGTAAAGAAGCAATTAAAATGAGCAGATTAAGTGAAGAGCTGTTTAGGTTTATTTTTTTTCTTTGTATCACTAAGGACTTAAAGTGAAGCAAAAGAAATTTAGGAAAATATTCCTCAACAGAACTGTATTTAGGTGGTGTAATATATACCTGGGGAGACTAGAATCTCTCCATCACTAGAAGTATTTAGCCATGATTTTCCCTTGTCGGCAAAGGAAAGAACAAGATAATATCTCAACACCCCTTCTGGCCCTAATGTCCACCATAATATGATCTCTGCATAAGCAGTAAGCACAGCTTGCTGCTATTTGCAAAATGCACCTCTATTTTATAAAGCAGTACAGCTTAGGAGCAGCAGTTTTTAATTTAAATGCTCGTGTTTTAATTTCATATTCTTATCAGAAATTCAAAGTCAAGACTGATATCATGCAATACGGAGAAATTTTATCTTCCACAATTCAGCATAATGGCAATGGTTTATTTATCTGAATGTCAGTATAATGTCCTTAATTGAAATCACTCAAACCCTTTCAATAGATACATTTTTTTAATAATCAAAAAATTCATTCTGTTTTAAGGTAGGAGTTTTCATAAACATGATTCACCAGTCAGTGTGGTCCAGGGACCATTCCCAATGGGCTTTATGCAGCTCTCTGGATTGGAGTTTGAGATGTTTTTTTAGACATAAGCCATTCCATGCCAGCAGATCTCAGTGTTCAGTAAATTAAACTGGCCTGTTATTATTCCTTGTATAAATGTCACCTCTGTCTTGGCATAGTCATAGACTTGGGTTTCAGCTGATGCCTGTAAGTATAAATATTAAAAAATCAACACTGAAAAAAACAAAATATACCATGCAAAAAATAGTCGCATGTTGAGTTTCACTACAATGTCAAGTACAATAATCTCCAAATAATGTGTCTTATCATTTCTCCTACTGTAGTTCAAAGTAAAGTCTTCACAAGTTTTTATTTTTAAAATCCCATAAATTCCACTCTAACGAAGTATCACTCTCCTGAAGAGATTATGAACAGACACCCACAAGCAAACTTCCTAAATTTGCCTTCATATTGGAATGTTTTGGCCATTCATACATACCACCTTTAAAGAACATTATTCAGCAACTTAATAGCTATTTTTAGAAAGACACATCAACATAGGCACCCATTGAAAGTATAAGCAATAGCTGTGGGAGAAATACATTTCAATACCCAGGCTCATGAAGGAAATGTCCGTCCTCACAAGCTGGCTAAATATACCATGGTCTTTAGGAATACTGCACACAGCAGCTAGTGGAGCCGGGACTCATCTGAGGATCTATTGCAATAAGCCAGAGCAATTATCCACAACATGAGAGAGCATTCTTGAAGAGCTGAGGCTGTGAAAGGTGTCTTCCTCAGGGGAACAACCTACAGATTAGATTGAAAGCTGCAATCCGTATAACGTTACTGTTCTCCATTTCGTAATACAAGAAAAAGAAAGAGAAAAAATCAAATAAGAGGACTATTTCATGATATTGAAAGGTACTGAAGAGCTATTTAATGGCACTGAAAGGTAATAGGTTGAAAACTGGGGAAAGGAAATGCTCTCTCATAATTTGCAATTGCCTAATCAGACAGGACCTGCCATGGCAAGTCTACCCAGATTCAAGGGGGAATGTGGCATTCAAATAACCTTAAAAGTTCTGGTTATTATACTCTATTAACTACAAAAACTGAATGAAACCACCTGCCTTGAGATTTACATATATCTATTTCTAGTCAAGCTCAGGGTAAAGCTTAACACTGCAGTGCAGATTACCCCATGTCTAGGTAATGTCTGGTACTTGTATTTTCTTCTGAAACATTCATTCCTGGCCTCCATCACGATGTTGGACCAAACAGATGTTTCTCCAATCCAGAATGGACAAGCTTGATTTCTTGTCACGAAGCATGTTCACAAGTTCTGTCACAATTGAAGCAGTCAATACATACTGATAGGACAAAGAATTTTGTGACATAGCAAGAAAATCTTCTAAATATGTAGTATATATGTAATTCAGGTACACATAACTAATTATGTTAGACACTGCAGTATAAATTCTGGTTTGCATCCTGATATACTTACTATGTTTCTAATTCAATTAGCTGTCTAACTATAATCAATTTTGAAATATAGGCAAATCAGAGTATGTAACAAAAGTCTATGCCTCCCTAGCACATCCATGATGGTTTTTTTTGGCTGCAGACAA
>JAYDZK010000113.1:103860151-103946463 GCA_034509185.1 Euphonia xanthogaster
AGACCACTATGCAGTCTTTTCCTTCTAGAAAAAAAGTACCTAGTTGGAAGATGAATGGTCTAATTTGTCCTACATGAAATTTCCCTTCTGGGCTTATGTAGGCATCAACTTGGCATATAGATTCCTCTCCCACAGGTTGTCAGGGTAGAAGGAAGGACGGGAAAAAAGACATGAGATGAGAAGCATTCAACTTTGCTTCATCTGAAATAAATGGAAAATTGAAAATCCTGACCCAAAGTGATATGTAATATGCACAACAAGAAAATAAGTATTCTTATTTTTAAAAAAAATTGGCCTTTCCCACATTTGTTATTGTTTCATGATTCTTCAGACTGAGGGGGAAGAAAAACACCAAAAGCAGAGGCAATGGGAGGCAGAAAAAAAAATTATTCGGGGAAGAGAAGGCTGTCCTTCTGTGGCCAGTAGTTCTTTCAGAGGGGTAGTAGTTTCTTCTGACAGGGGTGTAGGGCAGAGCCTCTTCTGGAAAGGCCAAGGAAACTAACCCTGGTGATGAAGAGAGGAGACCTTGCTGCACATCTCCCTGCGTGTGCGCTTTGTGTCTGAGAACGTTTAGCCGCACCTCGGGGGAAGCCAGGGCTCTCCTTTCACAAGAGACCTTTGAAAGAGGTGGGGGAAAAGGTTCTGAATATGGATTTGGAGCAAGAAGTCTGCACCTTCACCAGGGTCTGCCTCAGCAAACTTCAGCACGGCAGGAAGAGCTAAGCTTTCTTGGCTGCAGCTGGATGCTGACAAAAGCTGCAAAAGGGGTGGTGCTGACAAGTTAGAGTGGATCCTCCCCTATAAATTTAATCCCCTGTAAAGGACCCTGCTGGAAAACTCTCATTTATTGCTTTTTGGGCAACAGCAGCTGAAAACAGATAAAGATCAAAAGGTGTTAACAGTTCTGAAAAGGAGTAGGCTGGGAAAACAAATGCCCAGCAGGTAGGAAAACAAATCTGTATTGATGCTCAGTAGTCATCTGCTGAGAATGAATGCAGCATTCTAGAATTAGCAAAATAATCAAACAATGTTGAAGGGTAGCAGAGGGACATCCAAGTCTGTGTGATTCACTTCCTACCAAATCAATCAATTTGGTTTAAATGTAAGCATTTTCCCAGTCATCACAGTTTCAGAGTATTTCAGAGTTGGAGGGGTTTTTGGCTCTTATGTAACCAGCACATGCAGTATAGAAATGCATTGTGATGTTTACTTTGTAACTGGCAAAATTCCTAAGTTTTCATAGAATTCTTTTAGAATCAAGATTTTTTTCAAGGTAACATGACTGCTCCATACACCCTTAAAAGGGGAAGAAGGGACAGGGGGCGGGGAGGGGGGTTGTTTTCTGTCATTCATACTGACATTTTGAAGTCCAAAGGCAAAACAAAGAATTACTGTAAGGTAAAGCACACACAGTGTAGAGAAAGCCTGTTGCTACTTTCCAAATAGAGTGGGAAACATATCAAAAATCTTAATTGCCTTTTAAACACTGCTGTCCAGTGTTGCTCACGCTCTCTACTAAGAGTTGTTCACATGTCTGGTCTGAAGATATTTTCTACCATTTGGCTGTCATTGTGTGATTCTCTGTTAGACATAATTAAAAGTTTATTCTACAAGGTAAATATTAGAAGGATAATTGTGTAAGCCTCCAACCTGCTTTTCAATGTTCTAATCCCTTTGAGTTTCCTTAGGTTCTCTAGCTAGCATGTCTTTTCTGGACATCACATGATTCCTAAATACTGTCCCAAAGCTCATCACACTTCTGATAAAAATACAGAGGTTTTAACAAGCCAGTGCTCCAGAGGCATTTTCTACAGAGTTAAATAATCTTTTCTATTCTAATTAAGTTGTCTCTACTTCTGTGTCCAAATATTAAAATCATCTTCTGGAATACCACTTTGCCCTGTCAGAACATGGTCTCTACCTATTAGAAAAACTAATTTTTAGAACCACTTCTTTGCCAGTGAAAGACCACAATATCATAAAAATTGCATTCTGTCTTTATTCCAAAGAGTTCATTTTTCTCTTCATTAAAATTAGAGACAGTAGATCCTCAGAATTCCTTCTTTTTATGGCTATTATTTTGTTCTATTTTTCTATTTTCCATTTTTTGGGGGGGTTATGTTAGTTTGAATGGAAAATATTGGCTGCCCATAATAGAAATGCATAAACTGTACCACACCAAGTCATATTACTGTAATGGCATAATTATTGTAGGATACTATTTATCAGTAATGTCTCAATATATCAAATCATTTAATTACCAGAAAACAAGCCACTTTTATTTTTACTAGTAAATAAAAATTTAAACCTGCAATTTTCAGTGATAAAATATTTTAACCTGTTCTGTGGACTGCTGAGGCTTTACCAATGGAATCTAAGTAATGACATGAATTAGCAGAAATTTTGTGATTCCTTAAACCCTTTTTTTCTAAGCTGAGGATATAAGCCTTGATGTATGACAGAATTACTGTATGTACAGACTGCTTTAGCTGAAAATTTTGAAGAATGGTTGTTGCAAACACAGGACACCATTGACCCAGAGATTTTGATGTCTATATTAGTGGAGGGTGAGATTTTCATAGCACAGTAGAATAAGTACAGAGGTTCCGGCGGATTTATGCCAACTTCATATTGCATCCTTCACTTTAGTCTTACTCCTGGGCAAAGCTAGGAAATTGTCTTTGCATGGGGAAGTCACTTGTTGCTTGCTCTGAAGAGCTAGAATTCTACCTGCTGGCAATTTTATCAGGATATTGGAAAACTCAAACCACACAGTTGGACAGGAGATAGTGCACAACTATACAATGCATCTTTGCTAAGGACTGTCTGAGAGCAAGAAGAAAATATGCCAACTGAGCCAGTGCACCTCTTCTCAGGTTTATTACATTTAGCACAGGGGAAAGCGAGAGAATATTCATAACAAAACAAGCTCAAGCTTTGTCTTTTAATGGGCTTTGCTGAAGCGAGGGCTAAGCACAACTCCCTAGTCTTTTCTCATGACTAGTGAAAACTCAGGTTAGATGACACTGAAGAGAACAAAGGGCTATGGAAACTCATATTAAGATACCAAAGGCAAAGTCAGTGCAAAATCTTCAGTTAGTTAATCATGGTATTATAAACTTGAAAAGAGCCTTACAGTCTGGCACTCTAATAGAGCTGATGAGTAAGTCATACCTGCATTATCTGCACAATATTCTTAGAATGGAATAAGAACTTTTGAGTATGTTGTTAATTTCCTTTAAAAATAACTTTTTTCTTTTCACCTGAGGTAAAGCAAATCCTTTATTTAACTGACCAATTGTTTTGTTTTGCTTTCATTACCTCAATTCATTGTCCTGTACTTTCGAAGTTGAAACAGCTGAATCATCTAATGAATTAGTCCATAAATATAATTGCATTTGTTTCATCTTAACAAATCATGGTTTCATAGTTGCAATTTTGCTCAAGATTTCTGTAAATCAAATATTTAGCAGTAATATTTTTAAAAAATGTTTATAAAAATATCTTTATTTACAAAGCACTTTGGGAAACAAATTCACATTTTCTAATAATCATTTCCATGAGCTGTGAACCCACATTTTTCAAGAGGACTCTGGAATTCAAAGATTTCAGGGGGTGTTTGGGTTAGAGAGAGAATGAGGTAAGAAAAAGTGTTTGAAATTTATGTGCTTTTGTCAGTTCATTGGTTCAGCTCTAGAATACAGCCATACAAAGCAGGCAGCTTTTTTGCAATTTTTGCAGTAAGTTTTCCTTGTTTTGAAAATAGGTAAAGCTTTCAAAAGAAGGTCATCTCTCACCCAGTTGGAGATAAAATTCAAGATTTCAAGTGAGATTACCCATAGGCCAATGCCAAAAGAGGAATCTGAGGAAGGCTGAAGCTAAAACACATCACAGCACTGAGCAAGGACTGGGAGTGGATGAGAAGGGAGAGAGGGGCAAGCTGCCACTGAGCTGGGCAGAGGTAGAGGTGGAAGAAAGCACGGTGACCCAGCTCTGTAGATCCCCAGCACCCTGCAGACACTCCAGCCTCTTAACATAGGAGTGGCTTGGCACACAAGCTTGTTTCAGGCCTGGAAGAAACTAAAAGACAGCTCACCTCACTCTAGCAAACTTGGCACTTGTTCTTGTTTCTCTCTGCACCACCTCCCTCTCCATCAGACTTTTGGTTGATTTTGGCTTTAAACGCATGCTCAAAACAGAAATTGTGTAAATTCAAATTGCTATAAAAGAAAAGTCATCCATTGTACATCTAAATACAGTTGTGTGTTCTTCCAGTCTGACACTCAGTTTCTGTTTTCAGTAATGCTCAATTCTCAGAGCTCCATTTATTTATATACATAAGATAGAACTTTGTTTAGTTTACTTCTTGCCCACTATTTTTAGCCTAATGATAGGTTGAAATTAACTGCATTTTCTGTTCTTTGAAATACTCACATGTATCAAAATCTCCAACAGAAAAGCATAGAAAATGAAAGACTGACAGTTCAATTGCCCTTAGCCTCTAAGTCATTCTGCACATGAATAATAAGTTGTCTTTGTCCACCTTTCCAAAAAAAAAAAGAATTGTAAAGTAACAGTGCATTTATATCAACTTCTTCTTCTAAAGTATATTCTTCCTGAGAAACTCCATATGGTGGAAAACAAAACAAGCACAATGAAAACCAGTGTTATGCAATAGTTATTAAAAATCAGATGAGTCACCACAGAGAGAGTTGTCAGGCCTGAAAGAAGGCAAAAACCAGCTAGCTTCACTATAGCAAACTCCTGACATCTGAACGAATGTTTGCTATTTTGGAAAGCTATTCTTCATCACGGACTTGGCATTTGCCAAATCAACATTATAAAGACAGATCAAATTTCACTTCAATATACTTTTTCAGTATTTTTAGGGAGACAATTTTATATGCAGAGCTCCATTTAAATGTTGGAACAGTAAGAACATAAGGAAAAATGTGTATTTAGATATTAAATATAGCACTCACTGGAGAAGGCAAGATGAGCAGGATTACTGTCTTCAGGATCAGTCTTGTGGGGTATGTTAATTCTCAAAAAGCAAATTACTACTGGACTAAAGGATTTTTTCTGCTATAAATGAGCAGTAGCTATAACAGAATCTGATTATACTAAAGCTAGGCCATGTGTCTAAAACTGGATTGAAAACATTCATGTAATTTTACAGTTGGTTTTGTTTCTCAAGAAAGGCTCACCTCTTTCTGGAATTTGGAATGGTTTATCTCTAGCTTAACCTTAAGGAGCCCCTGAGGTGGAAAATTTAAGTACCTCCTTTTGGGGGTTACTGTGCATTACTCATCTTGTGCTTCTCCCAAGACCAGGGGAGGAAAAGGAAGTAGGGCAAGGAGAAACAAGAGGGCAAACAAACACTTTGTGTTGGTTAACTTGCAGTGCGAAAGAGAGATACTATCTCCAGCCTTCCCTACTCAACTAAAGGAATTGTTTTAGATTCAGAATACTGAGTTTCTAAGACCTGTGCAAATAGTAATATATTGTATATAGTGTATAAATTGCACACAGCACTTACTTCTTTTGGGCTTCTACTAACTTTCTTGGACTTTGTAAGGAAGCAGCAATATACATGGGTTTGACTCAGAGCTTACCTACACAGGAAAAGGAAGAGTGGTGCTGAGTATTCACATGAAGAGCTGTTCTGGGAAAGCAACTGTGGTTCCTGTCAATTTCCCTAGGCAAATAAAATCCTTTGACTGTTAATATTGATTTTGAACTGCAGCCAGTGAGAGCGCTATGACAACAATACAGTTAAATGACAAATTAGGCTTTCTGCCCCTCCCCCTTACAAGCAAAATTAGAATGTCGAATACAAGTCAAAACAGTGCATAGGTGTCTGTATAGCTGCATTTTGCTGTATCAGAAAGAGGAACATAAGTGTGCCAGAAATGGTCAGAAGCAGTTTATTCCTGATGTTCCAGACCCAGCACTCTCTCTCAGGTCTTGATCAATCCTGGAAGTATAATACCAAATAAAAGGTCGTCATGCCCTGTTATCCTTTGAGCAAGACAGTAAAATAGAGACTGCTATTAAAAGTCTTGAATTATAAATTATCTCCTTGAAAACACACTTACTGTAGCTGATGGTCACCAAGGAGTTTGTCAGTCCTCCAATTGCATGATTTTCATTTCTTCTGCCACTCATCATTACCCTTTGTCATCTCATTTGTTCTAGCCAATTAAACTCATTGACGTTGGTTGCAAAAGCTACAAAACTCTGTGTGATTCTTGGTGAGTTTGAGTCAGCTCATACATAAGTAAGTGTAGACTAACAGATTGCAAGCTGCTCTGTCCTTTTGAAGCTGTAAGACATGAATTGGAAAAGAGAGCTGCCAGAAGACTTTAAAAAATAATCTCAGTATGGACTTTTGTCCCTTGAAATGCAAGAAAGCAAGCTTATGACTTCTTTGGTTTCTATTAAAAATAAATCAAAAGGATGTGATAAAAAATAAAAGTAAATTCAAAAGAGAATAAACACTTCACTGAATATCCTCTTAAGATGCGAGCAAATCAGAACTTCTGTAAAGGACTTGCTGTTATTTTAATGTCTCTGTTATAGCACTTGCTAAACACCTGACATATCTACAGTAGCCCTACCACAAGCCTGAAAACTGCCAAAACTACTCTGTTTGCAAGATTACCGTAGGTATCTGAACCCCAACCAAGGAGCATCACTTCGTTGAAGCTTGCCAAATTCGTAAGGAGACTGGGAACTGATTTCAAGTGAACCCTGATCCAAATGCCTTTGTACTTGAACCTCAGAATTTCAAAGCACAGTCGTTAAAATGCTCACAAAATTCCACAAAGAAGTGCAGCTCTCCATCTCCTAGACTGCCTTGGGGCAGGAGTAGGAGGCATTGCTATCCTTGGTCTCCTGCAGACAGTGAATCTGTTGCTTCATTTCCGAGTGGAACCTGGGAGCTCAAGGCAAAGCACCAGGAAGCACAAATCCCTCTTTAATATAAAGTGAGAGAAAGTGTCTATATTAATTCCCCAGTCAAATCATACATCTGAGTCTTTCAGGGCTGTATTGTTAGACTCATAGAGATAATTCTGTTATTGTGAGATTGATGGATCACTTATTCCAAGTAACTTTATTATAGCGTACTGATTAATCAATCTTAGAAACAGACATTAGAAAGAACTGCTAAGCTTATGTATTGGGATATCTTCATTTGCTACGAATAAGTATGTAGACCCAGAAGTAGTCAAAGGAGGAACAAGGAAGGAACATATGAAGAAGCACCTTCTGAGAAATACGTCAAAGGCCAAACTATTTCTTTAGTCTAACTCTGATAAGGCATTGGAAAGTGGTTCATTCATCCAAAAGACAAGCAATCTACACTATGCCAAAACTCTAATTTTCTTCTAAACTTTGCAGATAACATCTCCAGTTTAACTTGACTGAGTGAAATTTAGTACAGTAATAAGACAAAGTCATGACTAGAGTCTACCAGGTCCTGACTAGTGAATGGCAAATTAAATTTAAATAATTACCTTGTTATGACTTGCACCCCAAAGGTCTACATAGGCCTAGGCAGAGACCCTGTCTCTGACAGGGGGCAGTAGATAAGGTAAAATGCCTAAAGAGCATCAGAAGTGGGTAAGCACAGCACCATGCACCTGTGAATTACTCTTCTCGTTCCCAGGAGTTGCATCTTCAAAAGGATTACTCTTCCATTCATTTGCTTGCTTATTACACTAAGCTTGCTGCCTAGTTTAAAACTCCATGGAGGACATACTGGATTTTTGAGGCATGAAACACATTCAAAAAAGTCTGAGAAAACACAGGATTGACAACAAACACCAGTTAAGGAGGCTGAAGCTGTTTATCTTGCAAACCAAAGAGAAAGGGGAAACCAGCACACATTTAAAAATGAACTTTGCTTCCTTGCCTTTTAAGCTCTTCTCTGAACTTCTGGGCTTTTTTCCTCATCTTTGTATCACCCTGAGAGACCAGAAGCATTCCCAGCAGTGTCCAAAGTTCAAAAAAGTGCCCAACTATCTTGCATCTTCTCAGGAACCAGTCAACACTGCATTTCATTTATCTTGATTATAGCAGCCCGGTTGTTGCAAGGCTGCAAAGTGGGGTTTAAGGATTTAAGCTTGTTTCATTCTACAGAAGACTGAGGGAAGATATGCTGCAATCACAAAACATGTCATGAGGTACTACAGAGAAAGAATGTATATTTTGCCTCTGTGTTGCATAGGAATAGAAATACTGAGTCCAATTTTCAGCATTTCCCAGTGGCAGTGAAATCTCTGAAGCACAATGTCCTGGGAAGCTGTGGAGTCCATATTACTCAGCATCTTTAAGAACACATAAAATGGACATTTTTCATAGGTAACCCTGGTACAGCTGATCCTGAGTTAGGAGATGGGTTTGGACTAGCTGCCTTCTTGAAGTCTGGTGATTTCTGTGATTCGTGGTCTTCTGTCATGGTTGTCATACCCCAACCTTTGGTTTTGTTCAAAACCTTTCTGAAATATGATTTTAAAAATAAGCTGCTCTGGTATGGTATCACAAGGAAGCCAGAATATTTCCTCTGTCTCATCCTTCTACAGCTTCAGACTCTGCTACTTGGATATGTAAATTTTTCTTGTTCTATATATAAATGTGAGAAGAAGAATCAAGCTATAGTCCAAAACAAATTGCAGACTCTTTTACTTCTGAGTGTTTCTTCCTCAATGTATGAGGCCTGCAGCACTTGTTTCTGTCTCCTTTGTTCTCATGTTCTGAACTCTGAGTCTCTGGAACAGACCATACATTTTCCACCACTGGGCTTCCTTGTCCCCCACCACTTAAAAGGTTTTCAGTACCATGACTTATTTATTAATTATTCACCAAAGGAAGAAACCATTTACATTGCATTCACAAACGTGACCAGCAAAAAAGGGCAAAACCATACTGTTTAAATAGTTATTTACTTAGATCATCATTAACTTATACTGCCTGTTTCCAGTCAGGTATTCAAATAAAAACAAGCTATATTAATAATCACCACTCTTAAAACGTTAGTTAAGGAATTCCTCTCTAGCGGATTTGTAAGTTAAATGTGCTGATGGTCTTAAAAGCCCAAAGTCACTTATGTCTTACTTGTGTGTTCTATTTTGCAGCTGGAGAGAAGCCAGCTATAAATATCTTGGCTCACACATGAAAGACAACTTCCAGTCTCCCTATCTGTAGGGCCATTACTTTTGATTTATGAGTATTAGTGAGACTCCTATCATTCCATCAGACTACAAGTCTGAAAAGCTGCATGAATCAGTATAACAATGAAAGGCGATCCTGAAATTGCAAAATTAATGATTTCCTTTTTCCTACTTATTAGGCTGTGAATTGAAAAGTGTCAGTCTCCTGCTGAAAAACAAGCACTGCTATTACATACTGTTTACACACTGCAACTGTTTTTCTTAGGCTACCCAAGCACTAAAAATTTTCTTAAATTAATACAAAAAGCACAAATTACATCAAAAGTTCCATCAAAAAAATCAAGATAATTCATTAATTGCAAATGAGCAGGAAAATGGACTGGAAAATCAATGGCTGTTATTCACAGAGAATTCCAATACCTGCAACATGTGACTTGAATTAAAGCATCAAGATTTGTGATAACAGAAAGAAAAAAGATATTGTGATGCTGGAGCAACATTTGAGATATCAACAATTTGTACAGCAAATCACTACACATAATTTCCAGCATACTAGTATCTTTGGCTGCACAACTTCTACCACCTTCACTCTAAGAGAAGTAAATGATCACTGAAAAAGGAATACTGAGGCATACTATTGACATCAGAAGGCTAGTTAATGGTAACCTATTCACTGCTTTGATTTGCCTATGGGAGCAGAAGAATTTTTGCTGTTCAGCAGTACAAAAAGAGTAATCCCACGCTATGAGCTAACAAAAAAAAAACCCAAAAAACCAGCCAAACTGAAAATCACCATTTTATGCCACAATAACTGCTTTCTTCTCATTGGAGATGCAGGCAGTGCCATGAGACAGCATCGTGTTCACTGGTGTGGTGTCTGGGGAATCTCTGCAGGGATCCTTGTTCGTCCCATCTGTGAGCGGATATATGGCTATGGATCCAAAGGCTGCACAGAGTGCTTTCTGTAAATATCTCTTCCTGAGCACCAAAGTCAGCTTTATTTATAACTGCAACACTGTAAAATACTGATAACTTGACAGGGTCTAGGATGGGGAGAGGCCAAATCCAGAGGGTTATCCAGCATCACAAATTCTTTGTTCCAGGACTTTCATGAAAGCAATGACTTTGGCATTATATCTCTTTGAGACCCTTAAGTCAAACATAAAGTCACCAGCATCTCTGTGTAAACACGTGTTTTAAGATAAGGATAAGATGCTGTTCAAATCCCAGTTTCACCTGAACTTACATAAATAAAAATCATACCAAACACCTACATGAGAAATATCTGGTCTCTCTGACTCCTTTAGAGAGACAAACATTTTTGGATCAGTCACGAATTTACAAATATTTTATCTAAGTATTTTTGCAATTTCCTGGGCTGCTGTGGTTTAAATACACACATGCAAGTCAGAGTGATGTCAGAGAAAACTTGGTGTTGACTTCAGCCCATCATGGACTTCCTAAACCTGGCTTCTAATAGCTAAATGCTATCCACTGCAAATACTTCTCAATTAAAGAAAAGCTAGCAGCATGCCACTAATGTCTACCACATAAATGAGCTGGTCACGTGGTCTGGAGGGTGTGTGGCCTTGACTGGAATAACACATTGGCAACCTCACCAGCTGATTATATAAGTGTAATGTCACACACATTCACAGTCAAGCAGAGAAAAGATACATGGATGCAGGAGTCTGAATTCCTGCTTCCAAAAGCATAGGTGAACTGCAAATTTTAACTCTGCTGTGCACAAATACTGTAACCAAAGCTAAATATTAACTGCTTCCACCTAAAGATCACACCAGTTTTAATCCATATATCAGAGAGATATTTTAATTTCCACTTAATTTTCAACATTACAAAAATGAAGATAGTGAACCTACATATACATATATACACACACATGCACACAGATTTTTCTACAGTTTAAAACCTCGGTGTTCTCATAATGGAGATTTAAAATACATTTTTAAACAGTGATTCATTTCGCCATAAAAATAACAATTGCCAGATATAACATATTTTAAGTCTCTTGAAATAGTGGCTTCCTATGAAGGAAACTAAAGGTTAGTTTTAGCCAGTATAATCATTATATTTCAGTCTTCTAGACAGTAACTAGAGCACTGTCTGTCTAATAGAATGGAATATTTCTGACAGATCCAGGAGAGATAATGGTAATAGTAGTCAGATAAAATCGGAGTCATTTATCCAACATTATTTTGCTCATCTTCTACCCCATCACTACAAATTGAGTGAGAAAATCTCTGTGCTATATAAAGATTTCTAAAACAAGAAAATTTGCTTACTGTATCTCCATTATTTGTGCAAAAATAAATCTCCTTGATTTATCATTCCAGCAATTTACCCTGAGTGACATGTCAAAATCTTTAAGTTCCTTTTAAAATTTGCCATCTCTTCTAGGCCATGGAAGGGAAAATGCCTGGGGACTCTGAAAGTTCAAAATCTTTTTATTAACTAAAATCATGACTTAATATATCTTGATTGAAACAAAATATTCCAGCTGAAGATATCAAAAGATCATCTTTATGGAGAAAACAAATCTATAGCGCTGAATTGTATTAGCAGCAAAGGCGTTTCACAACTGAATTTGGGTAGGGTTTTTCTTTCTTTGTTTTTCTTTAGGTTTTGTTAAAAATGCTCAAGTTAATTACTAGCCTGCTATAGATAATTTTCTCATGAGCATGCTGCCAAGAAGTGTAACGACAGCTCTGCAACAACAAAATTTAGGACTGAATTTGAGCACTGAATTATGATTAGAGTTGCTACTGCTGGTTTTCATGAGACAAAACATGCATCTACACTTTATAAATTTATATTGCTGAGCCTGAGCTATGTAACAGAATGCAGACAGCAAGGTAGATGCATACTTCAAGAAAGAGCCCTGAGGTTCCTGCAGACGAGAGAAGCAACACTTAACACATGGTGTTTCCTTCCTTGTCACAGCTATTCCCTAGTGTTTACATACCAGAGACTTACTTTTGTTTGGTATTTGAATGTTCTCCACAATTCAGAAGCCAAAATGTGTCTCTTTCTTTTCAGAACCTGATCTCTAGCTTCAAGCACAGAAATGTTAAGTACTTTGGGATAGTTCTGGCTTTCCAAAGCATCAGCTGAGCAAGAACTCTATAAGAGTTACAAAGAAAGAAGCCCATGGCAACTTCTCTGCTAGTCTCTTGCAGTCTCACTACTTTGGGACTCACTCTGGTAGGGGTGTAGAGGTTTGTTCCACTCGTATCAATACATTATTTGAATGAACACAGATCATTCCCTGTTCTTTTCAGCTCAAATTTGAGAGCATACTGGGTTTTTGTTTCGTTTTGAGCTCATGCACTGATGTATTCATCACTGAAACATTTCACAAATACAAGATTTTCCAAAGTCTTAGGATCTAGGTAAGTGATTATTTTACAGTTGGCAGAAGAGATTAAAACATTAAAACTTTGGCAGCTATCCAGATCCAGGAACTATATATTCAAATCAGTTAGTGACTTGGAGCCTGTGTGATTAATCCAAGAAGTATTCAGTCTTTAATGATGATATGTGGATGAGAGCAGAAAAATCTTTTGCCCAGGTAAAATGTTACTCATTCACTGAAATGTCATGTGGTTATCAACAAATAATGTCTGGAGTAACTGCAAAAAGGAAGGCAGGCTCATATACTGGCTATACCATAGAACGAAAAGATGCATCACCTTGATTTATTATATTAAAATTCCAATATCAGAAAAATGTTAATTTTTAATATAATAATGAGAATGAGTGATAGGTTTCTAAACTTACTCGTAAAATAAGCAAATATCCAGAAAGCTGCATTATAAGAAATTCAAAGGTTTCTCTAGTATAGAATACTTTCTGGTATATGGCTGGGACAGTCTTCACAATGTAACCATCCCAGAATCAGCAATAACTTTAATTAAATAATGGGAGCTTAAAATTAATTAATTGACAAACCCAGGGAAACTTGAAAGTACGTGCTGAGGGCTGCCAAACTGCAAATGGAGGAATGCAGACTACATAAAACATAAGCAAATTATGGTTTACCAGTGCTGAAAGTTGGAACTGCAAAACGCACTGTTCCCAGGAGTCAGGATGTATGTAAGCTCTAAGGATATAAAGTTCATCTACAGCCACTGATAAAATGATTTTTAAGATTTAATTGCAATTAATAATTGTTGTCAGAGAAGTAAACATGGACTATTTTATTAGCTTGTCTCTTTCCAATTACTTACTTAAATGCACAGTTGTTTACTCTGTGATTAAAAAGACACTAGCAAGTATTCAACAAAATTAAACCAATAAAATTCAGTTTGTAATGGGGTTTACTCTTTCTCGGTGCAAGGCTTAGAACCAGCATCACATCATGAACTTTTTCTACATTTTACGAATTAATCCAAGTTTACTTCCATTTCTTCCCCTGAGCTGGCTGGTACAATACTTTCACTTGGCAGATGAAAGATGTTATCTGCATTTTATTGTATTCCTGAGCCCTCCAAATTTATCCCTGCCAGTGCTGGATTTGCTGCCTGCACTTACCTCTTTGTTTTCCCACCTTGCTGGGAATCATCACAGTGCAATGCCCTTTCCCTGAAACTTTCCCACCTCCAGATCCAGCTTAGTCTTAGCCAGTACAGGTCTTTTCTCCAGAAGTCAGTATGCTTCTTTATGCAATAATAAAGGCTTCTTAAAAAAAAAACAAAAAAAACCCCACTTTTTGGAAAAAACCTAAATATTATCGGAAAAGGAGGTAAAGAGTTTATGCACATCCTGCTGTTTTTGAAGATGACCTAAGTAGACCTTCCTCTGATACTTGAGGCAGTTTCTCTGTATCTGTTTGATATATCACAAGTGAAGTATATTTCTGTAAAAAAATCCTTTTTATGTCTTACCTGAGGTTTTGTTTGCTGTTTTGCTCTAGTTTTGCGTTACTCTCCTCTATATCTTGGCTTTGACTCTTTTTGTACAAAAAACAATCCCACAGACTACAAAAATCATCACAGCTAAAAAGCTCTGTCATTACTATAAAATAATTCTTACCTGTTTGCTGGTTCATTTTAAACCTTTATTTGTTCTTGTTTTCAGTTTTGCTAGACAACTATTTCCTGAGCTCAGTCACTGTGTTCACATACGAACTTCCTGACAATCAGGCTTGTTTCCCCAAGTTGCTCTGCTGCAGCTCCAGATCTGCCACAGATATTTTAGTCAGTACAGTTTTTTCTGTATATATTTAGAGATATATCCCTGGTACATTTGCCCCAGAGGTCCAAACTTTTGCATCAAACTTCAAAAAGTAATTTACCAAACCCTTACAGAGCTCCAGACGGCCAGGTACCCAGTCAGCTGCCAAAAGACTGAAAAACATTTTCTAAAACAAAATTACTATTTACAGTAGCAAGACTATAATATGTGCTATAGCCACAATTGAAAGTAAAACATCACTTAATTCTTAAAGAAGCTGTAGTAGCAAAAGTAAGGTCAATGGTCCATAACAGAAAAAAATGGTAGTAGGAAACATAAAGTCTATTCTAGATTAATATCTTTTCCTGTTTCAGCAGCCAAAGTCCCCAAAAATTCCATTTTTTCCACATGCTTTGGCTCATTAGCAGGTAAATGCAACTGATTTATCTTGTTTCTTTTAGACTCCTAAATAATAAGTTTTGACAATGTGATAACAAAATCTATTCAGCATTCATACTGAAAGAAGAAATTAGGGAAACCTCACTTGGAGCACTTTGAAGAAAATTTAAAAAATGGTAGAGAAGCTTGATTGCTTTGTTAAACCCCTGCAGGACCAATCATGTGGAATTTTGATCACATTTCAACTATCGAAAACTTAGAAACACTGACAACATTAAAAGAGCCCCATAAACATCTCCTGTTTCACACACTTCCTTAGCCACGGGGACCCAGGCTGCTCTGAGGTGCTCTCACTCTCCAGCCACTCAAAGTTTTATGACCATGCAGGCAAGAAACAGACACTGCCCAGACCAAAGCACAGCACGAACAGACATGACTCTGGAGTATGACTAAAACACTAAACTGTGTGGAAGAAGCATTTATTGATCCCAAATAATTACTTATGACCATTAGTCAACAGCTATCCCACATAAATGAAATAAGAAGGCTCTATAACAACGAATGGACTTTAAACACAGAGTTATATGGGCATGCTTCCTTTTCTTCCTTTCCAATTCTTGTTGAAGTCTTTTTTGTACCCTGAGAGAACTCAACAAACCAGGGAAAAAATGCTAATGTAATCAAGAATTGAGACCTAAGCTGCAGCATTTTAGAGAAGAGATATAGTGTAGGATCACATCTTGTCTGCAGTTCACCTTTTTCTTAAATACTAGGGTGCTGTCTTTATTAAAACTAATTCTGATTCTGTCAAAAATGCAATTAAATTATAATTTGTTTATTTTATTTGAAAAAAATTATTCTTAAAGCTCTAACTTAATTTGTAACTGGAGCACGAATTTGACAGAAATAAATAATTAGAGCTACCCAAACCACTACACTTCCAATCTTCTGCTGCTTAAAAACTTGAGAAGAGTGTTAGAATTAGCAGTTAATGTGAGAAAAAATATAGTCTCATTGGTGTTTCTCTCTTAATGAATCACAGAATATGCTGGTTGGAAGGGGACCTCAAGGATCATCTGGTCCAACCTTTCTTGGCAAAATCACAATCTAGACAAGATGGCCTAGCACCCAGTCCTGCTGAGTCTTGAAAGCATTCAACACTAAGGAATTCGTCCTTCCCTGAGGATATTATTCCAATGACTGATTGTTCATATTGTGAAAAATTTTCCTTTATTTTGTCTAATTGGAATGTCCCCAGGCATAACTTGTACCCATTTCCTCTCATATTTTCCATGTGACTCCTTGTAAAAAGGGAGTCTCCATCTTCTGTGTAGCCATCCTTTAAATACTGGAACGTGGTGATAAGGTCAGCTCTTACCCTTCTTTTCTCTAGGCTGAACAAACTCTGTTCTCTCAGTCTTTCCTCACATGGCAGGCAGGCTTCCCTGTCCTTTGGTCATCTCTGTGGCCTTCCTCTTGGCCCTCTCAGGCTGGTCTGCATCTTTTTTGTATAGCAGGAACCAAAACTGAACACGGGGCTCCAGTTATGGCCTGACAAGAGCTGAGTAAAATGTGATAATGCTTTTTTTCTCTCTGCTGTGGGGATGCCCCTGTTGATGAACTCAGCATCCTCTTCACTTCCATTGCCACAGCAGCACCCTGTCCACTTGTACTGAGTTTGCTGTCCACCCGAACCTCCAGGTCCTTTTTCATGGAGCTGCTCCCCAGCCAAATAGGTTCCAGTCTGTGTTGCACACCTGGACTATGTTTCCTGAGGTGCAAGACCTTACATTTGTCCTTGCTGAACTTCATGAGATTCTTATATATCCAATTTTCCAGTCTATCCAAGTCTTGCTGCAGTGTCTCTCCCTTCTGAAATGCCCGCTTTTCCAGTCAGTTTGGTGGCAAACTTCCTCAGAGTACACTTGATCCCATCATCCAGATCACTTATGAAGACATTAAATGGAATTGGGCCCAATACCAGTCCTTGGGGGACCACACTTTTGACAGGCTGCCAGTTTCAAAAGGAACTGTTTACCATCCCCCTCTGGGTGCCACTGGCCAGCCAGTTCCCCACCTACGACACAGACCATAGGTCTGGACCATCGCACATCAGGTACTGCAGGAGAAGGCTGTGGAAAGTGTACCAAAAGCCTGAAAAAACCCAGGCAATGTCCACTGCCTGCCCCACATCAACCAAGCAGATTACTTTGTTACAGGAGGTGATCAGGTTTGTCAAGAACAATTTGCCCTTCCATGCTGGATTTTTCCGCTCACGTGCTTTATCTGACTTATGATGAGACAAAATAACAGCATAAAACCCTAGGGGGATAATAAAACTGTAGGCATTTCACTAGAAATCCTCTATCATTTCCAGTTTAAACTATCAAAATCCACATCCTATATCAGAAAGCTAAGAAGCTCAAATCCTTTCCTGATGTGGTTTTTTTCCCTAGTATGTCCCAGTAAAAAATGACAGTGTTTGTCACTTTGCAAAACCAACAATTACTATAGAATTAATAGGGACTAACATTTGAGAAATTAATCTTATATGCTGGGTATTCCTTTTACTTCAACCTCAATAGCACTGTTGGGGACGCCTTTAAGTCCATTCATGCACTGTCTCTTCTTAGGAAAATGCAACAGTGAGAAAACAGATGTGATGACCCAAAGAAACAAATCTATTTACTTATTCCTTTCAAGTAACCAGGCAAGGTCTGTTTGTATTTTTCCCCATTTTCCCAAAACCTTCACTTTGAAATCAATTTTAAATAATTAATAAATCAAATTGAATTCAGGGGCTGTTCCTAGATGAATACAACACACAGCAAAATAAATTTGATATATCTCCTCTTGTGAATTATTCATTCTGATTTAGTGAAACCTTTCTCGAATCTAGAAAATCTAGTGGTCTTTCAGTGTCTTAATTCAGATATGCATCATTGTAACAACAAAACTGTGCCCTCAGGACATAGTCTAAGCCAATCAGGTTTTAAAAAAAATAAACTAAAACTAGTATCAAATTGGCATTTGTGCTGTCACATGTGTGCATTTGGACATACACTAATTCTAATGACATCTTTTTTTGTCATATTTCTAAAAAGCATATAAAAATAATTTAATTGGTACAATCAGGTTGCAGCAGATAACAAGGCAATGCCAGAGAAACAGACAAAAATATTGTGAAATATTATTAATATTATAATATTATTAATAGCATATTCATATGACTGCTAAGAGGTACATATATTCAAGGCTTGAACTATGTTGGACTTTGATTTGAACTATTTCCAGCTGAACAAACATGTTACTGTAAAGGCAGACTGGTTTCAAAGTTACACTGCTGCTCAGCCTCAAAGGCAGCTTGGAAAAAAAAGAATTGCAACACAGAGCTTAAATGCAGAGCATGACCCAGCTCCCTGCCTGAAATGAGCACAGAAATATTGCCCCAATCAGTGTATAATATTAATGCAACTAAGGGCACTAAAGGAAAGTTATCTTGTAAGAAGTATTTGAAGACTCTATAGAAAAAAAAAAGAATTTAAAAGTGATCCAGAATACAATGCACAGTAGGTTTTAAGAAGAGGCCAGAGATGCTGGGAAACAAGAGGATATAGCCTTACAGAGTTAGTTACAACACAAGAGGAAAATTAATTCACAACTTCATATTCACTGTGAAGGACACATAAGTTAAGAAGGAATGACTATGGAAAAGATGAAAATACTTTGCAGATTTTAATGGGCTTCTGTTACTGAGGGAATTATTGCTATTAAGAGAAGCTGAGATCTAAGTGGTACAGGTTACAGTATCTCAGCAGCAGCCATGAAGCTCCAAGCCCAGCTCTTGAAGCAAGACTGTTAATCTAAAATTTCGTATCTTATTTAATGGTATGAAAAACACTGAGAGCATCAGGAGAGGCACTGTGAGAGGCAGGCTTAAGACATTTAAATCAAGATGCTCCACTTATGCAATTCAATTGGAAGAGTTTATGGAACTCCAGGGATCCACAACAGCAGAGGAATTGCCTTCTGAGGCAACATGACACCCTGTCCCATTTTTCTCCCAGTTTTCAGGTAACTGGGGAAAACCCTAAAATTTACAAATTTAAGCCTCTGAAGTCAGGAAGACTGAATAACTAGTCTTAAAGAAAAAAATTCTGAATTGCTTGTGGATTGCAAAGTACAATTATTATCTAACAAGTACAATTATTATCTAATTTTCTATCCTTCAATTACTTCTAAAGAGATTTCAGAAATGTTCAGCTCTGATCCAGTTCAGTTTTTTAGGTCTTTAGACCAGTGATTCTTTTCTTTACTGGTTTTGAGTTTTAGAGAGGCACTCCAATGACGTGAAGTCTACCATTCAGAGAGAGAGTGTTCTGATGTTGGGCTGTACACTGTGTGTAGCAAGTTACAGTACAATCCTTTCCAGACACACTTTGTTAAGCACTTTCAGATAATCTTCCTTCACAAATTTTTCAACTGTATGAACAAGTCAAGCAGAAAAATTGAAGCAAGGGATCTGGGAAGGAAAAGATTGGGACATCTTTATTTCCTGAGTTTCAAAATCACCTTCTTCCTCCTACACCTCTGATCCAATGACAGCTCTTAAAATGAGTTGGATTTTTTTCCACACAAGCAATCATAACCCTGTTATACTGAAGTATGAGGGGGTTTAATTTACCAGTACTGATCTTGTATTATAATGCTGCAAAAATCAGTTACTGCCAGTGAAGCTGGGATGACACTGTCAGATATCAGAAATGCACCTCAGTTTACTCGCCTGAAAGGTTCAAATTAAAGAGCGAATCCATAGGGTTATGGGTCAGAGTCTGTGGTCACCTTCAGCAGAGAAAGAGGTACTGTCCTGACCACATGGAAGGCACCTAGGATGGACACTGTAAGATGTACCTGCTGGCTCACAGCTTTTCATCCCCAGTCACTGGATGGTTATTTATTTTTAGTACAAGAGAATTCTCATAAGAAATACCTGGCTGAAGTCTAGCCAAACTATGAAGAACTTTTTTATCTTTGAAAAGTGCAAGACTGTGTAAATAAGAGAATCTGGTGTCCCTGTTTTTGTAGAAGAGCAAGTAAAGACGACGTCATTGGCACAGTACGTGAACAGAGCAGTCAGCTCTTCAGTGATGTGAAGTGACAGTCAAGACAGCTCGCAAGTATTTTATACATTTATTTTTGGAATCATATCTAATCATGTTTTTCCAGTATTCTGGCTAGGAAAGCAAAGTTATTCATTCAATATATATGTTCTGCAAACAGAATTTCATTGGCTGTGATATTTTAGCTAGCTGAAGAAACATGAAAATGCCTGGTGCCACTCCCTCTTTCTAGTCAGAGCTTGCTTTTTCTGTCTTCATTTTAGTAATAACAACAATAATACTTAACCTTCACAAATGGACTATACCTATTGTCGTATTTAACAATTACATATCTATAGTGGTTCTTAAGATGCACCCAGTGCTTGTTTGAGATATGAAATAATCTCACAGTTGAAGCCACCAATGGGCTTAGAAATTGTAACTGAAGTGGACAAGTCAGAACCTGTTTGAAGCTTTATGCACACTGTGCCTTCCAAGGACCTTGGTCTGATGTGCTTGTGTCCCACTGGCCAGCTCAGAGTACTGAAATTCATCTCCTTTTCCTGGGAAGCAGACTGAACCCAGCTGAACAATATCTATATTGAACAGCTAATGGTGGCAGCCCAGTGGCTGAACATCTGTGTCTCTACTACAGAGAGCAACAGCAGATCCCAGAACTCAGTCTTCAGGCAATTTCTGGGCTGCTCTTGTTGGAAGCAGCTGCCAGATGAGTTCATTTGCTACGGTGATGTTCCACTATGGTTTGCCTCCCATTTAGTCCTGCAGCACTCCACAAAGTAGGCTGATCCCTCTATCCCCTACTGTAGAAGGCTGCAAGTAACTCCAGCTGCTACTGCTTAGGTATCAGAGCTTTACAATTTAATTTGGGAAGCAGCCCCATGTACCATTTTTTGTGTAAACTTGCCCAGCATCTCTGTTTTAATGAACAGGGTCTTAAGTATAGCCTCCAGTCTTTAGATGGCTACCTACCCAAAGACCTTCTGAACATCCAGGTTTTTTATATAAGAGAATTCATGGACACAGGAATTTATTGGAGGAACTATCTTACATTCTCTGTATAGATCCTAAAAAAAATCTGAACAAAACTGCAAGCAAATACAACCAGCTACAAAATGCAGCTACCTCTTCCCTTGGGCCTCCTCTGGAGTTACTACTTCCCATAATTCCTCCCTGGTATGAAAAAAAATAAAAAAAAATAAAAAAAGCCCAAACAGAATGAAAAGAGGGAGTGATAATCATTGACTAAATCCATAGTAGCAAACAGTCACAGCAAGGACTGCTTGGCCCAATGAACTTGCCATTCATTCCCTCTGAAATATCACTAAACTTGGGCTGAGAATCCTGTTTCTATTTTTAAGAAGTGCAGCTTGTGAGTGGGAGGCAGAAGAACCAGATACAAATAAGAAAAAGAACATACGGGACAGCATGTTATGCTGGTAACAGGAGACCAAAACCAGTTGGATTGAGAGGCTGTCTTGGCTTAACTCCTGACACTCAAAACCCACTATTTCCATAGTTGGACCACACTGCTGTGGGCAGTCTCTACCCTCCCATCTACACCAGTTTTAGGTGCTATTTTTTTCTCCTAAATTTGAAAATGCAGCTCTTTTGATCAGTTACACTCTTTGTAACCCTTGAACTCTCTTTAATGGTAGCACAGACATAGGTGTAGCTGTTGCAGCTGCGTCCTTCATTGCAGTCACACCAAATCCCAGATCTAAATTTGGGATTTAGCTGAACCCAGTTCAGCTTCAGATAGACAGAATTTCAGTGCACTTTTCAGCAGTGGTTATTCGCTCAGCACAAGCTGAGTAAGGCATAGATAATTCAGTGGGTGCAATTGTGCCCTCCCAATTTCCCTCCGTCTGTCACCGGTCATGTTGCTGAATCTGCAAACACATCTGTACAACACAGTCCAGAGCACTGGTGAGCCACCCATCCAGCTTCAGCCCTGGAAGCAGCACAGCATCATTAACATGCCATTATAACCCAAGTAATAAGCAGAGATCTGAGACACTGTCTTTTCTTGGTATAAGCTTTATGACTGCATTGTGTAGCCTTAGGCCTTGTGAGAGGTATGCTCAAGTCCCAGGAGCAAGCTCAGGGCTGTTAAAGTGATGCTAAGTTGCTTTGCATCACTGACAAATCCCACAACAAGCATAACAGTGAAACAAAAAAATGGATACTTTAAGAATATTGCTGGGTTTGGTGAAGCTTGTCTTTCATTTCAATATTAAAATTAAATTAAACCCAGTGCAATCACACATTTGATTCAGTCACACCAACAGGTACACTGATGCTGGTGAAAGCAAAGGAGATGCCTACCAAATCACCAGCACACACGCACACAAAACTACACCCAGCCTTGGCAGAGTGCCAAAGCACTTGACTGTGACAAATAGCAACAGTTCAGTCACATAAATAACAGCTAAGGCTGCAGCTCTGACAGTTACTGGGAGAGCTTGTTCCTGAACCTTTGACTGGGATTTGGAAGAAGAGAAGAGTCTCTTTCTCTTGGAAGGGATACACGATTATCTAGTCCAGTGGTCTGAGCAGTACAGGGCTGGACAAGAGCTAAAGCATGTTGCTAAAGGCATTGTACTAATGCAGGCTTGGGGCACCAACTGACAGGCTTGGGGCACCAACCACTTCTGCAGGAAGACTTTTACAGTGTTTGACCACCCCCTTGGTAAAGAAATGCTCCTGATTTCTAGTCTAAATTTTCCCTTCACAGCTTTGGGCCATTCCAGCTGTTCTGTTCACTGCCTCCCTCTCCACTTCCACTTTTCAGGAAGCTGTAGAGAGCAATGAGGTCTCCCCTCTGCCTCCTTCTCTCCAAGCTAAACAAGCCAAGCTCCTCAGCTGCAGGATGTGCCTTTCACCTCTTTCACCACTCTTGCTGCCTTCCTCTGGTTGCATTCAAGAGCCTTCACATCCTTCTTAAACTGTCGAACCCCAAACTGCTCACAGCTCTTAAGGGGAAGCCTCACCAGTGCTGAACACAGCAGGATAATCACCTCTTCGACCAGCTGGTGATGCTGGGTTGGGTGCAACCCAGGATGGGTTTGGCCTCTGGCCTGCCAGGGCACACACTGCTGGCTCCCACTGAGCCTGCTGCTGACCAGCACCTCCAGGTCCCTCTCTGTGGGGCTGCTTTCCAACCACTCCTCTCCCAGTTTGTACTTGTGCTCAGCATTGCTCTGTCCTAGGTGCAGAATCCAGTATTTGGACTTAATTTCATGCCAGCACTACAAGACTCCAGAGGCAAACCATGAACTCCTACCTTCCATCACTCATTTCCTAGAAACATCCCCACACACAACTGTGCACAGTAACCTTCAGTTTGAGGTGAAGTCACATGCAAGTGGCAAGCTGGAAGAGATGGTGACATGCCTGGACTCTTCAAGGGGTACTGCTGGAGGCACCTCAATCCAACTCTGCAGAGATAGGTATTAAAACTACCTCCAGCATGTTCTGCTCCCTGACATCCTCCATCCTGCAGGCATTCTAACCAAACCCAGACATTCTAACCTTGCCTGACGGCCAGGCAGCCCTCCTTCTCTACTGTTTTCCTAGTTTAGATTTGGTTTTCTTTTTTTTCCTGCACTAAAGTAACTGAAAATATACCTTCACAAAAAAAAAAAAAAAATCTGGAACTGCATATCTTTAGTGGACCTAGAAATATTTCCCTATAATTTTACTTGTCAAAAAGTAAAAAAGCTATATCTTATGGTTCAGTTATGGTTAAAAGAGAGAAAGCAGTCATCCTTCCTGGAGATAGATGACAAGGGTAAAAATGCATCTTGCAACCTCCTGACGAGACACATAGGAAATGTTCAGCTGGACAGGGCAGTGCACTTTTAAATAGATAGCCTTCTTGCTACATGTTGCACACTGCACTCAACTGAAAAAAACCCCAGTTTTCTCCCCTTTTTCTGAGCAGGAAAGAGCTAGAATTTCATGGGACTTAACTTATTCTCAATAGGGTTCGAAAACCACAGAGGCAATAATCAAAAGTGAAATTTAATAGCAATTATATCATCAATATCAGAAATTATTCATCACTAGTCCCATCTGAAATGCAGTGAAGAGATGCATCATGCATTCATGGCATGTCTAAGCACCATCCCACTCTTCATGCACATCCACGAAGTCTGAGATGAATCTACTATTTGCCTTTAAATAAGACTGTCATTCTGAATCCGTGGCATTGAGTCGGAGCAATGATCTTCAATAAAAGCTACAAGGGGACACGCCAGGCACATTGGATATGTTCCCTGCGTTACACATCAGGATCTTAGCCTAGAGATCTTTGGGTTCTGGCACTGCACAGACAGGTAATGAGTTCCTTCTAAATCAAGCAGTATACTTTTTTCTTTGCTTATTTCCATATTCACTGCAGCATTTGCCTTAGGCTTCTATAATAGGATTGTAACTAGAAATGTATTGTAGCAAAGACCTCAAAATCTCCCTCTCAGTCCACCCTGAAACCGAGACAGCTTCATCAAATGTCAGGGCTCTCCGCGCACGGAACAGCAGGAGCGGAGAGCAATCAGTCAAACACACAGGAGCATAAGCAGTACAGTGATTACCATAACTGAATCTAAGAAGACAAATGAAAACCATCTTTCTGTACTAGTCATGCAACAATTTGTGTTTGATTATTAGAATTGATGCAACCAAAAAGAAAAACACTTTTTTGTATCCTGGCATCTCTATCTTCTGGAAGACCTTAACTTCTTCCAGGCCTGTTGAATTCTAGTCAAGCATTTTTTTGTGCTTTCTTCAGCTTGTTTCTTGTACTTTCTCACCTTTTCAAGAGGTGGAAAGCCTTAAGTGGTTTTATTTGAAGAAGCTTGTTAGTATAAAAAAATCACCAAAAAATAGATACTGGTGCTGCAATATCTGCTTACATCCAGGATTAATTCTTATATATCCCTGGACTTTTCTTAAGGCAGAAAGAATAATTGGCCAGAATATTAAGCCAATTATTCTTATTAAGTCACTTTCTCTATGAAAGAGTTCTTTCGTATTGGGATGACCTTATTCTCACAGTAGAACAAACTCACTCCAAAGGAAGAAGCTGCACCTCTAATAATATACAACTAGTATCTCTGTCAAATACTGGGGGGAGGAACTCCATATAGAAAAATGTAAAGATTATGGTCCCTAGGGCCACTTTGAAAATTTTTCATAGATCTTTCTTGAAGACCAGAGGTGCCACAGCTGCTATGTGGAAAATCTCTTTAAAAACTCAGGTCAATGTGGTTTTGATTAACTGCTAATACATGACTGAATTCAACCTCCAATTTACAAGTTTAGATACAGTAAGAACTTAGAAAAAGGGTTCAATAATAACAAAGATTTTAGTCAAAATCTGTTTGTTAATTTGTTATATTTTCCTTTTCTAATCTGTCACAAAGTTGATTTTGGAGGGTTAGCCAACAGAAACCAAACAATTGCTGTGGAATCAAGTTCTACTGAGATGCAGGGAAATGTTTCACTTTTCCAGCTCACACTGTCTCTATGACTCTAATAAAATCAATAAATAAGTCTGCAAGGGATGATGAATTAAGATGTACATAGAACCCCCCTGAGATTTTAGCTAGATTTTGCCAAAATAAATATGAACATTACTTTTCCGCCTCTGCTTCATCCAAGGCCATTCTTCACATACAGTAAATGTGTCCACACAGAAAGTAATGAGGTCTAGGAAATATACTGTAAATTCAAGATCTTTCTTTCTTGGTAGAGGTTTACTGTGTAGTTAGACCATAGAATTAATTTCCATATTTTGGGTAATTTTAAGAAGCTTATCTTGAAGATCCCAGTGTCTCAATGTATATGGAAGGTTTTATCACTGTACATAATAGTGTCTCAAAAGACTCAGAAATCAAAAAGAAGAAAACCTACACTCACTGTTTAAAGACAGAACATTCTTTAATCTGTTGAACACCAGTCCTGTTTGAAAGGATTTTTGTTGTATGATCACTGGAAATATTGAATAAGCAGCATGGTTCTACAGAAGCAAATGTGCATGTAGAAACTTCAAAATATGATGACAGTCCTATTCTTAATGGGAAAATGATGAGTTGTTTAAAAATAAATCTTAAAGTTTTTTCATTTGTCTAGGAAAAGATACTTTACCTGTGCAGGGAAGAAAGTTCATAATTAAATTGTAGGAATTATCAGAGGCAAGTGCCCAAGCATATATTCACCCAGTCTTGTTCACTTGCACAAGTGAAGCCTAATTATCTGCAGGATACCACTGACTAACAAGGCTGTTGATGACAAGAAAACTACTATTTGTGTTATAATAAATATCTAATAAATAAAGTGCAATTCTTCCAATGTCTGAAAATGTGTGACTAAAGTTTCATCTTTGCAGACATTACACTAAACTCTGAACAAAGAGGAAACCTGAAAAAAAAACAACTACAGAGACAAAAATATTGCAAAACAGAAGCAACGGAAAGACATCCTATTCAAAAGCAATAATTAAAAAGCCTTCATTTTTTGTTATTGCAGTATTTATCAGCTCAAATAAAACCTATTGACCTACAAAATTTAATAAGCTTTCCTAAATTCTAGCTGGTTTTGAGCAGAGCAGAGTTAAGAGCTTCTGCAGAGCTGAGCGGGGAGCAATAAAGGGCAGCCAATGCAGCACACTGCACAAAGACTGGGGTGTGTCTGCTGGGTCCTGGAGTCTCTGCAAAAGAGATTTTTGGGTAACATTTTGGGTAACAGGCTGTATCTGTGGCATTGCAAAACTTGTATCTCATGCGGTAATTCTGAATGTGGAATATTAAGCAAAAGATTTTAGTTATCAAGTGGAAAAAGAAACAAAATCTACACAGATAAAAAGAAATTACATGCTGATACAAAGGGAAAAAACATGACAATGACAATGTTAAAGCATTTATTAAATGTTAGTAATTAAGGTCTTTACTCTTGTGTCTGCTCAAACAGGCAAAAACCACAAAAAAAAAAAGGCAAGAAAGTAACAAAACAGCTAATATGCTACACTAGACACAGAGCAGAAGCATTTCACCCATTAGGAAATCTTCATTTTGGTGTAACAAAATTGGGTAGGATTTATATGCAGTAACAATGTCTCTTCATATGCACACATACACATACATACACACACACGCACTCAGCAGCTATGAGCATACTGATCAGCACCTGCAGATCTCAGGAAACACATCTGCAGTCCAAATTGTTCTACTCACGTGCAACATTAACATGTATGCCCTAGATCCACTTCCCGTGTGTAATCTGCTCTAAATAGAAAGTTTATATATTTTTTTGCCAGAAAAAAAAATGTATTGCTATTTCAGTTTTGCAAGACCAGCTTTAGTAGTGCCAACAACAGTCCTTGGTTGAGCCAGGCAGGTGATAGTCTCTTCTCTAGTTTCAGCTGCGTGAAATTTTCCCACCATTTGTTGTAATTTAAAATTTCTGCTAATTGTGCTGTTAAATATGTAAAAAATAAATTCAAATTACTTTATTAAACCCTTTTTCCTTAATCGCTGTGCAAGTCACCTAACAGAGACCATTATTAACATGTATTCAATGGCAATTCAATTGGCAAACCCAACCCCAGAGATACTAGTAATGTTTTCTATATGATTAATTTGAGTGAAACTATTACACAATGGCACACCTATGTAGCATTTTAGGTCTGGCCCCTAAATTCATTATTCCCCAGTTTTAATTATCCCAATTGACCAGATACCTTCTGCTCCAAAAGAAGCCTTTTTTTTTCCTGACTGTAGTCCCACCTCCCTCAGAAGCAGAAGTATCAGGTGTCCAAACCACATATATTAGCACTGAGACCTCTTTCATTTTGGATTCCTAAATTAACTCCAATTCAGAAACAAAATGGATAGTATCATCAAGTTTATTCATTTTGTTTTCTGCAATAAGACACAGAAAACCTCAATACCCACACCAAAGCTTCAGTGGAAAAAAAATTTACCTAAATTTTGATTTGAGATAAATACTTGGCTGAGTCCATTTCACTCTATACTCATCCATACTTCCATCTTCAATTAATTATTAGCCAGAAGATATCAGCTTGTGGCTGATTATCAATTATCTGGATTTATGTTACAAAAAGAATTTCAAACACACTCCCTGAGGCAAGTTGTGCAAGGCACAGGCAGGAGAAGAGGCCAATGTGATATTAAGGGATACTGAATGGGCAGGCATAGGTAGGTCATGAAATCAAGTTCATACACTTTATGAGGGATATAGTTCAGCCTGAAGCCTCCTTTTCATTTAATCTCAGAATTTCAGACCTTTTGTTACAGCTACAGCATTTATTTGTTTTCTTGTTTCTACCAAGAGAGAGAATCACTAAGATTGAAGAAGATGAACAAAATATTAAAGAACAAACTGCTGAAGGGTGCAACACCGTACACTTATTGTCTAAAGAAAGACACTTCTATGGGCACAGATTCTGCAGGGAGGCCAAGGGGTTGCAGGTCTCATGCTGGTAAGGGAGCATTTTTCAAGAGTCTCGATGGGTTGCAGAAGGGAAGGAAAAGGGCAGACACAAACCCTGAACCACTCCTGTTTCCGCCATTCACCGCCACAGCAGGAGCTATTTTCTGCTGCTAGGCAAGGATCTTATTTTCTTACTCATCCTTATGCTGCCTGTTGAATAAGCAGCTTGCTACTACCACCACAGACACATTTAGAGAGCCTAGGAAATGGGTGACTTCAGTTTTTAATACTGTTCAGTTTCCCAATGCTATTTTCCAATTTTTTTCCTTAAAACTACTCAGCCAACATTATTAGATTTGGGGGTCAAAGCATTTTTCAAAGGGACACCAAGTACCGCACAAGATTTATGTGGAGTTTTAGTAACAACAGCAGAACAAAATTAAGCAGCCAACCTTTGTCCAGACCAGCAAGCAGCCTCTGCCCTCGCGGCAGGCAGGGACTGAGCACGCCTTCTCTCTGGCATTCATCAGGGCACTCCACACGTCCTGCTTGGTTCCTGCTGCCTGCCATGAGTCCCAGGGGATCGCTGCCGCGGGGCTTCTGATGTATTGCCCATCTCAGCCTTCGCTGGCACAGACTGGGGCCCCAGAGACTCCCTTCCTGAGGCTGTGAGCAAGGAGATGCCTGCAGCCTGAGCCCTGGGCAGGGAAACCCTGGCTGCTCCCCACTCAGCCCACACTCACCCACTTCTGCCACACAGCTGCCTTTTTCTTGGAGAATCCGAGTGCAATTTTTCTGTGGTGTGTCCTGGACTTAGTTTCTTTCACCCTCATTTCCAGCAGGTTTAGAAATAGCAAAGCCCTGCAATATTGCTGCCCAAAAGAGTTTTAGAACACATATCTACAAGAGACATGATCTGAAAAACACCTAACAGTTTTCTGTGAAACTCAACTCATTTCAAACCATATGCTGGTATCAGACACTAGGGGCAACACTACACTGAGTGCACTGCACCATGTTTACCCTGGGAGCCAGCACAGGGACACCATCTCAAGTGAGAATCAATTCCAAACCCCAGAGCAGCTTTGCAATTATCACAAATTATCATCACTGAAGCCAAAGAGCTCAGTCACCAGGCTGCGTAGCCAAAGAAAAGCTTTTCTAGCTCCTGAGGAAGCCTGATGTTCCACTACAAGGCTCTGCTCTGAGACAGATACCTGGCAGGGAAATCCGTGAAACCCCACAAGACCCCAGGTATCCCCATCACATTTGAACAACCAGATTTTGAGTCCCAGATCATTTAGGTGCCTTCAAAACTGTGACTTTAATTTCACGCAAATGACTACTTATCCACAGTTGCATGTTACATCCTGCATTTAAAAAAATATACTTTTTAAGTGCCACGAGATATTTTTAATGTGTCCTTGACACTTAAGGAAAAGGCTGTACTTGAATAGACTTTCTATTTTGATATTTTCTGCTATGGTTAACATCAGAAGGATGGCATATTTTTGATGAATTTTCTCCAAAGGATTACCTCCCAGTAAGAGTCCTTCTGTGAAAGAGCTCAAATTGTGGGTGTGAATGAAAATGAAGGCTCTAAGCTACCACTCATGCTCTGTTATATAACATTTTCTTGACTCTAATTTACCCTGTTTGCAAAGTTGCTATGTTTGGTATCTTATACAGCCTACACTCAGTTCCTCAGGCTCAATTCAGAACATCCACTACACATAGCAATTAGTGTCATTTTATTATTATTATTATGAATGGCACAAAATCTAGTTTGCAGCAGGAAGCAAAGTAATTTCAGGGAGAAAGAACAGGGATGGGAGACAGGAAGCATCAACTTACTAGTATTTTTGAAGCCAGCCAGAGTTGCTGTTTTTTGCACTACCAGCACACACAGATCCTCTAATGCCTGTCCTTTCTATTAAAACATAGCTTCTGAAAATGTCAGAAACAGCATTAAAACTAAACAATAAAAGACAGCATTAAAAGTGAATCCAAAGCAAATCTCATCACTTTCCTACAGAGATGGCCAAATAATTTTGCATGTAGCTACTTTACGGACAGATTTTAGTTGTATACTTGTAGAACAACCATCAAGCCTTAAGGACTGTAAATATCTTCAAGCAGAATTAGTCTGTAAGGTTTCCTTCCTTTCCTTCCTTCCTTGTCCCCACAGATGATGGTGAACAGCAAAATGGGGCATTAATTACTTACATTACAATCCTCATTACATCAGTTGAAATTGGCTACAATTTTCTCACACTTTGCAATTTGTTTCCCTTGTATAAAGCAGTTCATAGTCTTAGTTTATGTGATATTATTTGTAGCTCTAAACAAAAGCAAACCAACAAAAAAGTAAATAAAGCCTACAAAAATAGGAATAGCTTTCACCTCAGCTTTCTCTCATGTCAGTATTAACTGAGCACAATTCAAATTTTTAAAATCTCTTTGTCTGCTAACCTTACTTGTTATCAAAGTGGCTGACTGTTTAAATGTCTTTGACATATTTACTCCTGAAACATTTTTATAGGAAATATTTCTAACCTGCCGCCTTAGAGGTGTACAACTTCTGCCCATGGTGACAGCAGGCATTCCTATCTCATGTTGTGAACTACATTGTAAACAGCTCTGAGTCACAGCATCCTGCACTTATTTTAAAATTGGAAAGAGGCTGTGGGTAACCAAAGGAGATCTCTCCCTTGTGCTGTCTCTGGCTGCTCAGGATGTTGCTGAGCAGTGCCCAATCTTTGGGAGAACACTCTCTGATCTGGTTTGGACTGAGCAGCATTCAGGTGCCCTCTCTTTCTTTCCTACTTTCCTTGTTTGTGTTTTTTGACACAAGCAATGTATCTATGACCCACTTGACAACATGTACCTTGCAGGTCATGTCCATAAATCCTGAAACTGGGACAGTAGAGGCACATGATGGCAAGGTGCAGTGGCAGCTGCAAAGACAATGTGTCTGTGGAAGATCACAGAACTTCAGTGCCACAGAAGAAGTCTGAAGACCAGACAGCCACACCTGAAAAAAACCCACAAAATGGGCAGGTCCATATCACAGGAACATGACACCTGACTCAGCTCCTCTCCTGGGATTTGAGCTATTCCTCCTCATCACCTCTCCAATATCTCTTTGCTGCAATCCTAACTGCTTCTGAACTCATTACCATGCACAATTCCAATGCCTAATTGGCTCTTTAGCTTACAGTATGTCCCTCTTCTCCCCATATTTTTTCCATTTCTTTCTCTGTTTTGGCTTTCCCTGTGGAGGTTTTCAATTATTCAATCCCCCTTTTTTTTACCCCAAAAAACCCCAAAACAACAAAAAAAATAACAGCAGAAAATAAAACCATTTCTCTGGGTCTAGCCAATTCCCAGCAAAATCTTGCCATGTTGTGCCATGCAAATAACCCCCAGGAAAGGAATATTTGCTGTGTAAGCAGGTAGAAGCAGGACCTGATGATACAAAAACTGATGTCAGAAAAGCTTGCAAGATCCTTGAGCAGCCTTTGCTACCTAACACTGGTGCCAGGGCAACATCCAGGGCCCACAAGTGGTGATCATAAATCACACACCTGTACACAGACAGGACTCCTGGACTATCAGCTTTCTTCACAGTCATCTGCTCAATGTTGCATCTGCTCCTGCAACTCTTCCAAGCAAAAACAAGCCTGGGGTGAGGGAAAGGCCTGTCCTTTTCAAAGTCATGTTGACAAAAATTATGCCCATCTGCTCAGAAGGTATGCTTTAGACCATGATGTCTAGAAGCAACAGTGCTGTCATTGTGCCAAAGCTAGGTCCTTATTCCCTCTGATTCACAAAATAAAATCATCCTTGTAAACATAAACTGTAATCTCTTGTAGAGCTACACTTACCAAACAAGGAATGGCTCTTGGTGCCTGTAAAAAGCTTGAACCATTTTCCTCTATGCAGCACTTCCCCTATGATAGCAGTAACAGCAGACTGACAAGACAGGAACAACATGTCAGGCTGTAAGTTCTTTGGTTAACCTTACCCCTTGGGTCAAAACACTGGTCTGGAAAAATTATATCAAGGAAACAAAATCCACCTCAGTCCATGTTTTTGTTCAAGTGGTATAGCTGAAGTGTCAGAAGTACTCACAGACATTGTCCCTATGCAAAGACATTCTGCTGACACAGATCTGATGACACTGATAAAGCAGAGACAGGTTTGCAGCATAAGCAATGGCTTTATATCGGCAGAGTGACATTCAGAAAAACATAATCTCATGTGTGTTGTGTATACCAGACTAGACAAGATACAGGAAAAACATATTTCTTTGCAAAACTTTACTATCCAAGGCCTTAGTCCTACAGTCTAATTTATTCATACACACTGAGAATTCTCTTTAGTCATCATTTCAGTTTTCTTTGCTAACAGGGTGAACCAGTCCCAGATAATGTAGCAAAAGCAGATACTATTAAGGGTAGCAGATTTTTGTGCTCACACCTGGGACTTCATTCTTTAAGGACCTTGCCTTACATGAAAGCAGAGCTTTCAGACATAGCCACCATTTGTTCAGTAACAGACTGTTTGTGGTACTTGAGAATGGCTTGTCATTGCTGTAGAAAACTGCAAGGTGTTCTCTCCAAGGAATTAACAGTGCTTTTGGGAACAAAATGCTGGAGACAACACAGCCTCTCACTCCATCACATTGGAGATTTAGCAACCACAGGAGTAGCAAGATCAAACAAAGAATCCAATTTAATTCCCCCATTCTTTTTCCCTGTATCCCAGGTACCCTCCAGCTTCTAAGACATCTGTGAGGTTATGAATCAACGCAGATAATCCCATCTTTCACATGTACAGACACGTTCTCAGTAACAGAGTGGCAAATCAGTGCAAATGAATCCATTGATCCCTTTCACAATTCAGCCACAAATCAATTTAGTGCAAGATTTATGTGATGTTGAGAACAGCAGTTGCAGCTTGAGCAATGATATAATTAGGGATGCTCCAAGTGTTTGGGGGAAAATGAAAGAATAGTGTTTCTCTTAACAAACAGTAAAAGGCACCAATGGAGCAATAACATTTTTATTGTCTGCATAGTTCCAGTGACCTATCTGTTTTAGCCATAAATGGTCTTTAAGTTCTAGTAGTTTGCAATAAAACAAATCATTACTCCAATGGGCCATGTCATCACTAGAAACAGAGGAGCTCTTTTTCTCATTAAAATCAGCCACAGGCAAACATCTCCCACACATGGTGCAGTTTGAAATCTGTAATGTTATAGAGGCCAAAAACTAAAGCAAAGTCAATCTAACCATACTGTAAAAAGAGGGGATACATCCAAAAGGAACATCTCTCCAAGCAATCAAGCACACACTGCCATAAGCAGGAGGTGACACCCTGGCAGTTATGAGATAAAAGGAAACTAAATTCTAATACTTGTGCAGTGACCTCCTGAAACACCACCATGAGTACTGCAGCCAGCTCCGGAGTCCCCAGCACAAGAAGGACATCGGCCTGAAGTGAGACCAGAGGAGGGCCACCAAGATGATTGGAGGGATGGAGCAAATCTTCTTCAAGAAAAGTCTAAGAGAATTGGTATTGTTAAACCTGGAGTAAAGAAGGCTTTAGGCTGAGGTAATTGTGGACTTTCAGTACCAGCAGTGAGCCAACAAGAAAGATGGAGAGGAATTTTTACAAGAGCATGGAGCGCTAGGACAAAAAGGTATGGCCTTGAAGTAAGAGTGGGTTTAGTTTAGATATTAGGAAGAAATTATTTACTGTGAGGGTGGTGAGGCACTTGGAACAGATGACCCAGAAAAGTTGTGGATATACCATCCTTCTTTGGACATGTCAAAGGCCAGGTTGGATGAGCAACCTGACCTAGTGCAAGATGTCCCTGCCCCTCACTAGAGGAGTCAGAAACAGATGATTAAGGTCCCTTCCAACCCAAGTCATTCTATAATCCAATGACTTATCCATGCAGATACACTTTCACTGGTCCTGCCACTTAGTTATGTAGAAATAAGAATAACTTCAGTTATCCTGCACTCTTGGAAATTAATATATGAAAATACTTTTAGCACGGTACTAAGGCACACAACTCCTGCTTCTTTCTATTTGCCACCTTAGTAATTTAAATCCTGCATTTCCTTTGAGAAGATCAGAATTCTTCAAAGCTCCACAAATCAGGACACACAGAGCACATCAACCTCACAAGCACTCTCCACTCCCATCGCCTCTCCAAAGCCAGCATATAATGATTGGGATTGACCTTCCACATTACTGATGTATTCCAGGGGTTTTATCATTTATTGCACTTGGAGTCAATGAATTGTGCCTATGGAGTGTTAGAAAACAGATCTAGACATCACAGTTATCATGGCAAAATATTGCCTAGAGAAAGAAGGAGCTTCTACTCAGTCATTTCTGCACAGCCCTTTCAGAAGGTTTCTTACAAACTGGAAGGGTCAAGGTATCCCAGTAGTATCAAACATTTCATTCAAAATATCCTTGGATATTTTCAACCAAATTTTACTGTCAACTTTAAGCTCTTCTCTACTATTCTTAGCACTCAGTATTTTAAAGATCAATTGGCTTGGTGAGAAATGAATTATTTTAGAATTGTTTAAATCTGGGTTTGTTTGGTTTTGGTTTATTTTTGTTTGGTTTTTTTTTAATTTTTTTCCAGACCTTTCTGATGCTTCTGTATTTATCATATGCTTGTAAAAATGGTAAAATATATTTAAGTAATTGGCATTTCTAAGTAATCACATAAGAATGCAATAAAAAACATTGTGGCATTTTTTTCTGTGCAAGACAAACTTCAGTTTTATATTTTATTTTTATCTGTTAAGTAAGGCCTGACATTGTTAGATAGCTTAGGAGCTCACAGATAGCTAAAAACTGTATTTTGGCTTGTCAGAAACGTGATAAAAAGGAGGGAAGAGCTCTTTGAAGTCTTATCTCTTTTTAAATCATGTTGCTCTTCATACTGCACATAAATATTTTTAAATTATATTCATCAGCAGTTTTATATTATACTCAATATAACATAGAGTAGTTAACATCACAATAGTAATGTAAGATTATATATCATCAGTGATATAAAACATGAACTCTGCAAACATTCTGGAAAGCAGCTTGACTGCCTTGTCATATGAGAATACCTGATGAAAAGACAGGCCAATGCCCTTGCTTACTACCATATGGCAAATCACTTTAACATGAAAATTACGTTTCTTTAGGTGAAGCTTGTAATCATAATTACAGTGAAGAAAACCACTAAGTGTTTAGTTCTATCTTACATTGCAAAAGCTTTTAGACAGGTCTCTCCAAGAACATAAGTTTATTTTATAAAGACTTACTGAAAAGAAATCCATGGCATTAAGAACAAATAATAAAAGAGTTTACATACATAAAACTCCAGAAAATGGAAAGACATATGACTCATTGCCACAACATGTATGCATGTCACAACAACAAGCATTTCTTTCCATTAAATGTTTGAAATCCCTAAATTCTGCCTGATTATATTCAAAAATGATACTTTGAGCAAAATGTACCACAGGAAACACCTAAGACACCTTGGCCTTGTTTTGGAATGCAAATACCCTTTTTGCTT
Source organism: Euphonia xanthogaster (assembly GCA_034509185.1). Classification (NCBI taxonomy): domain Eukaryota; kingdom Metazoa; phylum Chordata; class Aves; order Passeriformes; family Fringillidae; genus Euphonia; species Euphonia xanthogaster. The sequence continues at coordinate 103,896,097 of JAYDZK010000113.1, forward strand.
TTCTGACCAACATTATGTTTTCAAGATAATCTAAAAAAATATTTTAAATTTTCAAAAAAAGGCACTCTCCTATCAATAGTTTGAAAGCTCATTATTTTCTAGGAAGAACAAAAAAATAAGTGTAGGAGCTAAATCTGAATAGCTTTCAGCAAGCTGTGTGCCAGATTTCAAGGCAGTGGAACAGCTACATTTATAGATTCATTCTGCCTTAAAGTGTAAAGTTCATAAAAATAGAAAAATTGCATCATATTCTGCCGCATCATTCTCTCACTGTTTTCTGTGTTTTCATATTCCCATGTCTATGAAAAATGGCATATGGATTATGAAAACATATTCATCTATCCACCATGAATCTTGTCAGGTTAAATACATACCTTTCTCTGCCAGCATTAGAGAAATAAGTCTTATAATTAGCAATAGCAAGTAAAAAGAAAACTGACAGAACCTATTTTTGTCTTGATTGCAACTTTCCAATAGCATCTGTAATACAATAATCCATCTGCTTACTCCTGGGAGTTTCCCATTACCTTTGCCCATTTTCTGGTGTCCTTTGGATAACATTTGAAATTCTGCAACTTCCTCATCAATCTCCATACAAGCCAAAGAGCTCCTACTAGAAACATTTTATTTGGGGAGAGCTTAAAACTCTTATCCAGAATAGCAATATCTGTGCTTATTTGCCGAAAAAAGCATGATGCACCCAGCCTGAGAAAATTCCAATCTCACTTGAAGATAAGATTTGATCCCCAAGTTGTCCAGTGCCATGAATTATCACTTGGTGTGGTGGGGAGTCCTGCCCAGAGCCATCACTGCGTCCTCACCACTAATTTTCTAATGCAGCCATAGCAGCCCAAATGCTCTCCTGAATTGGTGTCAGTGTCCTCAGGGCTGCAAGCCATCCTACCCCAATCCCATACAGCCCCAGCCCAGGGGGTGTGTCAGGATAACCTGAAAAGGGAAAGGAGCTCCAGCAGTGGTGGAGTAGGTGCTCCCTGAGGAAGCCCTTACTTTAGGGAAGATCCTAGATAGCTGCTTCATTTCCCCTTCAGCCCCTGGCAGCAGCAAATACCTTCTCATGAAGGTGTGTTGGCTTCAGCAGTAACATCACAGCCTTAAAGATGTTATTGGACATTTTCACACGTACTTTTGATTTTCGGAATGCTTCAACAACTGGAATCATGAAGTTAATATACTCAAAGAAGCTACATGGGTATAACTTGTGCAAGTGTAAATTTTACTGTACTGTCAATCTTGATGAGGGCTTTTTAATAAAGCACACCAGTGTTTGTTTAACTGATGTGCACTGCATTAATTTTTCAAAAGATAATATTTAGAGAATATTGTCTCATAAAAACTATTCATCAAAACTTGAGCAAAATACTTTTAAAAGTATAATTTTGCTCAGAATTTCATACTCTTATCAGAGATGATCACAAATTCATATATTATACCTGAATCTCAGGAAGAAAGACAAGGGGGAAAAAATCCTTCTAATATAACAAACTATCACTCACTAGGTGGATAATGCAAATGGCTCAGACATATGAGCACCTGCACAGGGATCCACACTGGCTCCATTGTATTCCTATATATTTACATTTTTGGAAGAAGAATCAAGAACAGAGAACAGAGTTTGCATTCCCACTAAAACCATTACTAACTGTAACATTGTTAACAGGCTGAAATTTGAACAGCATATCAGAACTGACTGGAGTTTTATTCTCTCATGAAGCGAGGGAATGATCCATTTAAAATAAGGATCTCTACCAAAAAAGGCAAAATTAAGTACAGGAGGAAAAGTCAATCCTACATGAAAAAAGTGCTAGACTAGAATAATCTCAACTGGACCTTGTTAGTGTTTGAAATAAACCATTATACATGCCATGGATGTATATGCATATACATCTGTATGCATGTTTCATCTGACTTTCCTCCTGAGTGCTCTCTTTCCCAGGACTATGAATGATTCAGCTAATATTCCAAAAAACACTGGTTTCCTCTGCTCTTCTCTCATCAGTGGCTAGCATTATCTGGTCTGTCCAAAATACAACAAACATGTATTACACTTTTTCCTCTCTTTGTAGCCAGAGTCTCTCTTTCTTCCCACTGAAGTGGGGAGAATGTAGCACAGCCTAGGTGTACAGTGCCATTACCCAGGATTTGCCTGCTCCTGATCTTTCACATCAGGACGCTTGGCACAGGGAAACATAACCCAGCATAGCTCTTAGGTCTACCATATCAACAACTTTGACTCTTGACATGTGTATGAACAACTTTGCCAAAGACCCTAGGGCAGTTTTCCCTAGAAGCCAGACTTTTTTCTTCATGACTGAATTACACTTTTAGATTCATATTAATCTTAATTATGAGTTGTGTAATCTCACTGTCATTCTTATGTGTGTGACTATGTTTTTAACACATTGCTTGCTAACTTTCATTTAAATTTATATCAGAGGAGAATGACATGAATTATACCTTTGACAGAGATGCGTAAAAGCCACATGAGGTATGTTGCCACTTTATAAAGCCTGAAGCATTTATTGATGCCTTATTCCACTCTACATTAAAAAACATATTTTTGTGGCTTTTGTGTCAAAGCAGTGTACTGCTAACATTACATCACAATTTTCTTTTCAAAACTTAATAGCCTTTTAGCCAAAGAAGTGCTGTCCATGTGTTTAATGCAATGGTACGTCTCTTATGGTATGAGTGCTCAGGTAACAGCTGCCAGGACTGCTACTTGGGACCAGGCATCTGAATCCTTTTCATTTTTAATAGCTCAGAGCCCAGAAAAATTTCTCACTGTGATGTAAAAATAGTATAAACACCTGTGTTAGCATAACAGTACAAGCAACCCACAGACTAGAACAAAAGGTATCTGTTACTTTACCTCTAAGTAGTAACAAAAACCTGAGAGGACAGCAGAGTATGTTTTTTCACCAAAGTTCCATAAAACTCAATGCAAAACAAAACAGCTATCCCAGTCACTTAAATGCATCCAAAATACCAGTAAATTCAAAGCATTTTCAAGAACCCTTATTCTGCACTTGCACTCTTGCTTCCCTGAAGAAATTACCTGAATTTAGCACTGAGTTTAGCTGACTCAGACCCTAATGTCCACAACACACATGGCACTTGAGTCCCACCAGTGCTGTATTGCCACAGCAACACAACACTGCACATGGTGTTCTCATTTCTGAGGGCAGATACCAGGAACCTGAGTGAGCCACACAGGAATTGTTTTTGTATTCGATCATGAGACTGCTTCTCTGCCTTTTTGTGTCCCTGTGTGGGTGTGTTTCTAGCCTGCCAACACAACAAATTAAAACATTTTTAATTGCACATGCTTTTCTTCTCTGTTGTGGCCACTGTTATGTATAACCTGCTAACTTTTCTATTAATAAAAGACGGTTCAAAGAGAAATGCAAAACAAAACCTGTCAGAGAAGAAGCTCCCTGTTCCCATAGCTCAGTGATAAGAGGACTGATCAAGACCATTATGCAGGATGAATAAAAAGGCAAAGCAGAAGATACAGATTGAGGTCACTACAGTTTCTTTGAGGTGGTCTGGCAATTCGCTATTTCTTCTTAGACATGAAGTAGGAAGTGGCAAATGAGGTGAGGGATGAGAAAGAAAGAGAGGTGGTTCTTCATAAACTAGGTATAATCAGTCGCTAACTCCTTGTCACTGGTTGTGGTAGATGTTAAGATGCCATTGATCAAGAAGAGAACTGTGTCCAGGATCATGGAGAAGGAAATCTACAGAAGGTTATTGACTACAGAGGGACTGCCTCAAGTTTCTTACATGCGTACTGCCACAGGCACTGTATTTAGGCCAATAGGCCATATTCTGACCCACTGCAGCCCTCTTCACACACTTGTGTATAATGGTTTTTAAAGAGGGGCAGCTCACAAGTAATGATTTTTCTGTTATGCATACTAAGATCTAGGGTATGTGACATTATCATGGTAATTGAAACATATTTTTCACTGGTTGGACTCATGTCTTCCCAGTTCCTGGCTAGTGCATGGAGGATTAGATACCTTTTCTGGTAGGCAAGAGGAATTGAATGCCTATTTTCCATGTACACTGAAATGAAAATGTACTTCTTAGTGTTTGCATATACAGACATCCTGCCAAGTACATCAGCAGTTGCTTGAGTCACAGCATCTGCTGAGTTTCTGAATCATGCTCTTAACCTTGAATGTAGTAAGACATTGGAAACAGCTCTGATATGTGCTTCAGCTATTATGTATTTACATACCACAGGGAGTGTGAGATATGCAACAGTCATAGGTGTCTCATTAAAAGAATCAAACTCCTCTTCCCATCCAAAATACCTGGACCAGGACTGGAAAGAGGCTGATGCCTTCACTGGTACCCCAGTGCAAAGGTGGTTTTAAAAATTCCAGAGTATTCACCTTTTCTTTCCCCATGAAAACCATACCAGTATACATTTTTGGTTTATTCATTAAAAGATTTCAAACATTTACCTAATGTAGTTCAGCTGGTGCTTTTTGTACACTGCAATATTAGCTGTGATAGGCAGGGCTGCTATTTAGAAGGACCTCAGGGAACTGAAGGGGTGGGCTGAGAGCAACATTGGGAAGTACAGCAAAGACCAAGGCACCATCCTGCCCTGTGGAAGCAATCAGGCTATACAACAATACAGACTGGGCATCAGCTGGCTGAAGGGCAGCTTCACAGAAAACAGCATGAAGGTTCCATGGAACACAAGCTGAACATGTCAGCCAGAGATTTTTACATCATAATGTTGGTCAAATGTGGGTGCTCTTTGCCTGCAAAAGCTGTTGAATCTCTGTCCTTGAATTTATACAGAACACAGAGCACCTGCTCTATGCTGACCATGCTTTGAAGGGGGTGGGTTGATGTCCATACAGTTAATGTCCATACAGTTGATGTCCATACAGTTGATATCCAGAGTTTATTTCCAACTTGAATTAAAGAGTTATTCAGTTATTTCTCCCCAATGAAAATGCATTTTAATAACTTCTAAATAATTTCACATTTAGGACAAAACAGTTTTGCTCCCTCCTTCCCCTGCAAGCCCACTAAACCACTACTAACAATAAAAAACAATCCTCTTAAAACTAAACTGTCTACGATTATAAACCAGATGTATATACTCTGATCTCTGTGTTGTTAATCAAGGTCTGGAACAAACAGAAGAGACTTTCACTGCTAACTTCAGCAGCAGCCAATAGCAGATGCTCATGAAAATATCAAGCACTCAGTCTTGAATTTAACATTTGATCAAGCAGGTGGCTGGAACAAGCCCCCTGTCATCACTGGACCTCTATACAGGAATGGCTCAAAGCTTAATAAACAAGTACATAAAAATGAAGTGAAATCTTCAGCAGCAGCTTGTTCATTAAAATCAGCTGAAATACTGGGGGGAGTGGTTTCTGGAAGGACCAGAAAACTTTCTTTGGATTTCATCTTCCAGGAGGCATATTTCAGAGGTTTGTTTAAGTAAAACAGAATAAATGATTGCTAGATGCAAAGAATTAGAAGTCACATCTGGATCACTGCATACAGAAAGATAGCCAACATGTATTATTTTCTTTATTCTTTTTAGTAATTTTTTCAATAAACTTGCTCTTATAGCTCCTAAAAAAAATCATATCAAAGAGTTCCACAGTTCAACTGCACAGCAGGCAAAGAAAAGTGTATTTTTCTTGCTCCAGTGTTTTGGCTGAGGATTTTCTGTCGTGCTCTGTTTTGTACTCTGATGGCACAACACATGCCAAGAGCTATGCATGACTCTCAGCTCTCTTTGTGTCTCTTGCTCCCTTCACAGCAGTGTCACACTCTCTCTCTCACCCATCATATTTCTAAAGACACATCTGAGTTCTTGGGTTGAATAAGTTTGTTTTCCTCCTTATCTGACCCAGTCTAAATGAACAGAAAAGCCTCATGGAATGGAAATAGGGAATGGAAAGCCCAATAAGAAATATTGCTAGCTGATATCATTGAGAAAGAACCTGCTGCTGTCTGCAACAACAGATGTAAGGGGAAACCACAGAAAACTCATTCTGCACTCCAGCTGACTGCCTGAGGCATACCAAAATTGAACATGTGAATCCCTATGAATAAAATATATTCATAAGTGTTATTTTGTTCTGAGAGTTGCCACTTCCTACCTAATGGGGTGAATGCCAACAGTTGAGCTATGGCCAACAGTATAACCTGTAACAAGTCAATAGCTTTTAACACAGAAGTCATCTTCCTTTTTAAATGTTTGACCTGTGTACTTGGAGAATTATATTCTTTCGCTTCACATTGTCTTTTAAAGTGTAAAAAACATTGGAGCTCACACACAAAAATCTGCCTACACAAAATCTATGCAAGACATTAGATTTGGATATAGTCTTTTCAGGATTATAGACACCCTTTGGCTTAATCCCTGTGCCAAAAAGGATGATTTGTGAATTAGTGTGTCATTAAGATGTAAGTAGGTCTGTAGCCCCTAGCAAAAAAACAGGCACAGTTGAACCAAGCGTGTGCTTTCAGACCTTTCTATGCACTGAAGACTTTTGCCTGCAGTGTCATCCCAATAACATTGCACTGTTTGTTCAGCCACTACTCAATATTCCTGGTTTTACACCACCACAGTGAAAGTAAACAGATAAATTTCATACACAGCTCTCTGTGTTCAGCTGCTTTTTTTTGACCACATTATGGTCTCTTATTTTAATGTAAAAAGGGCTATGCAATAATTCCATTTACCCATGTTCCCATTTTACAGGCTCCTTCAGGAGTTGGTTCATTCAAATATAAAATTCGAGTCTGATCTTCCCATAATTGTGTTATGTTTGAACTATTTTCAAGAGGTTTACTTTCTTTATGTGCTATGAATAATTCCAGTGTACAGAGACTTTGCAGCTGTTCAGACTGCAGCTCATCTTTGAGTAGCTTTGCCAAAATTTAGACATGCTTAAGCATGTGTGTGCATAAACAAATAGACAAACTCTTGACAAGCAGAGTGGTAAAATATGTCAAATTTAATTGATATGTAAAACTAGGGAGAAAATGCTTTGTTATGTTTGTCATGCCAAGTTAACAAATTTGGAAATTTTAAAGAAATAATGAATCCCGTAGAAAAAAAAAATCTGAGCACTTAAAGGTTAACTCTGCTGGACTGGTTTCTACAGGACTTCCTGCCTATTAGCATCCTCCTTTCTGGTGTCTCCAAATCTAACTTGAACCAATGCTTCATCCACTAGTAATAGAGGCCATGGATAAACCCCATTTATATGGGCAAAGGAAGAGAATGGAAAGGCAGAAGCAAGCAGGCTTTCTAAAGAAGAGTTCAGCAGTTTAGAGGCAAATAACAGCAAAATGCCCCCATCCCTAAGTCAAGCACTTCTGACTGGACTTTGCTTCCTCTATGAGAGTTTATTGCAGCTCATGCCTATATTTCTCCTTCTCAGTCATTTTCAACATAATTTTTTTTTGTTTCCAGTCTGTTCTTTACTATTCTTACTTGGAAATGGCTTTTCATTCCTGCTATCTCCCCAACTATCTGACTGTCATCTGCACATAAATAATGCAACTGAACAGGGATGTACAGCCTGACTAAATTAAATTTAAAATAATGAAGAGTGCAAACTCAGAAAGCTGAAATCAGAAAACCTGCTCAAAAGCAAAGTTCCACAATGGAATTCCAATGTAACTTTTATTGCCTCTTACATTTGTTAGGAATTAAGCCTGGATATAGTGATGCTTCACGAACCTCTGACTGCAGAACAAGTTATCCCCAGCTCACAGTAGTTTAATGATACATGTGGGCAAAATATATGCAACTGTCTAATAAAAATACTAATCCATTGCTGCTAATGCTGTGCTATCATTGTAAAACGACCAGTTGGGGAAAAGCTGGAGTGTTTCACCAACTATTATTGGAAACATCAGCAGAGGAATGACTTTTAGTTTGTGAGCTACAAGTTGAATCTGCAATCCTGACTTCTCTGTAATTAAAGAAGCTGCAAATAACTTGTAACTGTTTGCTACCATGTGCTGTTTGGAGCCTAGTTAATACTTATTATTCAGAAATGTATTTCAGTCTTTACATTTTTAACTGAAATTTATATTGATGGGAAATGATCAACCACTCCCTTGTCGTACACAATAGATAGTTTTTTTCAAAAGAACGTTAAAGAATAAACAGAATAAAAATATCCTTTTATTGGGTGACCTCATTGTCTTGTTCCAGACAGAAACTCCTTCTAACTTCTATATGGTGTCACATAGCACAAAAAAATTCAAAATCTGTTTGAAGCCTTTGCATGCTCTATCAGTGTTAACACACACGTAAACTACAATAATAGTAAAATGAGAAAATTAAGTTCTGTGTGACTCACTCTTTGAAAGGAAATTTGTACCTTGAACTTTCATAAAGGAGAAGTATTCAGTGTACAAATCAATCTCTAGCCAGAGGGAAAGAAACAGAAACTCACCAGAGAATCCTCACACTCAGGCTACAACTCATGAGTTTCTGAAATGGAGCTCCTTAAACACAGGTTGCTTTGCTTGCACAGGGAAAGCAAGTCATTTAAATGCCACACTCTCATGCCACCATCTGTCACAAGGCCAGCAAAGAAGTGTCCAACTAAATTATGCTAACAATTTCTGAATGATCTGTAGCAGATGCATGCCTTGTGGAGTTGCTGAGGACATAAATAATGGGCAAAATCCTGCTCCTCTTACTTTCACAAATAGCTCTATTTTAAGACCAAAGTGTTATTTACTTTCTAATACTGCCTTGGACTATGCAAATTTATTCTGTTCTGTTGCTTTACACAATCTTACACATATTTACATTCCTCAGAATTTTTAAAACCACGTAAAGTGTGGTAGATAATACACAAGACATGAGCTTTGGTTTTGTTTTTACCTCTTAGAAGGGTACAGCTAGCTCTCTTTCATAGGTCACTGCCTTTGAAGGGTTCTGCACAGTGACTGCCTTACATTAGATATTACAATAACACCTAGAAAAGAAAATAAGATCTGAGCTGTTATAACACACAGCAAAATACAAAGTGTCTTGAAAACTAAGCATATTAAATATGCAGACCAGAGAGGCCGCTCACCCAACCATTTTAACAGCGTGACAACAGGGACCAGGATTATTATAGTATCATTCTGGTACACAGTGTTATCTTCAAGTGCACTTTTCTGACCCAGATATTTTCAATGTGCCTCTTAATGGGGAAAGCTCATGGAAACGACCAGAAGAGGTCCTCATTCATACAGTGATGTCATGTTAATTTTTGTGCTTTTCAAATTCAGATGCAGCTGACAGACAGCTTCTCGGGAGTTCAGGGAAGGAAAATAGAGCAAAACAGGCTGTTTCCATACCAGGGGGTATTCAGGAACCTTGAAACCCTTCCTGACAGGTAGTACTTGATAGGTAAAGACTGCATGGATGAGTAGAATTGGTCCATGACAGGTAACTGCCTTAATTGCTTCTTGCTCTTGAACACTGAATACTGCAGAGCACTGAAGATCTTTTGCCACAAGAGGTTGCCTCTCGTCTCCTTGCCACATTCACACAGCATCCTTAGCGAGAGGCAGAGCCCACAAAGGAAAGGCTGGAGATCCCACTCAGGAACAACAAACACAAAGAAACTCACCCAGAGCAAAGCATCCTCAGCTCTGTGCAGCAAATGGGCTCTGAAGTTGTAATTGCTACATATGAAAGAGCTTCAAGTCGGTGTGGATAAAGGGTGGGGGACAAAAATCAAACTTGGTGTTCTGCAGGGTGCGCATTTGGCATCCTGAGGGTAATTCCTCTTATTCCATCTCAAAAAGCAGGTAGCAGACTCCCACAATAGTAAGAAAAGGGCAACAAAAATTATCAGACGTGAAGAAAACAGTTTGTGTGAAGAGAGATAAAAATAATAGTCTTTAATTTAGAAACTAATCCAGATTGACAAATTGACAGATTGAAAAAAAAATAGTGAGAAATTATTCATTTGTACTTCCTATCAGGATTAAAATTTAAAAAAAAAATTAAAAGGGAAAAATCACTTATTTTTAATTATTCTTTTAAACACACTGCATGTCAATCAGGTTTGGAACATAATAGTGCCACATTGAGGCCAAATTAATAAAACAGTGCTGAAAGACTTGTGGAAAATACATCCTTCAGGCTGTTTGATAATTATAATTTGAAACCAGTTCAAGTAGACCCTGACAGCTGTTTGCTGGAGCCTGAAAGGAACACAGTATTAGGTCCATATCTTCAACTCCTCAACAAACAGCCTCACTAAAGTGTAGGATACAAGGCTAGACAAGTCTTTGTTCTGACCCTATGCAACAGTTTCTTGTCTATATAGAGCAACCCTCTTCCCCTTCCTATCTGTTGAGAGAATAGGTAAATACCTATAAATCTGTTAGAACCTGAATGGAGAGAGTCTCTGTCAGGTCCCATTACCTACAAAATAGTAAACAAAACGACAGAAAATAAACAGAGCATGAAGTACTGGGGTGGGTGAGGGGGAGGCAAAGGACAATAAAACTGTAACTTTTTTTTTGAAGATATTTTAGGTACTGATTTTTTTCAGCAAGTTTGGAGACTTGAAACCTTCTGCCAAATGAAATCTGACAGCAAGGAGAATAAAAACAGTGGTATTCTTCAGGGTTTTCCATGGATTTTTTTAGAATCCATATTTATTTGCACTAATGACTAGCAGATTATTCATACTGCTTCAAATCATAGTAAGAGAAGGAGTCCCATTATGATTTGAAAGGAAGAGTACTTATCCATTCACACTGCATCAGGAGGGGGGAGGTCTGACTTCAAGCTTATTTCACAACATTCCTGGTGTTAATTAATAACATCTGAGCCCCCAAATAATGATCCATGCTGCCAGACACTTGCATCTGTTTATAAACATAACTGCTAGAATATATTCATGTATTGCTCAGGACATACTGTCTGAATACATTTTATAGTTCAATAACTAAGGAAAACATACTTTAAAAAAAAAAAGCTGAAAAGTGGCTGAAGCAGAAAAAACTTCACTTTTAAGTGCAACAATCCAATGAACCATCCGCTGAGAAAGACAAACCTTTCAAGGGTAACCTGAGACTTGTAACTGCCCTAGGTATGGTATGTTTCCTAGTATCTAAATACATAAAACATTAATATTTTTGGGGTGATTATTTTATTAGATCCATTTTATAAAATCCACTCTGTTTATCTGCCTTTACTGAAAATATATTAGTCCAAAGCTCACCTATTTTAATTACCTGGTTACCTGTTTTTTCAATTGCTTACCCAATTTTTAGGGTATTGGGGTTTTAGTATATTGAGATAGAATCTAAAATAAGGAATTATACCTACTCTTTGGCTCATGTTGAGCTCCTTTTTTAATTATTCCAAAGAATTTTTCTCATCATTGAAAAGAAGTCCAGGTTTATCATTTTCCACATCTAATTCACAAGACTGTTTATTTCTTGTCCCTAACTTGCCACGAGATAGCAGACTCAGAAAAGACTTTTCTCATGAGTCACCTGCTACTCTCTTGCCAAAGTCCTATATGAAAATTGAGGACAATTTCCTGCAGAGCTCCCCTGACAGGTGGGCTCATTTGAAACTTGAACTGTTAATGATTTCTTTCTATCAGCCACTCAACTGCTTATTCATTTAGGATTCTGCGAATCTTTGTGAGCGTTCAAGTGGGAGCATAAAGAGATTTTGCTCTTTATAAGAACTCACAAGAACTACAAACATCTCTTGGGTTGGCAGGAAGATTTGGTATAGCTGTACCTGGCAATACTTTTCTGAAATTCTCTAAAGCCATTTTTACAGACAAAAGCAGATTTGATGACAAAGAAAAAACAAAAAAGCCCCAACAAAATCAACCAATGAACCAACCAAAACAACAAGAATTCCTGCCTAGTAGACAAAAACATTAATAAAATTTATGTATTTATATAAAGTGCAAAAGATTTTCAAAATGTCTTGTAGATGAAATAGCTATCAAAATTTCTTTTAAATTAATTCATTTACACTTCAGATAATTCTAAAAATTAAGACTACCTGAATAACAGAAATCAATTTCTGAAAGTATTCTGAAAAGAGAATGATAGCCTGAAGCAGGGAACAAGGAACTTGTGGGGATTTCTTTCAGGCTGGAAAACTCAAACTGCACATTACTTAAATGCTACAATTCATGTTGTGCATTACATAAATGAAAAAACAAGCAATAACCTTGCTCTACATGGTTCCCTACCAGCTGCTTGCTCTTGTATTAATTTTGCTGTCCTGTAGATCACTTTTTAACTAGCTATTCACCTCTAAGTTTTGGTAGTGTGGAAGACATATTCCATAGAAACATAGGCTCATACACCTTACATTTTAGTGACAAAGTATCTGAAAACAAGTTTTGAGTTTAGTAAAAGCTGGAGAAAAGACGCAGTTTGTAATCATGCAGATAATTTTATCTGTGCAACACAAAAATGTATCAGTGAGGCAAAGGAAGATTTGCCTTCCGAAAGAACACAAAAATTACTTCCATACAAGAAAGAGTGCATGAGCACTGGGTAAACTACTGTCCCAGCTTTATATTTCAAATTACAGTTAAGAAAATATGGGGGGAGAAGGATCTGAACATCACTTTCATAGTCTGATGTCTTTCCAAATGCCTCTGGAATTGTACTTTTAAAGCACAAAAATCCATTTAAATCTTGTTGTGTTGTATTCTGTGTGTATTTGGTCAAACAAAACAAAGAAGGATTGAAAATCCAACTAACCACTGTAAAAAAATTACGCACCATCTCTAAGAGCTTTGAAATCTCATTTTGACAAGACAGTTACTCTGTGCAAACGAACACCATGTTGTGAAAAGAAGGAAAGCAAGGAAATGCAAAAGCTGTGTAATACCATTTCCCTTTGGTACTGGATGTTTCTTGCTGTCTGTTTACTTTTCATCACATTTTTCTAAATCTACTGTTTACAGTGAGAAACTACATTGGCCATATTAAGACAAAAGTGCTGTGAACATTGATGTGCGCTCTGTTACTACAAGAATGTTTCACCCATTGAAACAAATATGTTTCTTATTTGCATTCAGGAAGGGCAGCTGTTTCTTGTGAGTATTGAAACAGATTTTAATTCTGATAATGTTACATTCTGACTCTATAAATATGTCTATCAGTCTTAATGCAAAAATAGCAAATATTTGAATTACGAAACACTACTTATACTACAGAAACTACACTTAAGAGTGTGTGCTGCTGGGTGTGCAATTTTTGCTAATAATATATTTCTTGCTGGTGTTGGCATTGAAGTACTCAAGAGAATTCATTTAGGGTTTCCTAACACACACTCTGAAGAAGAAGCATGTCCCAGTGACTGCTGTGGCAGCTTTGGTACAGCAGGTGTGGTGTAAAAAGGACAGTCAGTGTTCCACATTATTTTGGAAGGCCGTGCATATTCTTCCAAACCACAGAAAGTTATAGTTTTTGAGTTAGGCAAAGGCTGCCCTAGTGCCTAGAATCACATCATCCACTTTCCAGATCACACCAAGATCTGCACAAAAAGATTTCTGAACTATGACAGTTTGCAGCATACTGATTTCTTCAACATGGAGGAAACACAGATTTAAGTCTTGAGCAGATATGGGTTGTTTTTTACCAAAGATTACTAAAAGTATTAGGATCAAAATTGGAAATACATATGGTACAGGGAGAAAAAAACACCTTGAATGCTTCAATATTAGCTACAACTTTTATGCTGAGCCCTCAGGATCACAGATTATATTAATTCCCAGGAAAGGATCCACTTTAAACTGTCCTCAGCAGCTATTAGTCATGCTGCTCTTAAATGCCTCTGTTAATACAGATACCAGAGACTTCCTCAGCAAATCTACTCCCATACTTCACTGTACTTTCTAACACACAGTGCTTTCAAGTGTCTAAAAATTTTCAAGGCCTCAGACCTCTCACATTATTCCTGTCTGGGTTCTCTGCCACTTGTCCAGGCCTTGTCTGAAGTGCATTACCCCAATAAAATCTGAGTTAAAGCATTCTGAAAAGTAAAAGCTTTTGAGCTACATAAGGTGATTTTTTGTGCTCATCAGTATAACACCTGTTATATGGTTATAGAAGCTTTCCAATGCTACATGGCATTGCAGGGATCCACAAAGTCTTTTGGTAGCAGATTTCACAAACTTCTGTCAAAAATAAGCAAGGTAGCAGACACTACCCCAGTAAGGGGAAGAAAGTTGGAATACATACAAATCTTTCCACCTCCTATTTCCCTAACCACATCCCAGATGTTGAAGACCTTCTGTTAATTACATCCCTGCCATTTAAAGTGCTTCTGTTTTCCCCTTATTTTCTGCATAATTTATACGAGTATCCCCTATTCCATTGCTCACACCACTGATGAAAATACTGCACACACCCTGACCAACCCTTGGTGAACCCCACAAGATCAGTTCTTGCAATTTGATCATAAGCTGCTGGTAACTACTGTGACTGTATTTTTCCCAACCAGACACACATTTACTCTGTAGTACACACCTCCAGGCTGTGTTTCTTGGCTGTTTTGGAGACTACCACCTGAGGCAATATCAGAAGTTTTATTAAAGACATGTTATTTAGAAGTGCCTTGCTTTTCTCTATTCTGTGACGTTACAGGAGATAATGAGGCTATGGCTGATTATTGATATTTATTAAATTAAATTGGTATGATCTATTCTTTTCAAGAAACACTTGCAGGTCTTGAGAGGTGGGTCTCTTATTTTCTCTTATTTTTTCCTCTGGGTTCAGAAGTTGAGTTGATTGTTCACTGATTTTCTGAGTCCTCATACCGTCTTACTTATCTGCTTCTCCGCCCTCTTCTCTTTAAAAACCATGATTACAGTTGTCCTTTCATATCTCCCAGAACCTCACCAACCCTCCATGCCATCTTGAAGCAACAGGGACAGGCTCAGTTACCTCGTTAAGTATTCCAGGGTGAGTTTCATCAGACCCTGCCAATTCATAAGCATCTCTAACCTGTTTTTTCTGATGCTAGTTAGAGCACTTACCCATCTGTCACCAATGTTCATTGTGTTAGCCATCTGGCCACATTTATCCTGGTTAGTGAAACTGAAGCAAAAAGGCACTTCAACACTCTAGTTTTCCCAACATCCAATCATAGCTTTGCCTTTACAGTGGGATTTGTTCAGCACTTCCTTTTTCTATCAATGCAATTTTAAAATGTTTTTGGTCATCTTTATTTCTCATGTTCGCGTTGACTCTATCAAGCCCTGGTATTTTCTTGTTTTTCCTATATATAGGAAACATATATATTTTTGTATGTGTGTATAGATATAGATCTCTCTATGTATATGATATATATGTCATATTTATAGATATAAAACATATATTTATAAATATATTGTAGTAATTTTTTATGTGTGAGCAAAAAAACCCAATCCTTCAATATTAAAAAATAATGCAAACCATATTAAGAAAATAAAATTGATTTTGGAAAGATGGATCACCCCAAAATAATACTTTTAGTAAAACAATTTAAACAGTCTGGGTTAAAATAAAATATTTTTTGGGTAATTTGTTTGCTTTGCCAAAAAATAAACAAATAAACAAACAGAGAAATAGCAGGATTTCCCAAGTTTTTTTGCAATGACGATAGACTACAAAACTGAGTTAACAAGCTGTTTATCTTTCTCCAGTGCTACAACTAACGCTCATTCCCAGAACACAGAAGTTACTACTACAGGGAAAAAAGTACATCTACAAAAAAAAAAAAAAAGAAAACTGTATGCCAGTCCATAAAAACTTCTCTCATACAACTATGTCAGCTGCCACTTGGTTAGATACAAAGCAGAGAGCTTGGGGTTTTTTTAATTAATCTTATTCAATGCCACCATATGAGCAGCTAAGCCTGATGTGACTGGAAGTAAGACTTTGTAACATGTAGTTTTGACCATAGACAGCTTGTCAGAAAACAGCATGAGAAAGAAGAGTAATATTTCCAAAAACAATATATGACACTTAGTAATAGTAATTAGTAATTCATCAACATTTGAAAGGAGAGTAGGTTTATATATGTAGACATTAAGAAAACAGGAAGAAGGCCTTGTGCCCTTATTGTGGAAAGATAAGCAGACTAAAGGAAGAATCAGAAGATTTTGAAGATTCCTCAAGATTGCTGAGTTTTTAATTTCTTGGATCAGAAAGCACATCTTAGTGCAGCATTAAGTATTCACTGAAGCAGATTGTGTTTTTCTTTGCATCATAGGACTCCTGAAATCTTTGAATCATGAATGAACACCTCTGAAACATGTGGGTTTGTTTGCCCACAAGCTGCTTTCTTGATACCACTCATCCCCTGGTCTGACATCAATCAACCTTTAAAACTATAGGTTCAAAAGCTGTATTCCTTTTTTTTTTTTTAAGTTTGTAATTCAAATGCACTTTTGATGTGGGAACATAAAGCAATGTGCTCATCAATGAAAACATACTTAGCAACAAACATGGAACAGCTTCTCTAATATTAATAAGGCTTGATTCAGAGGAAGTTCAGAGGCAAATTCATGCCATTTTTCCAAGCTCATGCCATGTTTTCCTTTCCATTGAATAACAGAGTACTTCCCTCACAGCTTTACAAGAATTATTCTTTGGGTCCTGCTGCATCTCCATCAGTTTGTCCCACTGAAAGTGTAGCAGAGAAGACCCACATTTATTGCTCCAAGAGTCTGGAGCCTGATCATAACACCATGTTCTTCCAAAGCCTGGGGTCAAGGCCTGTCCTCTCCCATGGTATCTACTTAGCTGCAGTCAGACCAGGTACCGGCTGATCTGGACCACTGACTTGGCCATGTAAGAATTTCATTGCTGGGGACCCACCCACAGACCTCTTGAGTGGCCCTACTCACCACATCTGGAGCAGCTCTGCACTTTAGTCTGGGCAGCATGTGATGTGGCTCCGTTTCTCAGAGAGGTCATGGATCTGACTCCTTACTGCAATCCTTGGCTCCCAGGTTGCCTTTCCTCATGCAGCATCCTGCTTCCTGATATCAAGCGAATAGAAATCCTGAAAGCATTGTGTGAACTTTTTATGGTGAAATCTGATGATAATTAAAAGGTCAGAAATTAAGATGAATTTCTGGGACACTGGGAAAATAGGCAGCCTTCTAGAAGAACAAAGCTTGAGAAATATGCACACACCTCGTTGAGCAGAGTTTCTTCTCTGTTAGCCCTAGCTAAAAAACTGCTGATAAATCCACATAGTTGACAATTTTATCTTTATCGTCTTGGGGAAAAGGCCTAAAAAATATTGGTAGACCTCTCTCCAGAGACACAGAGATCAGAGCTGGGAAGCTGGAGCGTGGCCACACATTTCTACTGGCCACACTTGATGGTATCAAAATACAATGCAAAGGTGGTTGAACAGTGCAGCTGCAGAATGGTCACCCTGATCTTGAACCTCCTTTCACTGGCTGACTTCCCTCCCTCTACAAGGATCTTCAACTCTTTCTTTCTTCTCATATGTATCCACATATCCGGGCTTATATCTTTTTCTTTCTTTGCAAAAGGAAACAAAAGACATCCTTTCCACAGCTACTCTCATCTGTTTCTTAGAGACAGATCAGGTGGGGGATGATGCCATGGCATTACATGACCTTTCCTGTGCTGTGGCTCTTTTATTCTTATTTATTCAGTGCCCCCTCTGCACACATACAAAGGAAAGGTAAAACCAGGGCAAATCTCTTGCCACCATGTCCTGAGTTATGAAACTACAAGACATTTTTCTCCCTTCCATAGATACACTGAGCTCGGATAAAGGAAAAGTCCCACAAAGGGCTGTGATTTATTTTGCATCTCACTTGTTTTTTGTCTCTCTAGGCACCATTTCTTACAAGAAGGCCCAAGACTTTCCAGGGCTGACTTGTTTTTCTATGAACTAACCTTCTGAAATAGCAATTCAACTCCAGTCACTTCACTTTGTAGGGGGAGATCACCAGCAAAATTACTTAAGTTGAGGAAAAAAGGAGGAAAGGAAATTGTCATTTACCCAATGAAAGATTACATTTGTGCCAGTACAGCAAAAAGGATGTACATCTCCCAGGCAAGGGTATTTGCACCTTCTCATGGATTTGTCTCTAAAGCATGAGAGAACACAACAGATGCATGTTGCATTGAATAAGCAATATACACATTTAACTCATATCTCTTTGTGTGGTGCAGCAGGGAGAAGCCTCCTTTTCTCACTGGTAATTAGAAGATGCAGCAGATGGTGAGGCTTACTGTACTTGGTAAGGTCCATTGAAGGAACTCAGGCTGCCAAGTGATTCTTCATTAGAACAGGCCTCTTAAGGCATACCAAGTAGCTTTTCCTGGGACTTAGGAAACATTCTTTTGTACAGTAAAACATTGCTAAAATAATTATTCTCATTCCTACTGAATGGTTTTCTTTCTGGCACATTATTCATTAGAATAGACACGCAGAATAGACACCCAGAGTCACCAAATTATGGGTACATGGCCAGACACCACCTCTGTCATATCCAAAAGATCTTGTAAGTCAAACAAAAGAAAGAGGCATTATAATCATTGCCCATGTCAAAAAAGAGAAGGCAAAGAGGTCATATCTTGTTAACATGGCAACACAGAGCCACAGACAATTTGGGTCATAAATTCATATCTCAGGCTGCTTGAGCCAAATAAAAGAAAATTTCTCAAGCGGTAGCAACTTAGCCTTTTCAGCTTCAGCTCAAATCACTGCACTTTGAAAAAAATCACTTCTTTGAAATTATCATACCCTTCCCTGAGTTTTTCTTCATTTTTTAATGTCACATGTTCTTGCATTCAGGGAGATTATGAAGAGGTACACACAGAGATGTGAAATGAATGGTGCTTACTTCCTGCCACATTCATTGCTTGGGATAAATAGGCATTCATGTCACAGGGTGAAAAATAATAATTTCCCTCTGTATGTGACTCACCCAATTTACTAGGGCCTGGCCATAAATGAAGAATTTTCAGCAATCCCTATGTAGTTGTCATATAAGTTCATAGTGTTTCTCAGGGGTGATGAACACTAGAAATCAACATTAATCTTTCCCTTTAATCTAGCCACCAGAGCACTCTGCTAATAGCTTTTTCCCCCATAATGGAAGAGGAAAAGCAATTCTACCCTCCCATAAAGACTATATGACATATACCAAGCATAGCTGCCACTCAGTAGGTTCAAGTCAGTACTCCTTCACTTTGAACTAGACCTTCCTTCAAAATACAAATTCCTTGCTTGTCTTTGGCTCAGCTTTCCCCCAAG
Organism: Euphonia xanthogaster; assembly: GCA_034509185.1. Classification (NCBI taxonomy): domain Eukaryota; kingdom Metazoa; phylum Chordata; class Aves; order Passeriformes; family Fringillidae; genus Euphonia; species Euphonia xanthogaster. The sequence goes on from JAYDZK010000113.1 coordinate 103,915,415, forward strand.
TCATACATGCTCCTAGATAACAATTGCATGGTGCTACTGACAAAGAGTAGAAAAAAATCATATCGTAAACCCAGAACAAGGTATATTGGCACTTCTTGGCACTTTGCCAGCCTCAGCACCAAACCCTGGGGCATGAGAGCTGGTCTTTGTTTTTGCCACCTTCCCAGAAACAGAGCCAGTGCAGATGCATTTCTCAGGTGGCCTGTGTCAACTGAGTCCACATAGAATTACAGAACTGATTTTTGTGGTGAACATGCTTCCTGAAAGGTGTCTGAACATGAACTTAACAGCCCACAGAAAGATGTGTGTGATTATTTGCAGGAGAGCTACTGTAGACATGTGTACAAAATAGAATAATAAACAGAATAATGCCCTTGGTACTATAACTCCAAATGTGTCATAGATTAACATGCCAAGCATGTGATTACTATTGCAACTACATTGATACAGAACCCTACAGACATATAGGTGTGCCAAATGACCACAAAGCACAAATATAATTCAACAAAATTGAACAATTTATGGTAATAAAGGATTTCTAAGCTAATTAATGTCAAGTCCTAGGTTCTGGGCAGTTATTGTTTGGCAAGGAACAAGCCACTGTTGGATTGTTTTGCTGCCTGAATAAGGCTCACAAGTGATAATTCTGAAACTGGACTGAACTCTGCTGGAGAGGCCAAGGATCCTTGGTAACACATTAATGCTTAAAGGAAAAGCCAAAATCTACCGAATGATTTTTCGAACTAAAGAAATTGGAAGGTTTGTGATCTAAAATGTCTGAAAATGCGAACACGGAATATACATCCAAATCATCTGTACAGCAGCTTAAAACAATACTGCACTGCTATCGACTTACTCTCTGGCATAATTCAGAAAGTATTCCTTGTAAAAGGAGTTTCCTCATCTATACTGCCTATAATTCAGGTTGAATTCAATTTTCAATGTTTCTGTGATTTTAAGACTCCTGTCTCTCCAAAGAGACTGCCAAACATAGAGGGTACGTGAATCACCCGACCACAGCCAGAACCATGAGGGAACCCCACTAAGTTCCTCTCTAACAAAAAGCATCTCTGCAAAGCAGACCAATGCACAAAAGAAGAAGATCCTGGTACACTAAGAACTTTCACCCAAAGTTAAAGAAAAAAAAAAAAAGAGGGAAAAAATGTGGTTTTTTAGTTTGCCTCTCTGTACCAAGAAGGGATTAGTCATCTGCTTTGTGGGGATTTTCCTACACAGTAATATGCTTCCATATAAAGAAGCCTGATTGCTACTTACTTTGCCAAAGTCAAGGTGTACTACAGGCCATCTTGGAAGTTAACATTCTGCAGACAGTGCCAGTGTTTGCTCTGAGCAGGATGCCCCAAGCCAAGAACTTTATGCTCAGTTCTTCAAGGTGCTTCATGTGACCTTAGAAAAACATCAAACCTTTCAGCCAGAGCAAGTGGGATGTGCTGGCAGATTAGCAGATTATTAGGGCACTAAAAACACAAGCAGAACCACAATGTCATATGAAAGTAAGCCTGTGTACTACCAGACAACAGTTAATGGCTGCATTTCCTTCCCTGAATTTTATGTTCATTGCTTTGCTTTGAGTCTACAGGTTGGGAAAAGATCTCTTAAAGAAAAAGAGATACATAGAGCAGGACATTTTTGTTTACAAAATTCTTGGGTTTGTACACTGACTAGTAAAGTTCCAGTCTAATGCTGGTGTAAAATGGGTGGGGTCAAACATTGAATGGAAGCCAGGAACTTCAGAATACTACAGATGCTCATTTTTGAATCTTTTGTGAATTTCTTCCCATTGGTTTTGAGCATACTGTATAACATTCAAGGGACTGGGATTTAGAGATGAGGGGGGAATCTTGGAGAGGCTGAAGATTTTTAAATATGCCAAACCAAAAACTTTGAACACAAACTGCAATTCATGTTGCAAGGTCATTAACTTAAGACTATAAAAGTGGCTGTGCTTGGTAAGGTTCATTTAGCTTATTGTGCTTTTTCTCACAAGTGCCATATAAGAGTACTTCTGCAGGGACCTAAGAGTGAACTATTTCAATTTATTCTCATCCAACCAATTTTTGCTCAGAAAGGTGCTGAGCTAGCTGGGGTTTCTACAGTTGCAGCAATTCTCTACTTCATGAGCTTCTCAAAACTCTCCTGAGGCACATGGGTACCTCTAGTATCCTCTTTAGCAACACAGTTCTCCTACCTTCCGTGGGAGAAGCAAACTTGTGATATTTGTCTTCATTGTGGCTCCAAAAACCAGATCACAGCCTCTTGTTCCCAGTCTGGAAGAGATAATGAAGAGCAGGATCTTCTCTGCTCACTCTACACACTTCCACACTTCACAGACCTTTGCCACAAATGAGACAAAGATTTATACTGAATCACTGTAATAATGTTCTCAACTTTAGTCACTGCTCCTTTCCTCATATTTGTGAAAGTCTGAATTGCTTTTAGACTGATACCAAGTGCTGAGTTCATGTTTACACAGAAACATGAGTCATAATCTCAAGATTTCACTCCTGGGTGATGATGGGAGCTCAGAGCGCATCTTCTCATATTCAAACTTAGGTTTGTTTTTCCCATATGCATGACTCCATATTTATTAATTTTGAGTTTCAGCAGCCTCATTTAATAAAAGTTCTGCTTTGTATGAGTTATCCATTCTTGTCTTCCAGAATATTCCTGTTTACAAGTGTAATTGTTTTTTTGTATTTAAAAGAAACATTTTCAATAATAATTGTGCTACCAGTTTCCACAATACATTATTAATTCAATTACACAATAAGAAGCAACACTTTGTATTTCTAATTAAATATTTCATTTGCTGGGAAACAAAAACATCCTTAGAGCCAAGTTTTAAAAGTTACAAAAATTCCTAATGTTGTTTTCACAATCAAAGATAATACAGTGCCATATACATTTTAGTACTGCATTTTAGTTTGGAAATTGATACAAATTTTCTGAGATTCTCTTTAGGCATGACTTCCTGGGAGGAGAACAAGATGTAAACGATACTCAATTATCTGATACAGATTTAACTGACTTGTAATAAGCAGTTAATAATTTATAAATACATAAAGGGAATAAATAACAATAATACATACCTTATCAGGTTTTAGACTAAAGTTGAAAGTGAAAATCTTCTTTTTGACTTGTTCCCACTCAAAAGATAAAAGAAAATTTCAACACAATAACGTTTGTATTTAGAAACTTACCAAATAAAATTATCTATGGGAAAATAAGGTAGTTATTTTCTCTCATTTGGTCATTTAACAGTAAATATTTTCTTGGACTATACAAACTTAAAAGAGAGTGAGAAAAAAAGATAGGATTTAGATGGAAAACAGAGTGGGTAAAATTTCAACTACCATGACGATAATTATTGAGATGTTGTTTTTTGAAAACTACATGTATTCGTTCTTAATTAAACTCCTAGTGCTAGTACTCACATATATTTTAAATGTATTAAAACCAGATTTCACTATTCCAATGCCTAATAGTCCAGCCATCTCTGTATGTCATCTTCCAACACAGCAATATCAAGTTAACCAGATATTTCTCCATTTACTTCAGCTGAGCCACAACTCCACTCAAGACTGAAAAGTCTCAAATATAAATCTGCAGAAAAATCTGAGAAAGCTACTTTTTATTAAATACAAATAAAACTGAAATTGTAAGAAACCTCTATGTGCACTGTTCTGCAGTGTGGAGAGAACACCTGCTCATGTCCTAGATGTAGATTGCACCTGGCATTCCTGGTCAGGGGACTTCTCTTCAAATCTCCTTTTGAAAAGGAAACTTTAGAGACGTATCTACATCTGAAAATGAGTCACAAGGGTCCAACTCCTATGTGGAAGGTGATGATAAATCCTGTAAGCCATTGTCCTGGTCTAGGGCAAATTTGGGAGAGAACCTCCAAAGAAGCTCCTCTAGAAAGCAGATTCAAGCCGCCCCTCCCCTGATTGGTTCGGGAAAATATTTCCTTGGAGAAAAGTAGAAAAAACCTGTTTATTGAACTGGCAAAGCATTCACCCGCACAAAAAATGAACAATATTAAACAATAAAACCTCTTGCTGCTCCAAAAGAGATTACAAACTCAGAAAATCCCCTTGGTGGGCTGTAGCTCAGCTTACTCAGTCTCTTATCAGTCCCTCCGGTGCTGGAAATGCCGCGGCTCAGGCCCAGCCTGGTGGGCCACAGATGCGAGCTGCCGGTGCTCTGCTGGGTGTTCAGTCCAGAGCAGGTTTAACAGGTCCAAAGAAAAGGGAAAAAAAAGGAAAAACCACGGTCCAGGAAAGTTCTTTGCTTCAGCTAGCTAAACTAACTAAAAGCAAAGGAGAGCTCTGTCCCGCTGTCTGTCCATCCGCAGACAACACTGTCTAGGAGCAGGAATGTGGAGGAGTGAGTGCAGTGTCTGAAAGCAAACTGTGCGCTTCTTCTCTTCCCCCTTCACTCTCTGGAAGAAGTCTTAAAGGTGCAGAACTTACTATTCAGCATCAACAGAACAAGACGATTGGGGATAAAAGCATCATACAGTCAACCTAGGACAGCTTTAAACAAAGAAGAAAAATGGGTCTTATAGTATATAGTTGTATAATGGTTTGCATAATTATATGTAATATATTATAAAATATATTTTGGTATAATAGAAAAATAATTTAAGACTCCTTTTTTGCTCTGTATAATTGAATTTATTTCTTCCTGCCAGTCTCTAGGAAATATCATGAGCTGATGGGGATTGAGTTGGGTAAGAATTCAGATTTCAAATACATTGTCTTTAAACTTGGAAACTAATTGGATTCACATTTTTTTTCTCCAGCTGCTTACAGCTCTTAAACTCGCAGTAACAATTCAATTCTTCTGAATGTTTTCACTGAAAAAGTGTTCAAAGTGCTCTTTACTGTAAATTAAACAGCATGGAGGCACTGGTTAATCTTTAATATTTTTTGCATTACTTGAAATTCTTGATGCTTTTGGTAGCCTTGCATCAGAAGTAAAACTGATCATCAGTTTAAAAAAAAACAACTTCCTTGTCTTGCTTAAGAAAGTTTATGTAGAAGTTGGGGTGAAGATGAAGTAACATGATCTGGGCACCCTGCTTCTATAAGCCCTGCTGGATGTCTGACTGTCTACAGACAACCCTTGGCATGTGATAGGAACAAAAACTGAGGAAGTCAGACGAAAGCACTTCTGAGGACTGTTATTTAACAGCAAAATAGTTTTTGAAAATTTACCTATGACATTTTAGGGTTTCTCTATTGGAATCAGCAGAATTCTATATATCCCTATGTGCTTCTTCAATTTGCATAAAACATTAGTTTACAAACACAGGGAAGCACTGGTTGTACTGGCTCATTGGAGCCTGCTATTTAACCACGTTCTAGGATGGTGTGCTGCTACAAAGTCTTCCCCTATTTCTTGCAATAGGTCAGACTTAATTTCTGAATATTGAGTCTTTGAATTTCCTAGTTGTCTGTTCCAAGTTGCAATATACAAAAGATTTTTAATGCTTCCTAACACAAGGTGTAAAAAATATTTTAGCGAAAGTAGGAAAATAAGAGAGGCTTTAAGCTACGTTACATCATTTGGTACTTTAGGAATGGCCAAGAGGGTTTGCATTTTTTCAGAACTGAGCAAAATTATATGAGCCAAATTACAAATTATTAATCAACCTCTGATAAAGAGCATTTCACATCTGCCAGCTTAGGCAGCCTACATTTAAACTAATACTTTCTTTAGGATGAACTGCTAATACCAAAAAGAAAATTTTATTCTATTCTTGATGTCTTAAGTGCCCCCAGCTATGTGATTGACTAGACCATATATGGGTTTTGCTTTTACAATCATATTTTAGAGACATTAACATTTGTGCAGAAGTCATCATGCTTACCCAAGGTTGGTGTTTTCTTAGGTGCTTGAGAATCTTTAGCAAAACACAAAGCTGAACCTTTATATGGAAAGCTATACAGGACTACTTCTTAGGCTTAGCTAAGGTGCTGCTGGTGGATTTCAGAAAATGTCCATTCACTTCATTGAGAAGAACATGTAGCAATTGATATATGCAGCTTCCCAACAGCCTGGAGAAACACAAGTGCCTCTTGTGAGCCTTTTGGCAACTTCATTCCATATCTAGTCATGCTAGTTAAGCAGGGGCTTAGAGAACAGAGGCATGGGGGAAGCTTGTATTAGAAGGAAATATACACTGTTGCACAAGATTCAAAGGTCCCTTGTGTAGCTGCCTGGTACCTTTGCCATGATACATCAGATAAAGTTTAAAGGGATAAAGTAAAGGGATAAAGTAAAAGGAGAAAAACCTCACCATCAGCACAGAATTTATTTACTGTAATGTCCACACTTGCATTCCCTACATAGTTCTAGGTGGGATTAGTTTATAGGTGGGATCACTGCCAACCAGATGGTAAGATTCACTCACTTTTCTAGAGGTGGCAGTCCAACTGGAGTGTATATCACTTGAGAATCCACAGGCAGGAGAACCCAGTGGCTTGTGTGTGTAATGCTTTGGATGGCAGTGTTGCACTTCCAGCTACCTGCTGTCCTTGCCAGGTCTATGTCCAAGAAACTGGTTAGATAAAAGGGCAGGGAATCTTTCAAAGTCTGTGGGATACCGCCTTGTCACCTTGTGCAGCTGTCTTGGTTGCTCTGGTCTGAGCTTCAGGCACTTCTTTCTAGAGTATGTAAATACAAACCTTCCTTCTGGTAGCTCTGACCCCACCACCCTGGCTGCCAGCACGTGGGCTTGTCATGATGCTGGAGTCCTCTGCTGTCTGTAGAGCTGTGTGCTATTCCCCAACCTGCTGTCTTCCTACTTTCCATCACTTCTTGCAGCGGGTTAAACTCAGTGCAGTAGCCAGAGTCACTGCTGCGTAATTCAACCATTTAACAATGCTGAGTCTTTTAGCCATTTAACCAATACTTTTGAACCAGAATTTTCTTAGTTGACCTTAGGTTAGGAACTCACCACTTAAGCATTGTTCTCCCTGCTTTATAGTGGTTAGATCGTACTTTTAGTAATGTACACTTGGATTGCTACTGTACTTTAAGTTGACATAGTGTTTTCTTGGAGGTTTATAGGCATTTCCTATTCTTAGAAGGCTGAAACGAGACAAAATGCGCCATGTGCTTGATATGAAGTAAATACAACTTCCATCATTTCCCTTGGAGATCCATTTCACCTGCTCAAATTTGCTTTTTCAACAAAAAGAAAGTGGATGCACAGACAATACAGAGGTTTTGTCCCAATATAGCAGTTCAATTAAAAAAAATATGTTTCTTCTATCACTTCCTGAAATTTGCAATTCCTGATAGTGGCATAAATATAACTATCTTTTCCTTTAGTTTGTAGACATGGACATAGTTGAATTTTTTTCAAATTGGTTTAATTTGTTTGAGCTTGAGTTTAATGAACTTGTATGAAGCATTATAGTACACAGCTATGTCACCTTGCCTTCCAATTTACTGTCTTCACAAATCACAACTTTTCAGTGTTTTGCTGAATACTCATAACATTTTATTTGAGGTTAGTTGGAGAAGATGGGGTGCCTTCCTTTCATTTAGAATGTCCTTTTCATGTGTTACATTTACTGATTATGTCAGTAAAGCAGCTCTGTGCTTGTATCCATGGATGCAGCAAACTAAAATATGCTGTTTAGCTCACAGTGGAATTAAAATGCAATTGCTACTTAACCACTGTTGTTATTGCTCATATGTAAACTACTTCAGTAGTTATCTGCGTTAAATTCTTAAATGGAGTTTAAGAAACAGAAGCTTCACGAAGAAAGAATGAGTCGGATGGATAAAGGGATAAAGTCATTTGCAACACTTTACTCTTTAAGGTAAAGACTGCAAATTATCCTTTTGTCAAGAGCCAGAATGGCTAAAACCAAATTGCTCAACAAATTGTCAAAAGAGTAAACCAGGTAATCAAGCATGTTTCTATTTTTTGAACAAAAAATTAGGACTTGAATTTTTACATGTAGGTACCTTGACATCTTTGTACTTCCTTAGCATCTTTGAAACTAAATAGACTGCGTCCTTCAGTGGCTTTCGGATGAGAAACTCTATGATTGATTTTGGTTTTCTGATAAATATTTTACAAAGTGCAGGAAAGAATTTGTAGCAACATAAGCAACTGTAAAACTTAACCAGGAAAGCTTCTCTTCAAGTCTCTTAAATGATGTAAATTGTTATCTCAATTTAGGAATAACTGCTAAGTTTTTAATCCCATAAGTGACAAAAATTGGAACAACTGATGTTTTCTATTTTGAAATGAGCAGATGGTGTTGTACATCTAAGCGTAATTGCAGTGTGGGAGGCTGTTTTGTTTTTGGATTTTTCTCAGTTAGAAACTAATACTTAGAGTTTTCTGAAGGGGGTAAAAAGGATTGTTGTCAGATTTTATTTTTATATATCTTAACATTCATTGCATAGATGCTTTTGTCTGTATAGCTAATATGGCTGGCTTTGACAGATAATGAAATTGATGCAGTTGCAAAGGAGATGAATGGAAAAAAATCCTGTGTGGGGATTTTTTATATGAGAATTTATTATTAGCTTATTTGTTCTTGAAGTATGGCTAGAGAGTGAGAATTAGGCAGTTTCTGGAAGGCTAAGCCATCCTGTAGTTAAACTGTATCACCTCACATTGACTACCTTTTGAGAGTGCTGCCTTTCTGCTTGCAGGAGTCCTCATGACAGTCATTAAACTCTAGGAACCCTCACTAGTAGAAAGGAGTAATTTATTAGTTTGATTTTTGTCTTGCTTGAGCCTTACAAGTTTTAATTGACACCAATAAAGGCTTTTTAGTTGTGACAAGGCATGAAAGAATCTGTTAACTGCTCCTTAGTGGTTTTGGAAGTTTGTAAAAAATATAAGTAGGGTCAAAGAAAGAATTCACAGTATTTGCTGAAATGTGTCATAGTGAAAATCTGAAACAGACCTAAAGTTTGAGGACTCAAGAATAATTAATTGAAGGATATCTTCAGCAGTAATATCATCAGCATGTGTGAAATGCGACTTGAAGACAGAGGTTTTAACTGGAGGCTTATTGTTGCTGTAAAATGAATGTCAGACAACCAGCAGTCCAGCTTGAAGCTACCTTGGCTCTGAATCATTCAACCTGATAGAGGTTAAGGAGAGTAAAGTATTTCTAACCCACATTGTTACTGGAGATATGGCTTTTTTGGTTTTTTTTTTCACTGTGTACAATATTGATTTATTCCCAAAATAATCACAATTGCTCCTTCTTTTAGGAGAGGATGTAAATATTGAATTTCCCTTTATTTAAGATGTAAATCTTTGGAGTTGTCAGATGACAAGTACAGTAACAGCTGGCCTAATTGTTTTAAAGTGTGTGAAGTCACTTTAGTGCTTAAGTCTTGTGGAATGTGTCCCTCTGCAGGGAAACCAAACTTGATGAAAATTATTTCAGAATCTCGGGAAAGAGTTCCTCTAAAGGGAAAAGGTGGGGGCGAAATAGCAGAAAGTTACTAATGAGGCTCATTGCTGGTCTCTGATGGTATTATAAGATAAATAAAAACACCCAAAGCAAACATCCTTAGTTTTTTAATTCCTGAATGGACAGTGCTCTGTGTTTATATTTTTAACAGTGTAGTCAGTGGAAAAGTAGTGAGTGCCACTTCCTCCTATTCTCAGATAATACGTGGTGTTCAAAGCGCCCTGCCTACTGTGGATCTATGTGCTGCATAGTCAGGAAAAGAGAACTGATGCCTATATAACACCCAAGTGCTGCACCTCTGCTTGCCGTGGAAATATAGCTCAGTTGAAAGTAATGTTAATTTCCACAGGATGAATCACCAACCAAGGAATTACACAAAATGTCGAAAGGTACAAGAAAGAGTTTCTCTATGCAGGAAGGAGATAACAGGCAAGGTATAATAATCTTGAAAATCCTTGGTGAAATGTGCAGGATGGATGTGGGTTTCTAACACAAGAAATAGGGCTACCATCAACTGAAACTTGAAGATTAGTCCAGTATCTCAATAGAAGATTGGAAGACTACAGAAGATTGCTTTAAAAATGCAGGATATTATAGTCTCAGAAATTGGAAAGTACAAGAAATAGAGTGAAAAGGAACTGCTACTGGTATCTGAACTGGTCATAACAGTCTTGAAAGGCTCACCGTATCTCCTTTAGAAACAAAGCGTACCGTAAAAGCTCACTGATTTTCAATAAGGCAAAATTCTGCATATAGCCCCTTCTAAATAAAATGCTATCAACTCAGCCTGTCATTCAATTTCTGTGGCTTTACACCTTTAGAGGACTTTTGTCAAGCTACTGAATGTTTTTTGCTATTTTAGACTTTTGCATATAGCCAATGGGTTTAAAAGTGCACAATCTGATTCTTGACTTTGCATCTTGCAGCTCTGGTATGAAGCCCTTCCCATTGCTGTACCACAGCTCTGAGATGAAGTAATCTGTACAAACTGATGCAAAATACCTGGTTACTGAATTGTAATCTATAATTGTGAATGCTTCAATCATGCTTTAAAATGGATAATTGACTAGGAAATATCTCAGTCTTTTGGCTGCCAATATTTTCTTGTGTGCCGTACATTTTTATTAGTCCCTTCTTCTTTAGGACTTTAGATAAGATAGCTGGTAATTTATCTTGTCTTCATTCTCAGAGTATTTATCTACTGAAGTAGCTGATAGTATCATTCCAAGGCTTTTCAAAAACCTGAATTGAGTCAGGGTATAAATGATATTTCACTTAAATAATTTTTAATTTTTGGGGGGCTTCAGCACTTTATTTTAAGTTAATAAATGCCAAAAAAATATTGCATAGAACGTTGTTGGTCCTACAGTCTTAGAAACATTGGCAGGGGCAAGCCCGGGGAAAATACCAGAAGGAAACCAGTTTTCTGTAAAACAGGTGACAAGAGACTTCCTTCAATGTGATTTCCTGCCTTAATGATTGCGCTGAAGGTGTTGGTACACACTAGGAAACATGGACTGATTAATGTATCTTTCCTTCAACACAGATGTCTTGAAGGACTGCCCACAACTTTTTTTTTTTTTTTTTAACAAATGGCAATTTGCAGGTATCAAGTGCCTTGTGGCTCTGAATGGCAAGAGTCCTATGCTGAAAACTGGGGGCTGCAGCTTAGGGAAGGTGGCAGGGAAGGGGTGATGCTCCCTGGCCCCAGCAGCAGGGCAGGCTGGATACCCATCCTATATTCCTACAGCTCTCAAGTACAGGGTGTGTGTCCTTGCTGCCACTGTGCACTGCACTTCACAGAGGAAATATGAACTAGCTGAAGCCAACAGCACACAGAAGTAAAAAACAGGGGTAATTGTGATGCCTAGACAGGCTTTAAAACTTCAGAAATACTTTAAGCCTTAAAGGGTATCCAAAACCTTAGCTTTTGAAACGTGGTATTGTATTGCTAATAACTGACACGCAAATGTAACAGAGCAGCATGGATTTGCCATTGTCAAGATGTGGGAAATACCGTAGTACTATGACTGGAAATACACTACAATAAGCAGAGCAAATAAATAACTATAATTTATGTTTGCTTAGCCTTCAAAATTGATTTAATGGTTCAGCCTATAGGCAACGTCTTTACATTGGTACTCCATGTAAAAGCTGAAGGTGTCAGTTCAACAGCTGGGTTCATTAAATAAAATTATTTAGAGGAAAAGCCATACATTGAGAATTGAACAAAAAACTTCAATAGTTTTAAGGTAAAATTGATTTTAAATGCCAAACTGTGTTACTGTTACATTGCAAAAAACTTCCTGAGTTCCACATGGTGAAGAATGGGGGTTCTTAGTTAAATATAAAGCTCACTTAAAATGTGTGACATGTTTCTTGTTGTTGAATTAGTAGAAGGAAAATGGCCACAGTAAATTGTGATAGGAGACATCAAGAGTAATTGCCAAAATATTTTTCTACTTTTTTTCTTAACTGCCATTTGCTCTGAGAGAAAAATACCTTTCTTGAAGAACTTCAGTGCCACTGGCTAGCTATCCTAATTTAGTGCTGCTCAATTCTTTCCTATAATGTAATTCAAGTAGAAAAGTTATAGGAAGTCAGCTCATAATTAGACAAATGCCAGAAAAAAATACTTGCCTTTATGCACCAGCTTTGAATGCTTTGAACATGTGAGGTGCACAGGAAAATATTTCCTGTGAATTAGCAAAGCAGTAAAAGGGGTGAAAAAGGGGAGTTTCTATGGATAGAGATAGGAGGAGCTGCAATGAATAAGGGGTAAGGCAGAGTCACTTTGGAACAATTGGTTAGAAAGGGTGGGAGGATCCCATAACTGATGACATTTGAGGCTAGAAATTTACCCCAAAGATGTTTGACAGCCTTCAAAAGGGATTGTTATTGATATGACTCTTGGTTTATCAGCAGTAATAGAAGCCAGACTTAACTACCTCTACTTCAATAAGAAATTTAATATGTAGTGATAACTTGAATGTGCTATTTCTGCTTCATGAGTTACCTTGTGTTGTTCAACACTTGTGCCACATTCTCAAAAGAGTGTTATGAAGGAGGCCTTTAATCAGAACTATTTTGTTTTAATGTTGCTCTTTAGTCTCATTCCTTGACAGCCAAATCCTTGCTGATGTAATTGGGAAATGTTTTAAGGCTGCTGTCTGTTCACCTAATTAAGAAAATGATTGGGTCCACAGAGGGACCCTACGTGAGGCAAATGAAAGAATTGCTCTCCTGCTGTAGAAAAACCAATTGGAATGTTTTGAGAATGTCTCTGAGATCAAAGTATATTTTTAATTTTCCTTTGTGCCTCATCTGAGCTAAACCAAAAACGAGCATAGCCCAACATACGCATTTCTATTGAATGAAATTAACCACTATGATAAGTAATATATAAAGGGGTTTGTGGGCATTCACACTGAGATATTCATCCCTCCTGTGCCTGATGAATAAAAAGGTAGCCATTGGTCTCTCAGATATATTATAGTGTGCTCACCTAAAGCTTCCTTTTTTTTGTTATTGGCTTATTTTTCAGAAGATGCTAATGATAAAATGTAATTCCACTTAATAATCTGCACACTGAAAAGGCAGGCCACAATTTAAAAGCTGAGAAATAGAGGAAAACTCAAATAGTTTAGTGAAAATTTCCAGAATTCTCATTGAATTTCTTTAAGTTCAGGGAGTACGTGCATTAGAAAAGTAAAAGATCTAATATACCATTGAATCTTACCTAGTTTAAAAAAAAACCCAAACAAACAAAAAAACCCTAAAACAACCCAAACCCAGGAAAGCCAGTAACAAAAACCTCCATCTTAATCTTATGTTTGAAAGTAATTATTTTCCCTCTTTATGTCAGAGCAGGACAAACTGTTTTTATCCATGCCAACTCAGTAAGTAGTTAAGGGAATAAAAGCATGCATGTGTCACTTTAGTGTTGGGAAGATTGACTTGGAGAAATATAAGTCACTAGTAAGAGTATTAAAGCATAAACCATGATATTTCAGAGTCCTGTATCACAAGGATAGGTCTATAAACCGACATTTTTCTAAACTTAATTGTGTGCCCAACACCCAGAGGTATAAAATAGCTATAGCATATGGGTCACGCTATGATTAGTGTCATTTCTTGAAATGCTTTAAAAAAAATCAGCAAGATCTGTGTTCCCTCTATACCATCCATCTGGATAGTAAAATTAAGCAGAAAGTTATTCAGACCTATTTCAGGACTGCGGCATTTCTCAACAAAAAGGGTATAGCTAAGGAGCATTAGGGATAATCAATATTCAGTTCATCATTAAAAAAAAAAAAAAATCCAGTCATAATGCAAACAGAATTACCTGTACTCTGTGTCATTGCAAATAAAGGTCACTTAGCTTCCAGAAACTCACTGGAAAGCTAATGCAACCATGTCTATATTCCCAGAACCTGGTTGTCCTTGTTTTTTGGCTGCCTTTAGTTTGGCTGTTCAGATGACTGAAAATGCAGAGTCAAACTTTGTAAGCAGCAGATTTCTAAGAAAGTATATTTATGTACTGTCTGGGAACCTGCTCATCCAAGAGACTGTACAGCAAAAACCTTTTGGCTCTACTTGGGTGGAATTGAAGGAAATGAATGCACAGCTTCAGTTGGTGCGAGACTGTATTGCTGCTTTGAATCATCAAAATATCACAGGACCATCACCCTACTGATGTTGCTAGAGTTTAACCTAACTCAAAAGTCTGCACTTGGGAATTGTTAGAGAACAAAAGAAACGGATTTGCAAATTTAAACCTCTCGTGAAAACACACACTTTGAGAAACATGCATATCTGACATGCTAGGAATAAGCAAGTCTTATTTTGATTTTTTTTTCTAGCTTGAACCCCTGGTGATCAGTGTTCTGTGATGAATAGGCACACTAGTCCTAAAGGAAGACCTAAGGAACTGAGAATCATTAATGAACAAAATATACTGGCAATAACCCTGCATAAAGTTTTAGGCTATTTTAGTCTTTAAAAGTGTATTTAAATATACTTTGGGGAAAGAGGAAAAAACGCAACTCTGAAAGCTTCTGTTTTGCTTTTTTGGTGATTTTATTACAAAGTACAACAAAAACCTATAAAAAAGTAAAAAAGATAGATGGGAATCTAAAGAGCAAAATATTGTCCAGGGAAAGTAGTTTCACAAGTTAGGTTCTTGCAATTTTTATCTCTGATATAGTTGGCTTAGTATCTTTTATGGTATACAATTGTTTCTTCATAATTTTAATTATAATCTGACTTTTTATGGTAGTATCACTAAAGTAATTTTTTTTTCATGAAAGCCATAAGTAATGCTCATAATAAATACTTAATGTAACCTCATAAAAAAGCTGGCATTTGCTGGTTTCGCTCTCATCCTACAGAATACAAGTGTTAAAACTGTGGTTGAATGATAATGAGAACTACATGAACTTGAATAAGAGCCTGATGGAGATGTAAAAAGAAAGTTGAATTTGAGAAAGAGTGAAAAGGCCATTCATGATTTATCATTCTGGACATAAAATGGAATTATTATTGTTAGTAAGTGGTGTGCTTAACATGATTTTCTGTACCTTTTTTCCTGTAAACTACATAATGTGTTGGTTTAGGTTGTTTATTCTGCTAAATTGTAAAGGAGACCATTCTTTAGAAATATAGTGGGCTGGAGTGACAAAATGGTGTACACCTAATAGCTAGGTAACTCTGAAACTGGGGAATTTGGACACATCAGAGACGTTACAAACTTGTGCAATATATTGGAACCAAGAGGCAATTGTGTTCAAAATTCAGCCACTTGACTTTTACATAGTATAGGAGGTCTTATTACTCATAAAATGTCTTTTGAGTCTCAGGAGCTTGAAGTAAGATGCTTGCTCTTTCGCTAATACTGGACATAAACAGCCCAAAGCAACACGGTAGTTCTATTTTATTGTGAAATATTTTAGGTAGCTTCTTAATTTCAAAATTTTTCATCCACAACACAGCTGCATTGCAGAATACAAACTGAGATCTGCAAAATGCTGCATGGTTCACAAGTCTTAGCTACAAAAAACCCTCAAACAGATCAACATGCCATCATCTTGCTTGTTGACTGGAGTTGACAGCTCTGGAATTACAGGTTGTGTCTCTTCTGTTTCAGTAGCTCTTTGTAAAATACAAGACCAAAAATAAGGTATGGACTCCTTCTCAAATAATTTCCATTTCTTTGCTCAAAATGTATAGTGCTGCAGGCTGAAAGCATCCAATACCCAGAGGTTTGTACATGGACTTGAGAAAATATTGGTGGATGAAGTAGTGTATGTGCTTAAGGCTGTAAATGCATTATCAATTCTGATCAGTCTAAATCATGCTATATACAGGGGTTTTTTATGATTATTAAAGAAATGGATGCAAGACAAAATGTCAAGTGAAACTAATACACAGGTCAGTGAATACAAAACGTTGTATTATAGGGTCTATAAATGATTTTATTTTTTCCATAGTTTCAGTTGCATACTACTTCTAGCAGTCAGTAATCAGGCAAAACCTGTGGCATGGAAATAGCAGGTGTATCAACAAGGTCAAAACAGTCTTGGGGTGGGAAGATGAAAGGGAATCAGAAGAAAGATAAGCAAATATATTAGATAAGTCTGAAATGCATCAGGGAAGTCTAAAATATTTAAATTTTGGCCCAAAATCCCTGGATCCCAAATACTGCAAATAGCAAAGTCTAAAACTGTGTGGAAGTTTAAAGGCAATAAATTCAACCTGCTATACAAAGGCAAATTTCTGAAAGAAGATCAGCAGATAACATGGAATTGCTGATCCAACAGGCAAACATAATTATCTTGTAAATATAAGCAAGATTTCTTCCTGAAGAAGAGGTTTTTGACCTCAGTGGTCATGTCTTTTGGGGCATGATCCCAAACAATATCCAAAGGACTGCTGGCTCATATGTGTGTCAGTCACTTGAGCTGGCTACTTCGCTTTAACTGGATATCCCATTTGGAGATTCAAATCAGCATAACTTTGTCTTTTTGTATCTGATAATATTTGGCATGGATTGGGTCCTTTCTCCAAAGAAAGTGCTAAACAAGGATTGCCTAGAATTTAAGCAATAAAATGATGTTGAAAGACAATGACTTGTGTAGTTGTTTCCTTTCTTGGTTTCCTTTCTTGATTTGTCTAGAAGAAGTTAAAGATATAAGCTGTCTGCCACCTTTCCCTGAAAGCAGGAGATGTGCCTCTGTTAAAACATTGGCAATATAGGACAGGAAGAAGAAATTCAGTCTAGCCTTTGTTCTGCAACATTGACATATTTTTCTTGACATTGCTGGGAGGAGATTTACATCAATCTACATGGTCATAACTACAGATAGAATTGCCTTGGCTGACTTAAAAACTCTTTGTTAAAAATTAAGTGAAGTGTAAGAAGAAATGAAGACCTGACCATAAAAATTAGAAAGAAACTGGCCTTCAGTGTGTGTAACTGAAGATTAGCTGCATCAGTGCAAGGTGTTTTCCACCTGTGCTGTGGAGAAATTCTGTGGCGAGTTACCAAAGGCTCTGTATAACTGGGCAGATCACGAGACACCTCCTGCTATTAACATAGCATTTGTGTCATGTCTAGTAATTATTTTAAACATTCAATATTCTTAAATATTCGATATTCTTAAACATTAGAGGTAAAGTGACATTAAAGTAATCAATTGCTTAGTAGAAAAAGTCACTGCTTTTGTTTTGCTAATCAAAATTTTGGAGCAGGTTCTGTCTCTCTAACCTTTACCAGTTCTACATTTCAATTGTACAAGTAACTGTAGAAAAAGGACCATGCCTTCAAAGTTAAATATATAGGGTGATAGTGTACCTGTGGTGAAATGGAATCTAAAATATAGACATATCTCTGAAACAGTTTGGGGTTGCTATGATTATTAGTAAGCTCTTGATTTACCCAGCACAGAATGCCTAAATTTTCTGCTGAAATGCACAGACACCTTCTGATAAATGATGGTATTAGAAATGAGAGAAGGGGAGGAAGCAATTTAGTCAGTTAAGCCTTCTAGGAAAAAGATACATGCTGCAAGAAATTTTGAGTGAAGGCTAATCTAAGGTGTAAAAAGGAACCCAAGCTTCTCAAATTTATCAGAAAAGAAAAAGAGTAGGACTAAGCATCCAATGTATAAGTTGAGGACTAAGAGGTCTGACTCATATTTCAAGCCTAATGAAGAAAGTTTGTATGGTTAAGTGGTAATGAAGGTCTTGAGAAGGTATATTACATAATGGTGAATACCTAGATGAAGATAAAATGTGGGAGCTTGAAGATATGCAAATGACTTTCCATTTATGGCAGTGAAATTACATTATGCACTCATTAAGTTGACTTCAGGTTACCTCTATGACAGCAAAATTAAAAATAAGAAAAATAGTCATATGCAGCACTTGAAACATCAGTAATTTAAAAGGAACAGCATTAAATAGCCTTGTAAATGTCTTAGAATATATTGTGATTTATAGCATGGGTGAATCACACTCACAAAAAATAATGCTGACCTTGCTAGCTCTCGAGCTGCTAGGAGACAAGTAGGATCTGTGACAAGTCAAAGCTTTTTTATACAATTAACTTGTTTTTCTGGCATCAGTTTTGGATATTTAGTAGAGAAGTACCTATAAATCCTACAAAGTAAGGGATGTAGTTTTTGGTGCTACCAGATGCAATAAGCAAGTGGGGAATTATGAAGCAGTTGAAATTATTTTAAAGACTTTTATTTGTGATTTTTGACCCCCTCTTAGAAGCATATTTTTCTTTTGTTAGGACTGAAGGGAATGAAACTTGAATGATTGAGATACTTTTGAAAGCTAGAAAATCTCTCAATAGTTCTATTCTGTGTATAATAGTTAGATATGAATAGATATCTTTTATTTTCTTTTGAGGAAAAATATAGGGAGGAGGAGCACAGGTCACTCTGTTTACTAGTGAAGCAGATTGTTTCTTCCTAAATGCACACTGAACTAGAAGGAAGAAGAGCTGTCTAGGAACAGTCAGAATGGGACACACAATATTAGAATTGGATAAATTGCTGTAGTACTGAGCAGGCATACTTTCTTTTTTAGCTACCTGAATGAGTCATTATCTCACTTCAAAAGATGCTTCCTGATAGGAAGCATCAGGCTGCTTCCTGTTTGCCCTGTTAGGGGATATCTCCATGTTTCAATACCTGTTCTAAATACAGCATGGATTCAACAGGCACTCAGCTGCAAGCCTTGTGGAGAGGTAAAGCTGGAAGATGAAGATGTGATTATCTGTGCCATGGTTAAACATTACTTAGACACCAGCAGCAAGGCCCCAGTATGATACAGGGTCATTAAAGAAGTGATGACAAAAAGAAAGTTCAATCCATTAGTTCATTGGACAGTTCATTCCATGTACTAGGATCCTGTAAGCTGTTAACATTCGCATAGCTTGAACACCCATAGAGACAGAAGCCAAATGCTGTGTTTCAGGCTGTGGGAACCTGGAAAAAGGTATTGCCATATTGATACTCGGCTGCCTAAAAAATGTCTTCAATGGAAAGTGTTTAAAAGAAGTACAGCAGATGTCTAATCAGTATTTCTAAGACTAATGAATAGTTGGCTTTGGATAGAGAAGGTAGTTAAAAAGGAAAGTAAAAAATAACAATGTTTATCTATTTTGAAGGTATGATTTGAAGTTGTAAACTCCAGTGGAGGTCCTTGTAATCAAGAAAAGAAAGATTTAACTTGGAGGGGAATATTCTATCCTATGCTTTCTTTTGATAAAAACTGTATATACTAGTATACTAAATATACTGTGTATACTTACTATATTATGCTGAAACTTAATTCTATATTATGCTATTGCATATCATGCTACACATAGAAAAAAAAAGAAATTATTTGACAGTAGAGGCCTCTAACTATCAACTTACTTTGTACACCCAAAGTTTTATCACTAGGGTGCATATTATGTCATTAATTTCATAGCTTGTGGCAAATCAGAGGGAGGTTCATAGAAACTTAGCGCGGTTAACCATCATATGCCTTAAGATGTGCTGAAATATTTATCTACACATGCTGTATCAAAGAGCAGCAAAAAGCAAGAAAATTGGTTGGGACCAGTCCTATTAATATTGTTCAAATGGTGTACAAGTATTACATAGCACAAGCTACATGTGAGCACGCCCAGTTAGCATAATTTCTATTTGCTGCCCTTTTTGTGGGGAGAAAGTGGGAGAGAGAGAGAAGGAACCTGAATGCAATTGGAGCTGTAACTAAAAGCATTGGCTGGAATAACCCTCTGTACTTGCATACATCTTGTATGCACAACCTTACCTGTTGTTAATGGAGCATGAAACAAACTGTGACTTCAGGTATTCAAAGCAGGACGTGTTTAAATACCTGCCAGTAAAAGGAGGGTGAAATTCAAATTGATCTGGATTGATGATATCCACAGGAAACAGTGGGCTGCTTTACAATAAGATTGACTGAAAAAATGAGAGAGCAGTGACCAATGTGTGGCTGTGGTGCATTGAGCAGCTTCCTAGGATACAGAAAGAATTACTGTGGAAATTTTTGATTTTAAATCAGCAGTGAATCTGGAAAATTCAGATAGTCAAAGTGTTTTTTGGTGGTATCTCTGTAAGAGTTGCTTGTGTGAAGACTGCAGCTAGCTGAGAACTTTAACAGTTAACTTCTGCAGTATTACTTGCACTCTTGAGTCAATGTGATCTCAGTTGTGTGAATCACTGTAGGCAGCATCTAAATCAGAACTATAAATCTGAATGACCACGCAGCAAAAAGGTTTTAATCTTGCTTGGTGATCTGAGACAGTGCAATGTTCTCTGCCAAGGTCGAGTTTGCAGCAGATGAGTTGAACCTAAAACATAGACCTTATTTTAATGTTTTAAAAACTTAAGTCAGCACCTTTCTTGGCTTTGTGGTACCTCATTTTGTGTTTACCTGATGGCTGTGTGAGAAAAGTTTTGGGAAACAGAATTCTAGAAATGGTTTACTCAGCAGAGCTTCATGTGAGTAAACCAAAAGCTCTTCTGCCTCAGTGGGAGCTCAACAGGGAATTGCCCTTGCAATGTGACATTGTGGCATTTAACATCAATAAAACCGAAGAAAAATGAAAGCAAAGCATTTGCCTGATCAAGCATAGAAAGCTAGACTCCTATATTTGGGGGAAGAATATCCTTGGGGGCCAGCTACAGAATTGATGAGCCTGAAAATAAGCTTTTATCTTAGAGGATCCCTTCTCTGTGTAGAAAACAAAGTCCTTTCTCAGCATCTGCTAAGTCCTTCACAGCGTTATGGCTCTTGAGTACAAGTAAGAGGATTCAATGGTTCTTTTTGGTGGCTGGCTGTGTTCCTAAACCCCTTGAATATCAGAACCCTTTAATCAGGATGTTTCTGATGTTTAATGACCTAGTCCAAAAATGCCTCTCTTGCTAGTGCCTGTTGAGGGATCTTTTGCCATGTGTATTTCCATGAGCTGAACTACTTTTTCCATAAATTTTCATCTCTTCTGAGATAGTGAGATTATTTTCTGGTGAGGTAGGAAACATTTGGGAGATATACATTAGTTAGGTTTCTGTTAGAATCTGGAAAGCAGTCAACACACATGAGATATTTTGGAAGAGGATAGTAAAATGAAAACAAACTTTAAAATGTAAAAGATGAGAGGAATAGAGATCAGCAAAGCTAAGAAACAACAGTTGTAAAATCATTCAAGTACAGAATATAAAGGAGAGGGATTGCAGGATTAGATATCTTGAGTGGGATTTAGCATGTACTCGTCTTTGGGGTGAGGAATATGCAGATCAGTACTTCCATTGCCACATCAAGAAATCAATATTATTGCCAATTTTTAAAGCGACTTGTTACAGCTTTAATAATGAGACCAGTGGGAAAAGGTCAAACCTTTTAATGAAGCCTTAGAAATTGGTAATGAAAATGTGTGTAAAGTAAGAGCATATTGGGCCCTTTAAGTCTTAAGGCTAGCCCATTTGTCAAACAGAACAATGACAGGTTTGTCACTACAACTCCACATGTGTACCCTGCAGGAACAGGATTAAGGAAAGGAATGAGGTGAGTGTGCCAAATTCTTAATGTAACTGAGCTGACCTGTCTTGTTCTTACCAAACCATATTATTATATCTTACCATATTTGCAATTAAGGCAATACATTATTCAATTTTCCTCAAGCCTTTTAACTAGAAATTATGTTAGTTCAAATACTGAACTGGAAATAACACTATGGAGGCAACTTTGTAAGCATAGTGGGTAGACTTACATGAGATAAACTGAATTTTTAAAAAGTGATGTAGAAAACTTGAGTATGGATGAAACGTCTTCTTTAAATTTGCCACTCAAAGACACACGAGAGCTGAAGACCAGGAGAACTACTTTAACAATTAAATCTTTAAGCACATATTTGTCCTCTTGAAATTTTGAAGATTTCTAACCAAAAGGTTTAATGGCTTCCTCTAATGTCATGGAAGTTAACAAATAAGGTTCTAAGACTCAGATGAGGTCTGTAGTTATTTCACTTAACTTGAACTGAGTTTTTCTGTAGCATCATGATCTTTTTGACTCTACAAAGCAATGGCTCTTGACCACAGCTAAAAACATGCTACCTGACCTGTTATAACATTCACAAACAATCTTGTAACCCTTTGTTGTTTGGCACCTTGGACATGAAGGATAGGGACATGACAAAAATATCAGATTATAGGAAACAATTCTCATTACCATGATAGGGAAATTGGAATGCTGCCTAACAGCCCCTGTGAAGGTCATGCTGTGTATTCTGAAGCTGATCACTGGCAGAGCCTTACTAACTGCCTGGGATGCTCTGTGTGTGCTGGAGTAGGAGGATGGTGAGTGGCTCAGTGGAAGGCAAGTGCCATTTTCTAAAAATAAGGAGAAGAGGAAATACCTGAATGTTGTGTCGATGTCCCACTGCTTTGGCTGACAGTGGTTAGTATTTAGAAACACAGCTGCTTGTCACTTAATCCATATAGGCTACTCTTGCTTCATGAAAACAAAACTTACTTCTCCTGGTCAATTAAAACATGTTTGTGCAGAGCACTTAAAAAAGAAACAAAAAAAAATGTCTGCTTTGTGCATGCTGTAGGTTTTACAAGGTACTGAGTGATGCAGCTCAGTGTAGAGCTATTGATGTGGTTTCCCAGAAGGCATAATGACACGACGGCGTTTTTGGCACCTCTTTGAAACAAAAGTTATGACATGCAGATGGACACTTACAGATTGGGATATAAGCAATGCAGTATTAGTTGTACTTATTACAAGAAAGTAGTGTAGGTGGTAGGTTTTGGTGATGTCTTACTGCCTTTGTACAGTGCTGGAGTCAGTTAGCAGATAGTCAGCAGTATAGCATCTCAGCTGGGAGAGACCTGCTGAGTAAAATACCAGTAGTATGTCAATGTTGCAGTATATATTTAATTCCTTGTGCTCAATGAGGGTCAGGAAAGAACAACTAGAAGCCTCAAGGGAGTAGCAAGGTTTTACTTAAGGTTATTTATTAGACACCTAAACTCAAAAAGATTGGCCAGTCAAAAAAAAAGACTAATGCAATTTCGTAGTATTTTGTCTGCTATTTCAAAGGTATGACTTCTTCCTATTCCCATACCCCTATTATGACTTTAACTTTAGGTTGTGCTGAAATGGGCAGACTTGCCTAGTCTCTTGAGATTACTGAAAAATATTTGAAAATGCTTTGTTTTCGGTCTTAAACTTTTGGTATCATAGGTGAAAAATTTGCTAATATTTTGCATTATTCTTGCACAGCTTGAAAAAAATTAAAAACTTGGATATGAGAACTATTTTTAATACTTAAGTATTAGAAGTAATGCACCACTCTTTATTCAGTTGATTTATGATGGAAGAGAAAGATAGACTATCCTCAAGGGAGGTTTAGGCTGAGTATTAGAAAAAGTTTCTTCCCCCAGAGGGTGTTTGGGCACTGGAACAGATGCCCCAGGGCAGTGGTCGCAGAACCAAGCCTGACAGAGCTCAAGAAGTGTTTGGACAATGCTCTCAGACACAGGGTCTGACTCTTGGGGATGCTGCTGTGCAGGGCCAGGATTTGGACTCGATGATCCTTGTGGAACCCTAAGTGTATTCAAGTGATCAACTCTTGGCCCTGCACAGGATAACCTCAAAGGGAAGCCCCAAAAATTACACCATGTGTCTGGGAGCACAATGGAAAATTTTGAGGAAAAGCCAGTGAAAAACCAGGGTGATGATAGAACCCATGGAAAGGCAAAGTTCAAGTTGTCTTCTGTTTGTTCTTTCAGGGCACATTATGCTCTCTCCCCAACCCTTCCACTACAAGTATACTGTTAGCTTACACAAAGCCAATAGAAAGGCAAGAAAAAAATGCTTAAATTACATTTTGTTCTGTCAGTCTGACCCTCTTCACAAAATCTGATAGATAAATGACTTCTTTTTTTTTTTCTGTCTAGAATTCTTCTAATCCCCAAATGTTGTCTTAGATAGTTTCCTGTTTAATTTAGTTCTGAAAAGTGTTCTTAAGGCATTTTTTACTGATTAGTATTATTGTACTGAGAAAAAAAGCCTACAGCTTTGACTGCAAATAAGACTTCTCTCCGTCAACAGCTTTCTGGCATAAGCAGCCATAGTAAAACTCTTTATACCTTAATTACGAGAAGGGAAGAAGGGAAAGCAGAAGAGGAACAACCCTGTCTCTCTTGGAAACAGGGAGTGTGCCTTCTGATGGAAAACATAAATAGTTTGTTGTTATTTGTTACATGTAGAACCTTCATGTGCAGTATGTGCATTAAAAATATACACTGATATGATAATGCTATGGTTGAGTTTTTATTAGAATGGAAAAAAAGCAAAGCCATTTGAAGATGTGTGTTGGTATAGCAATGACTGTGCTTAGATGCAGATATGGTTTACATAGGGATTTTCAAATCATCATGAGTGTTGCCCATCTGTGATGAACGAGGAATAAAAAGAGTTTGGTGTTGCACCCATATCTTTCGGCATACTGTATACAACAGTGATTCAATCTTTATGAAAAAGTAGCAAAGAATAGGGTTTTTTCTCTATCATTTAGCAACAGTAGATGCTCACTTTTTCTGTGATAAATGTTAAAAAAATTACAGTCTATTGGAGCCATGGAACTGCATTTTTACGTAGAATTAAACATTGATACTATCAGTTGCTGTTCTCAACAGGCTTTTTTGTTTTATTAATCTTGTCAATTCTATTTTAACTCATGAGATTTTGCAAGTGAAAACCTTGTGGAAATTTTCCTCTCTGATAGTTGAAAAGCTTTTTGAGGTTCCTTCAGATCTCTGACCTTCCTATATGCCTATGGAAAAAAAAAAAGGTATAACAGTTCTAAAATGGAAAACCAAAGTGCTGTGTGATAAAACCATCTTTTTTATTTTCAGTTACCTCTCCATTGCTTCTGAAAAGTTGGACGCATGCAGATATAAAATAACTGGTTGAAAGACAAAAACCCAAGTGCTTCTACTTGGCCAAATCATTGTGTGCTAAAGGCAAATTTCTACTATTTTGTGCATTTGAAGACTGATGGCTACAATTAAAATGCCAAAACAGCATTAACTGTAGGAATAACTGTGAAGGTGATTGTAAAATGTTTCCTTCAACTATTTACTGACATGATAGAACTTTTCTAATAAAATGATTAGGACAAAAAGAATCGGCTTTTAACAGTTGTGCTGCTAGTGGCTGAGCAGAGCAGCTGCCTTGTATAGCTGTGCAGTAAAGACAGCACCTAGAAGTGGAATTGCTGTTGCCTGTTGCAACATGGGCACTTGAACCAGAACTCTTTTCTGGTTGTTAGCTCTCTTGCAAGACGTTTGCCATTAGGCTTCAGACATTAGCAATGACACTAGATTAGTAGTGGAACACTGGGTGAGACATCTTCTTGTAATTTATCAGGATTAGAGGTGCCTTGGAAGAGGGAGAGGTTTACTAGGCTATATTCTTCCATGGTAGAGTGTTTATTGTCTTCAGCACCACCTTTCTGCGTTTGCAGGGAGCCTGGGGCTCCAGACAAGGGTCTCCAAGCTGCATCGTAAAACAACTTTTTTGTCTGGATCTGATATCTAAGTGAACTCTCCATCAAAACAAGACCCTAAACAAGACTGAAGCCTTGCTTCAGTTGAGGGCTGCACTAATTGAATAGCATGTGGAGGTTTTGGATGGAAGAAAAGAGGTGTGGATGTCTTTGACTGGGGTGTATTTCTGTAAATCTCATTCTCCATTTCCCTAAAGACTATGGGAGTTTTCACTGTTCCAATAAAATAAGGGCTGCTTGAGCTTAAGCAAGCTACAGTGCTTCTTGAGGGTAACACTAAGGCCTTCCCTCAATATTTGATATTGCAAATTATTAGTCTTTTGCATTTCTTCTTGAACTGGAAGTGCTTGCTTTCAATGCATGGAACTTTAATGATTCTTTTTAGAATTATTCTTCAAGTAGTACCCGGGGATATTTAGATTGGATAACAGGAAAAATTTCTTCACAGAAACAGTTGTCAAGCCTTGGAGCAGGCTGCTGTGGTTGAGTCACTAGCCCTGAAGGTATTCATAAGATGTGTAGATGTGGCATTTAGGCATGTGATTTGGTGGTGGAATTGACAACATTCGGTTTACAGTTGGATTTAAGGGTTTTTTTTCCCTAGCCTAATAAATGATTTTATGATTCAAAGTGCATGACCATAACGTTAAGACCAAGTAACTCTAAGTGTAATTAGCTGCTTTTCCGACATGGCTTGTCACTTCAACGGTTTGTGTGATTATGGGAGAATTGCTGCTAAGGCCAAGTTAATCCTCAAGAATGGGCATCATGCCACTGACACAGCTGGCTATAGTCCCTTTGTAGTCACTAGTAGAATAAAACAGCTGAAAAATGGGATTTGTCTGATCTTTAAAGGTGCACCTACCTTAGGATGAAATAATAAATTCCTTAGAAACACTTATATTTTTAATTTGGCTGTTAAAGAAATTTAAGTGACTATCCAAAATAGCTACCTATTATATTTACATTGTAGTTCTAAAACAGTTTGACACAATTGTAGAAATAGTGCTTACCTGGAATGCCTGTCTGATTAAAATTCATTAGGAAAATTGTTAGTTATTAAAAATATGTGTAGATATATCCTGGATGATCAGTCTGACCTCTTTGTCACCATGTTAATAGTCCTAGTAAATTGTTTCTATATACAAAGCCATTAGTGTGCAGCTAGTAATTGCTGCCTATCAGCATGTTTTAAGACTTAAGCACTAGCATTTAGAAAAAAGTTGTATTTTTGCCTTTTCTGTTCCTCTGAAGTTTTCCATGCTGGTCTAGTTTATCATGTGCACTTACAATTCTATAGTGAAACTCGTTCAAAGGATAATAATAATCTTTGTATAATAATCTTTGTGCTTCCTTTTGATGGCATTGTTAAAATAGTTTTAAGGCAAGAGACAATAAATAGTTTTAAATTATTACTAGTTTCTGCATAAAATTGACAATTAAAGCATTTACTTTGGTTGTTGGTTTTTTTTTAATCCAGTGTTCAGATCTTATAATAGTTTAGGAGTATTGAATATGTCTCTGAAGGCACGTTGTATTTTCTTTGGCTCACTTCATTCTTGCTTCTCTCATAGGAGTTCAGTTGTGAAGAATAAGCCTGTGAAGTGTTCATATACTCTTACTGATGTCTTTTCTCTAAGAATGGGTCTCAGAATAGTGTGCAGAACGGGTATTTCTTAATTTTGTGCTGGGGGGAGGGGTGCTTGGTAGAATGAATAAAGTATGGTTAAGTTGAACTTGCTATCTTGCTATCTGTAATTTCAGGGGGAAAAAAAATGTTCCTTGATAGAATTTATGGAAAAAGAAAAGCACATTCTAGTATCTTCAAAGAACAGATAAATTTGTGTTGTGAAATCACTTTGACTATTGTGTTAACATGGAACTGAAGCTCTACAATTAAATATAAAGCTTGAAGTTGCAGGGCTGTTTGGTTTTTTTTTTGTTTTTTTTTTTGTAACAACATTATTGCTTGTTGACCTGTAAATTACAGCGAGGGTAATGCAAAACACACACTTAATTTAATGGTTGTAGTCCATTAAATGATGCATAGGTGCTTCTAACACAGCCAAAGCTTTATTGTTTAAAAAGAGTTCATCTCAGATGCAACGTTTCAAGACTTGATTAAGGTAATTGTTGTAGTTGACTACATTAACTTGTTTGATGTATTGGCTTTTCATGTTTCCTTCATCTTAATAAGAAAATATTTAACTATATCAACACTGTGTCTTTGAGTAATGGGAAGGAAGACCTGCTAGCTGCAAAGTTTTCTTCTGTTGCCTGCAGCTTAATTCTGAGAAACATATGGCAGTAATCACACCAAAGGGCTTTGCTCCACCTGGCATTCTCCCCTTACTTTAGACATCTTAATATACCAAAGAGATTCAAGGAAAGGCCGGAACTTATGGTGCCTCTTGGCATGGCCTTTAGAGAGCAGGAGTGACTGGAGTGACTGTTGTGTTTCATGTGCAGTGTTTGGTTTTTTGGTAATACAGGGAAATACATTTAAGTTGGGTCACTTTTCAAGCCTGCTGACTGAAGAAAATACTCTAATTCATGCTGCTAGCATTATGGAAGAGGTGTTAAATTAGTGAGCAGATTTTGTATTTCTCTTTATATGCAGCTGTTTAACTCTAGAAAAAAAAGTCAATTTAAAAAATGCTGCTACCAAGAAAATACAATTTCTTTTGACTGGTTTTTTTTTTTTTTTTTTGTCTCAAACTAAGTGACAGACATTTGCTGCTGTGGCAGCTGGAGAAAAGCTATAAGTAGGTAAGCAATTGATACACATAAAAGCTGATAAAAGAGTTAAACTGGACTTTGGATTGTAAAATGATCTCAACTGGTAAGTGCTAGAATTAGGGTAAGATTAGAAAAGTCACCCTAACATAACAAAATAAGTTCACTGGGGTACAGCTAATGCGCCATCTTACCCAAATGGTAATAGCACCTCTACAGCATGAATATATGTGCAAGAAAAAAGAAATTCTCTCCAAACTTGTAGCAATACAGCAACTGATAGTAACTCAGTGTTTTGAAGATGGGGAGCAAATGAGGAAGAAGAGCAATTTATACTCACCACAGAAGTATTCATGATGTTCTTCAGTTGGTGTTTCTGTGTTTAGACACTTTTCCTTGAACAAGTATGTCCTGACATCATAAAGACAAATTTTACGTTCTTGAAAAGCAAAAATAGGGAAAAAAACATCCAGTGGTTTACCTGACCTTAGAGAGACGGCTTGGAAAAGAGCAGTACAAAGACCAATGGTTCTTCTGTGGTACTGTCTCCTGGCTGTGAAGTATAAATACTTTTTCAAATATTGAGTGAACTGTTATTGATAACCTAAAAATAATTGAGCTTATCAAAGTAAAATATTTTTTTAAAGGATGATTGATGTCTGGAAGATAAGTGTAACCTCAAAGAGACAAAACAAGTCTCACAGGAAAATGGCAATATTTTAGTTTTGCTGGTCTCTACCTCTTTACTGTTTATCTGATTTTAACACAGAAACCATTCCTTTCAAGTACTTTAAAGTGTTTGCTGAAAACAGAAACTGTGACTTGACACCTGCAGACATATTCAGCCTGGACCACATGACTGCTGGGCTTGGTGTTTGAAAGTCAGGCCAAGTTTGTGGTACATTTTTGGGGTCACATTGTCTTGAGGTGAAGAGCACAGTACAAGTTAACACTGATGCAGAATAGGTCTGATGCCACTTGCCACCTCTTGAAGTCATCCTGGAGATAAGGCTATAAAGGAAGCAGAATCTGATTTAAAGCAAGAAAGCACACTACGTCAGTTTTGTTACTGGTGTCAGTTCTGCTCTAAAAGCCAAACAGTGTCCGAGAAGTTCCTGCCAAAGGTTTGAATTATATGGCTGAAATCGATCAGAAATAACTGAAGGTGATTAGAGGCAAGCTCAGATGGAAACCTGAGAGAACAGTTATTCAATTTTGTTCTCTTTCCCTAAACAAGACCTGTGAGAATGCTTAGTGAAGTAAATTGGGCTGTTATGGTCTGAACACTTTTGTACTTCACTTTTTTCCCATTCTCCTTAACTTTTGCATGGGTAATACCTGTAAGGTGGGTTTGTGCAGTCATCACAGTGGAACATATGTATAGCTAGCTCCTTAAATTCTCCATCTAATCAGCCAGCTAATTGCTGAAGAAAAAATTATTTACACTCCCAGCCTTAGGCTGTATGATTTGAGCAAAGTATGAGTTCAGCTTGACTTGAAGCTTTATTTTCTGAAAAAACAAAATTTTCTTTTAATGTCTTTAGGCAATTATATGATTAGAGGACAAAAAAAATTAATGAAAAATAAAAGGGAAATAATTTTTCTGACTGCTGTGAATTAATGTAAACTATAAAGGAATAAGTTATTCTTACAGAAGGCAAACTGACCAGCAAACAAAAACATAAGCTTTATGCAATTAATTACTTGAAATAGTTCACCTACTGCTCAAAAATGCCAAAGGACTAGTTCCTAAATTTTATTCATGTTCATAATACTTGTATAACTTAAGCAAGTGGCAGTATTAATTCCCAGACTAATGACAGCAAAGCACAGTGAAACAAGGGCCTCACAAAATGCTAGAGTTCATGGTTTTTGTTGAGTTGATGTCTATTT
This sequence comes from Euphonia xanthogaster, assembly GCA_034509185.1. Classification (NCBI taxonomy): domain Eukaryota; kingdom Metazoa; phylum Chordata; class Aves; order Passeriformes; family Fringillidae; genus Euphonia; species Euphonia xanthogaster. Next base: position 103,945,628 of record JAYDZK010000113.1, read on the forward strand.
TCCCTCTGGTGTAATGTCCCTTAATTTAAAAAATGGGCAAATTCAGCATGCAGTAGAAAACCTGAACAGAAGAGACCAGACATGTAGTTTTGTTAAGTGAAAGAGATAGTTGCTAATATTTTCACTGAGCAGCCTGAAATCAGGGTTTTTCTAATGAGCCAGGCTGTTAAAGATGAAGGAAACAATTATGGATGTGCAGCCTCTAGCCCTGATTCCAATCAGCAGTACAGGACAGGTGGTCCTGTCACCCAGCTCTGCTTCACTCATTAAATGGAGTAGGCTGATGGAGCTGGCCTGTCTCACAGGCATGGGTGTACTCTGTGGTCTTGGCAAGGTGTTCCTGTGTCTGACAGCATTCTGGTTCTGAAATAGGTATTTAGAGAATATATAAGCTGTGGTGTTCACTATAAGACTTTCAAGCTCCTTTTCTAAAATAGCCCTTATCTTATTTGATTATAAAGACATATCCAGTTGAAAATTCCATAATGGGTGTTTACTAAAAACTTTCTCAGTAGAGAAGAGGAATGCCATTTCCTAAAACATGTTTTAATATGGCAGAACAGATATGGGCAACATGTTCAGAAACCTGCTGAGTGTACCGTGTTCTTTGGGATGATGTGACACTTTAGGATGGCCACTTTCAGACGGATGAAGGCGGAGGAGATTCCCGGTTTTGCAAGGCAAGATGAACACTGGGCATAGGGAAGAAAAGAGGAGGTCAAGATTGTCAATGCTGCAGGCTGTTTTTTCTACTTAAGTCATAGAATTATAGAATGTTAAGGGATTGAAGGGGACCTTAAGGATCATCCAGTCCACATCCCCCCCCCCCTCCCCCA
>JAYDZK010000113.1:103946563-103965399 GCA_034509185.1 Euphonia xanthogaster
CAGTCTAGGAAACTTCCCTGCTACAGCTAGCTAAAAACCTTAACTAAAAGCAAAGAAGAGCTCTGTCCCTCCATCTGTCCATCTGCAGACAACACAGTCCAGGAGCAGGAATGTGGAGGAGTGAGTGCAGTCTGCAGTGTTTTGTCTGAAAACAAACTGTGCGCTTCTCCTTCCTCCTCTTCACTCTCAGTCTTCAAGGTGCAAAACTTACTTCTGGGCTAAACAGATGAATGGGGATATGAGCATCATAAAGTAACCCCAGGACAGTCAGCTTTGCAACCCCGTTTTTAAATGGGGAAATAGAATAATAGCAGCACTATAAACTAGTGTCTGACAAAGGAAAGAAAAAATATTTGGCTTCAAGAAACTGAGAAATCTATCTCAGCTTGATTAATCTATTAGAGTAAGCAGAAGGGGAGGGAAGGTTGTAGATAAAACCTACATTATTATCTTTTTCTAAAGAGTTTGATGAAGATGCTTTAATTTAACACAGGTCTATCACATAGCTGAACTCCTAGGTAGTTTTGGAGGTAATTGATATCAAGCATTGTATCCTGGAATTTATTCATACACTTTATATGAAAGTTGTTTTAACAGGAAGCAAGATAATTTTCAAAAGAGCTATTTATTTTGTTGAATATTAAACTGCAGAGCAGAATTCATTACCATCAACCTTCAGAAGAGATGTGAAGATCAGTCCTACTGCGTTGCTGCTGTTATCTTTAGAGTGGAAAAGGCTTTGTTCATTTCTGGGGAAAAGCCTGCTTTGCACTTTCTACAGGGAAACAGCTTTGGAGTTCTTACTGAAGGACTCATACTCAGCCCTGAATAATATCTCTTTATCTGTGGTCAGGATAACTAGAAAGCAGAAGCTATAAGAAAATTCTCCACCCTTAGGAGAAAACCCAGGAACAGCCTTTTATGCCTGTGTAACCAGATATGGGGCATCACACATCAATCCCTGTGCTTTAACAAGAGGGTGAGGAAGCTGCAGTGCTACTGACAACCAGTCGATAGAACAGGGAATGCTCTAAGAAATCCTCATGGGAGTCTGTCTACACAGAAATCCTGGTAGATAGGGTCTCATTCAGGCCACACTTCATTATAAAAACCGTATTAACGCAGACTTAAGCAGGCAAAAAAGTGTCATTCCTTGGCCACAGAGCTGGACAAGAGTGGCCATCAGCGTGTGCTTCTTTCTTTTTGAACAGTGGCAAGAGGGACAGCCCCCTGCCAGTTGCACACAGTATCACTATTGTCCCTGAAGCAGGACCCATTCTTTCTAACACATTTGAATGGGGTACCAGAGGGACCTTGCCCTCTGCTGCTTCAGCATGCAAAAGTCTACGCCTAGATTACCCAGACATGTCTGTAACACAGAGAGGACAAAGCAGAGGTGAGCTCTCCTCATGCCATTGTGCTCAGGTGAAGCAGGTTAGTTCAGATTAGTGACTGACAAAAGGTTTTTATTCCTTTCTACATTTGGTGTAGACACCTACTGCCAACTGATCATGGAGCAAAGAGAACAGGATGGTAGGATGAGATATTTTGTGATTGTGATTTGTGAATTTGCTTGTCAAACTCTGATCAAGCCATTCAATCCACGAAAAGAAAGAGAATTGGATCCGTAAAATCATACTGATGGAAACAGAGCCTCATGATCAAAAACATCCTGCAAAGTCAAACGCCTTGTTTGGCTTTATACATGGCTTCATACTGTTCCCCAAAGTAAATAGGTACCATCAGACATTTAACTATAATTTATTGAGAGTAGATGATCAAAACAGAGAGAGAGAGGAAAGAGTAATCTGGAGAAATGCTCTCAAAGACATTGTCAGGGCACTGCATGGGTCAAGGGCTCCCCAGGAGCCATGGGGATTTCCTTGGATCCATCCAATGGCAGGTCCTGGCAGCCAAGGCCCATCCCACCACCTCTGCCAGAAGCAGGGGTGTTGGGAGGCGCCTCTGCCAGACAGAGGGTGCTGGGGTAGCCCCATTCCTGTGTATCCTTGGGACCAGTGACAGGCTGGGATGCAGGCCTGCAGGCCTGAGACTGGGGAGTCCCTTAGCTTCAGCCCCCCAATCCCACTGTCACTTATGTCCTGTGTCTTCTATGCCTGTGCTAACTGCTTACAGTCTCCTTGTCCATTTTGGGCTGGGTTCATTCATCCCAACATCCAAACCTCTCTTCTTCAGCTCTGCACTGACTCAGCCCATCCATTTCCAAATGTCAATCATCTGTCCTCAAGATCTGTAAGAGATATAAAACCTGTTTCAACATATAGGGAAACAGCTTCTGAAACTTCCATCTTTCTCCTGTTCCTATTGCATACTGTCCTCCAATAATACCCGTTTTCCACTATTGCTAGCTGAGCCATATGGAAGCATGGTAGATCACCTCCAGATGTTCTGCTCACTTTTAAGTAACAAAATGTTACATTCTCCCAGGGAGAGTTTATTTGTTATCACCTGAACTCATTCTTTAGGCTCTCTTGCGTTAGGCTCTAACTTTACATGCAGACAAATGTGGGGTTTTGTGCTTTTTAACACACCATTTGCCCCCAGTGACAACCCTCAAATACCCCCTTGATCCAAAAGGGCTTCAGATAGTGAACTTTTCCATAAAAAGTAATTTCTTGCAATGAAGTTTTTCATTGTATCACATCCTGCCAAAAGACAGCTCGAAATGCTTCCCTTTGTAGTTTTTTAAAAAAGGTAGAGGCACAGACAACCTTGCCTACATAGGACCAGGCTCTGGAGCAGACAAGCATGGGGAGTCCATGGCTAGTTTCTGCTGCTGATGCATGCACAGGACTTCATCTTCTGGGCTGCTGGGACCCACCCTGACAGAACCCATATGACAGCTGCAGCAGTAAAGCAGTGCTCGAGCAAAACAGCAGCAGTGAGGCTGTGCCTGTGTCAGGATCACTCATTTTGCTTCCAGCTCAGGAAAAAGGACATGTCTGCTGATCCTTAAACAAGAGGTACAAGCCTGGGAGTCGTCACCATCTATCTGGCCTGCTTGCTTACAAGAATTTCAGGGTCATTACACACAGTTCCTCTTTCAGCTCAGTAAATCCCACATAGAACAGCAGATGTCATTTTAAATACTCCAGAGCTGTAGCAGGCAAACTTTATGTGCATTATGAAATTTTACTTCCTTTCCTGATGAACATTTTCCTGATGATCCTGTTTGCAATGCAGATATGTCTTTCTTTTACTAGGACAATTGAGCCTGTATATCCCAGACACCACATTTGTTGTGGTGTATTGTTGTGATACACCACAACAAATGGAGTCCCAACAGATCTCACTTCTCCCTAGGTGTACTTTATAAATGATCCATCACAAAAAATGAGTTGAAGACCCTTTTCAGATATGGTCATATATTCCTTTATCTCTTCTCAAGACATGTTTCAAGAGTTGAGGAAAGCATAATGATGTTTGAGTGACATTAATAATTCTGAGCTGTTCTGTAGTGCACTGTGCATGCACAAGGTTCCACAAATAGGATGGGACTAGAAACTCTGGTCTCTTTACTGGCCTCTCACTGTCGGAAACTAAAACAAAGCTTTAAAAAACTTGATATAAGTTTTTATTGCTGCCTTTAGAACATCCCTCTAAATTAAGAGCCTTTTAATTCAATTTTAATGCTGGAAGAATAAGGTCTGCCCTGGTCACATCTGCTCATTAAAGTAAATAAGAAAGTGTTCTGGGGGAAAAAGATGCAGAATGAGTGTCCTTCCTATGCCTTCAGTTCTGCCCATTCATTACACACCTATCAAAGTTGAGAGAGGCTCAGGCAAGCGAGTACCAGCAGCAGTTTTCACTGTGCTCACTCACCTTACCACACACCTGCAGCTCTGGCCCTGCAGGGAATTTGCAAGTAATCAGGCAGTGAAAGACTGTATAGCACAGCACACACTTGAGCCAAGAGGGATCCAGTAGTATTCACTGCTGTAGTTTGGGAAACACCTCTCCACATGGAAATGCAGTACACAGATTCTCAGGCAGTGCTCAGCTGAGCCAGAGTTCCCACACTCACTGTAGCTATGTTGCCCCCAAATGTGGATGTCCTGCAAAGACATTCAGACACCTCTGCCCCTGGGGTCTATTACTGAAAAAATTAAATGCCACTTCTTTTCTTCTGTCTGTTCAAGATGCCTTGTTCACTCTTTTTCATTTGCCTGCACAAAGATATTTATTAGCATGTCATAAAAGTTATCTGATTAAATCTGTCGTGGAAGGGCAGGAAAATCTGTGTAAGATAGCAAAAATTCTAGGTTTCAATGTCCACGTTCTTTACTCTGAATAAAGTCATGGAAAATAATTTTAAAATTCCTTTTATAGAACCTCTGCAGCTAAAGTGTTGCAAATGAAAGCTAAGCAGCATGCTAGAGAAGCCAGAGATGGATTTTGTGAATTTTCCCTGGATTCATATGTATTTTGGATAAGATTTCTTTTTTTGAAGCACTGCATGTCCAATTGCAATTGCGTAGAGAAAAATCCCAGGAATAGAAGCAAGGGTATTGCGTCAGCCAGACTCCATTATCCTTTATTCTTCTGTCATAAGGATAGGCAATGTTTTCATCTTACTGCAGGACTGCTGAATGATCATAACCACAACAGTGCTTTCTGTCTATCCCTTGCCCCCAGTTCATTGCCTCCCAAGCTATGATTTTAGCCCTTTGCTCGCATAGCCTACTTACTCAGCTTTCCTCTCCTCACTTTTTGTGCTGTCATGTGTACGCATCAGACATACATTCCTCACAAACCCACTGTGCTGCTCAACCAGGCAAGGAAGAGAAAATGCCAGAACTCTTTGGGGAGATTTTGAGGATGGGTGAAAAAAGGTCACAGGCACAGCAGAGGATCAGCAAAGAGCAGAGGATCAGCATGGAATTTGTGCTGCCAGCCTGTAATCAGATGTTTTGTCTCAGCACTCATCATATATAAGGCCTCCTAAACTTAAGGCATCACTCTGAAAAGACAGGACAATCTGGGATTCTAGGTATAACATAGCTCTGTCTTTTCTTTCATGTTAAAATTATATGTATTTATCGTCATCCTCATTTTATTTGTTTTATTCTCCACACTGGTGCTTGTGCAAAATCAATATTGAACTAAAAAAATCAAATTTTTGACCCTTTGAAAATGAAAATATTATAAACATTGTAGAGGCATTTAATAAAAGCTCACTACAGCTAAAATGATTGTACAAAAGGCTCTTCTGAGTTAAAGAAAGTGAAAAGTCAATGCATATTGCAATTGCAGGTTGTTCAGTTCATGTTTAAAGTGAAGCATTGATTGTATATTGGTTTTATTCAAAATTTTTGGGGAAAAATAATTAGTAAAAATAATAAAAATTAATATCAAGATAGTTTGTCATATTTTATTCAACAATGATGCACCAAATTCATTAAAAACTGTTCTATAGATATGTAATTTTGATTCAAAATGATGTGCTTTCCTATATATCTTACAGTAAATATTCCTCTATGCCAAGTCATCAAACTATGCATTGATGTATAGGAAAATGTACTAGTATGGAAAATTTACTTCAGGGAGATATGAGATTAATAACTTCCACTTTAAAAAGATACAAATTTCTCTTGTATATCATGGTAAACTGTAAAATAAAGTGTAATTCTGCTATTAAAAATACTAGGAATTTCTACTCACATACATATCACGTAAGAGAACACGATGGTCTTACTCGATACTCAGAAAAAGCCTCGCACACCTGTTCTGACAACACGAGTTGAAAAGAAACTGTAGATGTTCACTAATAATGTTCACTATTTACTAGTTTTCAGCAGGAATAAACAGACTTGAAAAGAGTTAACTATGCCATCTTCTTCCTAAATTCTGCCATTAGTAAAAAAGGAATAGGTGAAAGAGGATCATTTCCAAATATGAGGGAAACAATAGGCGCAGAGTTGTGCATGAAAAAAGAACAGACTTTGAGAGTAGAAGAAGAAGGAAATAGAACAGAAACATTTTCACACAACATGTAAATGTTTGGAAGTCAAATTGCACCCCCAAAATGTCCATTTAGGATCTTGCTTCATCTATGTTCTGTTTGATGTTTCTTCACTTAACTTCCTTACATCCAAGCTATGGTTTCAGAAGAATTACACTCTCAGTGAGGAAAAGCTGCTTTATAAATTGTTAATGCAATTAAAAATATTAACAGAATAAAAACATTTTAAAATCCCAGGCAGTCCAAAAATGTAGCTAGCATCAGCCAGAAAGAAGCTAGCTGGCCTCCAGAATGGTCAAGGGAGGTGATCCTTCCCCTTTGTGCAACTCTGATGAGGCCACAGCTGGAAAACTGTCTCCATTTCCGGACTCTTCAGTAAGAGACATGTATGAACATACATGAAGAGAGTTCATCAAAGGCCTACAGGGATAACTGAAAGATTGGAGCATCTTTCGTTAGAAAAATCTGACAGAGATGGGACTCCTCAGCCTAGAGAGCAGACAGCTTGGGGGGGAACTTGTCAATGAGGTAAATACCTGATGGGAGAGAAAAGAGAAGATGGAGACATTTCCAGTTGTGCCCAGTCTCTGGACCACAGACAACCAGCACAAACTGAAATGTAGGCAGTTCCCTCTGAATATCAGAAAAAAGTTTCTGCTGTGAGGATGACCAAGCCCTCACACAGGTTGTACAGGGTGGTTGTGCAGTCAACATCCTTGAAGAAAAGTTTTGACGTGGCCCTAAGCAACTGGCCCCTAGCGACCCTGCTTCAGCTGGGAGGTTGGAAAAGATCATCTCCAGCAGCTCCTTTTGTCTTCAATCATCCTTCAGTTCTTCTGTGAAAGATATTTTTAACAAAATCAATCAATTTTTCCAGATGCTATGTTTGTACACAGCAAAAAGAGAGGAAACGTGTAACTGGCAGCTCAAATACATTTCTTCATTGAAAAGTTTTTCTGTGAACATAGTGTGATTTGGTGAAAGACGAAATCCAAGGTGTAAAAAACTCTACCAAAAAATATTTTGAAATGGGAAATAGGTTTGGAAGTATTTATCTTAGAAACTACAGCAGTCTTGGTACCTATTTAATAAAAAAAATAAAACAAAAGGTATTAAAAAAATTACAGTAACTAGAAGATTTTGATTTGTCCATTAAAAAAGATCAGGTTAATAAACAAAAATTAAACATGCTTCTTTTAGTGTCTATTAGCCCTTCTCACATTTCGAAAAATGCAAGATTTTGCTGGAAGACCAATCCTGCCCTTTGATAGTGATTCACTACAATATGCTGCAAAGTTCTGCTACAAGAATGCGCTGTTATAATGTGACCTTCTTCCTGTTAAATGATGCCAAGACTTAACTAATATGCTTGTCCAAACTTTTAAATTAATCAAATCCAAGCAGATTTTTCTAATTCTGGTATAATCTTATGAGAGTGAGAGAGTTCACATGATCAAGAATTTTTCCACAGCAGTGCTCTGTGGAGTATTGCAATACATCCTCATTATCAGAAGACCAGGAGTAGGAACTTGCATGGTAAATTCTGACATGAAAAAAAAAAAATCAAAATAAAATATCTGAACTCTCCTGCAAAGCAAATTCAACTGTTTCCTAGAAGATAATTGATGACCTACCCGACCCTCCACACACATTTTTTCCATGAGATTTTTCCAAGTTATTTTCCTAAATATCACTAAATAGCAGTAGATCACATCTACTCTCTGAAAGCTATAAGCCTGAAAATCCTTTTTTCTGAAGTGATTTCTCTGTACTCTGTGCAATTTCTTTGATATATGCTATTGGATATGAAATCTGAACCAGGAGTAGTCCAACAAATAACCTAGTCCTGCAAATATGGCTTTTCCAAACCAGTGAGTTGACAGTCCAAATGCACAGTGAAAGAAAAATTAAAAAAAAAAATAAATTGAATACGAAGTTGTTTGGTTTTTTGTTGAAAGAAGAAGTCACACTATGAAAAATATAGTCTTCTAAATTTCCTCAGTTATGTGGAATCCTGAGAAAATACTTAACTTTACCAAAGCATTGTTCTTTAGAACTGCTAAATGACAAAACTTCAAAATTGATCTTTCCACCATGCTTTCTATAACCTATACCTCCCTTTCCACCCCAGCAGCATTATTTTAAGAGCCAGGCTGTCTTCATCAAGCCAAGTTCTAAACCATAATCTGAAGTTAGCAGCAACATACCCCACTGGCATATCTGTAGAATTAAGCAGAAATTTGCATGAGCTAGGTAATTATTTATTTCATGCAGGAATATCAAAATACAGATCACTGAAATTTTCTCAAGATTACTTTCAAGTAAGATTTGAAAATTACCCCAACTATGCATTGCCCTGCCGGGGATTCCATTCCTGAAATCAGTTTGTTGAACTGATGCCTTCAGAATATCTTACAGAAACAGGTAACTCTTTTTCTTTTTTGATCTACTTCATGCGCATTGTAACACATTCCATAGTACAATATTATTTCATCTTTCTACAGATAGAAAAGTATTATCAGTTTTCACATTTTGTTCCTCTGGCATCTTGAACAAACCAGCTCAGTGAGTGGTGCCTATGTGTTACTGCTCTGAGCACTGAAATAAGTGGGTTTGGGTAGAGAGGAAAAGAGTTTTTACTGCCAATCTATTTTATTTGGTTTTGCCTCCTGCTGAGCTCACACAGCACAGTGCTGGTTACATATACATAAAAACACTGTGCTGGAGAACAAGAGGAGTAAAATGGCAGGCTTCTTGAAATAATGGAGAGTATTTGTAGCCTGCAGCAGAGGCCAGTGTCAGGCAGAGGATTTTGATGTAATTTTTGCACTTTTTAGTTCCCTACCACATTTCTTCCTTGAGCTGGAAAATTCGCTGCAGAATTTCCATACCTTTCTCTTTACCTAACGTTCCCCAGGAGCAGGACAGGACTCCATCCATGGTTCGGCCATCAATACTTCTTTCCTCAGAGCACTTCCTCTAATTCAGAGGAAAACCAGTATACATTAATGGATATATCCCAGAATCTAATTAGTTCAACACATTCATGATTTATTTCATACAGTTTTCATTCACTGAGGAGTGTTTGGGTGATTCTATGCATACATAAAAGAGTAAATCATTGCAATGATGCTAGGCCAAGGCTGAGTGTGATGGCTGTAACATGTAACAGAGATCTCCTCCATATTTCTAAAATGAAAAGGTAGTGGACATAAGTAAGAGGTAAAAAAGTAGCTCAGTTTTCTGACATTTAAAACCCTGTGCATGCTTTGCAAGAAATCCATTTGGCTGCCCATTTAGGGAGAACTTTTTAGAGGTAATTATTCCACACATTCTGCCACGTTATTCCTCCCTTAGGACTCTTCAAAACACAAGTGTTGTTGCTCTTGATGCCAGCTCTAGGGGTTCAGGAGCTGTTGTCTCTACAGAAATGAGCTGTGGTTGGTATGCTGGTGTCCGTCAGCAGAAGGCCCATTAGTTCCTAGGAGAAAATTTCAGGATGTTGCTGTCATCATCAAATGGAAAAGCAGGATACTTATTTGTTGGGTGGTTTTTTATCCTCTCTCAAAGATAAGTGGAATTAATGCAAAATGATCAACTAGTATTTCCATAGAGAGAGCACAATTAAGAGACTAATTTGCTTCAACTCCCTTGTAGTTCCCCCAAAGAGTGAATAGAAATGTCCAAAGGCAGATTCTCCTCAGAAGCAGAAAAAAGAGAAAAAAAATGAGAAACTTGAAAGCCCCAGAAGCTGGAGAAGAGAGGGGTGTTGGGTGAAGATACAGAGACAAGCTCAGGTAGTGCCAGGACCTGCATGGCAATGAGGAACATGGATGGAGGAGTGTGTTCAGCACAGGCAATTGTTGGAGTTGGGCAGGGGGAAGAATCCAGACCTGAAGAAAAGGCAGACTGGAGCAATCACTACTTGGACAAATTACAGTCCTGGGAAAGCCAATAGCAAGGTGTTACACCTAAATCCAGCTGGCAAAAAGGATGGAGCAATATGCTGGGATGGTCAGAGGAAACAGCACAGATGACAGACAGCAGGGAGAGGAAGAGATGGCTGGAAAAGCTACTGTTTTGCTGTGCAAGAAGGAGGCAGACAGATACTGAAAAACCTGTAGGTTTGGATCATAATGAAGATTCGGAAATAAGGCAGCAGCGGGTTAAATCTGCCAGACACGTAACAGAAGCATTCTCCAAAGGACACTTGCACACTTTTGATGATTTGTGAGTGGCCAGGCTTATTTCACCCTTAGTTCATAAGACGGATATTTTGAACTTGCAGTGTGAATAACTGACTAAGCATTTCCAGATTTGGTCGTTAAAGCAGATCATGCTTCTTAGCTTTCTTGAATGCTATTACTTTAAGTGGATTACTAGGGACATAAATATGGAAGCATTTCTGAAGCCATAAATACCTCTAAAATGTGGAGATGAGCTTTTGAAAAGTTTGCAATCTGCCTAATTCAAACGTGGATTGTGATGCCATTGACACTGCACATTCTAGGTAGTTCAAAAATAATACTGAAACAAAGGCAATGTCAATATTATCCTCATCAATGCAAATCCTCAAAGGGACTAAGTTTTCCTGTACACTAATCCAGATGTTACTAAGTTTCTGGTTAAGCCAGCTGATGTTTTATGTAGGTTTGTGATAGACTGTCTTTGTAGTGCCAGGGGAGTTTTTGATTACCATATGGTTGGCAAGTGTGTAACAGTCATTAAACAAATACACTTTGTATTTAGTTAGCACACCTGCTGGCAATATGCTCTATATCTGTATGGCCTTTTCATTAGATTTTCTGGGACATATGTACCTCGACAACAGAAAAATCCTTGATCATTTTGGCTAGAAGGACAATGAGCAATTTGTTACAGGAAAAGTATGTTCACGAACTCTACAGACAATCATGCAACTTCTCCAACAAAGCACTAATAGCCCAACCCACAAACTGAGCACAGATGATCTAAGTGAAAACAGTAGTTCCATTACTCAGCAGCAGCAGTAGTTCTGTAACACTAATACAAGCAAATTTCTGTCTACTTCTGACTCCTGAGGCAACAGACTACAAACTCTCAAGAAAAAACCTCTGTGTGTGCTATTGACAGAAAAATACTAGCAAAGTTTGTCTGAAACAAGTAAGGAAGAAAGAGGGGGGAAATGCCATTTATTTCCTGATACATTCCTTGTTTTTATATGTGTCATTTCCCGAGGAAGGAGTGCATGCTATTTCAAACTTATTTTGTATAGTAGACAGACAGCAGGGAAATAAAACTGCAATAAACAAACTCACTTAAAGTCATAATTGAAGCTTTTCAAAAGGATGAATAAAAGAAAATAGCATTTTCTCTAACTAGAAACTGATAGAAGCTTATGAAACACAAGCTAAATTGGGAAAAGTCCTTGAGATTTGATGCAAGCTTCATTTTCCCATTCCTTGTCCTATCATGGAAAGTGCTAAAGCTTCTTTCATCACGATGAGTACACAGAAAAAGAACAAAGGATTTGGTGTTAATAACCACATAGTTTGTTGTATTTTTGGGATTTGGGAGCATCTTTATTTCTAAAAAGGGTTTGTTCCATTGTTTAGTGTACCCAGTAATACTGGTGTGAGAGCATTCTTTTGTAAATTTCCATATGTTATTTAGTCTGCCCTTTTCAGGAATTCATTTGCTGCTTACATTCATTTATGTTTCAATCACTCATTCATGTACTATAGAGTGTTATCATTCTCTTCCCACCCTCAAAGGATTGCCTTGTATAGCTAATGCAATCAATACTTCAGTCTGAGGGGATAAACTCTATCTTAGACTTCCTATTGTTTTGTGGTTGATTTGATTTTATCTCAAACTACAGACATATCAAGCAATATTTTGTCTTCTGCTCGACAGGTCTATTGCCGGAATTTTTTCTTCTTCTTCATTATTTGGACTGGAACCACAATTTGTTTTCATTTCCTAATTAGTGTTCAGTTGACCCACAGTCATGTTATAGATGTGACAAGAGTTGTATTTATTTTTTTTCTCATCCAGGCTGCAACTAATTTAAAGTGGTAATATTTCTGCCAATCAAAGACCCTGTTGATAATATTTTAGTAATAAATATTCATAATTAACTTACTGCATAAGCTGACTTCAGATGTAATTAAATTGGCTTAACTTTTCACATATGAATCAACCTGCTTATACTGAATACTCACAGTCAGTTGAGTTTCAACTAAATGAGAGACAAGCAACAGAAGTGGAGCCCCCACAAAATTCTTTTGTATTGAAACCAGGAAACACTGCAACTAGGCAGACAATTTTAAAAAAATTATTTTATTCTGATGAACATACTTTCTAAGAAAAAAGCCTCTATGCTAAGTTATTGCTGGAGAATAAGGTTGCTCTTCTGAAGCACCTTCAGGAGCAATAAGATGTAGTTTCTTGTTCAAAAGCACAAGCAGTCATTTGTATTTAGTATGTCTGAGTTTTTCCTAACATGGTGAAGAGAAAACAATTGCAATAAAGCTAATTTTATTTCAGTATTCTTCAGTCCATTTTGACATGATTGTGCTTCTTCTTGTCTCCTGTCTACAAGAAGAACAGTGTGCTGCAACTCTGCAAAGAATTCTGGACAGCCTTCAGCCATTCAAGACAGAGGTACCACCCTATTCTCCATACTTTCTAAAGAATATCAGGCCTAAATAGTCTAGATGTTCACAATAAGAGATATTTTGACTCCAGATGTTTTAGGACAGATTCTTGTTTCTAAAGGATAAATGTGCAGTTGAGGGAGATCTTGTTTGTCTGTGTTTGACAAACCCATACAAACACATACAATGCATTGCCATACATTGAGGAAAGCAAGCCTTATTTGTTTGTCTAAACAGATTTTCACAGTTCTTTTTCAGATTCTATTGTCAGCAGTTCATCTTTATCAGTCGCGATAATCAGACCTAGCATGCAACTACAATAAATTCTCTTGGTCTTTACAATGAAATGATATATGTCTATCTCCAAAGCCATGAATGAACTTTGCATCTCAAGAGGGAAGGAAAGACTGGAAAGGAAACATTTGTCTTCTGAAAAATCAACATATTCAAATAACATTTCAGTTTTTGTAGCAAAATATCTGTTTTCCATTGGAATTACTAAAAGTGATACTGTAATATATAAAGGAATAATTTTCTTTCAGGTCTAAAGGCAGACTTTCAAAATCACCTACCTGCATATGCATTCATTGGTTGCAGAACCAACCAATTTATTGTTTCTGCAAATTTACCCACTATACATTTCACCTACCTTAAGAATAAGTGACAAAAGATGATGAGTTTTATCACTGTTCATCCAGACACATTTTGCCTGTATAGCCTGAGATTTGCCTCCCTACTTAAATAAACCACTTCCATGTGGGTTTATGATCCGAAGGATTTTGAGAAAACATGAACGAAAACTTCATAGAAGCACTGGCTTAGCACAGAAACTCAGCCAGATGTTAGAGCAGGTTACCTCTTCACTCATGCAAGGAGTATCACAGTGCAGCACAGGAAAGCACTGCCCATGGATTTTGGCCAGTTTTCCTCCTTTGACATCTCATTCCTGGCCTGCATAACTCCAGCACTATTCTGCTCAAGGTGCAAGAAGTATGGTGCTGTCAGCTTTGATATGTATAGACCACTAAGAAAGAAGGCCAGAGAAGGGTGAGAGTCTAGTTTAAATTAATGCAATTTGAGCTAGTGACAGTAAAAATCTAGGGTTAAGCATCTGGGCTACTTAGCTTGGCAGGCAAATTTCTAAGTCCATGTGGTCTGCAGCTTCAAAGCTGGTTCAGTCAGAGTAGCATAACAGGAACCCATCTGAATACAGCCTGTTGTAAATGCAGAACATATTTGGACCTTCAATATTAGGCTGGAATACACTATCTAATGGAAAAAAAATTCCATCATTTGCTGTCAAAATTAAGGGACAAGCATGCAGCTGGAAATAAAGAGCAACACTACCTGGTGACTTGAGCTAAGTTTGTTTTCGTTTAATTGCAGTAATAAAAATGTCGCAGGTGAGGGAGATAAAATTACTGTCCGCATTTTGGAACAAAATCTGTTAAATCAAAAATCCAGACATCTGTTCTATTACTGCTATTTCTATCTTTGAACCATGCTTTCCCTTTATAAATCAGCCAGATCAGATAAAAAAAGGAGCAACATATTTTATTCTTTCTTTGTCAGAACCTGTTAGTTCTATGACTGTGTCAAATCCTGCCATTTAGTATCTGGGTTTTTAATATATATTTAGTACATGAGTTTGATGCTTTTGTGTGAAACTGTTTTCATTTTGTGCTGTCTAGTATAATATCTGGAGTCATGCTTCAGTTGTTGTTGTGAATAAAGATTTACTGGGGAATGCTCAAATAAGGAAAGGCTGTCATGTTGCAGTGACATATCTAATGTGTGAAACAATCTTCTCCCTGTAAAAATAAAGATTTATGTAGATATAATATCTCCAATTACAGCAATTAAATGGAAAGCTATTTCAGGACATCTGCTATCCAGAGAACATCTCTCTCATTTAATGGGAATGATCATATTTTTCTTTTAAAATAATTTTCTTTTTTAATTTTTTGTCTCAAATACACATGAACTCATACAGTCTGAGTCATATTCAGACAGATTAAGTTTTGTCTAATTTTCTCTGTCTTATTAAAAAAGAAAAACAGATGTTTCTGATGATGAACCAGATGTTTCTGAATCACTTTAACCAAACCACGAAGAAGCATAAAAAGAGAGCTGACCAGTACCAAGGTGGTCTAAAGAATGCCCAAAAGTCTGGTAAGTAGTTTTGGGTGTAGCTGAGTGGAAGTCTATAGATTAACTCCTTTAGGGTCTAGAATAAATTTATGGAAACAATTCATTTACACCATAAAAAAGCTTGCCTGTTGCAGAAATTACCATTATTCTTTAGTGACTTACCTAAGAAAGTCTGCTGATGTGTAGCAGTTTGAACATTCTCATGACATAAAAGTTGTGTGAGCTTTTTCTTTTTGAGATGACTAATTAATTAAATTTAAATAGTTGAACGGTATGTGCTGAACTAAAGGAATACTTGATTGTAGAGGGGATGGAGACCTCCCATTCCAGGTCACAGACATCTGAAGTGCACTGATCCACAAGGGAATGCAACTACACTAAATGTTAGTTGATGCTTCTAAGGAATTCATTTCTTTTCAGGAAATCGTGAAAGATTTTTGCCTGGGGAATATATCTAGCATAGGAAATATGCCAGAACAAAGGAAGGCCTATCCACTGTAACCTGTACTTCATCGTCCACCAGTTCTGTCAGCCAATTTATGGCCTCTTGTTTATAGAAGATATTTTTCCCTCACGGAAGATTGTTTTTCCTCAAATGAGGAAGACTGCTTTTCAAGTGTTTGGTTCGTCCTTGTGTCACATTTTCAGCATTTTTGTTTCCTTAAACTGTACATCTTAGCCTCCAGGTTTCACACATTTTCACGAGTTCAATAAACTAAAACAATCTAATTTAGTATTCTTGGATTACACAGTTTTGAGACGACGATGTTGTTACTGTGTCTCACCCTGGGAAATAATAGAGTTTTTGTACATTTAGTGCAGCAACAGGCAAGTGTGTTCACAGGAGAGCTACAATGGCCACTTAAGGCTTTCAAGCTGGTGTTACTGCTCTGCTGGGTCTGAACCTTTGGAATCAAAACATATTTAGCAGTGTCCAAATTTGATCGTGCAAAATATGAAAAGGAAAAAACAGTATGTGCTGCACTCAGCCGTGGTATAACTACAAAAATCTCAGAAGACAATAGATAGAAAAGAAATAAAAGGAAAAAAAATAAGAGGAAAAAATAACACCCTAAATAGGTTTTACTGGCCATTAAACTTGAGGTGAGCTGTTTAGACACAGAGACTCTTGTGGGACAGTGATATGCAGCTTCTCCACAGCCTGTGGCTAGAGCTGCTAATAGATACCCAGCACACCTCTAAATCTGAAAAGCTTTGCAGTAATCCCATGAGGATCCCTTACCCTCTGCCTCAGAAATTTTCTCCATCTCATGGTGCATTTTCTTTTGCTCTATCTATTTTAAAATCAAGCAACACTGTGTTTAAATGGGTAGATACTCTGGGTAGCACATGTGAAATTAAGAACAGAGAACCTGTGGAATTATTTTAGCAACTTTGTGCAAGATGGCTGACCAAAAAAATAATCATAATAAATCAATAGATTAAGATGTACAATAAATTTAGCCCTATATCTCAATAAGGAGACAGTGATTCTAGTAGAACTAGTTAAGTGGCTCCAAAGGGCTCATGGCAGATTTTCCAGAAGACTTCAGAGAGTGAAAGAGTAGGTTTAACAAGCACTACTGGAAAAATATGACTGCCTGCTAAGGCTCATTCCCTTCTGCTTACGCCTTGTTTGCTGGGTACAGTTCTCTTCTCAGGCAATAAAGTCAACAATTTTCATACAGACCAAATGAAGAAAATCTGAAATATCAACAGGCCATCCCGATAAAAAGCAGCAGGAGGTGGATTTATATGTTCTGCCTCTGGGCTGGACACTGACGACTTACTTTCTTACAGACCTAGCCACCACCTGCAGCAGTGCTATGCATGAGTGGCTGGTACCATTCTGTGCCTTCCTGTCAGTGGTCATTACCATCACTTTCTTTCTTCATTCTTCTTCCTACATGTGGCATAACACTCAGAATACAGAATGTTTACTACTTGTTAGGACAGTTTCTGACTACTGACTTTCTTGCCTGACTCATTACTGCTGTGATCAACTTGATCTAAATCCATTGACTTTTGATAGAAAGAGAGAAAAATTGGCAATGCATTTTTATATTTGGATTTTCCAGCTTATATTTTAAAGAGAAATTTTAAAAACAGGTAAAAATGTCTATTATATATTGCAAGTTAGAAGGAGATAAATATATTGTTCAAATGTGAATTTACTCCCTTTCCTATGTCTTTGACTATATTTGTTGATTTCCTCTATTATATGTACAGAGAAATAAGTATAAAAATTTGGGATATCTAATTTTAATGAGCAGCAACAGTAAACATTAAAGCCCAAATGGCTTTTCATCATTCAGCTCTTTTTTCATTCTAGTTGGATGGAATTTTGTAACACCTGCAGTTTCATTAGCATTCTCATGTCCTTTTCCACATAAAGAGAAGGGAATGAAATTTGCCATCAAGTGTCTCACACTGGGATTGTTATATATTTAATATTTATGGCACTTTTATCTGCCTTATAAAAATATCTAAAAATGTCTTTCCAAACAAAAGCAAAAGGTACTTTGTAAGGAAATAAAAAAGTGGTGCTAAAAGGTCTGTTTGGGACAGGTGGTGTAAATCTGAATAGTTTCACTAACTCCTACATTGCTTCCAAGCTAGGAAAGAGGTTTTTACCGGTTTGAGTAAAGTACTTTTAAAGCAGCTAACTTGAGCAGCAAGTTGAAAGATTCCAGGTTTAAATGTGTTTGGGTAGTCCTTTTCCACTTACTATGCAGCCTGAGGGAAGGGGATGAAAAGCCATAAGACAGAGTACAGCAAATAAAACCAATAAAAGAAGCAGTATCTGTAGAATCATATTACACACATCTTTGGAGATCTGTAAAGCCCATGAACCACTGCAGTGGCTGGAAAGCAGCACTGAGCTGAGGCAGAGAAAGATGCCCTCTATGAAGAGAAGAAGAATAAGTTTCGATCTACTGGTTTATATGAAAAAAATTAGTTTTACTGCCATGGGTGCAGTGAAATTGTCCACTCTTTGTCTTTTTCAGCTTTTATGAGAGAGCTATGCTATAAAATGTGTCATATGAAATCTTCATAAAAAACATCTTGACATTTTATTAAAAGCTCCAGATCTGGCTTCCAAAGGAAATGTAGCCTTCCCATTCACAAAAATTTCCTCCTGGTAGCACTTATTTTGTATACACTCTTTGTCCTCTTACCACTTTTTTACCAACTCTCCATTTTTCCTTTGGAAAAATACAGTCCATGTGGTCAACATTTTAGCCACAAACATCTTGAGATGGAATAAAAATCTCTGTCAACGTTTTTAATCAACACTTGACAACATACATTTCTGCTTGGTCTCTAGCAGTAATGTTTGAAAACCTTACGAGGAAATCCCTTGACACATTCAACAGAGGCAGGGAGGACAAGAGTCAAAAGTACTTTTTTACATCTGAATGAAAGGAACACTGAGATGTTCATGTGTCTATTTTCTCCTTCTTTCATTCCTCTTATTGTTTTCCCATTTGTGGGCAAAATTATTTCAAAATTAACTGACATTTTTCCTTTCACTGTCATTGTTCCCATGGCATTAAGGAAGATTGATGTCAGCCAAAAAAAATTAAAAATCACTCATTAAGAGGTGAAAGGAGACCTGCATGGTGCCAGGCTGTACTGCATCTGTCTAGCATGAGGGTGCTGTACAATGCTCTGTGGCATCTGGCACTGGCCACTCTGAAAAAGGATGGTGGATTAGATGGATCATGGATGTAATCCACTTTGACAAGATCTATGTTCCTATGACTCAAGGAACATAATCCAATTATTCAAAGGAGTGGGCACACCATATAAAAAACCACAGACTCTTGTCTTAAGTTTTCATTTGAAGCAATATAAATGCAATATGTGTTGTATTTAAAGGCTGTGTTGATGAGACATGTTTGTTCAAATCTTATTTAAACATTTGTTTTAAGCATCAATTTGTGTCTGCTTCTGTTAGAATTTTTGCTAAAAATGGTAGAATGGCTAAAATGTTTACACCTGCCCACTCAGACTTATATGTTGTAATGTTTGATGGCCCACAATTTTAATGACAAAGTTAC
>JAYDZK010000113.1:103965413-104012265 GCA_034509185.1 Euphonia xanthogaster
CATAGAAGTACCAATTTAACTCCTGCCTTATCCTGATATTTTTAAAGAAGTCTAGCCCTCTACACACTTGACTCTAAAGTACAGCAAATAATCTTTGTTGTTAAGTCAGATGTTGAAAAATCCTTTTGTTTCATGTCCCTTCAGTTTTTCCTTTATTTTTTTTTTTTTGTTTGGCAGCTTCTTTTTTATTTGTTGGGGGTTTTTTTGTATGTATATATTTTTTACTATACTTATTCATTAAGGCTGCAGTCTGACCTTAGTTACTGCCTTAGTTAATGAAGAAAAATCTTTGAGCATTGAGTGGATTCTCTGGGATCTGGCAAGCCATGCAGCCCAATTACAGTTTTTCATGCAGTTTGGAAACAGAGAGGAGAGTGTATGGATTCCTGCCTGACTGCAAACTGCAACCTCAGAGAAAGCACTGAGGATCTCTGGCATCCTCAAGCCTCAAGAAATAACCAACTAAATTATCAAATGCATCTGGGTGGGAAACCAAGTTATTGGGAGAAGGTGGTGCATGGTTAGGAAAAGGAAGAAGGAAGGATAAGAAGCAATATGAGTGCATCCACTATCTTCCCTTAGAAAATAGAATTAATAGTGAAGCTCTAACTATGACTATGGGTCATTAGATCATCAGCTAGTTTAATCCTTGCAATTTTTTTAAGCACTTTAACTCAGCTGTGAATTGGTCCTTGACTTTAGTATCACTGGCTTTTTTTCTAATGCTATGTGAATGATTTGTGATTTTAGAGGCATAGAGTGGCAGACACTCATAATTATGCCCAAATACAGGTCAAATTAATTTGTGTATCTCTTTTGCACGGATTAAAAAGCTCTCCACACAGCATTCAGCTGCTCTTCTGTGCTTTCCCATACACTGCTTGCTCCAGTACTGCTTTCTCCAGGTCCATTGAAAAAAGGGAACTCAGCTGCTACAGTCAAATCCCACCTTAAAGCTCACCTTTTCAGAAATTATTGTAGGCTGGTATTCAAGTAATAACACTCACAACAAAGGCTGATTCAAGACTTTCTAAATATTTCAGCAGCAAAATAGGCATGATTAAATACGGTGCTATCAAAAAGGATTTGCCAACTTGGAATGGTGTATTTCTCACTTCTGCAGTGTCCATCTTGTAGTTATCACAGGTAATCACAAATAGTTATATAACGGCAGCACTGAGAGAAAAGGATTTACTGTTATTAAAAAGGATCTATCGTAAACTCCCCTCTGCACAGGGAAAAAATTGAACTTAAACACAAAATCAACAACTTGTTTCTGAATATCCCACATGAACCATTTGCCTAGCCAGGTATACAGAATTTATTAATCTCTGGGTCACAACTCTTTTGATGGCAGTCCCAGCAGTAATATCTAGTAATAAGGTGTTATACAATTTTTTCTAATGAATAACTGAGAAGACAGGAATCAAAACTCAGTCTCATGAACCACCTTTCCTCTTGAAACTTTCTGAACCCATTTTAAGGCACCCTTACATTTGCAAAGCATAATGTAAGATGCCTGCCTAGTGAGCAGACAAACCTGACACTATAAGGTCACAGTGGGGCATTTCCTTCACATTTCAGATTGTTACTGCTTTCAACGGACTCTGGGGTAAACCACTCAAAAATATCCATAGCATTGACTGTTCACTGCCTAAGTTTTTTACGAATAATGCACAATTGGTACTGTAGTAACAGAAAAAGCTGAGCTACAACTGATTTGAGCATCTTTTGGAGACCTACAGAAAGTCACCTAAGCAACACCAGTAATTCTACCAACAATGGCGCAAATACAGTAATAACATGACCACTGTTTCAGTTCCTGGTGTTCCATCTGCTTGATGCCATTCTTATGTACAGAATAGCAAACTGGGATATAAGAATATGATTCCTGATTGTCAGGGAAAAAAGTTGGAGTCTTCTATTAAATTCTAACCTAGTCTTCCTTAAAGCCCTGGTA
This sequence comes from Euphonia xanthogaster, assembly GCA_034509185.1. Taxonomy (NCBI): domain Eukaryota; kingdom Metazoa; phylum Chordata; class Aves; order Passeriformes; family Fringillidae; genus Euphonia; species Euphonia xanthogaster. Next base: position 103,967,374 of record JAYDZK010000113.1, read on the forward strand.
CTAAATGACTTTTCAAAGATACTGTACATGCAAACTTTGCGTTGATTTGCATCTCAAATTCATGTTCATTGATAAGGTTGCATTAATACCTATTGGTCAGAAAAAGATTGTTACCTTTGCAGTAAAAATGTTAAAACTTGATTCACAAGAAATAAATCAAACACAACACAATTAATTGATCTCTTTCTTTCTCCCCAGCCTCCTTTGACAATCATCAGTTTTATCTGAACAAGTTGATATCATACCTTCTGGATGTTCATTTTCTAAGAAAGCCTTGGCTTAGGAAGTAATAACCCTACTTCATCCTACATGGTTCCGCCACTATTCCTTTGCTTTTACACCTGTGTATCTAACAGTAAAACTTACCTTCTTTCAGCCTTCAATTTCAGGTTGATCTGTCCCTCAATATAGAAGTCAATTCATTCTTGACAGACACCTTCAATCATTTTGTACTTATAGTTCTCTAGATATGACATATGACATAGGAGACACATGAATAACTGAACATGGATTATGTATTCTTTAGACTTCCTGTAATTTATCCCTTGTTACTGGTAATAAACTACTTTGATTACATTATAATATTAATAACTTAAACTTCCTCATGATCAGTAAAAAATGCTGGTGTAACAGGAGACATACAGTAAAGAAGTGTCCTACATATCTGCTATGCCCATACCCACAGGTTTCCATTAAAAATGTTGTTTGTGGGAACCCTTCCCAACAGGTTCATGCAGGGAAGCATAGCTAGAAATACGTGCCAACAGGTACACATACACACCATGAGCAATAGTGCCTGTTTAATGTATTGCCACCTTAAATAAATTATTATAGGTACTCTAATCTAGAAACCTATACAGGGACACAGTTTTCCAGGTCCAGCATTCTGGAAAAGTCTCTAAGGGAATCCAGTCAGGAATAATCTTTTGTTTATTTGTTTTAAAACCTCATTCAGTTTTCAAATCTAACTGCTAGAGGTATTCAAGGAGACCAGCCCATTATATTTCAATATTATTATATTGTCATTATCCATTATCTTGTCACTGCTGTTTTGTTATTCAGATAATATTTATTATTCCTGCTGAAGAGCACTGAACCTTCAAGACAAAGCTAATGTTTATAGTCTGAGTGCAGAAACAAGGAAACATTTCCTAATGTAGCTTCCCCTTCTCTTTCACCATGATAAATAATTACACCATTATAAATAATTACGTCATGATAAAAAGGCTCTTCATACAACAGCTTTTTTACTTTTTTTGTTGGAAAAGTTGTTTTCAATGCACTACATGCACACAACATCAACAATTCAAAGTCAGAGTTTGACTCCTCACCCAGATTTCTCCAAGCTCTGTGGGTAATAACTTTTGCAAGAGGCAACCTCTGCTACTCAGGCATATCACTGCTGTATCTCAGGTGTATTAAAAAACCAGGCTGGTAAGAAGTTCATTCAACAGGAAACTCATCATCAAGGGGGCAAAGGAAGTCAGTATGGACACACGTGTTGCCCTTCTGAATTTGAGCTGTCCCTGATCTTGCACAGTGCATGGGCCTCGTAAAAAATCCTCCTAGTCACAGTTCTTATTCAGCTAATAACAACTCACACTTAGAAGAGCTCTAAGATGAACACCCATGGAGGCAGAAAGCAAAATGATTGGGAAAGAGAATTAAGACCCTAATTGGTACAGATTGGCACTACCTGGCACTAAGAACTGAGGCTGTCACTTGGATAAGAAGGTAAAACTACAAAGCCATTTTCCTGGGTATAACTCATAATTACATGAATGAAAATGTAAACCAGTGAGACGATTCCCAGTAACTGCAGGGTGGATCATCATGGATTCTATGGGTTACTCTTTTGATTTCCTGTGCCCTTTCCCTCTGTCCATTTCTTTCTAAGGAGCTGAGATAACGGGGTTGTAAGAGAAAAGGAAAGAAATAGAAACAGTTAAAACAGTGTGACTAAATGAACTTGGCAGCAGTCCAGAAAAGCTGATATCAGAGTGGGGAGACAGAAGGCTCTGATGGCTGCAGGCTCTGGCAGCTGAGGTGGGTCATCTATCAGCCGAACAAGACAGTTCTAATGGATGGCATATAATTAGTTCACGGCCAAAATTTTGTGGGTGGGACAAGGAAATGCTTGTGGCACTAATGCTCCGTTGTGTCTTCTGTTGCACCAGCAGCAGAGGGCTGGGGTGGACGCCAGCCAGGCGTGACCTTCCCCGAGGCTGCGGTCGGACACACTCACATAATTCTCAGCAGATGAGCACGAAGAGCAGGACTCTCATAAATTCTCATCTTTGGTGCAGTTCCATTATTAATGTTGGCAGTAAGCATCCATTTGGAGTAAAGACTAGTCCACCATAAAGCTCTTGAGAAATCTGCTCTTATGTGCCTGGCTGTCCCCTGACTGGTCAAGCAAGCCCAGGCTGGGCTTTTAAAGTTCACCAAAGAAGTTTCAGTAACAAGCACCACAAGGAAAAGGTGTGTCTATCAGAGAAACTTTTCAGCTCTCACAAGTAAAGACTTACTTAAGCACATGCTATTTTGCAATTTTGGAACTTGAAATAACTTTATGTATTGCCTTTTGTGCTTAACAAAACATATCAGCTGAATACATTCAAATTTTAGTGACGATATCACACTACATTAGTTTTTTTCCTGTTTGAAAGATAAATATGGTTGCAGCAATGGCATTTTGCTGACATTTTTATAGCCATATCTACAAAAAAAAAAAATCTGTGTTGAGCAGCTATTATCCCATGGTGGCCTAACTTTTGAGTCAGTCACAATTTGCATTGATAGGAGGCACACTTCTCCCTGTTTACAATACCTGTAAACCTACTAGCACTTCTCTATCATACCAAATCTCAGCTGTAATTATTTTGATAGGTTAGCTGCAGCCTTTGAAGACACACCTAGCTCATCTATTATCTTTTCCTCCCAACTGTAAAAGATGGATCATTTTACTCCTTAAACTGTTTTCCAAAAAGCTTATTTGCAGCAACAATCAGTTGTTTCTATGCTATATAATTTCCATAGCAACTGTGCTTACCATGAAAAACAAAGCCCTAATTGACTGAGCCATGTATGGTAACCTACTAATGTTAAAGAAAGTCATCTGCTGCAAGCAATTTTCCAAACCAATAAATCACTTCCACAACTCCTTTTAATATTTTGGGGAAGAGCATTGGCACATTGGAACTTTCCCTGTTTTTTACAGGAAACACAGCCAATGAGGCAGTATGGCTTTTCACACACTTTAATTTACAAAATATTTCATTTTCAAAATTACTCCTTAGACAATCTATGTACTAATATAATTAACTTTTAAAAAACAACTGTTTGTGGAAACTAGGATTATTCCTTGCTAATTACTAGCTTGGAAAGGAAGCTATATTAATATTAATTTCTCAGAGCAAAACTTCAGTCAATCTCTGAAGGGATTCATTGCAATTCACATTATGTCTACATCAATTCAAGCAGAAAAAAAGGACTTCTTACATCCCTAGGCTTTTTCTAATGTTCTTATTGGAGATCTCAGCTTTCAACTCCCAAAGTATAGAGGAAAGTTAATATGTGACCAGGATCACCACAGTGCATGCTTTGTCCAGCTAGGAAATTAATTAACTAATTGCATAGTAAATTTATTCATTTCTGGGAGTATCAGAAGTAAAGCATTCTTTTCCACTTTCTCAGTAACTTTCATGGCAATTTTGTTGCCTGAAGGTTCAGAGACTGTTTTGCTCTTTATAAATGAGTAGGCTGTGCATTAGGGACTAAGGATTTAGCAGGAAGAATGTTGTTAATGTAGCCAGCTCAAAGTACAGTGCAACTGAAAATGTGATGCTGTATTATATTTTGAGTATTGAGTTGTCACATTTTCCATCTCTGAAATCACCAAACTGATGGTTTGTTTCCACAACCATTAACCAACCTGATGTCTCTGTTCCTTGCTCTGGGTTCCCAATGCATGATCTCTGCCCTGTGCTGAGGTTTTTCTGCTTCACAGCAGCCTCTTTTTCCATTTCTTTTTTTTTTTCTCCCTTATCCCTGATACCAGCCACTAGCTTGATTTCAGATGCAATCTCAGAGGGAAGAGACCAGCTGCTCCTTTCTCCATCAATCCTCTGAGCTCCTCAAGCTGGTGCCAGCAGATATAGAAAGAGACATGATGATCTCCTTCAGATGTCATGAGTTGCTCCTCTGGCCCCTCAGGGCCCAGGAGGAACAGACTGCTTCTGAATTACAAGAGGTATGCAGAGGAGGAGAGGGAACTTCTCATCCCAACACATATCCCCACAGGGCAAAGGACACCTCCCCTAAGCAAAAGTGACTCAGAAGGCATAATACATAGAAAATACTGTAATTCATACCATACAGCAGCAGCAAAGGAATTATAATAATTCACTCTTCACATTAGAATCACATTTAGATTCATTGTGATATACAAGAAAAAGATGGAACCAAATGTCTGAGAAAAATTTGGTAGAGGGCAGAAGAGCCCCTTTTCAAAGCAGTCTGAAAAACTATAATAAGGTTGGTGCAGTGCTTCCCACACACTGAGACTGGGACACAGAGACTTAAGGTTTGGCACCCAAGAACCTTTCACACAGCCTCTCATGGTATTCAGTAGAAATAACTACTCGCTGCTTAAATGAAAAGCAAACAGAGCAAAATTAAAAGAAGCATTGGCTTTGATGGTTCAGATTTCAGAACTAATTTTAAGCCTCATGGGCTCCTCTCTTTTATTCATGTTGAAAAAGTTGAATTATCTTGATTGATGTGCCACCTGCAACAATCTTTACCTCTAGTGCAGGGTTTATTCCTTAAACTTTTGTTTTAAAAAAAAACCCAAATATATATATACCAAATATCCATGAAATCTATATCCTAAAATACACAGATATCCTCTATGGCAACCATTAACATCAGCTCCATTTTATTTACTTTTTTTGAAACTACTGCCACAACACATTTATTTTATGAACAGGGATGTTTGATTTGTGTACATCCAGCCAATGCCTAGGTCAATAGCAAACTCTTTTCTCCAGACTCTGACATTTGGATTTCAAAATACCAAGACATTCAAGAATTCAGTATTAATCTTCACAAACATCTGTCAGGTAACCCTTTATCCTGGTGACATATCTATCAACCTTGTGGTAGGACTAGCAGAGCGCTCCATTCTCTCTTTGTGTTTTTAGAAATTACTTTGATGTTTCAGTGCATCTGCAAAAGGAAACCTGGCTTTACCAAAGGTGTCTCATTCCCTTGCTCCGCATGTAGCTCTCTGTGCTGCACGGCTCCTGGTGGCTCCTTTTTCATGCTTGTACACCTCCCTGTGCTTGAATGGGCTGTGACAAAGAGTGCAGAGACTGTCATTTAGAGTGACATTGTTGATCTCTGACCATCTTTTTTCAGGGACAAGGTGAAGCTGGGTTTAGGCATAGAGCAAAGAGGGTGTAGGCTGCCAAGGAAGATGAGGACAAAGGGTGCAATGTGTGTGGCAAGGACAGAGCTTCTGCCTGCCCAGCCTCTGCAGCTCACTGAGAAAACAGGACAGGCACAGGAAGATCACTATGCCAAGACCTTCCTGAGCCCTCCCTTCTATGGAGGGCTCTGCTGCAGTCAGCTCGTAGAAGTTTTCAGCACAAGGAATAGCTAATATTACAAAGTGATTAGGCAGAGAGAAGCATGAAAAGACACACAGACAAAGCAGCTAAAATAATATTTGCTACGTAATGTGAAGAGTACTCCTCAGGCTTCTCTCCCTGTGAAGATTAGTAATAGAGCAAAGACAGGAAAGACATCAAAATACCTTCAACATTGTTGGGTTTTTTTACCAAAATCTTCTCTTCCTCTTACCTATTGCACATTAAATGAGTTCCCTAAAGACCTCAGTGAAAAGGAAGAGATAACTGTGAACAAGCAAGTGGGCAGAACTATTACTGTTATTTCATAAGGGCAAATGGAGACTCAAGAGTGAGGATCCATTGTTTATTGGTTTTCAGGGAAAAAAAAAACTTAACACTCTGAGCCAGAACAAGCTTTATATTATTTTGCTCTGCTTTGAGCAATGCCATCTCACTGGTTCTGTGAAATTCTAGAGGTTTCTTTTGGGAAAAGTGCAATTACTATTTCTCCCAGGGCAGGTCTAGACACACACACTCAGACATGCATGTCTACATGTACATCTAGTGCATCCACAGGTGCCACCAGACTGCTGGTAACTGCACACATATAAAACCCTAAGGGTTTGCTGCCCAAGACAAAGGATTAAGAGGATGAGATCTCCCTTGGCAAATTCACACAGCTGAAAGTTAAGGGAAGCTAGAAGCCCAGTAGGAAGAAGTATCTTGTATGCTTGACCTCTTCTTACTCTCCTCTAAGACTTCATTGAGCTTTAGAGACAGGATGAGGAATACACGCACCTTTGGTTTGATCTACTACAGCCATTCCCTTCAAGTGTTTTAATTCCACTTTTTGTCTCTGTTTCTGAGACTGTGTCAGGCTCCTCAGTGCTAAGTGGTAAAAACAAAGAAAGTAGAAAATGCTGAAGCAGCCTGTCCTCTCTTAAGGTCTCAGTTCAAGCAATTGCATCTGGAAATTTTGACCTCAGCTGTTCATATTGGTAGACTGTTGGTTAGGATTCAGGTTGCCAGTGCATAAAAGGCAGTATGGTTTATTGGCCAGCTGACACATCAGAAGCAGCATCCAAGTTATGCACCATATAACACACTTCTTGCTACTTTCCAAAGTTCAGCACACCCTTCAGCTGAATATGAAAATCAGAATTAAAACATGATCTGGGAGTTGGTAGTACCTGAGTTCTTAGTAGTAGCTGGAGAGTCAGGTTTTCTAGACTAAGTGGGCTGATTGAAAGGACAAGAGGAAACAACCTCAGGCTCTGTCAGAGGAGGTTCAGATTAGACATAAGGAAGAATTTTTTCAGTGAAGGACTATCAAGAATTGGAAAGGCAGTAGAGTCGCCATCTCTAGAAGTACTCAAGAAACAACTGGACATGGCTCTTTGTGCTGTGGTCTAGTTTATATGGTAATGTTCTGTAGGGACACAGTTTGTGGTAGTTGGGAGTGGGGCTGCACCAGAGCCTCATCCGTAATGGGCTACAGCTGTGAAAAGCAGGGGAACAGCATTGAAAGCAACGAGCCATGGAGTGCCCAGGTGCACTGACCCATCACCAAAGGGAACAGAGGGCACAGAGGTGCAATGCATGAACATGAGGGGTATACAAGATTGGGCTAAAGAACAAGAGGGGCAGGAACCTGAAGCCTTCTGATGTGATATGATGTTACTCTGTATGGGCAGACACCCGTAGCCTTCTGATGAGGTATAATGTTACTCTGTATGGGTTGAAGCTTTCTGAAATTGTACAATGACACTCTGTATATTGCAGCCATCTTAACTGCAGTGTGTGCTGTAGCACATGAGGCAACAGTGTTTGGTCAAAAGTTGGGCTCAGTGATCTTGGAGGTCTTTTCCAACCAGATTCTATGATTCTGAAGGCAGCTCTCCTACCTACAAGTAACTATTTTTTCACTTTGCAATTGACATTTTTTCCCTTGTTGTTGTGTGACTTATTTGCTGTCTTTCCCATTAGTTTCTGCTAGAACATCTTATCGCAATTTACAGATTTCAAATAACAAGTGAGCTGAGAAGTGATAGCAAGGTGTCAGCCTTCACTGTTGTCCTTTGCTGCCTTCGATGTTGAGGAATGTTTTAGCACAGATAACAGCAGAGCATTTTGGTTCACTGCAGATGCCACTTCTGCTCTGAACAGATCCCACCATTTTTTCCTCATCCACCGAACATCCATTGTGGCTGGACTAACATATAATGCTTTTCATCTCAAACAACATTTTTTCAGAACAATAATAGTATTGCCTTTTCGCTAACGGAAACTCCTCTGTCAAGCCAAAGAGAATATAAGCAACTGTGGGGTTTGATGTGAGTTTTTAATTTGTTTCCCAAAGATTTCTCATTGTTTGTTTGTTTTTTTTTATTTGTTTTCCAATGGAACTTACTGGGGATAAACTGAGATGTAAGGCATGGTCTGGTGGATGAAGTACTAAAGGCAAGGCAGTGCAACTATCTACTCAGTGCTAGATGAGAGCAATATTAGGACAATAAGATTAAACAGTTTGAGTGAGTCAAATAACCTTTCCTCATTTGCAAGAAACAGCTTTGTTCCTGTGATTCAGTTGATTGCTCAGTAAAGGTTGTGCAGCTCATTTGCTGTGGTTTTTACACCAGAAATTAATAAATGAGGCCAGAGTGTTCTGAATCTACTTGGTGACCCACTGGAAGGCAATTTTAGCTACCTGCCTACTATTTGAATGAAGGCTTGCATGACTGAAGCCTTCCAGCAACAGGGTAAGCAATGATGCATAAAGTCACTCAAGAGCATCAATCACGCCTTCAAACAGCTTGTTCCGCAGACAGTTGTGTGTCCCTCAGCACCTTCATCTTCTCAAAAAGACCCTACATAGGAAGACACTGCTGAAGTGTAGAGCTGATTTCTGCTATGAGGTGGAGAGAGGGTTGTCAGTGTGTTTTGGTTTATTTCATATACAAAATATGACTGCAAACAGGGAGAAAATGCACATATTAAACTCAGTATATGAATCCAGTATGACTTACCTGAACAATATAAAAAAAAAATTAGAAGGAAGAAAGTTTTTCAAACAAGATTCTGTCCTGTCTTCACTGACTTCTCAGAACAGAGAAAATGACAAGATTTTCAGAAGCACATCCCTTTTAGCCAGTTTTACCCAGAGATTTGACCAACCTCCATATACATTTCTTAAGACCCCAGGTATCCTGAGTATTCAATCTATGCTGCGAGTGCCCTCTGGCCTGTTTGTGTCCCTCACAAGACAAAGGTATGTGGGAGATATGGACAGGTGCCCATGCAGGTCTTTCCCTGTTCCAAACTGGGGTCCAGCAGTCCTGAATCTCTCCCCTCATTAGATGCAGCTATTTTAAGAGGACTGTGATGAAGAGAAGGGATTTGACCATGTCTGAGGAGGTTTGACAAGCTGTAATTGCTTTCTAATCTCTTAACAATACATGCTTAAAATTATGCATGGGCTTAAGTGATTTTCTGAACTTGGGCTACAGTGGAAAATCAAGCAAATGGTTTGGAAGGATGTCTTCATAGATGAGGATATTAGCTATGTAAGGTTAGAATAATCAGGCAGTGATAGATGCCTCAAGTTGTAATGCACACTTATCTCTTCTGTTTCTTACTGTTTCCCATTTAAATTTAAAAAAAATATTTATAAGGTTTCAGGGTGCTTTTCCCCTAGACAGCTTCTCCTGTAAGTGATACCAGAAAACCCTACAATGACATGCATATGCTACAGTGATACAAACCTTTTGTTTTTCTTTCTCTTGGCTACCAGACTGGGCTTTTATTTTCAGGAATGCTGTACGCTCTTTCAGATGATGATAATGTAAATTGATATATACCCTGAAAGGATAAATAGGGGTACTGACACATAGCAGCTGATTGACAGGAACTGTTTAAGTGCTGTCATATGGCTGGCATGTCACTTAGTGATCAAATTCTTCTCCTGCCAGCAAAAATTACATTGATGCCTCGTGTAGATTTTAGCCTCTCTATAGCCATATAGCTCCATTCACAGAATTTACTATGAATACCATATGTTTAAAGAGATTGGACAAAGAAATCACCTGGGCTTGGTTGACTCCTGCTCCATATTTGTGTCAGCTCTGCCTGCAGAATAATACACACCTCTACTGGTCCACAGACACATTCAGCAATTTATGTGGAAATACGCAAAGAGTGAAGTCAGTTGGGCATATCATAGCAGTACGTGGGCCCTTCCAAAACTTTTATTGATAAAGCAGATCCAGAAGATACCCTTTTAGAGACAATTTTTATCATTTAAAACCATGACTAAAAACATAATCATGACATTATATAATCAAGACATTAGTCTGCTGAGAAACTTATGTACAATATCATCATAGCTCATCATAACCGGAAGTTCACCTCTGTAAAAACAGCTTTGTAGAGCACAAATTATTACAAATGCAATTATGATTATTTTGAATTCATTGAATTGTAGGATTATAGAATGGTCTGAATTGGAAAGGACCTTAAAGATCATCTACTTCTAATTCCATTGCCATGGGCAGTGACATTTTCCACCACACCAGGTTGCTCAAAGCCCCATCCAATTTGGTCCTGAACACTTCCAGAGATGAGACATCCATGATCACTCTGGTCAACCTGTTCCACTGTCTCACCACCCCCATAGTAAAGAGTTTCTTCCTAAAATCTAGCCTAAACCTACCATCTTTCAGTTTAAAGCTATTACCCTTTGTCTAGTTGTTCTTGCACCAAAACTGTGCCTTTTTTTGAAGGATACTAAGTAGAGGTTTAGCCTAAAACAGTCCACACTCAAACCACTGCTATTAAGAAGGCTGATTTTAAACTGACTTCCTGATCATGACAAATATTTAAATACCGAGTACATACACACTCGGTCCAGGTTATCACTTCCTCCATTTAATATTGCCACATTCTGCACTAGAGGATGCTTTGTGAATTGAACAAGCTGGGACCACGAATGCAAGTTGTGCAAAGCTGCAGGCCAGTGCAAAAGAAAGGTGCCACCAACAGGAAGCAAGCATTCCTGTGCCAAGGAGAGCATGCACACCAAATGCCAGAACTGGGGATTGCACCCTCCCATCCTCTTCGTGCTCATTATTTGTCAGATGTGTGTCAGAGCCCAGCAGTCACTGTGAGAGGGAGGGAAATAAAGCGGCTAGACAAGAGACAGAGAGGCATTTGTGCGTGGCATGAGGTAGAGGAGGGCTGGTAGAGTGGTAGACAGATTGGCTGTTGTAGAGGCAGTTTCCATTCCTTAAACCATTGGCATTGAGGCAAGAGAGGTGGAAAGCCAGTGCCACACAAGGCAGAAACGCAGGGCTGTGGACGGCAGCATTCTGAAGGCATTGATGGAAGGAGGGAAGGCATGGATGTGGTGGGTCTACTTTGCATATTGGAAAAAGAAAACAGCGTTAATCAGCACACACAATGTCTGGAGATCTGAGTTTTGATGACACCAAAGGAAAAATCAGTATAGGAGAAAAAGGCATAAAGAATTTTAGCAATGGAAAGTAAGGCATCAGCATGTACAGCACAGACCAGAGGCAAATTTAGCAGAGGGCAGACTGCAGAACTGACATTTTATTACTGTCTTTTTCTTCTCACTGTGGAAATATAATATAGTAATCAGCTAATTCTTAATCTTGTCTGCTTATTAACTTTCCATCTAATTACATGATATGAAACTTGAAATTAACAGAACATTTAGATATTACAGATTTGTTTATTCAAGGTTCCCTACAGCAAGCTGCAGAGGAATTATTCAAAAATTTGAAGTGAAGCATTGATTAAGAAATCCTTAGGAAATAAAGTCATTACTCAAGGGAACAAAATCCACTTCAGGGAAGCTCTGAAGATCTGGCAGTCATCGTATTTTTTAAAATATGACTTAAATTCAATAAAGTTTTCATGAAATGAACACACCTGTTCTGGAGCAGCTGAATGCTCACAGGAAACCTTGAAAAACCTACAGCTTAGAAAGAGTTCTGCCAAATGGCCTATATTTTAGCTTTCTTCCATTTTGACACGTTGATATAAAAAGCAACATCTTTGCTTCTCAGAAGTTCATCTGTCTCTTCTCATGATGATTACCCAGATGAAGCCATACTTCTTGTGATGACAGTCATTTTACTAGAACTACAGTTGATGCTGCAAACAACAGGGAATTAGTCACAGATGCTGACAGACTCTTAAGAAGCCAAGTGTTCTCATGGAGAGGCCCCCCTGTGATGAAACCATAACAATAAAAGATCCAACACTCCTGGCAGAATGATAATGACGTAAAGAAGAGTACTTTGTGACGTTTTCCTGGAGGCATCCATTTTTGATCCTGCACGTCATACATGATTCAAAAATAGACTAGTGTGTTTTGAAAAGAATACATAAAAAATATGTTCCCAGGAAAATCTGCTTATAAAAGCCTGCTTTTGATACAGTGCTTCAACATATTAAATAGATGAGAAATAAATAATAGAGGAAAATAAGTAGTAAAATATTATTTTTCATATATAAACATGCATAATTTCAACAAAAAATAGAAAAATTGCAACCTGTTCTTTCAAAACATGTTAAGAACATTTGCCCTGTTCTTAAAAAAAAAAATAGAATGAGATTAAAACACCTGGATAGCTGCTTCTTGGGAAGGCAACCCTTGGTGCTAAACCATTAGCATCTTGGCATCCCTCCCCATCCCAGCTATTTCAGGATGATTTTCCTTCCTACCATGTTCACCACCAGCCCATTGCCAATCCCTTTCCACTTTATCTGAGTCTTCCTCCACTTCAGAAACCAAGTGCTAAGCAAGTCTAGGCCACCAAACCAGCCAGCCTGAAAACACAGCCTGGTCCTCATTGCACACAATTATCTTCTGCTTTCCTGGCAAAACAGCAGAGCAGTCTTCAAAAGAGAGGATTTCCTCCACTCCAACCATGAGTATATGACTTCCTCAACATCTTTTCCCCCTGCCCGAGCCTAATACTTCAGGCTTTCTCAGCACAACCAGCCTGATACCAGGGCTCTCTCTGCCTGCTGGGGTGATTTGTAACCCTGTGGTGCCAGGAATCCTGCCCCCCCCCCAAAGTGTCACTCCTAACTGCCTGTCTTCTCATTTAGTTCAACTTGAAGAAAATACAATACTGACATAAATAATGGTCACGTGATCAGGCCAAAGTCACACGATCAGCCAAAAAGTGAGAAGTTTTTCACAGCATCAGGGTTGCAGTCCTTCTCAGAAACAATAATAACCGCTTTACCGAGAAATAGATGCTCTCCTTCCCTAGTTGAGGCAGTAGATAAGCTCTATTGAAGTCAAAACAGTAAATGCACTTTGAAATTCTGAGAAGTACATTCACAGCAATTTCCCCAAATTGATCTCCTTTTCTAAAGCACTGCAGAGTGTTGAGATCATTGCTATTGAGCAGAAAGAGTTAAGTGTAACAGTGTTACAGAGCCCTCATTATATGCTGACAATGATGTTTTGACATGTTTTGACTTCAGTGCTCTCTTCATACTGTGGACAAATACTGAGTTGTCTGCCTATCTGCTCTGTGCTAAAAGTTCTTCTGAGGTTTTCAAATACAAAGGGTCTAAACGCACTCCGAGCAAAATCACCATTGACTTCCAGAGGCATAAGAGAAAGCTTTATAAAAGGACCATATTAGAAGATACAAAAAACCCTCTTTATGAAATATCATCCATATTCTTGAAAACTATACAGTTATTCCATAATCCAAATATGTTTAACAACAGCAGTAAAAACTATCTCATCTTACAAAACAGCTCCTCTCTTCAATTTTTGAAGTGCAGAGCTAAGTACCAAATGGTATCTGTGATGATAAATGACAAACTGAATCTGAATTTTGACCAGCAGGATGCACTCATTTTAAAACTACAGGCCTTTTTTGACTATACTGGCTCATCTGAAAAGGTAGACATCATCCATTAGGAGCTAAAATTAGACCAGCAATTTTGTGTATGGCATGAAACATAGAGATTGTTTCATCACTGCCGGATGGGTGGGACCATTAGCACACTGATCGAATTATCCCAGATTTGTAGTCTTTATTAAATAGTTCCTGAACTCAGCCTGATACAAAAGAGATCTCTTCCCTCAATGAATATGTTGCAAAGTACTCCTGCCACATGCCCTGCTGACCCAAATGAAGTCAGGGATTTCCACACTCCCAATTCAGTGCAGCTACTAGGTGGCATATGAGAGCCAGATGTCCTGACTTGCAGTCATGTCCGTGATCTGGAGAGCCCTACCCAGGGAAACTTCAGTGCTGGGCCTCTTCATCCCTTTTTGTGAGAAGCCTCAAACTTGGCACGTTACCCAGCACCAAGGACAGTGCGTATGACACCATTTTAAGATTCTGTGCATGAAAGAATAAAATCTGTTCCTCATGTAAATGTGACAATAAACAGCTTTTACAAAGTAGAAGTATATCCAGGATGACTGGTAAAAGATGGAAATAAGCTTCCATAACTCCAGACTCATGTTGTAACTGGTTTTACCTTATTGCTGGCTTTACTTTACTACTGTCTTTTCTTCCTGTAGTAGAAAAATCTCACTCTGAATTTTAGTTATCTCACTATCGCCACTAGCAACAGAAGCATATTTGGTCTGGTAATTCATTTCTGAAGCTGCTGTGGGGTAGGCATAGTAGTGATTTGTAAAGCTACTGTTTTGCCTGACCATGCTGTAACAGAAATCAATTGTTCTTCTGACAGAAGAGGTCTCAGAGGACAAAATAGTGCAAGATCTCAAATGTATCCTAGTTAACTTTTCTGTCTATGTGTCTTCAAGAGATGGCAGGAAAAATATAAATTCCATTTAAAGAAGGAAGAGGCTCACTCAAGTTATCCACAGGCGGTTATGGTTTTTACCCTATCCATCCCACAGGAACAGGGACACCATTGTATAATTCTTTAACCTGTCCTGACAGTATGGTAGGCAACTCTAAGGACTGCAATTGCACCATGCCAATAGATTGTGAACGCAAGGAAGGTTTGTAAGGAATTTTTAAACACATTTTTTCTACATCAAAGTCCCCTTTGGCTTCTGGCAGTTGGATCTTGCAAGAAAGTAGAAATGACAAGTTGTGAAAGATACTAGGAGAGAGCAGGGGCAACAAGGGGGACTGAGGTAGAGCTTCCCGTGTAAGGAGAGAGGGCGGACTTGAAGATCATCTTAGCTGAATTAAATCACACCAGCAGATGTACTCATACCTGCTGCCAGCTCCACTGAGAAGATACAGACATAAAAGATAAACCTAAATTACCTCTTATCAGGTTATGTTGCAAAGTTGAGAGGTGGCATTAGGATGATTGGAGGCTTCTCAGAGCACCACAACCCAGTGATAAAGTAGAACATTGCAAACGCAGCAAGCAAAATAGTTCTCTCATCCAAATCTAATGAATTCACTAATCACATTGCTGTAATTTTCTTTCAAGATATTGGTAGAATAAGTGGGTACCTGGGGAGCCAGTACTGCTTGTGGAATCCAGAACTTCTGCTGTTCCTTTATTGGTGTGCGTGGGAAAGTGCTTTCCCTGGATGTATTTATATGCTGGCTTTAAATACTCATATTTACTTGGGGACTCTAAATACTGTTATAAGTGGTAAATTGTCATTAGGTCATCTTCCTGATGCATCCCAGATTAAAGCTAATGTCCTTCAGGTGGGTGCTATTAAATTAGCCCACCACCACCTGACAGGTATCCTCTAATCAAAAATGTATTGTCTTCTCTGTTTAGATCAACTTTAGTTCCTTCTGGGTAGAAAGATAATCCCATGAGTAGTCCAAATGTTTTCAGATGTGTGGTGTTGTGCAGGCCAGAAACAAGCAGGAAATTACCTGTTCCCCTTAATTATAACTACAATTTATATTTGAGTAGGACTTTTATTAGGTGGTAAAACTTTGTGCTTTGCACTTTTTCTTTGCATACATAAAATTTAAATTGCCAATTTGATGCTACAACAGAGCAAGTGGTGACAACTTTCTAGGCTTTTTGGTGGTTAAAAGCCTTCTTTGGGGATGTCAACAATTCTGTTCATAAAGTGGCCAAATTTCCTCCAATGCCCAAGTAAGAGACTGCTCAAGAACACCAGGTTGATTTAAGACTGGTTGAACAAGAACTGAGATACCACAGTTTACCACAGTGAAAACTGGATTGGTTACGAAAAAACAGCTGGGCATAGGTTAATTTTTAAATTCTTTTGAATGGGTTTCTGTTATTTCTTTGTATTAGAAGAGACTGAAATGCTGAAGTGCATTTTCTTTGCAACCCATTTTGCATGTGATGGGGCCCAAGAGTTTGTATAGAATACAGGTGTCTGTATTTCCATTTCTATTTGTGGGTAACAATTTCTTGCCTCTGTATCTTAGACTTGTTTACCAAGTATTGTCAAATAACAATTCCATTTTATTATATGAGGTATTCCCTCATCTGTAGTAAGCAGACAAATATTCTGAGTTATTTTCGCAAGAATTGTCTAACCTAAGCAAGTCACATAGGAGTATTGTAGTATAAGATGCTCTTCAGACAAAAGAAACAAGCATTTTGACAATGAGTTAGTTGACAGATGTCAATTTTAAACAAGATTATCACACATTATCCCAAGAGATTGAAATTATTTTGGAGAGTGCATTCAGAATATAGATCAGTTCTCCAAAGAAAAAGGAGTTAAATGCAGCTGAAATGGAAATGGAGGATCCATGCAAGCAATATAACCAGTCTTCCATCCTTTGAAAGAGACTTGACATACCACTGCAGAAAAATATTAATAAAACCACCTAATATGTCCTCTTTGGTCAAAGCCTTTCCTCCTAAAGAATACATGAAAATAAAAGAAATTTCATAATTCTTTGAGCTGACACAAAGCTTTTCACAGCATCTATGCAAAAGTGAATCTCCAACTATATTGGAAAATTGGTATTTTAATTTTTTAACATATAACTACTTGCACACACATATCCCTACAACTCATGACAGTCCAAGTGTGTGCATATACATGAGTAAAGTAGATTGATGAAAATTTTTGACCTGTCAAGTGAGTGAAGGATATCAACCAATCTTCAATACAAAGTGCTGATTTGCTAGACATTATTCCTGAAAATTTATTTTAACTCAGAGAAAATATTTTATTTAACTGAAGCTGCGGTTTATTTTCATAAATTTTATTAGGGTCTATTCCATTACTAAGTTTTGCTTGATGTAGCCCCTCAAAATTTGCTGTGTTGCATCTTCAGTAATCCTGACCACTAAGCTACTTCTGTCATTGTTTTATTAGAGTTATGAATAATAAAGTAACACGGTTTATAAAACGCCAGAGAACGATCTTCAGAAACTCTGAAAATAAAGCACCATTTCCTCAACACCATTCCCAAACATGTAAGCAAGTAAAGAAAACAATTAATAATGGAAGTAATGAATGCTCAAGATAGCTCTTTCAAGTCAAATGAAAATGGAATACTGCACAAGGTCATCCAATTTTTCCTATCCCTAGATGACACAGCCCTGAGATAAAAACACTGAGAAGCTTGGATTAAGGTAGCCCTCTTAAGGTCTGCAGAAGGATTTTATGTTGGGATTTCTGAAGTGAGATCTGTGGCACACAGTTACTACATAGCAAAGGTTTTGCAAACTGAGGCAAGCTTCTTCCAAGAAGCATCTCAGTACTGTCCAGATTGCTGGCCTTCTTCTCTGAATTTTCAGAAACTAGCACAGAGAAAAGACAAACTGCTGATGGTATATTTGGAAATCTCTTTGACTGAAAGCATAGACTTTTCCCCTTTCTTATTCCCCATTCAGATGGCTGGTAACAGGGAAATAGCTGTCTCATTTCTTCAAGGTCCCTCAGAAGCTGGTCCAGCATGAAACAAAAGTGAATGGCCCCATTATGCTAAGGGATCATAATTTTAAAAATACCGGGGATGCTTTTCTTAGCCAGTAATTGCAAATTCAATTTTAGTACACTGAATGTCAACAGGCTTCGAGGAGCAAGCACATTGCAAGCTGGAGTTTGCCAAGTTCAAGACAATCACAAGTGCTCTTTATTTCTCTGGCCACTCAATAATATTAGACTTCATTAAAGAGGAAGGATTGCATTGCAGAAACTGAGCCCCAGAGATAGCATCCACTTACAAATACACAGTAAAACTAAACTTGCAAGCTACCATGGCAGAGTTTTAGCTGCCACCAAATACAGAGAATACCACCTGGTATTCTCATTTAATATAGCCTTCCTATTGTACTACTTATGGGATGTCAAACACGGACAGAATGAGTAAAATTAGTAATCAAAAGAAGGATTGTAAAATCAGAATTTTCAATAACACTGTTTATAGGCTCTAATCCATAGATTGTAGCATGATTTGGGTTGAAGGGACCTTAAAGGCCACCTAGTTCCAAGCCCCCTACCACAGTCAGGGGCACCTACCACTAGACCAGCTTGCTCAAACTGGTCCTTGAGTCCTCCAGGGATGGGGCATCCACAGCTTCTCTGAGTGACCTGTTCCAGCGCCTCACCACCTTCACAGTAAAGATTTTCTTCCTAAGATCTGATCCAAAGCTACCCACTGTCAGTTTAAAGAATTCTTCTCCGTCCTGTCTCTGTGTGCCCTTGGAAAACATCCCCCTCCAACTCCCACAGGACCCCTTTAGGTACTGAAAGGTGCTCCAAGGTCATCCCAGAGCCTTTTCTTCTCCAGGCTGAACAACCCCAGTTCTCCCCGTCTGTCTTCACAGGAGAGGTGCTGCTGCTCTCTGATCATCTTCATGCTTTGGACTCAACAAGGTCCACATCCTTCTTGTGTTGGGGGTCCCAGAGCTGAAGGCCTGTGTATTTTACTGTTAAAAGAATAGTATTAGCTTTAATTTCATTTTGCAGGGGACTGTAAATTTTCACCTTAGCTTCTCAGGGTGCGTTATGTGACACTCCATCCCACAGTAGTTGAAATGTTGCCATGAAATCTCACTGGTATCAAGCACACCAACACTCTGATAGAACTTAAATAAAAATGAGTGTGTAAAGAAAGCTCATAGCCCTGTGCTGCACCTGATGTGTGTTGTCACCCCCGCTGCTCACAAGGAGCCGTGCTTCCCCCACCAGAGACAATTGCTCTCATATTTCTAAACATGCTCTCATATTTCTAAACATGCATATTAATTTATGTCTAAAGCCCCCAGTCATGTCCTACCCATTTTCTCTCTTTCCCATCTTTAATTCTGAATGTGGAACAGTATTTCACATCTTTTTCTTTAAATGACAAACTTGCCATTAATTTATAAAGAAATTTTGGGTCCACTGATTTTAGTGAAAACAAAACATTGCACCTGGAATGGAGAAAACATCTAGGCTAAAGATGATTAAGTATTCATATTTGTCTCTGCCTTTCAACAGACATTCTCTCTCCCATGAGATCAGGGATCAACCTCTACTTAGGTATTTCATCATTGCCTTTGGCATTAAAACCCTACCCCCTTCAAGCACTGTCATAGTAATGCTCTTTCTATTCTAAGGAATAAAAATAACAAGGAAATGAATGATTAGACATGTTATATATGGCATTCAGTGATGGGGAAAAATGAGACTGTAAAAAAGCTGCATTATATTTATACTGGTTCCTTATGCTTACTTTTTTGTTCCAAGAATAAGATGCTTTCTCTTTTACATTCTGATCGTGCTTTGTGGCAATCATTATTCAGGGAATGAAGCATTTTAATGACTTTAAAATTAATTTAGTAGTCTCAGCCTAGCTCCCAGTGAACACGTGTCCACATAAAAAAAAAAAAAAGCCCACTAATTGGCAGTCTCATTGGTATTCACAGCACAGAAGCCAGGAACTCCATAGACTTTAAAGCCAGAAGTGACCATTGTGATCATCTAGTCTGACAGGTCATGGGACTTCTCTGAATTAATTATTGCTTCAAATCTCAATAGCTGTGATATACCTCAAGCCTGTTTTTTACTAAAACATCCAATGTCAATTTTCAGGTTTCAAGTAATGGAAAATCCACTACAATTCTCATTTAAGTTATTCTACAGGCTGATTGTACTCCCTGTTAAAAAGGAAAAAAAAAGAAAATTATAATTTAAAAAAAAAAAAAGGATATCACACAGCAAATCTCAATTTTCCTTTGAATTTCCATACTATAAACTTTAAAGTTTGTTAACATCTTACACCTTAGTTTGCTAAAGCGAAGTGTCCTACTTGCAAGTTATTAGGGTGATATGAACATCAGAACAGGAGGATGCTTTGTTTTTAACATTGTTGTTTAGCTGTCAGGTCATGTGTCCAGGAAATTGGAAATCTGTATTCAAAGCCTTCCTAATGTTGGGAACAGTGAACCCACAGTACCCATTTCCCACAATGTCCCAGTTGCAAGGCTAACCACTGCTGGAATCTGAGACCGGACTCTGGAAGTAGCCTTCTTCTGGAAGATGGGTCACTTTTTGGTCAAGGACACAGTGTTTCTGAGGGCAAAGAGAAGACACTGGACAGTTTTTTGCTTAGCATGAAGTGTGAGGCCCTTAATTCAGAGAGAGTACATTATACTACAGTATATAGCATATACATTATATAATATTAAACTTAATATTGAATAGTGGAAGAACTCAAAGAAGAGATTAAAACTCTGCACAGTCCTTTTTATCCTCTTTGCCTGCAGAGCACCGTGGTATTTTTGGTTATAATTCAGTCTATCTTATTTATAACTTCACCCCTGTATTTCCTGTGTCATACCTATTAACTCAGTACTCCTCGCTGGAGTTTACCTTACAGATCTGGTAGTCCAATATATTGCATCAGCAATTATTTTTTTGTTAAATTGTTAATGTTAGTTTGCTAATTCTTCAAAGTTAGAATATGACCAGCTAACTACTGGCACTATGATGTTGGAAAGCAGCTCCATCTTTTCAAGGAACATAATGAGACATAGCTAGCACTGCATATGCCAGCAATAGAATTAGTGGTTTTTCCAACAGATTGAGTTAATAGGGATTCACCCTAATTAAAAGCTTGAAGTTTTAATGAAAATATAAAGCCTTTCTTGGGAAAGATCTCTGCTTTGATTCACATTCAAGTCACAGTGGCAGCACAGTTCTTAAGAGACCACCAGCAGAAGTGAGGCTGTTGAACACTCCAGGAGCCCTCGAGAGGACCAAGGTATGAAGCTTATAATAAGAAGGCATAGTAGTAGGTCAAGGTCTACCAGTGGATAAATGGTGCATTTGTGCTCTAATTAAAACACTGCTGTTTCTTTCTTTTTTGGCTGTTAGAGTTTATGCGTACCTGCAGTGTTGTTAGGGTAGTAACCCTGACCTCTAGTATAGAGACAGTTTAGTCTAAGTAGATGAAACTGTATTTTATTCTATTTGCTCAACTGAAATTTAAGAGATTTTTTTAATGTTTTGTTTGAGGATTTCTATGCATAAGATCCTCTTCCCTGTAAGTTCAAAGAGAAGAAAAAGAACATTGAACAGCTGATTACTAACACACACACTGCCTTGGTGTTAAGAAATTCTTTTTAATAGGTGCTTTAATTGCTTTAAAAGCCTGGAATAAAGTTATAACCCTTTGGTTGTGGTTATGATTACTGACAGCTAAAATATACAGCTCTGGCAAAGTCCCTCTCCAGAATATAAAGCCTCTGCCTCTACCCAATACTCCACTTAATTACATTATCCTTCATTTAGATGGTGATTCTATTGCAACATCTAACTAGGAGAAGATATTGCACAGTAATGGTGAGTGGCTAGGACAGCTTCTTGATCAAGGCATTTATTGAATTACACATACTGAGGATGCAGCTGGACAGGGAAAACTTATGCTTTCACTAGGTGATGAAATTCTGCTCTGCCTTTTAATATAGACTTTTAATCCAAGTAAAGATTAAAATAAGAAATCAGGAGTATAATAGATTACATGCACTGTAAGATTTCTGCCCTGATGTTTTTATTCATAACAATATTATCTCTTATTATCTTCATGACACTTTAGGATCACTCAGTTGGCCCCACTACAGATCTACCAGTTGTCCCAATTAGGTGAAATCATCAGTACACCAGATACTAAGTGGAGCTATTAAAAGCTTCTGCTAAGCCATTACAAACTGAAAACAAACCATACTGGGGCATGTGTAAACACTAACCTTTTAAAGCCAAGTCCATCATTCTCTCCAGCAAGAGAGCGGTAATCCAGGATTTCATAAGGAATGCGGCTCTCTGGCAGTGCCTCTGCAGTGCAGGGCAGGGAGCTGGTTTGCAGTGCTGGCAGCAGAGCTGGGGGTGAGGAGCTGGCAGCACCTGCTTTGGAGCGCTGCCATGAGCGCAGCACAGCCGCGCCGGTGCCAGGCGCCACGGCTGCCCCAGGCTCCAGGGACAGCAGGGACAGCAGCCTGGCACCATCCCATGCCTGGCATCCCATGCCTGGCATATGGACTGCCCACAAAGGAGCACCCCTGGGCCCTGCTGACACAGCATGGCGTGAGGCTGGTCTTTGGGGTCCCACAGCAATTTCAGAAGGTCTTTAGGACTCCCTATTTTAATTAGGATATTAAGCCAGAATGGGCACTGAAGCCAAGGGATAATCCTGGATCAAAGCCAGGAAAGACAAACTGGATCAACCCCAATACAGGCAATCAACACAATCAGCATTGTAATTATTTTAGAATAACATGGCTTAGCAAATAGAGGTGGCTTTGAGTTCAGGAACTCATATGCTCAGCCTCAGTAGCTATGCAAAAGACCTTCCCTGCAGAACAGACCACTCTGTCCCACCTCTGGGTCTTTTCTCCCTCAGCAGCCAAGACAGCATTCCCCAATGTGCTTTACTGAAAGATAAAGCCTCCTGATCTCTGCTTGAAAAAGAAAGGTAATCCACTCCGATGTAACCAGAAAAGACCTCTCGAAAATTTCGGGGAGGAAGAAAGGAAAGAAAGAAGGAAAGAACAGCAAATTTTATGATACAATGGGAGAAGGTAATAAAGAGAATAGCTTATGAGAGGATAGCTGAGTCTTCCTAACAAAACACTTCTCAATAATTGGTTTTGGTAGCAGTGACTTCATTTTTAAACATTTGAAGGAAAACTGCACAAAAGCTTTAGAATAATGCAAGTTAGGTGTTGTCTTAGACAGCACGAGTTCTATCATCATCATAGCACAAGGATGTCATATTGCCAGAGCTTCATAGCTCCTTGATGCTTCTTGCCAGCAGCTCCTCCAGGCACTGACTGTTCCTGGTCCATACAGCAGTCATCTAGTGCCTCCCACTTCTCTTGCTCCTCTTTTTTATACCATTTGTTCTTGTTGGCTACAGGTATGGCCTGTTAAGATCAGGCCTGCTTCTAATCTTTAGTAATTGGTTCAGCTGCAACTCATTGGGGGATGAGATTACCTTCTATACCACCTTCATTTACCAATACTGTATCCCCCTACAGGTAGGATTAGCTGTTTATAGGTTAAAGGCATTTCCTTTGCCTTACTCTTGATTCAAGAAAGGTGGAAAAAATTTTATGTGCATTTGGTACCCTTTTTCAGTGACACAATCACACACACACGCACAAAGGACCATCACCTCCAAAAGCTTTTAAATAAACACTGTGCAGCCTCCTGGAAGCCCCACGTGGTTACACAGGGAAAGACATATGGCAGGGCTGCTCTTCACACTCTTAGGACAAGCATTCAGATGTGACCACTGAATTTCACTCAGCACTTTACATATATCCTCCAAGAGCCAGTTAATTGACCAAATGAAGCACTGAAGTCTAATTCCGTAATTCTGCAGGAGAGGAGAGTACATGGAAGTCTGACTACAATTGCCAAAATCTTGCTTTGAGAGACACATGGCAATCTAACCCAATTGCATGGTGACTGCCAGAAAAATTGTGTTTCTACTTTAAGCTCAGTTCCTGCTTCATCGTTGTTCCTGTCCCCATGTAGTCATTTACACCTGTGCAAAGTGAAGGGAAAGAATTACCAAGTGAGAATGAGAACAACTTATCACTCCTTTCTACACCCACAGCAAAGAGGGAGAAGCAGGCACTGAATTTATCAGGTTCAAAAGAGATTGAAAATTCAAACAAATGTTTTTATACAATTCTTTTACAAAGGAAATTAAACACAAAATTGTAGTCTAATACAACATTATCATTTTGAATTTGCCTTGAACCAGGAAATACATAATTATGCTACCCTTGGAAGCCACTGCATGGCTACATTTTGGACATTGTGAATGCTATGAACTCCATTAAAGTTCAATGAAGTAATGCATAAACAAAATTAGTTTAAATAGAAAGAAAATTTAAATTTAATTGGCTTAAATAGCATTTGTTTGAATTTACATATTTATGCACACAGATATATACACTATTCCTCTCTAAAGTTAGCACAAAATATTAATTGCAAAGGGACGGTGTTCAAACTACAGTTTCAGAAACATTAAAATACTATAGTAATAATATCAGAAAGCACTGACTTGCACAGAAATTCTCAGATATTATTCCATATCAATTCAACTGTTGCAGGAGGTTTTGTTTTCAAAATCTTTCTGTGACCACTAGACTGACCTAAAGCTTAATTATATCCTTGAATACAGTGATACAGAGCTTTGGCTTTTAAATTATTATATGAATCATAAAAATCATCAGAACTTGGAAATCACATACTGTATGAAAATAAAATCACATTTACATGAAAAAGTAATAATACTTCAAATAGGAATGTTTCATATCAAATATTTGAATCTCTGTTTGAAAATGTAAAGAAATGTGAATTTACAAGCTGCTAAGTACATTCACATTGGATCTACAAACTTTCACAAAGGCTCAGCTACATCAGGTACAGGATTACTGGAAAAGAAGCATTATAATGATGGCATCATGCAGCTATTTACTTCAGGTATTAAATGTGCTTAGATTTATTTGCAGTTTTAATTAAGTTTTCATTTTCTATGGAGCACTTTATACACATCAGAGAATGTATAATGACAGACCTTGATTTCTTTTTTCTGCTGAACACACAGCATTATTTGAGAACCAAAACCAATGGCAATAATGCAGCATGATTTAAATCTGCCTTCCAGCTTTCTTTAACAACAAAAGGAAAAAAAAATAGCTTTCTGCAAAACACTTTTTATGGATGACAGCCAATTTTTACTAATTAATTCAAATGGCCATCTCTGAGGAAGAAACATGTTTGTTGGAATTTAATGTAAAGGATCAGCCCCATACCTCTAATAAAATAAAATGTTTACTAGCATAAAATTTTCTACATTTGTACACTACTCTGTTATGCAGATTTTTTAAATTTCTGTCAAATATTATGCATGAGAAATAAAAAAATTTGAGTTTTAAATAAGGAATAAGTCTACTAAGGAAATAAGACTACCAAGCCGCACTTAAACTAAGAAAATTTATCCTGAAGTTTTTCCACTTATATGTCTTTAAATAGCGCTCAAACTGAGCCAGTACTGACACAAAAAAGATCTTTCTTTCATATTTATGTTATAGAAATTATTCAGCTCCAAAAAATAGTTTTCAGAAGTTTAATTCATATTAAGTCTAGCCGACTTACTTATTTGATCAATAGTTCCAGGAAATATGTTACTGAGAAATATAGCCAGTATCCACTCTGTCCCTGCATTATGAATCTTGTTTGACTCTTCTTAATTTTACTTTCAGAGTAAGAGCTGCCTGTCTCCTCAAACTTCTAGCAGAGATAGAGCATGATAGATGGTACTAGGAAAATAAAATTAGCCAGCTGATTTGCCCCCCAAGACAAGGGAGCAGAGGGGAAAGTGGCAGCCTGGCATCCTAAAATTGTTGGAAGGACTAAGAGATGTGCATCTTTTGATCATTTCTGTCTCAGAGGGTGGTAAGGTCTGTCAGAAGGAAGAGGGATGGATAGCTGGAGAGGAAGCCCAGGCTTCAGCCACCCTGAGACAATTTTTTGCACAGTTGAACCTCTAAGTGCTGGGGCTGGCTGGCACCATGCAGCCACGTGTCCAAAGAAGGGCTAACAGACCTAAACAGAGAGAGCTCTCTCCAAGACAGCTATACATTGCAATAAGTGAGAGTGGAAATTAATTATTTGGAACATCAATATGAACCATAACAGAGCAGAATTAAAGAGAAGCTATAAGGTGGCAGAGCATGATGAATTTATTGGAAACCCCAGGTTTCATCAGGCACTGCAGTAGAAATGAAGGACTCATAAAATGGAATGCTAACTAGCATTTTCACATAATTTTCAGTCTTCACAAATTAACATTTTACAATTACAATTTCACTTATGACTGAACAATTATGGATGTTCAGCTGTGTTTAAAGCACACACAGGAGGAAACAGCCATGTAACAGCCACTAGACTCTCAGTACCTTCTTAATGTGGAATCCCAAATGTTCTTCCAGACAGTTATAAAAACTGCGGAATTCTTTCATGCAAATGCAGAGCAACTTGTAATCAACCTGTTCTTTAACTGTGTCAAGTGTCTAAATTAGGTGCTGTCTAGATTACCATAAAAAGTACAAATCTGAAATACAACTTCCAATATGATTATCAGGCCTAAGACACCACAAAAGCCTGACAAGCAAAGCGGCATGATTCTTCATACACAATATGAAAAATAAGATTTTTCTTAGCCTTGGCTATTTGGCCAATATAACAATTTTATTAGCAGAAATGCAGTACTAGATGAAACCAGAGCTTAGCAGAAAGCAAAAATGAGAAAGTTCATAAAACAAGCCCTTTATACATATATGAGAGAATATATTCTAAAATTTTAAATTTAAAAACTAGAATGGTCTATCTGGATTCTTCTTCACCCACCTACACTGCATTGTCTATCAAATATATTGAGAATGCATGTGTGCACCCACAATTTGATCTCACAATTCTTCTAAGGTGTAAAGAAGCATTATACAGTTTTACACATCTCTGAGTTGCAGAAAAAGGGTGCAAAATACTGCAAAGGTCATGTATGGGGAAGTTAGGATGTCAACCAAAATCCAGTTTTAGCAATCTCAGTACTCACAGAGTAGAGAAACAAAATTCATTTTAATTTAATAATTTAGCAATGCCCCAAGCACTTCAGTTTTGTTAGTGTATAACTATCTATTTGTCCTCAGCTTTTGAAATTGCACGGTGCTTCTGAATTGCACTTTTTATCCTCAATGGCAGGTTCAGAAACAATTTTGTTTTAAAAGCAAACCTGAGTGTACACTTTTTCCTAAATATATGAATATTTGCTTTTTCAATTAAAATTTCAGCGGTTGAGGCATTAAGAAATACACCAGCCATTATGATAAAGTCAGAATGTCAGGAATAATGGTGGTACCGTATCTCATACTTTTCCTTTATTTTAATTCCTAAAAATGTTTTCTCATTATGTCTGAACTATTTTAAGACCCTCTTTTAATGACTGGTTTTGATCCAATGCTTTATAGTGCAGGCCTGCTTCATTTAAGAGTGTTGTGCATACCACCAGGAAATCCCCAGTATTACATCTTTATTAGAGACAAAACCAATAATCATCCTTTTCCTGCTGAAGCCTATAAAATGGAAAAATCTGGGGCATAGTAACCAGTTACACAGAGGAAATCATTTATTTGGATCTGCACCAATCACTGCAGGTGCAGCTCCATCAGAAGTCAGCATATTTGAGCTGCTTTTCCAGGGTGAAATGTAGCACTTGGTAAACAAAAGGACACATAGCCCTGTGAGTTTTACTGGGGAATCACCAGCCCAACACCACTGCAGGCCACAGCAGGAAAAGCTCAGCTTCAAGAGACATAAAAGGGGCCTGCAGCCTCACCTCACCTCACACCAGGAGATGATCTGAAGCCCTTGAATACCTCTTTTTTTTTAGAAGGAGCATGATTTTTTTTTCTCTGAAGCTGGGAAGTACAAATAGCTGCTGGAGCAGGTATGCCTGTGCATGAACAGCTATGCATGACTCTTTCATGGTCACTCCAACTCTTGCACCTACTTATCCTGTACATCCATGGCATTTTGTCCAGATATAATGCTTTAATCACTAGAAATTGCACCCATTTTTCTCTGTTACTAGAAGAATTGCCATGGGATTTCAAACCCTTACACATGCCACCTTTGCAAACAACCTCTCACCTTAACAAAGACAGGCTACTTTGCTTTAAGCATAATTTGATGTGGGCAAGACAAGAGGCTGAGATCTCTTCCCTTATTTCTAAATACTCATTTGTGCCCTGGGCAAATTTCAACACATGTTGCTAGTTTCTTGTTCCACTGAGAAACAAAATACTGATTAACTTTTCCTCTGTAGAACATATATCTGTCAGATACAGCTCTTCAGTTGTGGATTATAAGGCTTATGTTTCCTCAACAAAAAAGGCATTCTCTCCAATAAGGAGTATTCTTACAAAATCCCATTCTTTGGATATAAATAATATGTGCTCCTCTGCTCTGCATGTGCACAGAGTGGAGTGAGCTGGTCAGGGCATAAAGAGGACCACAGAGAGAACAGGAGAGACTAAGAAAAGAGATGCATAAATACAAACATGCTGGGGGGACATGAGTAATAGTTTTCCAAGGGTTTTAGCCCCATTACAGTGAGTTTTTCCTCCAAGATTTTGATAAATTCTTAACATACAAACAAAGTGTAAACAAGAACCATTGAAATCACTGGTTGGGATGAGCTGTTTCTACAGTCCTTCAAAATTATTCAGGAGCTCATGGAACTGAAGAATGACTAAGTGTCAGAAGTTTGCCAGTTTTTTTCCAGCTATGTCATATTACTTGTTCTAATAAACATACTGTTTCTTCACACACTCTCTAACATATGGACAATATGGAAGGCAATATTTAAGTTTAAAAATTTTGGAATATTGAGCAATCTTTCTCTTCAAAGCATCCTAATCACATGTAAAAATTATTAAGCATATGCTCTTTTGCTCCTATATGCAAATTACTTGCAGACTTTGTTGCTTGCAAAAATAATGCATCTGCAGACCAGAGAAATTCATGTTGGTTCTGCAATTACTTCATGTGAAAAATTCAGTCATGTTACTGTTACATATACTGTGTGCTCCCAATCACCTGAATATTCCTGCTTAGAAATCAGAGACATTACTGAGTGGGTTCCCAGGTTGTCACTGAACTGGTAAAGGCTGTGAGCAGAGAGCTGAGTGGTGTTACAACTCTGCAGCAGTGGCACAGAGTAAACGAGCTCTCCAGACATGCATACATACATTGGTATCAAACAAAGATTTAGAAGTGGATAAAGCTTCACAGATCCTAATTCTGGAGTCTAGCAAAGGAAATAATTCACTTCAACAGAGAGTGTTTCTCTATCAAGGACATCAAAGGATGTGGTTTAAATTTCATAATGTGTCTTCAGATGTTCCCTTTTTAAGCAGAAACAACAATGAATAAATTACTATGCATAGTTGAAACTATATTCCCCTTAATGACATTTTCATAACACCATTCACTTTTTATTTTTATGCTGGTCACCACAGAACTGGCATAACAGCTTTTTTTGGGAAAATCAAAACTGTGTTTTCAATGAAAATGGAATAAATTGTTCAACTTCCTCTTCCTCATCATCTAGCATCCGCTCTGTAGATAGAACATATATCTGTAGAGCAATGCTGTGCCCATTCCCTCCAGCAGCTGGAGAGCCCCTCAGGATGCTGGAGTAGGAGCTGAGAAGGGAACACACCTTACAAAGAACGGGCAAACCTTCATTTCTGACTCAAACTACATTTCTCGTGCACAGGGCATGTGTAGCACTGTCACAGTCTGACAAAGAGAAAGGAAATATTTCCCCTGGCTGAAATGGTTCAGCTTGATACTCCAACAAGTAGAGAGAAGAGGGAGCACTGAATAATGTTTGTCTTTAAAACCCACTGATATACTTCCCACTAAAAGCTCAGGAAAGAAAGAGCCACATCCCTTCCTAATCCACACAGGGCTCTATGCAACATCTTATAGGCGTCACTCTTAGGAATTTTGTGCAATTTTTACATGGTCAAAAATGATTCAAATTTTCTTTCTAAAGTAATCCACACCACTATGATTCTACAACAGACTCTTTTTCTCATTGTTATAAATTATTGCCAGGGTCCCTATTACCACCATTAGTAGTTCTCTGTATTGTATTTCTATTAAAAGCAGCAGTGCACAATTATTGCTCTCTTTATTAATTTGATGAGATTCTTCTCACCCAGACTCTTCAGATATGGCTTCAGAGAAGAATTTTCTGACAATGAGGAAATGACACATGTTGTTGGTGTTTGCTAGCAAAACCTAAGCAGGAATCTACCAGGATTGAATTCCATAGCTGCCTCTGAAACAGAGCATGTTCTGTATACTAAGTCTGCATCCCAGATAAGCTGACAAGTTGATGATGCTTGTTACATCATATTTAGTCAGCTACAACACAGCTGCTGTTACATCTGCTTTGGACTGAGGTGAGCATGGGACGGGACCTGGGTGAATTTCGTGCAGACCCAGTTTCAGTGCATGGCATCTGCTAAACAGTGTAGAGGAAAACAAAAGCCAGCAGTTTGCTTGTTCTCCAGCTGCTAGCTGTGCTCCTTCAAAACACATTTTTGCTTTTCTTTTGAAAAAGGCCATGGCAACAAGAGAAAACTACAATAGTCAAAAGGGCAGGATTTAAGGAGATGGAGTATGTTTAGTTCTGAAAGTCATGCATAATGTTTATACTCATAGGTTTCCACACAACTTAGAAGATGTAAAATAAAATACCATGCATTTCTCCCAAAAGAAAGGAAATTCAATCTTGTGATTTTTGCCATTAAATGTTTGGAAAAAACAAGAGTTTTCTTCTGATTTTTTCATCTTTCTCTGTTTGTTTTCCTCAATAAATGAACAAAAAGGAATGTATGACAAACTTGCAGGTCCCAATTTTGCTGAGCTCTCTTTTGCATATTGCATAACATCTCTCTGTAGACCCAGAAATAGTTTGACTAGAGATAATAGTTTTCACTAATTTATAGAGCTAAAGGCTGTAGATCAGGTCCTGAGATAGAGAGTAGTGATGTCCTTTACCTACCACAGAATAAAAATGTTCCTTCATCTTGTTCCTTCACCTTTTATCTTCCTCTCCTCTTCCCTACACTTTTCAAAGTTCATAACCCTACAGAGGTCCTAACTATTTTGTTATGGATTTTTTTTGTGCCAGTCTTGCAGTTTTCTTGGTCTGCAGCTAGTGAGAACAAGTTGTAGGCAGAGGAAAGGCTGGATGACCATCCATTAGAATTCAAGCAATTTTGGTCTGCTCTTAAAAGGGTGGATTTCAGAAACACATTAAAGAAGAGCTCTTACGTAAAAGTACTTTTTGCAAGACACATAAAATGGGTCAAAATAGGAATTTTAACTGGCTTTTTTTCTTCCAATGAAGATGACATTCCCTCATTCAAAATACATTTTGTGTTTAAAGGAAACATTGGAAACTTCCACTATTTGGTTATCTTTACTGATAAATGGGCACACAGAGTGCAATACTGCTGAACTTTTACTTTTTTCATGGCATAAATTAAAATAATACTTTGCTTTAAAAAAAACATAGAGATATGATTTGGTCAGCTCTCTACTATTATTTAGGACAAGCAGATTGTACGCAAAGCCACTCAAGGCAGTTTTTACCTTCCCCTCACACCCTTCAACTGTGTTCCTGACATCATACAGAGTAAAGGAAGCTGTTTATAGCCCAAACTGCTGAAACAAAAGCCAGACACGGAGTATCTGGGATACAATCTGCATGTGGGGGTGTAAGAGCTCCAAGCTGAATACAAGCAGAGGAAATACACAGGGTGATGTACTTCCTGTGCATGGCTTAGCAAGACACCTAGTAGTACCAAGGCACTTAACTGCACAAGTGCCAGCAAATCATCAGACACTTGCAATTAAACCCAAAGAGTGAGAAAGACCTGAGACCCAGCCCTCTATCCACAACTGCAGTCTCACTGTATTGCTGCATCCACAAAACAGACATGTGCAAGTTGAAGACTCAGAGAGATCCATATATGCCCTAGAGACACAAATAGATGCACTTAGACATCTCATGTGGACTGCTTTTAAAGCAATTATTTGCTCCATAGAGACTTCTGTGTTTTTTCTAATAGGAAAATGAGTGGCCGTACTATAAATGGGTTGTATAAAGACCATACTGTTCTAGTTTCCTAAAATAACGTGGACACCTCAATTGTAACCTTTCTTAAAAACAAAGTAGCCTTTGATGTGAAGCTTTAGTCACGGACAGACTATAAACTTCTCTGGGATCTACCATAATGTAGTTGCTCAAAGTGTCAGAGCACTAACTAAACAATATTCATTAATCCCAACTACAAGTAATGTCTGGAGACAACGCAAGGGAAGACGAATATCTGTCACATGATGTGTGAGCTGTGTTGACTCACTGCCATGTAGACTTCAATAATTTTCATCAATAATGGCACTTAAATGTATTTCTGCCCAGTGACTCCCTAAATAGCACATTAGAAACCCTATGGTCTTTTTTTTTAGTTTTTCAAGCATGTGCAGAACAAAGACTCAGATTTTTTATGAAGAGGGAGGAGGCCATTTTGGCTTCCTTATGTCATGCTTGCCTATATCAGCCAACACGTTACTGTTTTTCTTTCATTGACGCTCATTAAAATGCTTACAATTCACAGATGTGTGCCAATAAAGTAGCTATGAATTTTCCTACAGGCTACATTTCTAGAAATCCTCTTGGGATCTTGCCACTGCCTGGAAAGTAGAAAACAAAAGATAAAGTCCCTGATTGGAGACTCCTCTTTTCATTGCTCCTATACCTTGTCCCACCCTATTCACTGAAAGTGGTCACATTTCTTCAGATTTTAAAAGGGAAAGGTTGGCATAAAGTCCAAAACCCAGGCACCCAATTTAACATGTTTTCTTGGAAACACTTTTTTTGAGTGAAGTGATGATTGTTGAAGAATTGGTTTTATTAATTAATAGTTAATAATTTCTGATCACAATTTATCCTTTTATTGGTATCTCTGTACTGACCTTAATCTGTTCTCTGTTGATTTCGAGATGTAAGTGGGTACTTTCCAAAGGAAATTGTTCTCTAAAGGAAAACTCTGGAATGTCAAAGAACACATATGTCTGACCAGGTAGATCTGCAAGGCCCAGAGAAGTCACACTCATATCCATAAAATTCTTGTGCATTCGACTTGCCACAAGTCTGAACAAAAGCATCTTGTGACGGATGGAGGTGTAGGTCTCAAACAGGAAAAAGATTTTGTGAAAATGGGTTGCCTGAAAAATTCCCTGTTCATAGTTTTCAGCATTTAGAAATTGTCAGAATATTGGACTATGTTGTGGAATTTCTGGTCTGAAGAAACTTTGTGAGATAATTCCATCAGGACAACAAAGAGGGTGTCTTTTGAAAAGGTCAAGAATCAAAGGAAATGTTTCAAAATTCTAAATGAGGTGCTTTATTGAAAAGAATTTTTTTTCTATTTGTTTGAGGCAGGGATAGTTAATTTTGGTATTTGTTTTGAGTTTTTGAGGACTTTGGGTTTTGTCCCAAAGTTAGATCTCCAGCTCTCATGACTGAAACGAATAAAATTGAAACCATCCTCTAAGTACAGAAAAGTTCCCTGGCATCTGTCAGGTTACACCAGATATCTACAATTTTTCACCTAAAAATAGAAAGCAGAGCACTGAAATATTCACTGTGTTGTAGGCATATGTCCAAAAAAGCAAGGAGCTGCATTGAATAAAAATACTGCAAGTAGAAGCGTGCACTTTAAGCCACTGGCACGCAAAGCTGTTCCAGTTGGGCATTTAAACACCATGACTGCACAAGCCAATTAACCATCAATCATCCTGAGACCTCAGCAGCACCTCTCCATCATTGAATGAGGCGGAGAGTAGATTCCTTGGTGGTCGTGTTCACCAAATATCTTCTCTGAGGTGATAACGACTTCAGAATTTCTATCACCATGCAGAAGGGATTTCAGAGTTAGACCCTTCTTTGGAAATGGTAAGGCAGATAGTGGAACACAAGCTTGACATAAATGCAGGTGAAAGAGAAACACTCAAACAGAGTTTCAGCCTTTTTTAGCAAGTCTATTTATACCTCACCATATCCTTTGAAAACATAAAATTCTAGTCCTAATTTATTAATGGAATGTGCCAGCACCAAGTTATTTTTAAATTTAGAATATAAATGGCCTTCATGAACTAGAGCAAGCAGGCAGCATCTGACATGAGTCTCAGAGCTAGTGTGAAATTTACTTTTAAATTGCTGCTGTCTTTCCAAAAATTATGCACCGTGAGCATGTGTCTTCACTCGTGTTAGCTTTTGCCTTAATTAGAAAACAGAACCACAGGAAGCGGCACGTAGAAAGGATCTCGCCCTTGCTTGGATGTAAATAACCCTCTCAGCTTATTTCAGCTGTTTCTTCCCAGTTAAATTCAAGTTGTCAGAGGAATGCGATCCTGAAAATAAAATCAGAAATTTCAAGCTATTTGTAAACATAAGAGGCAAAGGTTAGCTGTATTTTATTTTATTTCCCAACCTTTTTCTTCTTCTATGGCAAACAGAAAGTGGGGACTGAAGACAACTGAAACAAATAAATTAGAGAGGGTGTTTTACCTCCTGGGGGCTCTTATTCCCAATATTAAGCGCAACGAAAAAGGGTATTCTTCTGTAGAACTGTTCCTCAAAAGAACCTTGCAACTCAGTCTTTAGCCAGCTCAAATTATCTGCCCTTTCAGTTACACACTGTTGACTTTTTCCAACATCTGTCCTCATCACAACTTTATAAGCCCATTAGAGGCATGCATTTGAGTGTTTTAGGGAATGACTAGACACAGCAAATGATTTCCTATAAATAATTTATTCAATGACTTCAAAATTCTCAGTGTTCCTGTAAGGACTGCCTGTCACAGAGCAATGCTGGTAAGAAACAGTAGCTTTCTTCCCCAGTTCCACCACCTGACCCAGGGCCCCTTCTACAACCCACAGAAAGGCTGCTGAAGTTTCTCCTAGGTTTTTTTACTTTGCTGTCCAGGTTAGAGGGAATTCTTCTAATAATTTTAGGAGAAACTCTACAAGTTCCAGGACCTTCCTGGTCTTCTTTGCTTTCTGAGAACAAAATCTAAAACTGAATTGCTTTGCAAGAAAATGTCCTTGAGCATGAGTCAACTTTGGGACAAAAAATGTGGCAGCCAAGAGTCTGATCTCACAAGCTCCTCAAGAAAGCAATGTTATTATAAAGAATAAAGTTTTACAACACTAAAGCATTGAA
Organism: Euphonia xanthogaster; assembly: GCA_034509185.1. Classification (NCBI taxonomy): domain Eukaryota; kingdom Metazoa; phylum Chordata; class Aves; order Passeriformes; family Fringillidae; genus Euphonia; species Euphonia xanthogaster. The sequence continues at coordinate 104,002,320 of JAYDZK010000113.1, forward strand.
GGGTTTGCAAAGGTTCAGTAAATCCTTTTCATACTGAGCTTTGCTCTGTGCCCATATTTCCAGAAACTAGTACATGTAAAAGTGGTTTTAGAGTTGTTTTAGCGTAGGTGAAAAGATTTTTATCAATTTTCATTTGTCTTAGGTAAGAGAAGGCTGAACTTTAAAAACTTGTGAAAAATCAAAGGTCGTCCAAGAGGACAAGAGCAAATGGCCTCAAGTTGCACCATAGAAGGTTTAAATTAGATATTAGGAAAGATTTTTACATGGAAAGGATTGTAATTCATTGGAATAGATTTCCACCCCTGGAACTACTCAAAATAAGTGTGGATATGGCAGTTGAGGACATGGTTTAATGGTGAACATGATGGTGCTGTTAGATTTAATGTTGCACTTGATGGTCTTAAGGGTCTTTTCCAACCTTAATGATTCCATGGTTCTAAGAGAAGTTTTTGACTAGGGAAGAAGTTGATGTTGATGTTTTGATACATAAAACATGCATTTGAACTATTTCTGCGTGTGGTCATATTTACTGAGAAGATTCTTGATATATTGATCACTGTGTTCCCATACTGTAACAACCAGAACAACAAAGTCCTACTCTATCAGCACTCCTGTGTCTGTCAGTCAGGGTTCTGCAGCATCCTTGAGTTATTTTTGAAGTAAAAAATTTCAGATAAGTCTTTCTCCTTACCTTTGTCACTGAAATTTAAAAATAAGTTGAATTATTAATTAAGATTAAATGGCATTATTAATTAAGATTAAATGCATACAAGTATGCTGGCAATTCATCTATCAATTTTATCAGTGAGAATGCTTAAATTATCTCACCTCAGTGCCTGATAAACAATCAATGGACTTTATTCAATAGCTTCATCTCCAGTGCTAATTTTATCCATTTAAATTAAATTATTCTGATTGTTATTCCATGTAGTTATTTGGTGATATGAGACCTCTGAATTGATAGTATTGATTTGGGACAACCAGGCATCATCCATCACAGCTGTGAAGACAGGAATTAAATTTAAATAGTGGGCTATTATTTTCTGGATGTCTTTGTGGACAAATAGGTAGCGGAAGCAGGATAATTAGGAACTTGCACTAATTTGTCTACTTGATTTATAGGTATATGATTCCTGAAAATAAAATGAGGTCTAAAAAGTAATCAAGAGAAGCTGGCAATAGGTAAAACCTTGTGACTCTTTTAGGAGAATGGACAAACAATTCATGTGCTATCAGTTTTTAAAAGGTGTTTAGACAGCTAAAAGAACTACTGTGCCTCCTGATGAGATTTACAGCAGTACCTAAAATTATTTTTGGACTGTTAGACAGAAGCAGAGTAAGACAAAAAAAAAATAAAAGAGAAAGATCTTTCATTGCCCCAAATTATAACTACCACACTAAAAAGAAACATACAAAAAAAAATCCAAGATCTGTGACAAAGATAACTCTTGTGCAATGTTCCTGAGGTGGCAGAGGTATAGATACAGCTACAGTTTTACAGAACATCTAAAGTTACAAGTAAGCTGAACAAAATCAATGAACTCATAAATCACTTTAGGCTGGATTGTAACTAACAGTTCTCATTTTCTGGATGTTCCCAAGGTAGTTGACATATGAGTGCAACCTCATTTTGATCTCAGATGGCTAGAGAAAAATGGGATAACAGTGAGATTTAGATCTCACCCCTCCAAGGAGGATGCCTGTTGCAATCATGGACTGCAATTCACACCAAATATATTCCTATACAGGCATTCATGCATTTCTCAAAGTGTTCTGTGTGCTTCTGAGCAGGGAAGCCACTGATATAGATGCAAAGGTTCACTCTAAGCAGTATAACAAAGTGTTTCAATGAACTGTGTGATGGGCCCTGGGAGATGAGTCTGAAACCTGACAAAGCCATGTGTAAGGAGTTGCTGGGATCTGTCCCACAATGACAGCAGAGCTCTCAGAGGAAAAACTCAAGTTAAGCACAGAAACATAATTTTGAAACAGAAGAGTGATCTCTGGGAACATGTTGGGTAGGTGACAGCTGATAAGAGTTTTGAGCAGATAAATTTCAGACTGAGATCCTTTCATGCATTTGCTACATGCAGATCTTCAAGGCTTTGTTTATATCTCCGTAAATCCACCTTCAAGGCCAGGCTCGTGGACCCTGGAGACAGCGAGCCTACAACAACAGCTTGGGCATAACTACAGCTGTGCATGGCTGTGCATTGCTGGATATACACAGCCAGACAATAAAGAAGGTGAATCTAGGCTGGCTGTCCATCCATGGTTAGTGTTTAAGCTGCCTTTAGAGAGGTAGAAAATGGTAGAAAAGCAGGAGGAAGGCAGAACATGCTGTGTGCTTACAGACACATACTACATCTTTTAGAGCTTCATGAAAGTCAAACCTTTGCAAAGTTGTGGCAAATGAAGAATCAGCTAAAACCTCCATTGTCAGTGCAAACCCCCATATCAACTTTCTATATTCGCAGTAATTAATCTCACATGAATTATCTTTGGTTGGTTTTAATTGCTCAGTTAGACTGTCAACCAAAACACAAATATCATATGAAATTCACTCGAGGTTTTAAAATTGACTTGATAAGGAATTTGACATTAATCTTTTCTCATAAAAATGAAGATATTCTCAGTGGTAAAAGCAATGCTTATTAACTAGGATCACTTAACTAGAAACCAGATTCCAAAGATGTAAGTCTTAGTATCATCAACCAAAAAGCAGAGCTACTGGTACACCACTGCAACCCTAAATTAGTCCAAGAATGAAAAGATATCATTTCATTATTGTCTTTAGTTTAAATCTTTCCATTCTCAGATGCCATTCAAACTTACTCTAAAAAGAAAAAAAAAAAAAGGTTTCTAATCTGGCTTTCCTAACTGCAAATATTTTGATTTTTAGCAATAAAAAAGCCTGGCTAAGATCAGTGAATGTTTATACAGAATAACAACTGAGAAGTACAAACAGACGGCACAGTCCAGTTATTCTTTTGAAGGCAAAATTTTGTTCTTTATTTTGCATCTTGAGGCACAGGAAAACCTTCTGTAAAATAAAATAACAAAGTAACTATTATACAGCAGATACTCATTGCATAAAACTTGTTCTGTCCGATGCCTCCCCTTGATGCTGCTTCCCCTTGATGCTGATGTCATATTTTGGCACCAAATTACAAGAATCAAGATCAGCTTGGTCTTGAGAGTATGCAAGGATGTTAGAAAAAGTGCTACACACCATTTGAGTAGGAGAGAATGGGAACAATGGATGGAAAGCAACCAAAGCTGTATAGTTAAGGGTGGGTATTTATTGCAAATCAAATAGTGAAAATTATTTTCTGATCTATCATATGAGTAGGTTCAGTCCTTAACCAGTGGAGACAATATCATTCCACTAAGAAAGGGAGCAGGGAGCATGAACTCAAACAGTGATATTTAGAGCAGAAAGACAAACTCCATGGTGGAATATTGCACAGTAAGGGGTTGCAGGGGCCCTTTGGATGAGGAGTGCTGAAATGAACCTATGGAGTTCAACCCAGTTGTTACTCTCTGAATGATGGACTAAGTGGAAAGCAAGATTCCTGGGGCAAGAGGGGCAAGAAATGAGACAATTCTGGGATGTTGCTTGCTGGAGCAGGAGAAGAAAACAACTCTGATGCTCCAGAGGCAGAGATCTGCAGTCACTTATGGAACAGAAAATTCTCCTGCTGAAACACAGGGACAGAAGAGCAGCACAGAAAGTGTTGAGAGGTGTATGTGCTAACAGCATTGATTGTCCATGTGTGACTTCATTATAGCCTCCTGCAGGTCCTGGAGGAGAGCAATCCGTCACAGAGCTCCTTGGTGCACAGCTGGTACTGAACTGGCAGAACTTCCACCAAAGTTTCCACCCAGAAGCCTGAGCACCAACTGGAACCAGCACACATGTGCAATTGTTCAGCCAAACTTTGCTTTTGATATGGAAATTAAATACTAACTGCTCTTCTCCTGGGCTGAGAGCACTGCCAACCATCAGCCTAGTGAGGACTTTTATAGCAAAAATATATTCATTTCTGTGAGCTGAAGTTCTATCATGTGTAGAATGAGTCACTCTTTACTAGTGCAGTAATACAGAGCTGCACTCTAATCACAGATTCCCATCTGCACCATTTATTTGGGAATTTATGTTAAAATATTAAGCCATCCCAGCCATAATTTGAGTTTTGTCCTGTCCTGACACATTTTACCCTTGTTCACTTCCTTTCCTTTTTCCAATAAATTTGTTTCTCCTTTTTGTCACCCACTCAGACAACCTCTGCATTTTCCTTATATTCTGGTATTTTCCAGCAGCAAACACAAGACGGAGTCTGTGAATTGTTGGGAAACCCAGATGTATCTGCTTCCTTTAGCATTTAGTGTTGTCTATCCTAAATTTACTTGCTATTAACAAATGAAACATAGCATATAATTTCATTGCTTCAGGAGACTCAGAATAGACCTGAATTAAGGAGAATCAACCAAGAAGTTCCAAGAAAAATCAGAAAAAAATCCCCATAAATCAGAAAACAAACTCCTGCTGTTTCTCTAGTGTAAACTTGGTTGGCAGATTTGAGTTCTGGAACTTGTTTAGTTACAGTATAATAGGGACATTAATTTTACTCAAATTTAAATTTTAAAAATTACTATATAATCACAAGGGTAACATTTATAGCGAAACTAACCTCATGCTTACTCACTAATGATTTTTTTATTAATGTGAAAACAGCATTATGGCAACTCAAACACAAATGTTAGTATGCACTTTAGGCTACAAATAAAGTGTCATTTAGCCAAAAGTGCCATTTAGCCACTTATCTACATAGTGTTGAGTTAGATCAGACTAATCCAGAAAAAAAAAGAGTTATAGCAATATCAATATTCATGTGTTTAAAGGTGTTTTTATAATTTTTAGAGGTTGAATGAGAACAAATGCAGCAGATGGATAAACAAACTCAGATGGATGGTGCTCTATGAATTATGAACCTCAACCAGAGATAGTGTCAAAATTTAGCTGATGTTAAATATCTCATGCTACCAATACCACTGTCACTAGCTTCATGATCAGTCAAGATACCTCTGTGACAAGGTAAAATAAAGAGAAACTATAAAGACATTGCTGCAATTAAATCACTCCATGACTAAGCAGTCAACACACTAAGTAGTTAGATCATGCAAGGAAAAAGCAGCCAGTCAGTTTTACATCAAAACATGTAAACATGAGGGGGTTTTTTTTGTTTTGGTTTGGGTTTGTTTTGTTTTGTTTTTGTTTTTGTTTTTGTTTTGTTTTGGTTTGGTTTTTTTTGTTGAGGCCATTTATTTCCACAGTCTCACCATCAGCCCCACACACCAGCTTGAATGGCATACATCAGTAGCTGATATTCACAGCATTGTGTTGGCATACTTCTTATTCAACTCTATGGGGTTAAGAAAGGCTTAGGAAAGAAAAAATGTGGTTATTTCCTCACATAATTACTTGGTGTTTGATCATTACACAAAAGTTGTACAATGGACAGCTCCCTGGCAGTGGGGATGGACAGCAGCCCCTCCAGCAAGGGTTCAATCCCACAGTGCCAAAACCAGTCAAGCAGAGGATGCCCAATGGCAGTCCCTGTTTTAGTCCCTGGCTGTCATCAAGCATGTTCTCTGTGACAAGAGCATGTCCAAGGGCAAGCAAGAAAGTCAAGTCAGCAAGGCCAAGAACAGCATCATCACAACTAAGTTTGTGCAAAAGCTGAGCACCAGAGCTTCCTAGGCCAGTGGGGAGGGTGGGTCCTTCACTCAGATGGTGGCTTCTCATTTAGTCTTTCTGCTGATGGAGAAAAAGGGCACTCATCTATGAGGGACCATAGTCTGGGCATCTGTGCAGTCTTGGAGCTCATTAGGGAATACACCAGTTTTGGCTATCTTTGTAAATGGATCAGCAAAATGAAATGTACAGGTTTACCCCCCAAACTTGTGTTAATATAGGGACTACATGACTTGCTATTCATTCTTGTCCCATGCTGTTTGAGTGAAGGATTAAAAAAAACTGCCTTCTTTGCAAAACTAGAATGAATATTTTTAAGTGAGAAAACACTAATGAGGCAAAATGAAAAATAAAATATCAAAAGGTAAATGAGGAATTCTGATAGCTCACTTCCTTAAAAATAAAAAGGAAAATTTAAAAAAAATTACCTTATAAACAAGATGGCCATCAGTTCTCTGAAACCACAGCAGCTGGAAAAATGCATTCCCCTTTCTGTACACATGGTTGAACCAGTCAGAGCTCTTACTTACAGTGAGTTGAAAGATGCTACATTTGAGAATACAGCTGTTATTGTTTTCAGATTTATAGACATACCTAGAGATAATTGTAAACTATTTGAGTGACTGCCATAGGCTACCCTGAAATGACTGGCAGCCTTTCACAGCAGTTACTCAAAAGGAATACAAGCAGATGAACAATTATGGGAATACCAGAGATGTCTGGAACTGATTTTTGTTTGAATTTCTTCTAGCAGATTTCATCTGAAATGTGGCACTGGAAGGGACCTCCTGAGTTACTGAATCCAATTTCCTATTATCACTGCTAACAGAGTCAGAAACACCATGAATTTGGCAAGAGCTCAGTGATGGTAAACTGCCAGTCTCCCTGGCTTGGCATTCAGAGGGAAAAGCATAAGCAGGTAGCCAGTGGTGGCTGAATTTACTGAAAATTGCTACTGAAATGTAACACTTCCTCAGACTGTCAGGGAACTGGATTTTGCAGGGTTCAGCGCCCAGATAAGGGTGAGGGAGTCCTCCACCAGGGGAGGGCTGACAGTGGCTGAGTGCCCAAGGGTTTGGGAGTTAGAAGGTAAGGACCTAAAGAGCTCCAGAACAGAGGCTTAAGGGATAAGAAATACCTGAGCATAAATTAATTGTGTTCCTCCTTAAAACAAATGAATCGATGAAAGCAGCTCCTGCAAAGCCTCAGCTGTGTAGCTCCCAAACCTTGAGGGCAATTTCTGCCAATAGTCTGAGCCAGCATCACAAACTTCAACACTGAAGTTTAGTCTCATACAGCTCAGAGCAAATCTGGGTTTAGCTGAATCTTGAATGAAAGGCACGGTATGTTCCTTGGGTAAAAATCCAGTAAAACAATTTAGAGGATGGTAACCCATCCATGCAAATATAAATCAGTATCTACAAATCTATAGCAAGAGGGAGTTCCTTGTGAAGTGTTGGACCTTAAGGACTTGTTTTGGAGTTGTGGGGCAATGAAAAGTCTCTCACCCTCAAGAGGAGTTCCCCAAAAGCAGTTGCATTTCCTGAAGATCTCCAACTGTCAGGAAATGGGAGGGCTGGACTGTCATTTCTGTGGCCCTGAGAAGTCCAGCTGGTGAGCCCAACAAAACTGAATAAACACTGCATTTTCTAGGCAGCAGTGTGCAAGAAAAACTTCTGAACATGCTGGTCATGCTTTGTCCAACACCTCTTGGTAAGGCAAGTTTCATTTCTGAGGATGGACACAATGATTTTATCACTCTGCCCCTTAGACACAGAGACTATCCTATAAGAAACATGGTACACGTTGGATCCATATCTTGGCCTTGCTGCCTCAAAGCCACACTGGTGCTGTAAAAAAAGAGAGGAAGTTATTGAAACTGGATGAATGGGCATCTAGAATGATTTTCTCCTTTGAGCACAGCACACCAGGAGCAGAGTTACTAATTGCTGGGAGCAGAGCTGAATGCCAGCAAGCATCCAGGCAAGAGGTCAAGTCTCACTCTTGTATCGTGTCTATAATAAAAATGAAAAAAAAATGTTATTACACATTATAAAGCTCTTCAAAAATGAAGATATTGTGATCTTCTTTTGACACTGTCACTTCCTCCTCTGAACTGTCAGAGGAATCAAAATCTGATCTCCACATTAAGTCAAAAGGCCATCCCAAGGTAACTGGCAGATTTAATTTGATTAAGGGTAGAGTCTTCTCAGTTGTGTTTTAATTTGCATTTCGTTTTCTTCCAACAAAACAAATAAGAAGTCTTTTGTGTCCTGGAATGCAGAAAGAAAGTGTTTATAACCTCTTGAGAGCTTCATTGATTAGTCTGTTTCCCTCAAGTGGCGCCATAACCCTCTGTTTTCATATGGAAATATACAGAAACATAAACATAAATGGATGTACGCCTTATGGACTCAGGAGGAAAAGAATAACAACCAAAATTGCAGACCAAGCATTTAAGTACATTATTTTTTTTCTGCAGTATTGCTGTGCAAAGCAGTCTTGAAATCATAGCATAATCAGTGAAATATCACTTAGCATAAATTGTTCTGTGACTTCACTAAACATATTTGCTGAAAATTATGGCTAAGTAATGCAAGAAAGTCACATCTTGTAAATAATATATTGATCTGCTGATCATCTACATCAACAATCATCTAATACATCATTAGATAATGTGTCAGCCAACCGCATAATTGGTAGACTAATGAATACGATAGTTCATATATAATTTACTCAAAGAAATATGCTTTATTTCCCAGATTTAAATAAATGATTCATATAGATGTATTTGTTAGATAATGCAAATATGTTCTTAAGGTCCAAGTGAAAAAGATCTTCCCACTGCATTTGAACACAGGCTCTATAGAGTTTAGAGCATATCTGCCAATGCCTTTTTACTGGAAAAATAACCACAGATTACAAATGTACCTACATGCTTATATATTTCCATGAATTCTAGTATAAACAATCAGCTTGGGTTTTTTTCCCATCAAAAAGTCTCTAAAGAGTGAGCTCCATAACAAATTCCAATGTCTGTGGATAAGTGTCTTAATTTGGGTTGTTGCAAATCGTTTTTTGAGTTCACTAGTATATTTGTGCATGTTTTCTCTATAAAATATAATCTCCAGTCTTCTGGCAAATACATCTGATGCAAATGGAGACCAGAGCAGAACGTAAGGTTGTGTAAAACTAAACAGCTCAATTGAGCAATGTGGACATTAGAATAGAGTCTGGCAAGGAATATTAAGGACAACAAAAAGGGCTTTTAAAAGTACATCAGCAGCAAAAGGAAGATTAGAAAATATGTGGGGCTGCTGCTGAATCAGATGAGTGGCCTGGTAATGGAAGACACAGAAAAGTCAGAATTACTAAATGTCTTCTTCACCTCAGTCTTTACTGCTGAGGATGCTCGTCAGGAATCCCAGACCTCAGAGGTAAGAGAGGAAGGCTGGAGAAAGCAAGACTTCCTCTTGGCTGTAGAGAGCTGTGCTAGGGACCAGCTAAGCAGACTTAACACCAATAAATCTGTGGGCTCTGATGGGATGCCCCCATGGGTGCTGGTGGAGCCACAGATGTTGTTGCTCTGCTGCTCTCCATCATCTTTGAAAAATCACGGGGAGGTGTTCCATGACTTGAGAAAAGCCAATGTTACTCCCATCCTCAAAAATGGCAAGAAGGGGGACACAGGAAACTACCAGCCAGTCAGCCTCACCTCCAGTCCTGGAACAGATCATTCTGGAGATCATGATCAAGCATGTAAAAGAAAATAAAGTCATTGGAAGGAGTCATCATTAATTCACCAAGGGGAAATCATGCTTGACCAATCTGAGGATTGGTCATCTCATCCATGATGGTGTAATAGGATGGGTGAATGAAGGAAGGGCAGTGGATGTTGTCTACCTCGATTTCAGCAAGGCTTTTGACACTGTCACCCGTAATATCCTCCTAGGTAAGCTCAGAAAGTGTGGGTTGGATGAATGGACGGTGAGGTAGATCAAGAAATGGCTGAATGGCAGAGCCCAGAGGGTTTTGATCAGTTGAGCAGATTCTAGTTGGAGGTCTGTAGTCAGCGCATTCCCCAGGGATCAGTACTGGGGTCCAGCCTTATTCAATTTGTTTATCAATGACCTGGACAAAGAAATCAAATGCACCCTCAGCAAGGTTGCTGATGATACAAAGCTGGGG
>JAYDZK010000113.1:104012365-104033662 GCA_034509185.1 Euphonia xanthogaster
GCACCCTCAGCAAGGTTGCTGATGATACAAAGCTGGGGGCAGTGGCTGATACACCTGAAGGCTCTGCTGCCATTCAGTGGGATCTTGATAGGCTGGAGGGTTGGGTGGAAACCTGATGGGGTTCAACAAGGGCAAGGGCAGGGTCCTGCTCCTGGGGAAGAATAACCCCAAGTATGAGCACAGGCTGGAGGAGCAGCCTCCACTGGAGAGCAGCTCTCTGGAGAAGGACCTGGGAGACTTGGTGGATCACAGATTGTCTCTCAACCAGTGGCCAGAAGTGCCAATGGCATCATAAGGTGCATCAGGAAGAGTGTGACCCAGCAGGTCAAGAGAGCTGACCCTCCCCCTCTACTCTGCCTTAGTGAGGTCACCCCTGAAATGCTGTGTATGATTCTGGGCTCCACAGCTCAAGAAAGACAAGGACCTACGGGAGAGGATCCTGCAGAGACCACAAAGATGATGTGGAGTTTGGAACCTTTTTCTTATGAGGAGAGATTGTAGGAGCTGGGACTGTTTAGTCTGGAGAAGAAAAGACTGAGAGGGGATGCCATTATTGTTTTCAAATCTCTCAAAGGTGGGTTCCAAGAAGATGGTGCCAGACTCCCTTCAGTGGTGCCCAGTGACAGGACAAGGAGTAATGGCCATAAAAAATCCCACAAGAAATTCCTCATCAACATGAGGAAGAACTTCTCTACACTGAGGGTGGCAGAGCAGTGGAACAGATGCCCATGGAGGTCGTGGAGTGTCCCTCTCTGGAGATGTCCAAAATCCATCTGAACATATTTCTCTGTCTCCTGTTAAAGCAGGTGATCCTGCCTTGGCAGTAGGGTTGGACTGGATCATCTCCAGAGGTCCCTTCCAAACCCAACAATTCTGTGATTCTGTGACATTGAAGTGACAGCTGGAAGATCTGATGGGACATGGGGAAGCGTAAGGTCTTCTCAAGCCAAGGTCTCCTAAATTGCCTGGAAGGAATGTCTGACTCTGTTAACTACAGGTTTGCAAGTATAAGTGGTAGGACCAGGTCCAGAGCTCATGCCCTTTTATTACTTTCTCTTGCAGCTGCTCTTTTTCTTCTCCAGAGCTTTCTCAGGACACCCCAACCATTCAAAAGCAGGGGACTCTTTCTGTACTGTGGAGTCATGGGCTGCTTCAGGGCCCCTCCTGAGCTTAGCACAGAGGTGCGTGGTGCCTTCTGCCTCCTCTGCCTAAAGATGAGCTTGCTGTGAAGTACACAAATCTCATCAACCCTTCCTTACCAAACCTCCAAACCTTGAAAACAAGAGAGATCATTCATGAACCATTGCCTTATATGCTAAGAAGCTACAGCACATAACAAAGTTATTATACACATTTCCTACAAGAACAAAATTAAAAGCACCCAAGAGTTCCTAAAAGTGTGATATTTTACTTGTAAACAGTGTTGATTAAATATGATCACAATATATTGTGCTATTTTTTTAAAAACCGATTGAGCTCAAATGGGCTGAGACCTGTTCCTGCTGAAAGTAGTATGATGCTAGAAAGCTGAATTCATCTCTGTAATTGCTTATATGTTTACTACAAAATCCATGCACCCTACAATTTCACACAAAATGTTATAATGAGAATTAGAGATTCATAGTCATAGTTCTGGAAATCAGCATTATCTTTAAAACAACACATTTACAATTAAATCAACTCTGTTCAATCTAATTTCTTATTTCCTTCATACCTGAGTGAATGCTCATGGAAATAGTAAAAGTCACTTGACCATAGGTGCATTTCTTTAGAAAAACCTACTGTTGCTTCACACCATAAAGGATAAAATTTTAAAAACTTTAATTAAATTGAATCACTTGTTGTCCTTCTCTGAATGCCTAAACCATTTTCAGCAGCACTGTAAGAATTCAATTTGAAGCTATTATCTACCATGGAAAATTTCTGTGTGAGCTGATAATGTGTGATAAGGTTATTAGTAAGTGAAATAAACTATAAATAGGTTCACAGAAAAGCAGATTAAAAAAGAAAAAAAATCCAACACTTTTAAAAGTTAAACAATTTTTGCTATACTTTGTCTAAGACAAAACACATGCTACAATCCCAAAGCAGTGGTCATTGCAAATTGATGCACATTTTAACTAGAACAAGGCACTGGGTACCCATTAACTCCTTTTATTTTAATTTAGCAATAAAAGCTTTCATTATAGCCACTAGACAAAAGAGAAACCTTTGACATTAAAGAGAGAAAGCATATATATAAATAAAACAAAAATTTAATTTACAGCACTGGAACTGGCAAATATATATTAACAGAACCTAAAAACTTAGTTCTAAATAGGTGAATTGGATTAATACAAATGAGAAATATTTCAAAAAATATATAAAAATCCAGAGGGAATTAATTTTAGAGCTCTGCAGATGGAGGCAGACCCATGTTTAAATATATATTTTTCCAGTTATGCCTTGAGGAAATAAACCAATTTTGCTTTCCCAGCTCTTTGTATGTATTTGTAGCAATTAAAATTTCTTGTAATTACTGGTCAACAAAAGGGGTAGATAAATGTAAATGTTTGCAGGCATCATAACCTGTTATTTTCCCCAGTTTGAGAATACTTTTTTCCTTGTATTTCTCAAATCTTAGCTTTAAAAAGTGACAAGTACGAAAAGTACTTTAAAAAAGTACTTTAAAAAAAAGTATTTTGGAGCAAACCTGGTCATCCCTCTCCATTCACTATTTTCAGTGTCCAGATAGAAGAATCATGACTTTGTTACATTAGGTAATATAGGGGCAGAAGGAAAAATTATTGAGCATCCAATCCACATTAGAATGCAAGAAAAAAAATCACTCTGAAGCCTAGGCCAGAGCAAGTTGGGATTTTTTGTCTTAATGTGATTCTTTTCCTGGATGCTGTCTATAGTTTAAACAGGAACAAGGTTTGGATAACAGGGCTTGGTAGCAGTGTTGAGTGCTACGCCTGATTTGCTTTTTGTGCGGTTTCTGCTTGGCTCTGGGAGATAGAAGAGAGACATGCCAAGAAGGACAAGCGGCTGTGTCTAAACCCCTATTACATATCCAACCCTATCCTTATCCATCCCCTGGGAAGTGGGGTATCAAGGCTTCTTAGAGGTTTCACACCATCCCTGAGCCTGCTCAGGGATGCCAGTGCTTGCCCAGACTCCAGCACGCACCCAAACAGTACCCAAACACCAGATAATAGAGTCAAACTCTGTTTCCATCTTTCTCACAGAAATGTGAGTTTTAGCTAACCAAAAGTCAGCCTCAATGCAGCTCTTAATTCTTTCTGTGTCCACACAGTGCTACGTGACATACAGGGCTCCTGACCTGGGACCCAGGCTCCTCAGACGATATTTTTATTCTGCTCATAAAAATAGCACCTGTAAAGAAGATAGAGTGAGCTCTGCTCATCTTGCCATAGCAGGACACATTTATTGTGTGATTCTGATATGGAAGAATCTTCTACCAAATTCCTCCTTGAATTTCAGCTTACAATGTAAATATGTAGACAACATGTACTCTAGCTCTGCAGAGACTCAGTTTTTAAAAGTATCAAATCCAACTCCTGTAGCAAGAAGTCCATTTGCATACAAGTGGGCTGAGCTATCCTTCAGGCGGATCTGAAGGCCATTTTCCAAGCAAAGGGGGATTTTGGGGATCCTACTGTGCAGTTCTCCATTTTGCTGTAGTCAACAAAGTCACCAGGACTCTGTGAAGCACTCAGGCCCACCTGCACAGAACAGCTTGCGAGACTGGGGCCTGGCTACAAACAATAGCAGTTCTTTTGGCAAGCTTGAAAGACCTTCTTGTTGGCAGATTGAGGAAGCCCACGCTTCTCCTACTGCACTGCCGTTGATCAGTATCAGAGAAAAGCATTACTCAAACATGCAATACCATTATTTTTCCAAATTGACGTCTCAGGTCTGTGACAAGCACTTCTCTTAATACAGCATTACATAAATATTATGCCACCACACTTCAAAAGTGCAGCGTTGAGAAATTTGAAGGATAATGAGTACTTTTTCGAAATGTTGCTCCAGTCTTCCCCCTGTCTAGGCAGGAAAGACGGATCATGGTCATGGCGCTACACGCTGCATCAATTAATTTGTCTTTTTATCTGCTTTTGGCTCATACCTCACCTACAACTTTGTGAAAAATGACAGAGTGTGAACATCTTGCCATTAATGGGCCATGTGACAGACGCCCAGCACAGCAGGCCAGGGAGAAGCATCTGAGTCTTGCAAACTTTGCTCACTGCTAGATTTACTGATGGATGACAGAGTTCTATGGTGCTGACAAAGTTGCTGCTGACCTCACTCCAAGCATGCTAGATGGTTTGCAGCTTACAGCAGTGCATCCAGGACACAAGAGACAAGGACTAAGCATGGTTTTAGCAGGAGATAGGTTGATTTTTAATATGGAATATGGTTCAGAAATGGTGACGTCTCCATAGAGAAATGTTGGTTTGGAAATGTTTGTGATCAACAGGAACAGATCTTCTTTTTAAGATGTGAATCCATAGAATAGAGGACAATCCCCATCTTTTTCCCCACATACTACCTGTCTTCTGCTAGAAACTGTCTAATTAACGTGTTACAATACTTAATCTGGTCAGTTCATAGCAAATATTTGGAAAGAGAATGCTATTGTAAAGGGAACTTTGCCAGGGCAACAAAACACTTCTTTTACGACATTTCTTCCTATCTTCTGTTTTATTTTTTTAAACATTTTGTTTTCCTCCATGCACAACCAACACTCAACTTTTTTCAGGTTTTAAAAAGGGAGCAAAATTTAAGATAGTGCTTTCCTTCACATTGTTTCTGGAAGCAAATAAATACAGTCTTCTTGCCTGTGAGGAAGAATATCAGAAAAGTAGGACACAAAATAAAAGCATCTCTGAGTCATACCTACATACACAGCAAAGTCAGAAATTCCTTACAACAACTTAAAGAAGTTGTTCATGTACAGTCCGTGGTACATTCGCATCAGCATTTTAGCTCAAGCTGAGAATTGCTCAAAGATCACTGCTCTCCACACAGTGACGCAGCAACAGTGCACATGAACCAGATTCCTTCGAGGTGAAGTATCCCCAGAGACACTCTCCCGAACATCTAATGTAATCCAGCCACAAATGAGCTTTCAATCCACAGGACCAGGCTAAAACCAGCCAAAAGGAAAACCCTTGAAAAGCCATCATGTGGGCAACATGTAGATGAGGGGCTCTCAGCACCATCTCTTTCCACAGATCCACTTCCAGCCCTCCTGTGGAATTAAACATAACCAATGAGTGCTGACAAGGCCAAGTAAAAGATTTGGGATATGGGAAGCCAAGGTCAGATCAGGTAAAACCTGCTTCCATTCTGCCCAACAGTGAGATATGGCGATGGCCAATCAGGATTTACTGTTGTTCCAGCCAAGGAACCGAGGCAAGGACAAATCCTAAATCTCAAGACTGAGTAGCAGAGTTTGGAACCAGATTAAAACAGTGACTTTGGCATTAGCTCATACAACCACAAAGTTTAGGGGCAGCCAATGAGACCCCAAAAGCTATATGTACAAATTTAAGTGTTTTTGTAGTAAGAGGGATCCTGAGTCAGTACTGCAGCTGGCTCTCTGACCTGAAAAGCAGACAGAGAGAGGGGGGTTCTTCAGCTTGGGAAGAAGCCAGGAGGGCCACAGGAGACAGATCTGTAGACACAGAGATATTGAGAACACAGAAGTGTGGACTTACTGCTTCATGCAGACGCTGATGCAACAGTAAAAATGAATTATTTTCTGGCCCAACAAAAATTAGTTCGGTAAAGAGCAGCGTCTCCCCTCTGCACAAGTCCAGAGAAGGCAAATTCCCACAGACATGCTGTATGCTCCATGGTGCTCACATGGAGGGTGTCCACTCAGAGATTGACTGCAAGGTTTCACCAACCACAACACCAACCAGCTCTGCCACTGAGGAATGGGTGAAGGGTCCTTCTCCAGACAAGCGCTCTGGAGCTGAGGGCAAGAGGGTTTCCTTCATTAAAACTCACATACCTTGGAGATGCATTTAACCTACTTATCTGTCATTGATGATTGTCTTTACAGTAGCCTCACTGCTGCAGTAAATAAAGGGTGGGTTTCTACCCCCCACAGGAGAGATTTGTCCTAGAAATCTTGGAAACATGTGTCTCCCAAAGTGGAGACAAGATTTTTATTTTTTAGTGTTCTTCCTCTTTTTCATTCCTGAGTGTATTTAAATAGCTAGTACTTCTCTGAGTGATAGTCAGACACAGAAGAAGAAACATCTATAGATTCAGTTTTGCCAGAAAATAATGATTCAAACTTTAAAATGAAAGGTGTGAAAACAAAATAAATGAAGGTTAAATAAAATAAATTCTGGATCCCACATGTCCAATTGTGATGGGTTAGGCTTGCCAGTAGCTAAATGCCTGCTCAGCCACTCACTCCTTCTCCCTCCTCAACAGAATATCATGGAAAAAATGAGCTTAAAAAGCTCATGGATCAAGAAAAAGATGAGGAGATAATTTAACTGTTAGCATCATGGCCAAAACAGTCTCAGCTTAGGGAGAATTAATTTCATTGATTGCCAGTTAAACATTACAGGGATAAAAATTGGTCCCAAGATGCCACTGTTTTGGTTGAGGGTCTCATTTGTGCCCCGCAGTAAATTGGTTGGAGCCATCTGAAATTGTTTGTGTCTGGCAAAGGGCAGCCCCAGCCTTTCATCCCAAAGGGCACTCCTCCAAAAGCCACCCCTCCAGCCCCCCCTGCCAGCACCCACAACAAGAACACCATGTAAAACATTACAGAGCATGAAGACCCCCTTCCAACTGGTGGTAAACAGCGTAGGGAAAACCAGGCAGGGGCTACAAAAAGGGAACAGTTAACGCCACAGCTTTCATTCCAGAATATGCAATTACTTATATAATTTCTTAATAACCAGGAGCTCTACACAAATTATCATAGACACCTCTTTTATCCATATGCAAGAGAAGATCCTTTAAATGTGATGTTTCCAGATAAAGCTCTATTCTCCTCAAAGATGTAGTGTTGGTTTTGCTGATTTCATATATATTAAACCTTTATATTTTCCGCCTGGATGTCAGAGCATTTCCATATTTCGTAACACAAGATTTAGAAGTTTCATCAAAGCAAAGGCACCAGCTCAGTGGTTGTGAGACTTTTGCTGTACACAAAGTGTTAGGATCAAAATACTTCTGAAAAAGTCAGGAGAATCCACAAGATATTTTCATTCAGTTCAGGCAGAAAAGAACCTACTTTATGAATAAATATTCTTCAAATAACTCACAGCATGAGACGCAAATCTAGCAAAAAACATAGAAGAAATCAGGCACTTAAAAAAGAAACTTATTCTGCCTCAGAGAAAGAATAGACCACTGGGGTCTGACTCAAGCAAAATCAAACTTCACATTAAGCAAATTGTACCATTGATTTATCCCCAAGTCTTGACTTTTACTGGTAAAAGAGCATGACAATAACCCAATCTCGTACATCTGTTAGACTGAGCCTTTCATGTCATGCATCAGAAGGTGTTTTTCAGCACATCCCATTCTGACAACATTAATCAGCAAAGCCCCTATCAAGGAAGAAAATTTACAGAACAGATTTGCAGGATTATTATTAGACCAGAGGCTCTGACACAGCAAGAGCCAACCTACGGGAACTATGTGCATGACAAGCTACATGAGGTGTTTTACTGGGATGCCCTGATTTTTTTCCAGTACAAATGAAATAAAGAAAGTATTTCTGAAGCATGAAAGACTGAATTTCAGCTAAAATTAGGGTACTTCAGGACAGAACTGGAGGCCCTCAAAATACTATTTCATTATCATGGATTGTCAAGAAAGCGTGACTTTATGTCAGTGAACTGATATATCCTTATATTTCCTACTTTTAGGTAAATTGATGTAACAATTTGGACTACCACAGGAAACTCTTGTCTTGTTTAGAGCAAGACATCAGTTCTTGCCAGGTCAAAGATTTCAATTTATCCAAAATGAAGCCAGTTCCTGCATATTGATTGCTCCTCCTAGCTGTAAATTATCACTGATTATTTTGAGGGAAGAAGTGTTGATAGCTTCCTGCTATTGCTGACCTAACTGAAATTAAGTCTACAGTATAATTTTCTATTTATAGCAACTGAAATGTGGCTGGAGTGCTTTAGTGTTTCAAATCTTTCAAAATATTAAATCCCAGTGTCAAAGACACTTTTGGTCAGTGGTGTTTTATTGAAGCCAATAGACTTGTTCAAAGGTAATTTTTGGAGGACTGATATTCCCTCAAAATATACATATAATTTGTCAGTGATCCTGATTCAAAATGCTTAAGAATTCAGTGTTCCTCTACATGTGAGTCTTAAGTACCTTCGTATGGCATGGTGTAGTGAGAGGAAGGAGAAGGAGGAGGAGTATTTTGAAAGGATTCAGTGATGGTATCTTGGGATCTATACTGAAGTACAAGCCCCCAGCCCCTGCTTGTCCAGAAAAGCTCAGTCCATGCAGTAACACCAAATCCGTGGTTCCTGGTCAAACTCTCTCCAATTATTTCATTTTCTCAGCCACAAGATACAGGTCCCCTGTTGAGATGCTCCTCAGAGAAGCCAAGTGTAGGAGATCAGACAAGCCAAGAACTGGCACAAATCCTAACCAGTAGGGATTTCTCTAATAAACAACTGGAGCATGTCAAAGGGGTAAAGAGAAGGAGAACTGCACAGTTATAGCTCATGTTCTATTGACTGAATGAGTACCAGCTTTAAGTTCGCCCAGCTGTCGATCTCTTTTTCACAGATCACTTTTTCCTATCCTAAGAATTCACATGTCCTTGCTAGACAAAATTGTAATGTCTCTTCTTGAGTAAAATGGGATTGAATTCATCAGTAAAGTCAACCAGAAACACACTTTGTTAGCCTTTCAAATCTCGAAAAACAGAAATAGAGTCAAGAACAAATAGCTGAAAATTCAAAGTCCCTCTGTCAGGACCTTCCATCAGCAATACCAAGAAGTCTTAAGTCATATCACATCTGTAGCCTTTGGGAATGTGCTGAGCTTAAAATGTATCATAAACTGAGTTAACTGATTTGGATGGGCAGTGATCAGTACAGTCAGTACAGCAGTGTTGCTGGAGATTTAACCTCCTGGCAGTCTGGACCATTACCTGTTTGTCAGTGAAGGAGGTCTGGCTATAAAATAGGAACTGTTGGCTACAAAAAGATTATTGATAATATATACTCAGAACAATGCTCATAGCCTAAAGCAGGAAAAACAGTAAGGTAAAGCAGAAAGCATCCATCTGACCAGAATAAGCATTCAGCAAGACAAACTACTATCTATATCCATTTATGCTTGGTACCATTTTAAACTAAAATAAGTCTTCAAACTTCAAAGACCTGAAATATGCATTAGAAATTTCTCTTTCATGAAAACATTTTTTCCTCTGTTAGGTTTCTTACCTTCAAAAGGATGAATAACTTGTGCCTGTTACAGCCCTTAAAGGTCTAAGTAACACATCTTTTTTACCCAGAAAAAAAAAAGTATTCTAATGCAGCACTTGCTTCTCAGACATGAACAATTCTGCCTAAATCTGTAGATAATAAATGCTCATCATAAGATACTGCCAAGGAAAAGCAATGAAAGATGTCCAATCTTGCCACAAAATTTGGAGCCAAAATCAGTGGGCACCCTCCTGAAATTCCCACCTCTAATGGGACAGTTGAAAGAACACAATATGACACAGGAAAAAGTGCTTTGATCAGTGCAGAAATAATTTTAACTAGTGGAAAGCTATTTTTTTCCATTCATTATTGGTTTTTCATGGCCTGATTTTTGATAGCAGTGGGACCACAGCAGTGAGAGTGGCTTCTGTGAGAAGCTGCTAGAAGCTTCCACCATGTCTGGCAGAGCTAATCCCTGATGGCTCTGAAGATGGACATGCCACTGGCCACAGCCGGGCCAATGAGAGAGGTTGGAAATGCCTCTGTGATAACATATTTAAGAAGAAAATCAAAACAGCATCACACAGTTTTTTTCTTCTAGTCAGAGAAGAGGAGGAGGTGAGAACATGTGAGGCAAACAACATGGCAACACCAAGGTCAGCGGAGAAGGAGGGGCAGGAGCTGCTCCAGGCACCAGAGCTGAGATTCCTTTGCAGGCTGTGGTGAGACCATGGTGAGGCAGCTGTGCCCCTGCAGCCATGGGGATGCACAAGGGATGCAGAGATCCGTCCAGAGCCCTTGGGGATCCACAGGGGATGCGGAGACCCTCCCACAGCCCATGGGGATCCATGGAGGATGCAGAGTTCCACCCACAGCCCATGGAAGTGTCCATGCTGGAGCAGGTGGATGCCTGGAGGAGGCTGTGATCCAGTCAGAGACCTGGTGGAGAGAGAAGGCCCCTGCTTCCAGGCTGGAGCAGCCTGGCCATGGAGGCACTCCATGGGAAGAGAGCCATATCACAGCAATTCTGGGAGGACTGTCTGCCCGTGGAGGGAATTCACTTTGCAGCAGGTGCAGTACAGCTGCTGCTTGTGAGAGTGGACCCACACCAGAGAATTTCATGGAGAACTGTCTGCCGTGGGAGAAACCCCACAGCCTCACAGGGGAAGAACTCTTCTCCCAGAGCCGCGGAAGAAAATCTCAGTGATGAATGGACCAAACCCCCACTCCCTGTCTCCCTGCGTTGTTGGTGGGAAGGAGGGAGGGGCTGGGGGGGAGAAGGTGTTTTAGGGGCTTATTTTACTTCTCACTATCCTCCTCTGATTCTGTTAGTAATAAATTCACTTTGAAACTTTAAGTTAAACCTGTTTTGCCCTTGAAGTGTTTTCTCCCAGTCCTTATCTCAACTCATGAACCCTTCATTAATTTTTTTCCTCTCCTCTACCCAGCTGTCACAGGAGAGGGTGAGCAAGCGACTCGTGGGTGCCTGGCATTGGGCCAGTGTCAAACCACGACACTCTCACATATAACATACGTATAAAATCACACCACCAGCAACTTCCATTTGCGCACTTTCTGTGGCTGAGTTTGAGCTTTTTTGCCTCATATCTAAAATGAGAATTACAGCTGAGATTTTCCCCAAGACATTTAAAGGAATTAAGGTCTGCACTCCTGTCAGACAGCAGCAGGATGTGGATCTCTGCATTCTCCAGGTAACTCCAAAAGTCCCACTGGCTTCTATTGAATATACCACAGTAATGCTGAAGCCTTAGAAGAGGACATCTCTCGATGGTCACCCATCATTTAGCACAGAGGCTGAACATATGCTTCCATTGTCTGTGCTTGTCCCAGTTGCTCTTTCTTTAGGGCTGATCTTCTGCCACAAAGGGGGGAAATGCCTGTAATGAGACCAGATTTCTGAAGCTGGGTAACATCTACATCACGCAGATAGTAGATTCCCTAGGAGACCTTCACAGGAGTTCTTGTCACAGACAAGGCAGGAAACTTCTCACGTGCTCCAAGACTGCTTCCCTGTGTACCTGGCATTTCAAAACAAGCCCAGCACTCAGGTTCAGCAGACTGGATCCCACACTCTGTTTCTTTGGTTTGGTTGCTTTCTTCTCCTCTTGTTTCGGGCAGTGTTGCAGAGAACCCTCTTTGGAGACCAAGTTTCTGAAGGTAGGGATGATTTCTATCATGGGACTCCCAGGGCTCAACAAAATAAAACAAACAGATGTTTCAAGTATTGAAATGAGTGTAACAGCATAAATAAGAGAGTGATAATACTGACAAAGTCTAGCTTAATCTAAATATTAATGGTCAACTTTTTATACTACATATTACCGGATCATTTTTCTCAAAGTCTAGTTGAAAAATCTAATTCTGAAATTTACCTGTTTTATTTGTTAGAATCCAAAATTATTCAGGGTGAACAAATATCTTTAGGGCACATCTTTATTTATGCTTTTACTCAAAACTGACTCTTTGCCTAGCACAGCATACATGCCAGTTTAGATCACAAGGTTTAAGGGTAAGATTCTTCTTTTTGCTTTTCCTCTATTCAGTGCCCAACAAAATTGTCAATTATTTGTAGGTGTTTCCGTAGAGCCTTTAGGTAAAGAAGACTCAGGGCTTGAAGATAGCAGCTAATCTAAACTTCATTTTGGCATTTATTCTAGTTTTATTGTTGACTGCGGAGGCCATAAATTTGGGTGTTTAAGCACGTCTAACATCTCCAAGACTTATGTGAAGGAAGCCCTTGGAGCCGACCAGTGACCAAGGGCTCTGTCCTTGTCAGTCCAACCAGGTACAGGACAGAATACTAGTGGAAATTATTTGGCAGAGGTTTATTATTACAAAAATACCATCAAATTTTGAAAAGAAAATAATATATACTTGGGAAAGCCACTCATTTGCATATGCATTCAAATGCTCAGTGGGGCTTGCAAAGTCTCAATTTTGAGTGATGGACCCTTGGAATAGCACTAATGAAAACACTTCTGTTCTATATTTCCTGTGTGTACTTTAATTTCATTTATGAAAATGAAGGCTTGATTGTGTCTCTTCCTCTGCCATTTGGTAGCCTGCCATCAAAACTCTAAGTGACATGACACACAATAGATTTATGCACCATGAAGCAGACACAGTAGGGGTCTGGAGTATTTGTGTTTTATTTCTAGTTAAACAATACACAGGGGACTGTCACACTAACAAGGTATATAAAGATTGACTTGCTCAGCCACTCTGAGACCTTTACTCTGATACAACTGAAATCTCAATAAACAGGAAATTTATATTTGAACAGCTGTTTGTTTTGAAATGCTGTGCTCTAGCCACTTCCTTTTCTGAACAGTGCATATGGTTCATTCCTATTTAATTGAAAAAAGTACAATCATTTGTTGAAATTGAGTCATAGTTGTACAAATTAAGGCTTTTAAAGTGAGATTTTGCTTTGTTCTTTTCACACCTCTTTTTATCATGTCATTTGTCCTTTAATATTCACAGTTTGCAGGCAATCCTTAGCAATGTAACTCTGAACTCGTAATGCTGCAACTCTTTTATTGGAGGCATCATAATAAAAAAACATGAATGTGATCATCCTGTTGTCAAAAATCTACAGAATAATTTATCAATCACATTACTTTATGAGCACAATAAACCTAAGGCTCACAGCCCCATAATTGTATCTAGAACAGATTGAGGGCTGTGTAAGCTCAGGCTCTCCCACCCTTACATGCTGCATAAACAACCAGTAAAAATTAGAGATAAGCAATTATATATTTAAAGTAAAGCACCAATTTCATCCTTTAGCTGAGAAAACTATTTGATCCAGCTAAATAATTCTTATACTCAAATTCTGAAGCATAAAGTTCTATTTTGGAATTCTTAATTTTCATGCAGTACAATTTTAATTCCTTAGGCAGTAGAGATAGGCTTCTTGCTACTGGCTCATGGCACAGTTTGGCTGAGTTTGGAAGGCACTAAATCTTTGTTGTATATTGAGCATTTTGATCCATCTTAAAGTTGATGTCCTGAGCTAGAAATAATGAAGGATATCCATTGTCAGAGCTACCATGATCTTTTTGGAAAAGGCATCTTACACAACTTCAGCCCATGGAACAGGAGCAAATGTCCACACCACAAAAGATTTAACTCCAACTGTACATGCACTCTTTGCTATTTCAGTAAATATAGTGAGCTTGAAAACTTGAAAATTCTGTCGTTTTACTGTGCCCACACATTTTAGCCAAACAACAGGACTCTGTGAAAAATGACCACTCAATTACTGAGTATTTGTCAAGTGAGGAGGCACAGGGCAAAATCCTCAGCCATGACAAATCCTTGATTTATATCAGCTGAATCTTTGTCAGTACACTTCTCCGAGTAAAGCTGCCACACTAGACAAAGTGGAGAGATATTTGCCACTCTTGCACCATAAAATGAGGCCCAGCAGTCAGCTTCTCATCTCCTAAAATTCTTTCAACCCGAGCAGGCTCCTGGACAAAGACTTCAGTTTGTTTGTCCCTGTTTGTCATCTTCGTCTTGTATCTTTGAATTGGCATTAGAATACACAGGTAATAAATCATTTCTGTCATGTGAGATGCAGAATGTTCATTGAAATTCACGGGCAGCAATTGAAAAAATTTGCTTGCAACAGGCAACTGGACTCAGCCCTGTGGATGACCTGTCCTGGGTATAGACATGTAGGTCTATATCTCCCAAGACACAGCAGGAAAAGACAGACCACTGTCTGATTCTATACCAACAAAAACTGGAGAGAGGGAGGCATGAAGAAAATTGGAAAAGATAAAAGTGGGTACACAAACTTTCCTTTTTTGAGTCTGCCAGACCTTTAGCCCATTGATTATTGTCCTAGTAGTGGATATTTCTATTATAGGGGGGACACTCAGCACAGAATACAAAACTCCTCTAACAGCAGGTAATTTTACTTTGGAAGGCACTGACCATGCCTGTAAGCTGTTTTTTGCTTACTCAACTATTTATCTTACCATAACATTGCTTACATTTTACTTTGATTAAAAAAAAAAAAGTAGGTTTTGTTTAAAGGCAGTGCTTAATATCTTCTCTATATCAGCCACATGAAAAATCCTGTTCTTCAGACAGGCTGCAGATAAACAAGGCGCTTTTCCTTAAACACAGTTTATGAGCAATATATAGGTAACCTATGACAGTTGTGAATTAGCAGCAGAAATCCCCTCACATTTTGTTGGGAGGACAACCCACTAACTTCACTAACTTTTTTGCTGTTGTTTTGTTTCAACATTTCTCTATCTTTCAAGGTGGCCAATGGAGGGAGTTGGCAGCATATTCCCCCTTTCCAGGATCAAGTTGCCCTTTCAATGCTCCCAGTCAATAACACAGGTTGTAATATTCAGCTACGTTCTGCACAGGCACCTTTGCTGCCTGAGGCACAAAATTAGGTTTGGTTTGTCTTGAAGTAAAGTGTGTATTTGTGATCCACGGTTCGCCTTAAAGACCACAGCCAAACTAGCAGCAGCAGATTTGGGAGCTGACACAAAGGCAAAAGATACCAGAAACAAGTTTATTGCTTGCTGAAGGAGCAGCAAGAAATAAGTAGCTGTAGACTGGAATTTCCTAAGGTCTCTGTATCTGTATCAGTACTGGTAAATAAAGCTGTGACCAAGTGCTTGCCAGCTTTCCCTACACTCATTTCCCTCAAACAAGGCAGCCTGAGAGGTGCATCTTCCTCCTTTGCTCTTGTCCATCCCTCCCTTGGCACCTGTGACTGCCCTGCTCTCAGCTCTGCAATCCTCCTGAGGCTGTGCCTATGGTCCCCACACCTGAGGCATGGTCCAGCTCCTGTGGGGCTCGGAAGCAGTGGGGACCCCTGCCCTAGAGAGAAAGAGAGCTGTGGGATGCTCAGCACACACCCCTCACATTTCTGGGGGCATCATGTGGAGAACAGCTGGATTCTGCAGAGCCTCAAGGTATGGGCTGGGGTACAGAACAGTGCTGCTCCATGTTTTCATGTTCTGCTGCCATATTCACAGGAACAGCTGTGCTGTATTTTATAGGTGTGCTGAAAGCTTTAGCCCTCTGAGAGAGACACTTAAGACTTCTCGGTTGCTTTTCCTGTTATCTACACAAAAAGCGAAAAAAGAGCTATTTTCTTTAGTTTATCACCTGAATATCAGGGAACGAGACATAGCCTGGAAGCCTATAATCAGGTTTGTCAGACAAATGAAGTATCTGCTCTCACCAAAACTCAGGAATACTCATCCTCACCTTCCTGTGAGCCCCTGCCTTAAAACTAGGAAAAACGCCTTCCAGATATCTTCCCAGACATGTGGAAAAGGAAGGAACTTTTCTTTTTTTTTTTCTGCACTTGCATTGCCATAGCTAACGTCAAGGAAAATCATTTTGTGTGTTTGCAATTTCTTTGGACAGATATATGAAGTCTGACTTGCCTGACTTGCCTTTGAGTTCTGAACAAATTGTTCCCTATGTCACTTTCCATTATGAATATCTTGGGAGGCTTGTTTGATTTCTCCCTGGCTCGAAAATTAAAAAAGTAATATAAAAGGAAAAGCATACTTGTTCAAGCCATCCTTTAATCAACACCACACAAAAATTGCTTCCCTAAGTAATTTAAATAGCAGCACTGCAATTCTTATATACCTTTAGATACTGGATTTAATCAAATAAAATCTGGTTAGGATGGAAATAATACTTCCAAAATAGTCTTTAATGACTGGGGACTCACTAGATGTCTTTGGGAACACACAAATGCAGCAAAGCACATTATTTCAAGAAACACGGTGTTAGGAGAGCCACACAAACTCAGAGCTTGGTCAAATACTAACCAATGATATACAATCTTGTCATCTTCAGGGAAATTCAGCCTTCAGGTCCTGCTTAGAGTAACACCCCTGTTTCAGTAGGGTGCAGCCACACACACTCGGATCCCACTGAAGCCAACAGCACTCAAATGATACCGGCCTATGGGTATGTGACTCAGTGCTTTCCTGAACAGGTGTGAGTTCCATTTGTGTTTAAAAAGATTGCCTGAGAGGGTTTAAATTAACACTATCAGCTCAGTCAGCAGCCACTGTGAACCAAACTGCAGCATCAGTTTTTAAGAATTCCCTGTTCCTGTATACTCCTCATAAATGTACAAGAAATAGAGAAGTGGTGTTTAACTCTGCTGATATAAAGCCTTCACCTTCATGTTTTACTCTGGGAAAGCATAAAATATTTATTTCATTCAAGGCCTCCATTGATTTCCCTTTAAAAGTTCTTAGTTCTATAATTATTAATTTTCCTTGTTACTTTTATATTTGTGCCCTGCTGAATTCCAAATGTCTGAATCAATACATTTTTATCTTTCAGCCACAGCAGACATGTAATGGAGCAAAGGTCCTGCCACTAAAACTTGTCTCTGCATGTCAAGGTAACTGCTCCATTCTTGCATTACTGGTACAGTGGCTGAAATGTTTCTAGCTACCAAACTAATTCAGACATCTTTGAACCGTCCTTATTCAGTAATTAAGTATTATTGTGCTACTTTACAAATGGGAAGTGAAGGCCAAGGATCCCATTCAATGCACTGGATGTCTCAATGATTTACCCCAGCCTTCAAAGAAAAACAGTGCAGAGCAGGGACTTAGGGTCCTATTTCTGGCAGGAATCGACCCTCTTCACATCAACTGCTCAGGGAAGTGAGCAGTATATTTATATTTAGTCCACACTAATCTAAATTTACCTCACAGCCTCCTAACACCAGGAGCCTACATACAGTGTAAGACAAAGGTTATCTGAAACCTCATTCACTTTTTCACAGATAAAGCTCTCCTAGCGGATGTGGCTTTGACATAAAGCAGGCAAGAATTTCAGATATGCTTTCCCAAGTGTTAGGAAAAGATGCTTGAAATTTTGCTGCCAGAAGCAAGACAGGCTTGCAATTGCTTCAAAGTTGCAAATCAGGAGCAATCTCATTAGCCTTGGTGTCACTGTTCTCCTTCCCAGCAGTGGGGTGACAGAGGTGCAAAATCAATGTGAGTCCAGACACAGACCCATCCCTTTTTTATAGTAACGCTCAAAACTGGATCACAATGCAATTGCAGCTGAATTCTCCTGTGATTCAGCACATACAGAAAAAGTATAAAGCCAACAATCTTTATAGGCTGGAAAAATTACAAGGCTAAGGTTCTCAAATGATAACGTTTTGTCCAGACTGAGATGTGTCCAGAGCTCCGGAGAATGATGAGCTCCTCTCTTATGAATAAAAACATCTACACCAAAATTCACAGACAGAAGATCCCAAAGTCTAAATAATTTCCAAATGTCTTGGTCATAGTATAACGTCTTGCTCTGTTCTCTCCTTAAGCCTGAGAACTGCAGCTATTTTTGTGTGCAGGCACGGACAGATTTGTGTTTGGATATAATGCCCAATTCTGTTCTCTCTAGTCAGCATACACCAAGTAATAATTGCAGCAGAACAGTTAGAACAGCCTTGCCCTTTGTATTTTAGAAATGCTTTTTTTGCTCATGTACTTAGACTGTTGGCTACTTTGCTTCAAGTCATTGCCTGAGGATCTTTTTTATACCATGAGATTATTGATCAATGCAGTGACAGTATTGGCCATGCTAAAGCACTTAGCAGGGAGGATCATGCAAAAGTTCCTTTCCTCCAACCTATTCAGACAGAAGAAAAACTAAATATAAACTGAACTTTTTAAGGCTCCATTCAATGTTTGTCCAAGTGTGAGGACAAAATTTGGGTCAATTCACCTATCCCTCAAGCACTCCTTAGAGTTCATTAAAATTGAAAAAAAAAAAACCTTTCTAATAGACATGACCATCACTTAGAAAGGACAAAAGTGTCCTTGTAAGGTAATAAGACTGTAAAACATCACATAGGGAATCACTGATTCTCTGCTTTTCTTAGCTTGTTTCCTAGAGATGGCTAGCCATAGGAAATAAATAGAAAAAATAGCATTAATCTGTTGTTATATTTTACCCACAAGCCTATTTACTCTAATATTTTCTTACAGCAGGAGCTGTAAAATGAAGAAGTTTATGGCTTGTATGGATCTCAATAAGAATGATGATTCATCTCCAGAACAAATATTTGGACGTTAAAAAAAAAAAAAAAAAAGGAAGATTCGAGAAATGATGCCTGCCTTAATATAGATTCTTTTGTGAAGAGTACTGTCCCTACCTCCATCACTCTCTGACTCAGCTCTCCTTTTTTCTCTGAGCAATCTGCAGAGCAGTGTCTTCTTTTCCAAATTTTCTTGACATATATAATATATAATGTTGTAAGGCTTCTTCACATTGGTTAATTAAATTTTTCTTGGTCTATAGTCTGGCACTGAGACCTACAGGCATGGACTACCCTGTCCATGCTTTTAAACTCTCCTAGTCTCCAAGAGGCCAAACTGCCTTTGGGGAGTTACTAGCTCCTGAATCACGCTGAGTTGGCTGCGAGCTGTTATTTTCTGTGGGTCACAGGTGTGCCATTCATGGGCTGTTGCAGAAATAACAGTACAGACAACCAGGTGCCTGTGCCCTGGAGCCTTCCCTGTCACCACTTAATTTCCTGGCATAGATGCAGCCATTTGCTCAGCCTAGCCTTGCCCAAGTTCATAATCTTTTCATACCTCCAAAAATCGGAGAGGTTTTTCAACAGCTAACTCTGTAGTCTACAGTGGCTCAACCTCTTTGTGTTTCTGCTGTTTCCCTAAGTTTAAAAGTTATTAAGGATTGTTTGAGTAAGGAAAACACTGTAAAAGACATGTCACAGCTCACAGATCTGACACCATGCTTTGGGTTTTCCCAGCTTTCTGCCCACGAAGAAGGGGCTAGCTGTACTATACATGGGATTTATTTCTCACCTGCAGTAATATTGCATTATCAAACACTCCCTCCAGAAATAAGGACCACACCCACAAGAAGTTTTAACAACTGTTGTGGGAAAGCTGGAAGAGTAAATATCAAGATAAGGCACCTTATATAAACCTCTAATAAAGGTGAAAAGCAGTTTTGGAAAGAAATGACAAGATTATGAGAAAACTTTAGATGACTAAGAGCATCCTTTCCAATGGAAGTGAAATCTCATTCTTTTAATGGAGGAAAAAAACCTCTTTTAATTAGAAAATGAGAGTGACACTCATCATAAATAAAGTGCCTGGCTTAGCAAGTAGTTTGTTGCTGCTGCATCATCAGATAAATAAAGATTCAAAAAAAAATGTGCTTCAGACTTTTCCAGGATCACAGCAAAAATTTCTAACCTGCTGAGAAATTGTGTAACTCCTACTCCTAAGTAGCTATATTTGAGATGATTGCATACAGCTAGATACAAATAAAGATATCGAGATACAGGTATAGATTATATAGATATAGATATAGATGATGATATAGATATAGATATAGATATAGATGATGATATAGATATAGATATAGATATAGATATAGATATAGATATAGATATAGATATAGATATAGATAGATTATAGATAGATATAGATATAGATATAGATATAGATATAGATATAGATATAGATATAGATATAGATAGATTAGATATAGATAGATACAGATTATATAGCTGTGTATGTGTGTATCTGAGGTGCTACATATTTTTATTCTGGCTTATTTTCTACATGCAATTCTACAAATAAAACTTTAAAAACAAAAATATATAGCTGGTTCAGTGTTGACCTTCATTATTATTTTTCTGGCATTCATAAGAACTCTATTCAAAGAAATAGAAATAACACATTTTCCTGTTAATTCACAGTACCTATTGATGCAGGAAGTGCTTCATAATTTCTTACTCATTGACTCACTATTTAAGTTAATACATTCTTTAGTAAGCCTAATATTTTAAGGTTCCAAGGAGATTCTAAATATAAATGAGTATATTATAGACTCCACACTAAGGAGATGGCATCCTGGGAAAAATATTAATGGGACCCACAGAAAATAATTTCAATGTGTTATGAGTGGACAATTTGAATTTTGAAAGGAAATACAAAAAACTAATAAGTAACATTAGGCCTAATATTAAAAAGCAAGCCTCTGTCATCAAGCATTATAAGGGCCACAGCATTATCAGAAGTATCAGAAGTTACAACTTTGTTACAGAACTCTATCCCAGTTACAAGTGTTCCAAATTACAATCTTTTATGTTCTTTCTAACAATTTTGAACTCGTATGTCTCGCTTTCCAGCAGTCATAAAATCACAGAACATTTTTCCTCACCAATGTTCCATGTCTTGGAGCTCTGTGTTGAGCACACCTAATTCCTTTTGCCATAAATCAGCTTTGTATTTCCATTTGATTTGCTGGCCAGCTTTGAAGATCTATCCCTCTGACTTGACAAATGACTATTAAACATGTCTCCTCAGTTTACCTTGTTCCTATGTCCAGATCACAAGCACAGATACCCCTTTCTTCTGCTCTTCAGTGTCTCCTGCTTCGTCTTTCTCTCTCCTCTCTTATCACATGCTCATGAAGTTCTCCAGACCTTGTATCTCTCCATTCACACTTATTTTTTTCCCACCTTCCCACTGCAAGGTATGTCCCCCTCCTGTTTCCTCTCTTCCTCCTCTCCCTAGCCTGGGCAACACCCTCCACTCTGAATTCTTTCCCCTTGCCTCCCTTTCTCCTTCAGTTCTTGAGATCTTGCTACATCCCTACTAAAAAAACTCCTCTATGCTTCTGTACTTAACCAAATCCCATGTTTTTGAGCTGACATCTTGCCACCACCCTCTACTAGTCCTTCAGTCATCTTTTCCTTTTCCTTTTCCTTTTCCTTTTCCTTTTCCTTTTCCTTTTCCTTTTCCTTTTCCTTTTCCTTTTCCTT
>JAYDZK010000113.1:104033762-104051611 GCA_034509185.1 Euphonia xanthogaster
TTTCCTTTTCCTTTTCCTTTTCCTTTTCCTTTTCCTTTTCCTTTTCCTTTTCCTTTTCCTTTTCCTTTTCCTTTTCCCTTTCCTTTTCCCCTCTTCCCAACCATACATTTCTCCTTGTCAAGAGAATTGTCATGTTTTTCAAAACTCCTTCCCTTCTGCAGAACGTGCAGGACATATATACTGCAATATTCATTCTAGGCAGACAAGCATCTAATCTGCTTCTTTCAAGCTTGTCTTTTAATCGCACTGGCACTCTTCCACTCCCTCTTTAGTATCTCTATTTCTCAATTTCCTCAAGATGCTCCACCTCACAATATAAATGTCCTTTTAAAAATAAACCATCTTTGACTCCACTCTCCTCTCTACCAACCATCCCGCCCACCTTTTTTGTCTGCAAATGTATTCTGGAGCTCTTCCAATTAAGCTCAGTCTTAAGCTTTCTTTTTTTTTTTTTTTTTCCCTAAATTTTTCCCTTTGCCCTCCAGTGAAGAAGACACATTTTCACCAAAGTGCCTCACAAATCATTCTTCTCAAAACCCAGAACTGACACCCCGTGTCGCCCTCTCCAATCTGCCTGCAAGACTCTTCTTCTTGTAAAGCTGCTCTCCATGGACTTTGACTCATCTATGTCTTGACTCTCCTCTTTTCCCTCTAACCATACTCAAATGTACATTTCAAAGGATTTTTCTCATTCTTCCCTCCAGTTTTCCACAGAAGCCTTCTACACCTGGACTCTGTCTCTGTTTCTTTTCATGTTGTCTCCTGATAATTCATTTACAGATAATTATGCAAATAATCAAATTCCAGATAATCTCATCTTCAAAATAAATAAATAATGTACGTGTTCAGCCATCTGCTTAAGAGTGGCACAGTCGGAGTAAGGCTCTTCATCTTTCCCTCTGTCATGTTCCCGTTTTTTTGTCACTATGGAAATTCCACTGTCTTGCCTCTTCTGCAGCTCCTCAGGTTCATGGCCTTGGCACAGCCCTTAGCTGAGTTCCCAATTGATTCTTACTCCATCTTTTTACTTTACAGTTATACGTTATACACGTTTATTCTCATTCATAACGTAAACCCCTCCTCCAGGCTCTCACCATCTCCCATCTCAACTAACATCATCTTCTACAAATTTGTCAAATATAACATAGCTACCTATTTCCATTCATAACATTACAGTGAAGAAAAGTTTCCTAGCCTTTTGCTCCGAGCATGTGACTTCACTTTTCACAGCCTTCCCCCTCTTCATTCACACCAAACATCAGCTTCTTGTCTTCATTCTTCACAGCTTGTCTCCACAGTATTTATCATCTTTCATATACTAAAAGTGACAGTAACATTTAACACAGGTTCCCACAGCACACTTGGCAGGAACAGACATTCAGGGCCAAAAGCAGAGGAGAGGTGAATTAACATCCTTTGCATGAACGCAGCATGATGTCCCAAGTACCAACAGAGCCATTTATCCTCTTTTCTGGTAAGGAAGGGAATGTACTCATCTGAAGCCTGGGGAGCAAAAGAAAGTTTAATCCATGCAGGATAAAGCAGGAAGAGGCAACCCTCCTGAATCAGCCCGTCAGAAAGCAATAGTGAATAGTGAATAGCGAAGACTGAGTTCAGGAGCAGAGGCAAAGAGCCCCTAGGCTGACTTTGGCAGCCTTGTTCTGTGCCCAGTCATAAAACATCCATTAGAAGAACACCCAAAAAGCTAAAGGTGGATATGACAGCAGCTCAAAGATGTGCTGGTAGCAGACAGCTCAGGTGCAGGGCTCTATGGCGGACTACGCCAAACAATCTCCAAATATTTGAACACATCATCTCTGTACATCTAGCAGGCAATTTTTATCCAGAGTCAGAGCTGAGTCAATGCCTACAACAGAAAAAGTCTTGCAAAAAATATTCTCCAAAGCAGCTAGCATATGAGCCTCCTAGTTTTTCTTTCGAACTGTCCTCTTAAAAGTATTCACAACAGGCAGCCACCATGCATGAGGCAGCTGAAAGAAAAAGGCTCTTTACATCCCAGCCCATTAGAGCCAAACTGTGCTGTGCACACAGCCTATCCATTCACTCATCCCTCCTTTCTCAGATCAGTGCTGTTCACCTGCCTGGGCTTCAATCTCTGCTGCACATCTGGGGAAACTTCAGGGTCCAGTTTTGAGAGCACTTTTACCTCATCTGAGCATGAACCTTTTATACCAGCAAATGACAGCATTTGGGACTTAAGCTACTTAGCCTGTAGCTGCATGCAGATACAAAAAATTGTGAAAGCTAAATACTGTCATTTGACCTTGAACATCTTCTAGCATCAATTCTGAATTAGTTTCCCATTCATTTGCCCATTAATAGCAAATTTTCTAGGCATTTGGCTTAAAAAGCCTCATACTCAGAAACAGGCATTTTGTCCAAATAGGGACTGAGGACACCTCGGAGGTTTGCCCTGCTTCAGTTGTGATGGAAATGGTTTTCATTGAATTTATTTCTTTCTGCTATGTATCATTTTTCCATATGAGAGAATAGACAAAGACTAGGATTGTCCTTATGATATCCAAAAGACTATGCTTTTCAAACCACTCTGCTCCTGTAAGCCCTACACCCAATCAGTGAGATCAAGATGCTTATAAATTCATACTTGTTGAAAAGAAGAGAATAAATATCCCTGCCTATGCCTTCACAGAAATCTTGGGCCCCTTTCCAGCTTCCAGAGGTGCACCCTGTTGACAGCTCCCAAAGCCTGGGATGCAGCCTGTGGCTCTGGCTGGCTGTGCCCACGAACGAAGCCAGGCTCCAGGCACCACAGCTCCCAGAGCAGAGCCTGTCTCCCCGCTCCTGCCTCCCGGGTGATGAGAGAGGGCACCTGCAAACAGCGAGGCTTTCTGCCAGCTGAATCCCCTTCTGCAACAGTATCACACACACTCCTGTCTTACACAGTCTTGCTGGTTGGAAACACCGAGGTTTTAGTTCTCTCTTCTAATCTACAGCATGACCAGGAAGATTTTTCAGAGAGGAAAAAGGGCAGAGGCAGTGGGCTGTCAATGTTAGACAAGAGCACATTCCCCCATCGGCATAGTGCCTTCAGAAACAAAATGGAGAGCCTCCCTGCAAAGATCCCTACAGCAATTTAGTCTGAAGGAATATGCCTCCCTCAGGACTCTCCTCATTGCTGCCAGAGTTATGAGGGCCACGTGCTACCTCATCATTAATATAGTGTGTTTACTTAGCACATACATGTTGTATTCTTTCTTTTGAAATAACCCCAAACTACATGCATTGCACAAACTCCCTTCATTAAAATGACATAGTAAATCAGGTCTTCTTTCAGGGAGGAATTTGTGAGAGTAACATGTTGCAGAAAAATAGGTCAAGAACAAGAAAGAGAGAAAAATAAATAGGAAACTAAAATGAAGAGATACTGAATGAGGGAAGGAGTTAATGGAAGTCTTTATAGGGCGCAAAAGATTAAAGGAAGATTTCAAGGCGTTAACAGGGCTAGCATTTCTGGAATGTAAAATAGCATTTGTATTACACAGCTGAATAACATGCCAGGAATCCATATGCTCTGAAATGTAGTCGAATTTAAGGTCATTGTTTTGTGTAATCGTGGTCCTTTCAGTGTTGTCGCCATTGGGATTTGTAGGGTGATAGTTTCTTATGGAGGGCTGACAACTTTTTTTCTTAATGAACAAGAAGGTTTCCTCAGGTCAATGGCAAGATAATGGGAAAGGAATATTTCCAGGTCCCAGGTTCATTAAAGCCTGAATTCTGTACTAGAGTTTTGCGTAGCTTTCCTCCTGTGATGAGATCGTGCTCAGATGGATCAGCAGAGATGTTCCCACTAGCCGTCCACACAGTAAATGTGGAGAGGCTGCAGCATGAGGTCTTTAGTTGGCCCTCCCTTCCTGGCTTTATAGAGCCTGAATTTATTTCCTTAAGGGCATGGTTCAGGGTCTGCTGATAATGCCAGCATTTCTCTGAGGAGTTTTAGCAGTCAGGCAAGTTATCACTGAGTGTCTGATTGTGGTTTTATTTATCCTTTGTATTGAACTTGCTTTACATCTTTTGTCTGCAGCTGCATAGGTGACCTCAGAGACCTTTTAAAATTAAAACACCTTATTAATGCGAGTGTGAGCTCTTCATCTGTTTTTCCTGTTTGTGCAGCTCCTAGCAAAGTGGGGAGTTTGACTGTGGCTGAGCTCCTAGTTGCTATGGCAATACAAGTAATAAATAAATAGTAAAAATAATACATTGGAATAAAATATTCTGATTTTGTAAGCATGATCTCCAGAATTATAATTACTGCACTTACTTGCAATTTAGCATTTCTGAACAATATTTCTGAGTGACTATGGTGCCCCAAAACTCTTATTAACTATCATGCCTTGTACACACCAGAAATTGGTAATGTGGCTCTATCATGAAATGCTGCAGCATTTTGGCAGTGTCTGTCATGACTGCATGTTGCTAGAGGTGTGCCTGGGAGGAGATGTGTGTGTGTGGACATGCAAGTCGCATCCCAAAGCCAGGCATGTCCAAACCCATGAGCTTGCACATATAAAGTACAACAGTAACTTCATGGGCTTCTCTTTCTCTACAATACCATGACATGTCCACTTTCATTCAGATGATAACTTTTTACACTTCTGCAGCTGGGAAAAAAAAAGCCACAAAATACCTGTCATTTACATTTATACTCCCATTAAAAAATATTTTTATTTACTATATAACAGTTATTAAGCTCATGTGGCCAAGATGCAACACAAAGCTGTAGATCAAGAGTTATATTTGAAAGAACTGCAGAATTTATTTTTCCTGCATAATCTCCAAATTATAAGATTCTTCAATGTCTTTTTTTTTTTTGGGAATGTGTAATAACATGCATTTCCATTGTAGATGGACATCAGTTTTAGAAAACAGAGCCATGCAGAAAAATTGCTGCTTTTGCTCCTATTTTGGAGGGGAAAATAATAAATATTGGCAAAATCTGAAGTGCCTGATGATTTGTTTTTTATTGAAACAAAATTATATTTAATCCTATAAGAGTGATACATGAAGTTCATACAGAGATGAATAGCTATGTTCATATGCATGTACATACAAACTGCTGCTAAGTGTATTTAGAAAATAAGGAAGTATAAACCTTCATTATTGCAGTGACAGATATAATATTCAGTAGTTCCAGTGGTCATTGAAGTGTTTAAGTACATTTTTGCCTGTTGACACATTTGTAAAAGAGATGAAAAATTAAATGTTAAAAATAGAAAGAATAAACATTGCTGGCTTGGAAAGAGACTAGAAAGTTAAATCTACAGTGCTCAGAGATAGTATAAGGACCTGATGAGGTTGTGCAGATATAAAAAAGCTCATGTTTCTAAAGACAAACCTTGAAAAATTAGGTTGATAATTCATTGCATCTTCCTTACAGCATATTGCACTACATAAGACTAAGGATCAGCAGTAACACAGACATATGGAAATTGCAGTTGCTTACTTCTGCATACTTTTTAAAAAGTGACTTACTCTGAAATAGTTAATAGTTACAGAAAACATTTCTGAAGCATTAAAATACAGCAGTAACAATTTCTTTTCTTTTTTTTTTTTTTTTTTTTTTTGTAGCAGGCCTCATCAGGGAAGAATGGCAAACTTAAAAAAAATAATCCTACCTTTTCCCAAATCCTCTGGTTACAGAAGACACTCCTCCAACTCACATCTTCTTAACAGCAGCACAGCAGAGAGTAATATGACTTTATATCATAACAAACATTCTTTGAAAGAAGACATTACTTGTGAGAAAAGTAAACTTGCAGTTCAACCACAGCTGAAGAGACACTCTGCTCTTTTGAAGACAGCAGGTTATGAAAGATCACTCTGACTTTGCCATGGGGAAACAAGTGGCCAAAGATGCAACAGGGGAGAGCAGTAGGATGTGACCCCTATTTCTCCAGCTCACAGCTTAATCACTGACTTCTGCCTGATTCTGTACCCCACGGGGGTGACATCCCTCACAAGCACACCTAGCAGGCAACACCCTGAACAGTAAGCAGCTGAGGTAACATCTGGTTTATGGATCCTGCCAAACAGCCCGACATTTGTTCATGACACAACATTAGGCAGCCAAGTGGAATGTCTGCCCACAGCAAACTGATGTGTGTTGCCAGGACAAGGAGATACACCAGTGAACTTCAAACATCTGTGCAGCTGGAGGGGAGGTACATGAACACAGTGCTCTCTCAGGCACCAGGCCATCTCTTCCTCCTGATGTCTCCAGCCCTCAATGTCAAACCCTAGGGTACACCTACCACCAAGGAACAAAGTAAATTTATCATGACAAGAACAATGATCCAGGAGCATCCAGTCCAGGCTTTACCTCAGATCAAAGCGACAAGCTGCTTGCTAGCAGCAGTAACCTGATGCACACTTTTAGTGCCAACTTTTGCCCAAAATAGTCTTTCTGTGTATTGAAAATCCAAAACCAAAGGAGGAAAATGAAGGCATACAGTGTGGTAAAAGAGAAGACTAATACATCTTTTCCATATCTTTATCCTCCTAAAGCTGCAAAAACACTCAGTGCTGGTTAGGGAGTCAATTTTTGAAAAAGTAATTAGTGGCAAATTTAATATCCAAACCTGTGTCATTTAAACATTTAAGCCTAAAAAATTAAGATTTGAAATAGGATCTGCACAGTCTGTTCAGAGTTAGAATAGCCAATACAAGTGGGTTCCTGCATCAGTTTTACATAGAGAATAACCCAAATTGTCAGGCTAAGTTGGGTTCTCTTAATCTTTCTGGTTGAGCAAAGCATGGCTTACCAAAGGGCTACCCACCCTTCCTCTACACCTTTGGCAAAGGCATTGGGGCCGCCCCTGCAGAACTGATCCACCAAGAACATTTCCAGGTTTCCCTGCTGAGACTTTATTAAAGAGAATAGCATTTGAGTTCAATATCATTCTACATCAATGTCCACATTAAAGCACTGTCTGAAAGTGCTCATCTGCTGTGTTTGCAAGTGGCTTCCAGCCCCCTCCAGGCAGCAGCATAAGAGGGAAGCCTCACTCAGCTTCCCCTCTCTTCTACTGACCGTGAACTTTAAGCTGTGCAAAAATGAGGGTTTGTGAAAAAATCCGTTGAAACTTTACCACAACTGGAAAGACAGATTTCCTTCACAGATTCTTCCATGTGCAGAGTGAGGAAAGCAGAGGGCCTGGCTGCTCCAAGGCTGATGGAGGCATACAAGAAGTTGTGGGCACTGTGGAAAGGTATCTGACTTGGAGCTCACAGTCATTACCAGAAATACTTGTAGCAGAACTGGAACTCATAACTCTCTCTTCTCTCTAATAAAACTCTTGAGAAATTGCTTCTTAAAAAACAATCTGATGACTTTCTGCTGGCTTGGAAACATAACAAAACCCCGGCACCCAACCTAACCTCGGTGTATCTGTCACTTTTGAATCATCTGATATTAATTGCACCCTCTTTTCCACCAAGATGAAACACTCACTCTAGAATGACAACCACTCTCTGATCACTTTGGTTTTTCCCGTGTGGTTGGCATAAGTTACTCAACAAAGTGATAGATCTGTCAGCACAAGACAATTTGATATGTGTGCATCCCCATCAGAATGGGCCCGGGTGCTGAAGCTCAGCTCCTTGCCAATACAAAGCGTTACCTGAAGTTTTCCCTGACCGTGTTGTCTATATGCTGGCACCAACCAACTTTGCTGGTTGAGTCCTCTTTCCTGTAGATATCTTCTTATTCTGCAGCAGTATTCCCCTTTCTGAGCTACATGTAGATCTTCTGCTGAATTCATGAATTTGAACTTGCCTTTGCTCATGACCATGAAAGGCTCTTTGCTGTCCAACCTGCCCTGGTGGCAGCAGAGGTGGTATGTTGTGGAAGCATCACCAACATGGAATTATTTCTTGCCATGGGGGTAAAGAACACAGTCTGTTATTTTTTTCTTTATAAACGCCTCTGGACATCTTCAGCTCACCAGATTTTTTTTTTCTGATTAAGGCAACCAGACCCTAACAAAGTCCTGCTGGATTATGTCTTTCACTGTGATGCAGAGTATCTTAATTCCAAGTGGTCAGAGAAAGGCAGCCACATTTCCTGCCCCTTTTGTATGCCTACAGCAATGAGCCTGGGCTGGTTTCTCTGCATGCAGAAAGGCATTGAAAGCCAGAGGGAATCTGTACTTGAAAGGGTTTCAGCCATGAAATGCAACAGGTCCCAGCAGCATGTGTCTGTGAGACTCAAAGGAATATGTCATTCTTTGGGTATTGTGAATCTTAACAAGTGTTTTAGGGATATCTCTTTTTGCCCACATGGCTACACTATAGTCTCTGTACAATTGTGTGTGTGTGTGTGTGTGTATATATATATATATATATATATATATATAAAAGATAAAATTTCAAAAGCAAAGCAATTCCAGTTTTCGACCAAGCTGGTGAAAGTCTCAGACTGGGTGAAAAAATATGTGATTTTGTCAATGTTTCACAATAATCACTACAAGTTGTGGGGCAAGATGTGGAAACACCTGAAGCTGGTGTTCAATATGCAATGTTCAGTATGCATTACCAAAGCATACTGAAGCACTGGTGGGTTTACTCGTGGTTTAGTTGCTAAAATTCACTCCCAGGTTTCAAACTCGGGCTTTGGAGCTGTATGGAAAGCACAACAAAGCTATCATACAGTGCTTTCTCATGGTGCTCATTCTTAAAGGCATTGTTAGAGAAAGAGAAGTCAGAATGCTCCTGAGACACAAAAAGCTGTACCGCGTATAAACACAAAGTTTAGAAATAGCTTGAAAGTCATAGCAAGAAATTTTAAAGTTCCTTAAATTGTAGGATAGGAAAAATAGACAGAACAGGGTAGGAAGAATGGACAGAAAATAATAATTCAGATAAGATTTGTATTTTAATGAGCTGTGATTTTTTCCATCATCTCCAACAGCCAATGTGTATCCTGTCTTGGAATATACAAGTAACGATACTTTGGCTGTAGATACTCAGAGGTGTCTTCAGAGGATGGCTAGGCATGTAACAATCTAATTTATCAAAGCACAAGAATTTATAGTGCCTAATTAGAATGGGATATTCATTGCTGAAATAAAGTTAAAATAAAAATGGACTTTAAAATGTAGCCTCTAAATCAATGGATGTCCCCCTGGTCTGTCAGACACCCATATAAAGGCAGCTTATGAGTAGCAAGTACTTAATTTACTGATGGCCAGATGCTCATTTTGGCAAAGATGGCCCTTCTGCATGCCCAGATTCGTAGACATTTCTGAAACTGTTGATGACCCTCAGAAACAGGCTTCTGGGCTAGCCTTTGGCCTGGTCCATATGGGAGCTCTTATGGTCCTTCTAGTAGAGCAGAGCAGGAAAGCAATCCGTTCTTATTTCTCACAATCCGAAGGTGGTGGAACAAAGTTCTTCTTGTTTGGTGCCTTCTCAGGGCCTCTGCACACAGATGCAGCAGAGCCTTTGG
This sequence comes from Euphonia xanthogaster, assembly GCA_034509185.1. Lineage (NCBI taxonomy): Eukaryota > Metazoa > Chordata > Aves > Passeriformes > Fringillidae > Euphonia > Euphonia xanthogaster. The sequence goes on from JAYDZK010000113.1 coordinate 104,043,247, forward strand.
GCACCCCCTGCTCCTGCCTCATACTCTCAGCTTGTGCCTGCCTCTCCCCAAACACTGGCGTGGTATTCATTGCCATTTAAAAACCACTTTTCCACCTATCATCTACCTATATATCAGGGGAATCTAAACAAACTCCTGCTGACTTTTGTCTTCACTGTGTGTGCATTCCAGGCAGAAACATTTTGCTGAGGAGTCAGAGGACGCATTATCCCTTTTTAACAGTACACAACCCCAGTCATAATGTATGCCCACAGGAAGAAATGATTCCCATGCAGGGAATGACTCAGACTAGGTCAAAGCAGCGATATAAGGAGTGTGGAGAAAAGTGAACAGTAACTGCAGCTTGTAAAAGGTAGCATTTATCTTAACAGAGTGACAGCTGCTCACTGTGAAGCTACAAGGGAGTATTGTGATTTTCTGACTCTGAAGCCCACCCTTTAGGAACCACTGATCTGGAATATGAAAAGACTGCAGGTGTTGGAAAAGTCCTTTTTAATGGGACAGGGTCAGATTGTGATGAAGCTCACTCAGGTCGAGGGGGCAGGCATTTTCCTTCTTGTTTTGGCCCCATTGACATTAACACTATCATTATTAGTAAAATAAAGCTGAATACAATGCAAATGCAATTGTGGTCCTGTTGAGTACTAATAATTGATAATTAATAGATTTCAATAGATTCAATAGATTCCGATGTTTTTGTTTATTCTGACCAGCTCTACTGGGAAGTAACAACAGTATGAGGTGGCCCTGGTAGTACTCTTATAATGAAGCGAGGTGCAACAGCTATCAGTCATGAAGTTGACTCTCTGTTTATAAGATTAAACAATGACTAAGCTTTAAAAAACGCATAAACAGTGGTGTAATAAGGCTGTCATTGAAGTATAAGGAATAAAATGAAACTGGTAAAAAACATAACTACATTTTATTATAGCAAGTGAAACACAATCAGAAAACTGCTCCCTTTCAGTCTAATTGTTCCACCTGCCTGCATACAGCATGCTACACAAAGTCCTGCGCTTAATCACCTCTTAGCTGTGTCATGGCTCTTTCCTGATGCAAAACACAGCAATGCACCAAATCAACTAGAGACACCAGAAATTATTAAACATACATAACCTTTGAGAATCAGACCAGCCTTTCTTAGTTTTTGTGTATTCATCAGCCCAAGAAAAAAAAAATAGATAAAATCTACAAAAGCAGATTAACCATTCAATTTATATCAGAGATGAGTTGTGCCTTGTAAAATCAATCAGTTGGGCTGCGCTGGGGACAGATGATAAAAGACTGGAGGGGAACCCATGAAGCCCTAACCCATGTGACACAAGAAGTGCATCCAGCTCATTTATGGAGAGGATGCACTGGTCTTCCCTTGTTCTGGCCATGAGTCTGGTTTCAGAGGTGTCTCTCAGAAGAGGAATGAGCTGGATTTCTCAGGCTACAGTGTTTCATAACCTGCCTGATACCCTTGGGCTGGCAGGAAACTCATTGGCCCACAGAAAGTCTTGGGAGGAAGGAAGGCTGAAGAGAGTGACTGTGTGTAGTTTTATATTGGGCAGATATGAACAGAGGTTGTGCTTTGTGGGTTGGGTTGGACTGACTTTGCTCAGCTTCATCTGTTTTGGGTTTTTTTGCTTGAGACTGGGGAACGCTGCTTTGCTCAGGTATCACTTGAACAGACCTCACGTTTTTCATTTATGCTTTTTAATGTCAGCACTCCTGAGACAGAGATGTCTCAGGGTACTATTTGCAAGGTCATCAGCTAACCTGACTGTAAAAACTCAGATAGCTCATTAAATTAAACTCTCTGATTTACTATAAAAGACTGGAGAACCAAGTATACATTAAAAAATCAAGTAAGAACAGAACAGAATTTGGGAAGAAAGTTTCTCTTTTTTTAAGCACTGAGAACAAGAAAAGCAGAGATGTAAAGGGAAAAACTTAGAGCCAGAAGATCCAAACTTCCCCTTGATTCTAAACTTAGCTCAGCCACTGGCCCACCGTGCAGATGACTCAGTGCACTTCCTTGAACTTAAATCATTCCTCTTACAAAACTTGTTAAAGAAAGACGTCAGTGTAAATTAGATGTTGTGTCTAAGTTTAGCTATGGCCAATACATAAATATCAGAAATTTAATGTGTTCTCATTCTTGTCTGCTTAAGAAAGATGTGTATATACATGCACATATGCATATATATATATATATATATATATATACACACATAGCAAGGGAGAGAAAGACTTCTTTGCACTATTTTTACAGTTTCATTTGCATATATTGTTATTTTGTTGGTGACATAAGAGCTCACAGCTGATTAGAAGTTTAACTGTTTTCCGAGCAGCCTGACTGCCACAACGCCCAAGCACTCTTCATTCTCTCAAACTGTCAGGAAAGTTTCAATCGCATCCAAGCAGTGGGAGCTGAGACAGTACACATTCAGCATATAACATACATGATGGCTGATTTCTTGTGACACTAATCTTCACTCCTGGGGGAAAGGCAGTCATTTATTCATAACTCTACCACTCAAAAGTAACCATTCTTCTCACCATGGAGATAAATGTCAAAACAGAGACCATCCATAGGCTGAGTCTAATCTAATCTGTCCAAAATGAATATATATTTAGATCTGTTGTCAAATCTTGAATAGCAAACCCTTTAGCCTGGGCAACTATTTCCTCAGTCTGCCCTCTCCATCTATAAATATGCATATCAGAATGGGTATATGCTATCAGAGAAGCATATTAATCCTGCTGACATGGACAGGATATGATGCTGACCAATCTTTCTGATACTAGCAAAGAATCAGACAACAAAGCACAAGACTTCCAGAAATGTGTACCAGAGAGGGGAAAATATATAAATTTTTGTTAAAATATCTCTATCATTCAACATGCACCTGAAATCAGCAGACCCTCCACTCCCAAGCAGCTGGTCCAACAAATGAGAAAAACAGGGTGCTATCTGGATGTCTGTGGAAGATGGCAATGGAAATTTCCTTTCTCATAAAACTGCTAATTCTTATTGTCCCTCTCCTTTCTCCAGTTCACATTTCCATTTTTGGGATGTCATCTGGAAGGTGTGTATTTATGCTTCATCCTTTCCCATTAAATTGTACTTATGGAGTTCCTCATATCCTCTTGAAAATGGTTGTCACAACTTTTAAGAATGAGGAAGGTGACCCCAGAAACTACAGGCCCGTCAGCCTCACTATAGTGCCCAGTAAAATCAGGGAAAGGATTATCCTGGAAGGTATGGAAAAATACCTCAAGGACAACGCTGTCATCAGTCACAGCCAGCACAGCTTCACGAGGGGAAAGTCCTGCCTGTCAAATCTGATTTCCCTCTATGACAGGGTAACCCACCGAGCTGATCTAGGAAAGCCAGTAGATGCAATCTTTTTGGACCTCAGAAAAGATTTTTATATTGTCTGACACAGAATCCTTCTGGATAAAATGTCCAGAACACAGTTGGATAACCATGTTACATGATGCGTGAGTAACTGGTTTACAGGTTGGGCACAAAGGATTACAGTGACTGGGGTGATATTAGACTGCCAACCTGTCACTAGTGGAATTCTGCAGGGCTCTATCCTTGGCCCTGTGCTCTCCAACATCTTCATAAATTACTTGGAGGCAGGACTGGAAGTAATACTAAGTTTGCCAGTGATACTAAATTAGGAGGAGCTGACTCCATCGAAGGCAGGGAGGCCCTGCAGAGAGAGGTCAACAAATTAGAGACATGGCAGTCACCAACCATGTGGAGTTTAACAAGGGAAAGTGCCAGATATTCTGCACCTGGGATGGGCAGCCCTGGTTGTGCGTATAGATGGGGAATGAGAGGTTGGAAAGCAGTGTTGCAGAAAGGGACCTGGGGGTCCTGGTCAATGGCAAGTTGAATCTGAGTCAGCAGTGCCCTGGCAGCCAGGAGGGCCAAGTGTGTCCTGGAGGGCACCAGGCACAGCATCACCAGCCAGGCAAGGGAGGGGATTGTCCTGCTCTGCTCTGCACTGGGGCAGCCTCACCTTGAGTGCTGGGGACAGTTTCAGGCACTTCAAGATAAAAATAACATTATACTTTTAGAGAGCATCCAAAGGAGGGCCACAAGGATGGCAATGGATTTGGAGGAAAAGCCATGCAGGGAGTAGCTTAGGTCACTTTGCTTGTCCAGCCTGGGGAGGAGGAGACTGAGGGGAGACCTCATTGCAGTCTTCCACATCCTCATGAGGGGAAGCAGAGGGGCAGATACTGATCTCTTTGCTCTGGTAACCAGTTTCAGGACACAAGGATATGTCAGGAAGCTGAGTCAAGGGAGATTTAGGTTGGATATCAAGAAAAGGTTCTCTACCTAGAGTGGTCAGGCACTGGAACGGGTTCAATAGGGGAGTGGTCACAGCACCAACCCTGAGTTCAAGAAGTGTATGGAAAATGCTCTCAGGCACATGGTGTGATTTTTGAAGTGTCCTGCACAAGGCCAGAAGTTGGACTAGATGATTCTGATGGGTCCCTTCCAACACAGTGTATTCTATTTTTCTATGACTGTGATAGTCTATGATATCCTGGCACTGAGACACTGGATGACACCACAGAAGAAGAGCCAGAAGTGACTGTCATTTTTCTGTTCCACTCCTCTATTTCATACTACCATGAATCTCCATCAGGTTCTTTTTGAAGTGGAACGTCTGAAACTCCTCTCAGAGCTTGAAAAGAAAGAAGTCTTCTTGCTGTGGTCCTCACAAAGGAATTATGCTGTTTCAGAGAACCATACCTCTGTCTCTTGTAGATATTTCATTATTGAAGTTGCACAACAAACACTATTGCATAAATGGCAAACATAGGTAACACTGCTTGTAAACTGTCCTATTTCTGGTGCTCAAATATCCTTGCTCAAAACTAAGTTCCATTTTTGCATTTGGGTGAATCTTAGCAGCAGCCAATTAACTAATTACTTCAAAAGATGAATTAGGTTTTATGCTTATTCTACCTCAGCAGTTCAACCACATTACCATTAATACATCATGGACTACTTTTCTTGTCTGTGTATTTCAGGTGAGTAACTGAACCATGGTTCTATCAAAAAGTACTTTCAGGCATCCCACATAGGTTTAGAGTGGATGGGACCTAAGCTATGCCAGTATGGAACTGCCTCTAGGAACCCAAGTACAAAAGGAGATCTGGCCAGCAACCTGCTGTGAGTCACTCTGACTTGCTCTGTCACAGGATTTGCACTTACAAGTGGGTCAAATCCTTATCTGGAATAGTTAGACAGATCTGCACTGCAGCAGGATTGAGCCCGTGTATCACAATGCACAAATACACAAGCAGCATTGCTAGAAAGGGTCTGCTTTCTAAAGGTGGCAGAAAGGGGTACCAGGTGACAGCTGAGATGGCACATAATGGTCTTTGTGCAGGAAAAAAAAAATTAAGGTTTTGAAAAGTAATAGCTCAGTAAGGTAAAATAACTGGGGGAAAAAATGCTTTTAACACAACATAAAACAATAGTACAAAATAGGAATCAAGAACCATGGTGTCACTTCCAGGCCATGGCTTCTGTGCATGTGAAATAATCATCTGGAAAAGAGACTAGCTGTGGGAGAGGATTATGAACAGGTCATGATCTCACAGCATGACAAAATGGCCAAGAGAGCAAATGCAACCCTTGTTAGCAATGATTAGCACCTGTGGAAGGAGAGGTTAAAGAAGTTGCTACTTTTTGTCACATCCTCAAGGCAATCATTGCTAGGTATTATAGCCATTTCTAGTCTCAACACTTTAGCAAAGATATTAATAAATATAAATTGTTCTGAGACAGTGCCACCTGAGGAAAATCTCCCTCATGCTGATCACTTAAAGATCAACCTCACTCAAAGATCAACCTCACTCTTTGATCACCTCAAAGAAAGGGCACAGAGAAGAGCAAAACACTGCCTAAGACCACCTATGTGGAGAGGGAATCTACAGGCATTAGAGATTCTTCAGCAGGCTGCCAATCTCTTGGACTCAGAAATGAGACAAAGAACAGAGTGCTAAACTGCCACATTCGTAACAACTTATCCAGTAAATTTGCCATCCCTGCTAGCCTTGGAATCAATACTGCTGTCATACAGAATAGCTCATTCAGAAATGAAATGCTGAATGAAATCCTATGCCCTGTATTATCTAAAACAGAGTAGATGATCATAAGAGTCCACTTGGGTCTTAAAAATCCATGAGTGTAGTTCAGAGGACATGTAGTTCTAGAGGGTAAGTATGAGGCCTTTACATTTTCCAGGATGAGCTTTCCCTGAAGGTTTTTCCTGAAGACTGAATTATTTATCCTATAACTGAAAAGTAAGCTGCAAAGGTATGAAGTAGCAAGCCTCCAAAAGATAAAATTTCCTCCTTTTTTTCCTGTTTTCCTTAATTCTAGGTGAAAACATGTACAGACAACAGACAAACTTTATGTTTTGAAGAAGACTGAAAGGTTCTGTAGGCACGTGGAGAGGAGATCAGCACCCTCACAAGCAGATCTTGTGAAAGGCAGATACTGGCTGCATCTGAATTCACAACAGGGCTCTAAATAAATTGGCTTTGCTGGTTTTGATGACCTATGTAGCTCTGTGACAGATGTGGTGTTGTACCACATTTCTGAGGGATGGAGTCTACAGCAGCCTTCTTTACGACCTAACCGGATTTTATCACTTTGACTGAATATCAAAGTTTTTACAATGTGAGGCTCCAAAACCATGTCTTGCCTAGTCATTCTTGTTTCCTCAGCCAGTTTTATCCATTTCTGCTCCTATCTGCATAGCAATGTACAGAACTCTGGTAATCCCCACAAAACTCATACTGTAAGACTCAGTACCGTACATTTTCCAAGAGTAACATTTAAGATGGCACTTTAATTCACTGGGAAATGAGCTGAGCTTTTCCATGAAATTGTATTTGATTTGGTAGAGAGGAACTTCAGTAAAGTGAGGCTAGGACTATCTTTATGTGATTTACAGCAGAATTTCCATCTTTTGCACATCTTCAACAAATACCAGGACTTGATGAAGACCTTTCTTTTCAGGTGGACTGATCCTAAGTTTCATCCTTTGGCTACCAATATGAAGAAGGTATCCAGCTTGGTTGTCTTAATCACATTTCCAGTTTTGATGGGCAGGAAATGTAGTGTAGTTATATGTGTGAGCCCTGAATAAATTTAAGAGTAGGTGTTTGCTGCATGCTGGTTTTGGGACACAGTGGCTGGATTTCGTTATGCTGTAAGTCTGGGAAAGCATTCACATCTCCCCTCCCCTCAAAAGGTATGCTCTGGGGGGCATGGGGGGGGGTTTCATTCTTCTCTGACCTGGTCTGCATTTAATCAACAGTTTTATCTCACTTTGCAGTAACTCCTGATATGTACCACTGACATCATCAGCTAAGTTCTCTCAGTGTTTTCCAGTTTGTCAGTAAAATACTGTTTAGCAGGTGAATTCATGGCAAAAAGGATATGACCAACCTGTCTCAAATCCTCAACTTGGAGTTTGAAAAATAAATTGCTAGGAAATTTTCATATTAATTCCTGTGCTTTGTTTTTGAATTATACAATCTTAGAAAGAAATAGAGTTTAGTTTAAACTAAGTTGCTGTTACTTTTCAACATACTTGAGTGAAGCCCCGAGATACAATAAAAATAATTAACAGAAGCAGCTATTGCTAAGCTAAAGTGAAGGTTTGAGTTCTGACCTCCACTTTGTGCCAACAAACTACCCTGTGCTTTTTCGCTGTAGCCATGTACTCCCCTGAAAAACTCAAGGAACTCTGTCGTGTTGCAGCATAATTTTTTAGGATACCTAAAGGACATCTTTAACCCGAAGAAAGATGCTGCCGTTGCCCAAGCCGGGTGACACTTGGAAGCACATTATCGCATAGAGAATGTTCATTAAAAGCGGATTAGGAGAAGATCTCATCAGACATACCAATTCCGCTTGAAATAAACGGCTTCTAAGCACAGGAATTGTTTGAGGAATGGACCATAGGCGCCGACTAGTTTGGTTTGCATATTTTAGAGAGCATTTTAAGCTGAAGTGTGTGGGACTAGGCTCTTTACTTCAGCAGTTCTGTTTAGCTGGCTCGAACAAAGTAGAGGTGATAAGATGTGGAAACTTAATGAAAAAGATATCCCAGGCATGAAACACTGTAGAAGAATTCTGCTTAATAATGAACTAATTAGAAAACAATTTAAATGAAATGCAGCTTTCGCTGTTAGGTTCTAGATTTCTGTCCCCCAAACATTAGACGAAATTGCATTGTTTACAAAAATTTATTAATACAAACTTTACACACTTTATATAACAGTTATCAAAGTCCTAGTTATAGATATCATGTGTGTAATAATACTTTGT
>JAYDZK010000113.1:104061016-104131717 GCA_034509185.1 Euphonia xanthogaster
TATTCTATTCTATTCTATTCTATTCTATTCTATTCCATTCCATTCCATTCCATTCCATTCCATTCCATTCCATCCCACTCTCTTTTGTGCTATGTTATGCTACTCTATTCATTTCTACGTCAATGGGGAAACCGTAACAGTGTCTTTAGAAAATGCTCACTGTTTGTTCCCAGCTACTCCAGCATAAATTGTTTCTATGCCAAGCCTTAGAGAAAGCATTGAGGATCTGGTGCTCATTTTTCATTGTCAGATTGGCACAAAAAGAAGCCTCGTTTCAATGACAATGTTTTTTATATATGATTCTTCTCTGAAGAGCATTTTTTATGTGTCTCTAGATACTTAGCAGGAGAAACCCAAAGCAGCCAATGTTTTAATCTTTTCTCCCTCAGTATTATGTAACTACATAACCAAATTTAACAGACCTGCTGACTCTCTAGAGGATATGGTAGTTGCTTTTCTGAGGATAACCTCCAGTGATGGAAATTTTATTATCCTTAATTAGTAAAGGAGGGACTTGTGTAATCTGGAGTTTCTTGTTCTGCTGCTGTATATGGACTTGACACCAATGTATCTATTAGCAATTTTTGCCTTCTCCATCTCTCCTTAATCAATTCAGTCTGGCTATGAAAAATGGATTTTACCCTAAAAGTGACTTGTTTGTGTTTGGCTGGGGGTCATAAGTTTTCATGTAAGTGCCTGGACCTAGTTTTAAATGAGAATTGCTCCCCAGCCCTTAGTGCTGACCAGCACCCCCACCTGCTGCAGAGACAAGAGGGCTTGATCATCCCTTGACCCTATGCCAGCAGAGACAAGTGGAGCTGTGGAGCTGCAGATGAGAGCTGAGGGATGAGAGCTGAGGGATGAGAGCTGAGGGTGGTAAATGGACTTCCAGCTACACTCTGCCTCCAGGGCTTCCAGATACAGGAGAGGAAGTGGCTGAGGAGCAGCTGAAAATGAAGATGACCACAGGCCCTGGTGTCTGCTCACCCTAGGAAGGTATTTTCTGCCATTCTGTAGACAGGTCTGTGGGATGAGAACAGCAGGCACAGGGGTGTAGGGCCAAATCTGCAGGTACAGGATAGGTGCTGGCCTACCTTTCCTGCCTTCTGCCTTATAAGCTGATAATGAAAGCATGGCCTGTATTGGTCATGTGGGCAGCCAGGCAGATAAACAAGCCGCCTTCAGACTTGAAGGAACTTGCTGTAAAATTAGTTTCTTACAATATCAGAAGGGGCTGTGCATCAAGAGAAAATCTTCATGCAAGAGAGTGAGAATTTACATGGTCTGAGGCATACAGGTATATCCCAAAGGGAAAAAACCCAACTTTTAAAGCTTTTATTGTAGATATGCAGAGTGCAAAAGCACTAATTTTGTCGAGTTTCCATTTGTAACAGAGTATGCTTTTATGTAGCAGCAGGGCCTGGGAATGCTCCAGGCAGTCATGGGCCAGCTGCCCTGGAGAATGCCATGATACTGCAGCTGCTCTGCGACCAAAGAGATCAAGCTAAATTGCCACTAAAGACTGTCCCTGTCATCCTTTGTTGCACACCCAGCACCCATGGGCTCTACTTATCATTGGTTTCCTTGTAAAATATGCCATAGGTGTGAGAACCTGGGTATGATTGCCACACAACTCAATCCAATTACGCTTTTGAGTTATATATAGCCCTGCAATTTTTCAGCCTTCAAACCTCATCTGGATTAGCACAAAGACCCCAGGGGTGAGAGACAAGTGATTAGTCCATTAACCTCAGCCATATCTTCCTGTATGTTCAATCTTTCCATGGAGCAGGTGCATAATTTACTTAGAAGCACTTACTGTCATTGACAAGGCCCAGCTATTGCCCGAAATAGTTGGTTTGGCAATCAGCTCATCTGAGCTGGGAGAGAGAGGCTGCTGGGACCAGCAGGAAGAAAACAGCTGGAGGATGTTTCCTGAACTTGGGCAGTGTGCTTTCCTACTGCTCTACCAGGCCATCTGGGTGTTGACCTCAGTCCTCAGAACCAGCTCTTCCAGCCTGCAGCCACATCCTTCACTGCCCCAAAAGGCGCTGCAGGATGTCCTGGCTCTGTCTGCTCTTCCCACCGGGAGCAGAAGCTTTGCTTCTTGCCAAGACACCTGAGCTCTGTCACAGGTAGCTCCTGGGAGTGTCCACCAAAGATTGAGAAATTTCCTGCACCTTCCATCAGCTGTTCCCTGCTCTGTCAGCAGGTCTGTGTGCCAAGGACAGCTGAGCTCTTCGCTGATGGAGCTCTTGATCTCACGGAAAGGAGCTGCTGCCCTGGCCAGAGACCTTGCAGCAGCACCGTGTGAGATCCCGTGGAGACTCCATCATTGGCAGAAAGATAGGGGGAAAGGAAATGGAGGAGGGGAAAGGTGGCCCTGATGGCACTGAATGTTACCAGTTCCAGACCTGGTTCAAAATCTGCTGTGGCTAATGTACATGTAGGAGCCATGTTATCGAAGTCTTCTTTTAAAAAATTATTTTTAAAAGGGCTGACACAGTAATACTGTAAAGAAGTCAAGCCAAGAATATGCACAGGGAAATGGCTAATATGGGCTATTTAATTGGATATGAATGCTCCCTCTGGCATACTATTGTCATGGAGTTTAATCTTGACCCCTACACAGTAATAATAATGGAAATAATAAAATGCTGAACTCAACATTTAGAAGCAGCTGCCTGCACACCTGACCCTTGACAGTGTTTTTACCCTGTGGCACCACAGCTAAAGGAGTTCTGATTTTATTTCTTATGCAAATAGTAATTATATGTAACACTTATTCTTACTTTATATTAGCTTCCTTAAAATGACGGCAAGGAGAGCGGGGAGGTGGAGAGAGTTTCTATTATGGATAGAGTGGGGGTTGCAAAATGAGGAGCATTAATTGATTGAGTTAATCAGAAAGTGACCTTAACTGCTCCTCAGATAAATCACCTGGTGAATGGAATAATAATGATCAGGGCAAATTAGGATCCATAGCATTGCTTAATAAGTAGGCAATGGATCACAGTGGAAAGATCTGACCATCAAAACCATAGAGCACAGCGTAGACAGCATTGCTGTGTGTGTATCTGTGTATGTGTATGCACACACACATAGTGCTTGTGATGTTTTAGCTCTGACACTCCAAGTGTGTACATGTGCTGGAAGCTGTGGGAATGGGTAGTATTTTTTGTCAGATCCACTGATAGAGTCAGGAAAAACCAGACAGGCTTTGAGTCCAAGGAAGAAAAGTACAGCTGAAAGCATCTGTGTTCTTCAGCCCATAGTAAAGGAGAGTCTGTTTCTCTGTGGGCTTAGGCTCCTTTTGCAGTAGTACTTCATAATTTCAAAAGGTTTTCAAGCCAACAATTCTGGGATAAACAGCTGAGCTTGATGGCAATTTCCTCCACTTACGTGAGGGTTAAATTAAAATTTAACAAATTTAATAATAAATGCAATTAAATAAACAAGTTGCTACTGTCTTGAATCTGAGAAAAAAAAAAATATATATATATACACACACACGTATATCATATACTTGCATCACTGGGTATAAGTGTACTGGGGATATGTGAAACCCACAGATAGCTGGGGACAAAACTGAAACAGATCCAGAGGTGTTCTCTTAGCAGTTTAATATGGCTACATCCTTTGCTGTCTCCATCATTCATACCTTTCTCTCAAGGCTGACTGGCTTTTCTCAGAATTGCACTTAGAGCAACACTGATTTTTAAAAAATTCTACTTTTAATTGCAAAATAAATTGAAAACCTAAACTAATCTTATAGTTCCTTGAAGAATAAAAAGCAGTATTTAATTACACCTTCCTTTATGGCTTCCTCCTATCACACCTCAGATTTCAATTTTTTAAATGAAATTTCAAAATGCATGACATTTCAGGTAGCTCTACCCTAAATGACATGCTGTTTCTAATTCACCTTGTTTAATGTGTCAGGACACAGCACTTAAAGGAGGGGATAACACATTTTGATTCTCTTCCTCTCTTTTGAAACCAGGAAATTGATGGCAATGCTTTGTTACTGCTGAAAAGCGACATGATCATGAAATACCTGGGGCTGAAATTGGGACCAGCACTGAAACTGTGTTACCACATTGATAAGCTCAAGCAAGCCAAGTTCTAATAATTTCTTGAACAACAGAATCCGAGCTAAATCTAGATGGAAGACTAAAGGTAACGTGTTGCCTTACAGAAATGCATTCATTTGCAGATTGCTTTTCCTTCTTTTTTATCAAAGACTTTGTCTTTTTTAACATTTGTGCATTGTCACCTTTTTTTAATCCAATGGGATCTTTTGGGCTGCTTTGTGTTAATAATTTGCCAAAAAGTATATAATTACAATAATTATTTTGTATCATTAATATTATTATGATTATAGTAAGTCCTATTTTTGTAACCAGAAGTGGGAAATCAAAACCAAACACAGCTACAGCATATGCATAGGACTGCTAGAAGACAAACCAAGAGTCCCTCACTTGCCGCCTCTGAGGAGCAATCGCTGACCTGCATTGCCTGGGCACCAGCTCCACTCTCCATGCTCTACCCCAAAAAGGGCTGGAAAAGTGCAGCCTTTGGTCGCCTTTGGTCTGATGGAAACTGACCCGTGTCTTGCACTATCCGGAAAACTCGAATTATTCACTCAACTGAAAAAACAAACAAACATGAACAAAGAAAAGGGAGGGGAAAAAAAAAGAGAAGAAGAGATAATTTTTTAAAAGAGGGAGGGGCAGGCTTTTCGCCCAGCTGAAGAACTTTATCCCGCTAGAGGGAGCAGCCCTAGCAGATTTGTGGCTGAGCTCTGATGCTGCGTCTTTCGGGGCTTTGCGTCTGACGAGCTTTGACCGTCATGACTCTCCTATCGAACACGTCCGTAAATACCGCCGAGGAATCGCGGGCTCCCAGCAGGATGCTCCCGCCGCCGTTTACAGATCATCCATTCAAGAGGAGCCCGAAGGCAGAGTGTTCGCGGCAGGATGTTTCCCGTCCCGAAGCGGGGTGGGGCGGCGGGTGGCTCCCGCGGAGCGGGGCGCGAGCAGCTGGCAGCTCCGCTCCCTGAGCCGCCACTGTCCGCAGCGCGCTTCGCGCCGCTCCGGGAGACATCTGAATGCCTGCCCTTGTTTTTGTTTGCGTCTTTAAAAAACGAGGAAGCCGGGTGGGATTGTTCCTCACAAGGACCTGCACTTTGCACACGCCCAGGACAAATGCTGTAGGGTTGGTTCCTGATTGTGCTGTGGCTTTCAGTACGCAGACAGATGTGTTGGACTTTCTGTCTCAAGTGAGATAAAAGTTCACTTCTGCTTCTTCACAAACCTAAAAGGTGCTTATTGAAACTCCGTGTAACTGAGGGGGACAAGCCAGATCTCAGGCTGAGGAATGTGTATGAATCTGTGGAATGAGTATGTCCTTGTTTTCATCCACAAAGGATGACTATGAAGGGACACATCATCCATACAATTCAAACCCCTAGTGCATGACAGGGAGAGGTAGCAAGTGTTCGTAAGTCACGCAGGTTATTTTAGAGCTAGTTAGCTCAACTTTACTGAGAAACAGGGTCCTGATAGTATGCAAGATTGTTTGACCCTGTTTATGTAGAAAAGAATGTTACCAAAAATACCTCATGAAATAAAATTCAACTTGATGCATGTTGCTAGACTAGAACCCCTACAAAACAGTACCTGTTCAAAGGCCTGCTCCTGGAAATCCTTAAAAATAGGAGAAACCATATCTTACAAGAGTTTCACTAAACTCCTGGGGACTAGTCTCCTAATTTAAAAAAACTTGTCGTAAATTTGCAGGATTGGATTGTTACAGGACTGACCAGCTTTCAGCAAATCCTGTCTGCATGCTGAAATACCCTAAATAGGAATAGCTGAGGAACTGTGTTAAATGAAAAGTCATATATGTCATTGAGTGACGTAATAGAGGGAACCCTAAACGTGCCAATGCTTGTAGTACAGCACCCATCTCCATCACTTTGTGTTTGTGGTGTAAGGAATGGAAATCTCTTTGGTCATCTGTCTGGTTGAGGCAGAGGTGACATTCCATCAACAGCAAACCTGTACAGATCATTTGTCACTCTTACATTCCCAAAACATGTAAAAATCTTGCTGTATTAGTCATATCTCCTTCAGAGAGTCCTCAAACAATCTTTTTCCCCCCCTCATAATTACAAACTTAGTTAACCTCTCTGCATTTTTCAAAATGGGATTTTAATTCTTTCACTTAAAACGCCACCTTGATGTAATATATCAGTAATCAGAGCTGGTTAGACTTTATCAGATGGCTTCAATGCTGGAAAATCCCACTTTGTCAAAATCAAAACTCTTCATAAAAGCATGTCACTTTCTAACATTAAATTCTATTTAACTGAAACTACAGCTTTCAGTAGTGTCAAAACATCATTTTGACATTTTGGAAGTGGAACATTTTTGTTCCAAGAATATTTTTGCATTTGATTGTGTTTTCCTGGAGGATCTGTAGCTTCACATTTTGTTCTGAGAGTGGGGAGAAAAAAAAAGCACAACCCACAACTAGATTTTCCTCAGCAAGAAGCCTTCTGATTCTGTTCTGTGTCTCACCCCTATTGTGTGTCTCACCCCTTCCCTCCACTCCCTGCCCCTGCTCCAGATGTTACAGCTGTGGGGGCTGATCATACCAGCACAGTGTGAAGAGACCCCATGGTGGAAATGATGTTCATACACATGATTTGACATGCTGAGATGGTTTTCATGTATGCACCTGACACACACAGTCAGTGGTGCCATCTCATGTGATATCAGACTTGTAGGTACATCAAGGACCATCCAGGCCATGATATTTAATGTTCTGTTTTTCACAGGGGAGGCACTTAGTGGAGTCCTTTTACATGTAAGTAATGCTTATGACAAAATTTCCTCATTGCATGATGTTGTTTTGTTTTATTTCACTTGAGAGGAAATTAGGAGACAAACATTATTGCAATTGCTCTAATATAGAAATTGCACCTAATTTTTTTCTTTCAAGTCTTGTCAGTGAAGGCAATTAAACAGCTCTGCTGTGCTGAGGGGGTCAGGCTGTCTCCTCAGAACAGGCACTAAAGAACCAGAGTATGCATGTCAGCTGCTTCTGCATTGGCTGCTGCTTTAAGCTTTGCCTGTAGAAATTACTTCGCTTGCTATTCCTTTCACAGCTCTCCCTTCAGACTGTAGCCAGCCAGTTTTATTTTTTAACTGTTCCCAACAGGTGGGTGAATGTGTGGTACCTTTAAAAGCAACACATGTGCCTCTTTTCTTCTTCTAAGCACTTGTAGTTGGATCAAAAGGCACTTTGGTTGCTCCAGGCAGTTTCAATTTTTTGCGAGTTTTCACTTTTTTTTTTTTTGCCTTAAAAAGCAAGCAGTTGAAGTCCAAGGACTTGGGGACCATTCCTCCCATGCTTGAGTGGTGGTTACAGGGTATTGGGAGCACAGAGCCAGTGCTCCCTGGCAGACCATCTTCTTGGATCTACTGTGCCTCACCAGCTCAGCCTCCGCTGCCAGAACTGGCCAGCCTCACTGCTTCCCATCCACCTGCCTCTTCTCTCACACCAGCAAATGCCTCCTTCCCAGCCAGACCTAATTGCATTTCAAGAAATGCCTCTGGGAATGCCTCCACCTCTCTGAGCCCACTGTCTTGCTTGGCAGGCTGAGGAGTGCAGCAGCCTTTGCAGCGTCAGCAGCTTTGCTCAGCGTGATTCATGCAGGCAGGCACCCTTGGGACCGGCATGGAAAGCACCACTCTGGGCTGTTATTGGCCTTAAACTGATGGCTGGGTTTCTATAGCTTGTCAGCAGTCTTCATGAGTTACACTTCATGCCTTTGTAAAGAATAGATGGCTGCGAGAGATTAAATGGAACGTTATTAGCAAAACCAGCAATAATTAGTAAAACAACAAGAAAATGGCTGATAAAGTTTTTGTGTGGAAAGAATGCCGCTGTTGGATCAGCAGCAGGAGCACACACCATCCTCTGAAGCTTGGTCCTGGCTGCAGCAGCCATTCCTCTCGCCCTGGCACAGCCACCCCATGGCTCATTCCTGCCCGTGGATGCAGCATGTTCCATCACTGGCTGCACTGTTTGGGGGCTGAGCAATCTCAGGGAGGAACCTGTCAGCTCTTACTGCCCCAAAACATACCCAAAACTCTCAGTTAATTAGTTAGTGCCTTCTTTATTTGCCTGCCTACTCTCTCTTTTCATTTGAATAGCTTCTGTCTGAAAGAAAGACACCACAAGGGAGATCCCCCAGTCCTTCAAGCAGCCTGTGAATGACCCCTCAGCTCACCCCACCGAGGAGCATCTCCAGGGTCAGACATCTGCCTGGATACAACTGATCCTCCCTCAGCACGGGAAAGGGAGGCAAAAATTAAATGCCCCCTTTTTGTTAATTAAAATTAAATGCTTTTCAGGGCCTTCCCCTCTCCAACCTACAGCCTCCTTCCACAGAGCCAGTTTCTCACTTCTTCCCAAAGCAGCAAAGGAGGGAGACAGAGGAGGTGCCTGAAAGGACTGCCTGCTGCTGCCTGATCCAGCAAGGCAGCAGGCACGGAAGGACCAAAACCAGCTGCTCCCCTGGTTTGAAACTGGTTTGGCTGGAGAGAGGTGTCATGCCCAGGGATTTGGTCTGGGGGATTTCCCTGTCAGACACATGCAGGTTGCACCCCAATGTTTCAGTCTGCACCTTCAGTCAGTTGCACATTCAATCTGTTGCAGTGTGGATTTTGTCTCCAAATCCACCTTCTTGAGCTTGTGTTAGGGAGCTGCTCTGCTGGCACAGGCTGCTTCCACATGAACTGGCTTGGGGTTGCTAGGGAAATAAGTCATAACAAGCAGACTGAGGGTAAAAATTCAGGGAAATGGCAGGTCAGCAAGATCCTCCTTCCCTTTCCAGGCACTTCTGCGGGCAGAACTTTACTCAGCAGCTCCACAATGGGGCAGAATGTGCTGATTTTTGGCTGAGGTAGAGTTAAAACATGACACCCGCATACCTTGCCACTGGCAACTGGGTCATATGGAGCCATAGGGCTTTTCCTTCTCTCACTAAGAAATATGGACCTACATTCACACACCTTTACCAGAGAAGGCAAGCATGTAACTGCACACATTGCCTCTGATGCCTTGAAGTAGTTGCATGCTGTTCTCCAATCCATGCTCCCTTCATGGACAATTGGAATTCGATTCCCTTGGAAATCTAAAATTTTCCTTGAGAAAGAGTCACTTTTATTCACTGCCATGAGTTAAATATCATGGAAACATGACTGCTAACAATTTGCTTCACATAATTTGTACTAATGCTAATAAGCAACAGCTGCAACACTTCCTGTTGTAAATTCTTTTGTGGTTGCAGCGGAATTATCACATCTGTACTTCACAAATCCGATAGACTCGAGCACAGCTCGCTCATTCTGGCCCCAGCTCCAGCAAATCCCTGTGCCTCAGAAGTACAGCTACAGAAAGATGTATTTACAGTCTCTGCCTCCCTTCGTTCCCAAAGCCTCTGCTCCCCACCAGGTACCTGGAGCAAGAGGGGTCGGGGCCGGGGGGGATGTGGCAGCCTGGGGGTCAGCCAGTGCATGCATGGTGTGGTTGGAGCAGGTTGCTTTCAGCAAAGATATCACTGACCAGCCAGGTTTATTGCAGTTCAAGCAGACAGGTTTTGGTCAGAGGCTAAGTACAGGAGAAAAGTGATTTATTAAAGAAAAAGAAAGAAATATGAGTGCGCAATACCCTGCCACCATAAGACTTAAGCTGAAACCCAAGAATCCTTCAACTGTAATCTAAAGAAAAATGTTTCCCTCACTCAAGACTCTAAATAAAGCATGTTAGGCCAAACCCAGGTCCCACTGAGGTCTGCATAAATTTTTCTATTGAATTCATAAGACTGGGGCTTGGCTCATAAACCAGGTCAAGCTTCAGCCATATCCCATAGTAACCAGAGCCTAACAAGCTATTCCATCCTCTCTTATAAAGAGCAGAGACCAGCCGCTGCTGGCCAGCCCCCTCTCCCCTGCTCCCAGGAGAGCTGCTAGCTTACTGGAAGAGAGTTCTTCCAGCTGCACCTCTACCTGACCCCAACACCTTCCCCTGTTAGCTTTGCATTTTAGCTATGAGTTTCATGGAAGGTGGTTTGGGTTTTCCACTTTGGAGCAAACCAAAGCCCATGCCCTGAGGATTTCAGCGGTGCCACTAGGCAGAAACTTGCACTGATTTGAACATGACTGTACTGGGAGATTTCCACATGTTCCTGAGGCGAAGGCTGAGGTGGAATTTAAAAATAAAACTTTTCAAAATGAGTCTCAGTGACCCACAACTTTTGGCTCCTTCAGCATCCACCACACTTCATCATACTTCAAATGGTCAAGTCTCTTGGTAGTGCCATAATCGGACAGGAATAGCTCAAAGAGCTTCAGAAGAGACTCCATCTCTGACTACAGATTCTTGCTCCTCTTGGTCTATGGGCATCTGCCAAAAAGCAGCGTTTGGAGAGAATGTGCGAGCGTCTGTGTGTTGCTCAGAGAGACTTGCCTGGCTGCACAGACAGGCTGTGAAGTGAGTGAAATAATGGAAGGACAGAGCATCTAGGAAGGAGGGGCTTTTGCAAATGGGAAAGCCCCCGGCTTCACTGGGCTTCCCATGGAGTTTGTGCCCTGTCTCTAGGCGACCCTGTCTGTATTGAACTTGCCCTGCATAGCACAGCATGTCTTTATCACCCAGAGTCTTCTCTTAGTGTTTTATAAAAGCGGGATCATGCTGCCCTTTGTGAACATGAAATACGTGCAACCAACTCCATTTTGTCAGACATCTCTAAAAGAGTGGGGAATAGCAAAAATCTGAAGTCCAAGTGGCACAGGAATAAGGACATTTCAGGGTGGAGCAGTTTCACAGGTTTCAGTGTCTTCTGGCTGAAACGTAGTAGGAGAGAAAAATAACTTCTGAACTGAAGTGAATATAAGCCAGTGAAAGACTAGTGATTAATTTTGATGGTTTCCTGATCTGTAATGTGTTTTATGGTCCTGAGCATTTGCTGTAGTGGCAGTGCAGTGAATTGATCTGCTTGTCCAGGTTCCACTCAAACCAAATGACTGTCTCTAAAAACTGTCTTCTTCATGGTTCTTCTAATATGCTGTAGCATCCAGAAAGTTTCCGATCAGCTTGGTAAGAGTCAATATTTAAAGAAAAACACCTCTTTTTTTTCCCTTTTTTTTTTAAATTTTTAATCTTGTGCCACAAAACTTCAGAAAGCAGCTATAGCCACAGCTGTGTAGCAGGTCAACATACCCAGCTATTCATTCTATGCCTCTCAGAAACCTAGTAGCAAAAAAATTTTTTGCTTACCTGGTCTATGTACATACAAGAAGCCAACCTAGATTCCAGTCTTCCACTGACCCTGTGAATGGAAGTGTTAAATATAGCAGAGTTATTGGCACTCTAAATTTAGTAGAGTTGTTACACATTCTTATCAGTGTAAACAAAATCTGTATCTCATTTGATAGACCTGTCCTCTGAATACTGAAATTTACTGAAATTTAAATGCAAGCTGGTTTGGCTGCTGTTATCAAAACTTGCTGTTGGTATTTGTGTCACAACAACATGTAAGGATTGTGTCCAGTGCTGTGCAGGGACACTGTGAGATGCTCAGCCTGCCTTGAAGACTTGACAGCTTTGTAGGGCAAAAGAGACAACCTAAGGAGAAGGGTTTCCTGGAGACAGTTTTTGTTTCCTATTGTAGATAAATGCTGAAATGAAATAGAAGTAAATGGCATGAATTTCCCCCAATGATGTGAGTGGAAAATGGCAGAACACTGAGAAAAATGAAGGAGAACTTCCATGAAGGTGAACAGCATTGCCTCCTTCCCAACACTCTTAAGCCTGGCCTTTGGTGAAGCCGGGGATCTGAACCCAAGCCTCCTGGCTGAATCTAGTGCCTTACCCACAAGACCCTCTACTCTCACTTTACTCTGGCTTTTCTCCCAGTGCTGTCCACATCTGTGTCCTCACACAGCCATTAACTACATCCTTATGAATCTGAAAAATAGCACCCAAATGGGCCTTTAAAGGTCACTTAGTCCTTTGCCCTGCACTCATTCTTCTCCACCTCAGTCTTCCTCTGTTATCTAGGTTTTTTTTCCCTGGATTTTCCCACCCCTTTCCGTTCCTATCTTCCCACTGTAGTTAGTTTCATTTCTATCTCCCCAGTTCCATTCCTGCAGCATTGCTTCTTTTCCTTCCTTTCCCTCTCTCAGTAACCATGCACATGTCTCCTCCACCCTTGCCACAATTCCTTCTCTACCTTTTGGCCCTTCCCCGTTCTTCCATTTCCCCTCTCTCTTTGTCTAATTTTCTGCAACCCTTTCTTTCCTTTCAATCAAGTGCCCTTTACAGGATAATCTTGTACCAGTTCTACTGTGACAGAAACTACCATGCACTGACATCTTTGAATTAGGTTGTCTGTACGTTTTTTGACACACTCTTTATCTCATACAAAAACTCCTCTGCTGCTTTCATTCACCAGCATGAAAGGCACTTCTTGAGAATGGTCTTTAACTCGTTGGCTGACGACTATTTGCAATAAATATCTCATTAAAGGCTCGACACTTTTATGAAGGATAAGTGCAGTTTCTCCCTCTAGCTTCCATCTTTTCCTGTGCTGCCTATTGACAGTCAAGCTGCTAAAATTCTCCTTGTTCTGAAGAGTCCCTGTTACACTGCTCACTGGGATGAATCCTTGGCTCCCACCCTGTTGCTGATGGCCACATGGACCAGGCTTGGACCTGTGAATAGCGCACCATTAGGCAGGTGTGAGCACTGATGTGTACAGAGCCACCAACATCACTTCTCCAGGCTTGGAGAAGGTCCAGCTTGCTTTCAGCCAGCATCAGAAAGTTGGTTGGAAAGAAGAGGTGCCCATTGCCAATGATAAGGGCAACAGAAGGTAGGAAAGAGCCATCCAGCTGGAGGAAGAAGTGGCATTGGCCAGCTGGAAGGTGGCGGTGGGATAGACAAAACCAGCAGTGAGGGAAGGCCATCCTTGTAAACCCATATTGAGAATGGGAAAGAAATCTGTGTGGCAACTGGCATTTCAATATTTACAGCATCATCCTTCACACTGAAATGCACACAATAATGCAGGGCAGAGCATGCATGGGTGCACACAAGTGTGAGTTTAGAGTAATGGCTGTAGCTTCTGTGGGGCTACTGCATACTTCTACCAGTAGGAATGAGATCAGATCTCAACTCTGGGTCTCTGCTTCCAAACAGTGTGAAGGATGAGAACAGTTTATATCCAGCTGGAAAGTGGCAACCTTAAACCAGGCCACAAAACAGAGCAACTCCTGCTCACACTTTTTAATTTTTTTTTTTCTTTAAATGCTGCTCTGAGCTCTCTTCCAACTCCTCAGCATTAGCTTCCAGGGCTAGTGAAGCATGTACCAGGCTTTTTTGATGTATGTACAGCTATCAGTTTTTGTATTGCTAATTGGGCTCAAAGTGTGTTAACTTTGATTTTTAATGTTCTGTAATTTGCTAGATAAGCCTCCATTTCTGCAGGAGCCATATAGGTAGGGCACCTTTCATCACGTCTTGCAGATATTTTATAACACTGGAATTGTTTATATATCTACTAACCTTGAAAGGCAAATGACAGCTCTTTCCTGGTACTGTTCAACCTTAGGAGTAGATATTTTGTAACAGGCATCACATATCAAGGCATGATATAGTTATTTTAATTTTTTCAAGCATATATAATATCTGCTAGAGAGAGTCAAACCTGACTAGACAAGCAATTTGGTTACAATCAAGAGTTCAAGCTCACATTCTGACACTCCCAAATTTATTACAGCCTATATCACTTACTGTTGATAGATACAACATCTCCACATCTCACGTCATTATAAAAATGCATTTGTGACTGGCCTCATCCAAATCTCATAGGAGATAACAGGAGCTTGTCCAGCACATGGCACAGGCTTCTCGTCAGTGACTGCTCTCATAACAGAGAAATCAGTTCAGATACAGTAGCTCACCAGGGTTCCTTCACCTGACAAACTATATATTAAAAATAGAATGCAAATGACTAGATTTCATATTTATTAAAAATATGCTGTCATGATAAGATTATGGGCTTGAATGATGCTGATGACTCAATCAAACTATTCTATGATTCTGTTCTACGATTCTGTGACTCGATGTGAGGTATGTATAAGGCTGAGGACTTTCGAAAGTCCTTGGCTCAGATTGTCCCCCTCCTTTCACTGTCCTGTGTTGTTTTAGTTGGCACTCCCACACTGCTGTCACCAGGCTCCTACTCTATTCCTGCTGGCAAAAGGCAGTGAGGGTTATTTATTCATTTCTTTATTTATTTATACTGGCAGTACAGCATTGTCAACGGCAGCCCCGTGGGCCATGACAGGAGTGATGCTGCCTGAGTGCCCCCTTGGAAAGAAAAAACCACGTCAACTCCTCTCAGAGTTCTCCCACCCGTGTCCCCAGTCCATAGCACCACACGGCTTTACAGGGTGTTTGACCATGTCCTGCTGTGTAAATCTTCCTTGCTGCCTTGCTGCTTCTTTCCTGATGCTGATACAAGATCATCCCCACCAGCATCGATGCAAGGCTACCCATGGCACTCTCACTGACGAGAGAACAGTCAGGGTTTCTGTATTCATCTTTTACACATCTTTGCTTTAGTGCTGTTTTGTTTTGCTTTCTTTCAATGAGGAATAAGGAAGCATCTCAGCCTGTGAGCAGTTTCAAGGCCCCCGCGCAGCAATGCAGTTCTGTGCCAGCCCATGCCAAGCCTGAACATTTGTACCATTGCCATAAGTCTTGAGCTTTGTCTCAAGCTGAATATTCAAAACGCTGAATATAAGTGATTTCTGATTCTGGAAAGCTTATTGTTCACTCTGCTGTCCACTCATTTCACTCATCACCATATTTTAACATTATTTTCTTCTTATTGTCAAGAGATAATAAACAATTTGCGTTGCTTAGATGCCTACATAGATTTAGATGCCTACAGCTCTTCTTAATACAAGCCTTCTCAATTTTTGACCAAAAAGTCTTACTAAAGGTGACATACAGGATAAATTGTTAATTAAGCCACGATAACCATACAATGCTAACAATCATCAGGGAAAAAACATCTGCCCCTTAGTTCCACTTATTGGAAAAACAATGCAAACCCTTTCATACTTTGCTGTTTCTCAGCTATCAAATCCTCCCTCAGTAAATCATCTTTAACAGTGAATATTGGATTATATTGGATAGTTTTGTATTCGCTTTGCCAATATGCAAACCTGGGAGAGCTGAGGTAAAATTAGGAACTTACAAGAGGGGATAACATGCAAATAAAATGCCTGGAGTCCCAGGAGTGGCTTGATTATGACAAACAGCGTATTACTATTGCTCTCACCCTGCCTCAAAGGGTTTTTTGGAAGTGATTTGTCTTCAGCTGTGGAGGTGTGTGCCTTTCTATGTGTACGTACACACTGGTCTGATGTATGTACACGGATATGCACCTGCCCACCATGTGTACACCTCATACATATTCATGCATCTGAGCCAAATAAAAACTTATTTTAGCATGTTCTGTATGGGTGGGTCCAATAAAATCATTCTTTGTATGTACAGTGTTTCAGTACATGTGCAGCCATTTACCAAATATAGTGTCAAACTGTGATTCTTTTTCTATTTCTTCAGACATTGTTCTTTATTAACTGCAACTTATTCCCTGCAGTGGATTCTCTGTCACTATTTAGAGGCATGTTTCAATGTATAGCTGTATATTGCCTGTTCTGTGTGCTTTATGATACTGTTTGCATCTTAAATAAGCTGAGTATTTCTGGTCTAAATGTTTTTAATTTTGTACAGCAGACTTTTGCTTGGGTTTCACAAGTTGATGGAGTATGTTTAAGAATGTAGTATGGAAGGGGACTAGCTGTGATACAGTAAAAAGGTCCTAAAATTTCAGATTTATGTTTCATAGAAAAAGCTAGTACTTTCTTTTACTATTGCAAAATTATTTCTGTATTTTTTAATAAAGAATTGGATTTACTTGGTTCTATGTATGTTTTCTCTAATAAACCTTATTTTTAAAATAAGGATCTGGGCTCAGTTTTTATGCATCTGCAATGTTCATTGTGTTCAACACACAAAGCACTTTTACCTACCACGCTCCCTGAGGCTGAGCCTGCAGCTCTCCTAATGCCAGAATTACCTCCTATCCTGCCCAGTGCAGAACTAATCTCATGTGTTTATTCACCTTTCTCTGCTATGCAAATAAGAGATGGATACCGAGGTGCCAGCCTCTCAATAAATCCCCACTGTGATACATTAGCATCGATGCTCATTTGCAGGGCAAGCAGTTTCTTGGGTTCTCCACTGAATTAAGGCTGGGGTGTCAATTTGAGGCAAGGGCACAACACACAGGCAGACGCCTAATCCCTCAGGCTGCCTCTGCATGGGCATGCCTTGCTCTCATTTGTGTTGATGTAAATCTGAGGTGGCTCAGCTGAAGTCATTACAGTTATTCTGGATTTACGCTGGGGAGAAAACAAGAGCAAGAGTTGTCCCAAGACCATAATATTTCAAGGTTGATCTGCCCCCTTTATACTCTGGCAGCTAGTGGAATACTCTAGCAATGTCTCAATAAAAAGCCTGAAAACAGCCAAAAAAATCTCAGCTCAAATACCATTAAAAATCTTCTCCTAGAAAATAAGAATATAGAGTCAGCTCTAACTATCTAAGAAATACATTGCATTCGATGATTCCCCTCTTTTCTGCCCTTTAATTACATTTTCCTCCATGATGCTATCAAATTTACAGCTTGATGAAATTTCCCTTGAAGTCAATTTGCCATCCATGTCAGTGAAAGTGAGTACAGACCCTGGATAATAGTCTTTGGGTCCTATCTTCTTATTGCTCTTCCTAATCAGGTAGAAATCAGATGCAAAAACTAATGTTGCAGGAAAAGTAGATGAATCAGGACACCCCTTGATTTCATTGCTTCTGGACTCTCTTTATGAATCCTGAATTTAAGGAAGACTTTAAAAAAAATGTTTTAAAGCTGTTTCTTCTTATGCTATGCCTTTGCATGCTAAGACCAAAAACGAAGGCTTGTGAGACGTACAGCAGCCCAGCTGCTGCTCATCCCCAGCTGTGGCTTGTGGCTGTGCTTCTATTCCAGGGACAGTAGAAAGCAGGAAAGTACATATCCCAGTTCTGAGAGGCCAAAAGCCCTGGCAGAGTTGACAGGAGGCCCTGGGCCAGCTCCTGCTGATGGCCAGAGGTTCCTCTGCCTGGTGTGGATGCTCATATTCCGAGTGAGTCACAGAATTAGGTCCCAGTTCATACAACAAGCCTGACTTAAGCCAGTATTTCCCTTGTGCCCTCAAACAATCAAGTGCAGCATTTTGGCTCTTCTGATGAGGAGAAATTTGCCTTTTTTTTTTTCACCAGACAGCTCTTTTATCTCCAGGCTTTAAAGCCAGAAGAAAGTTTTCCTTCAGACTGAATATATTTAGAGGCTGTCTGAAGTCATTTAGAGCCTGGTTCCTGAGGTGAAGCAATTCAACTTCATCGGTGGTTTATGTGTCTGCAAAGGGCTCTGTGGCCTCAGTTTGAAGCTCAGACACTGTCTGTAATAAATAGTGGGGGGAGGGAGAAAACTCCTTCCTTTGATTATAAGAAGTGTATAGAGTAGACTGGACTTCAGGAAGCCAGCATTGATCTTGAAGATCACTGAATAACAGGGGCCATGAGGCACTTTCATTTACTATTCTGTCTAAAGATCCCAGCTAGGCCTCACATCCCAGCTCCACAAGGAATCACACAGGGAAATAAGACATCAGCATTCCTGCCTTGCACAGCAAACAGACCATGATTTAGACTTTGGGCAATGGATGAATATATATATATATATATATACACACGTGTGTGTGTGTCTAGATACATATAGAGATGTGCTTATAAGAATATAATCATGCAAAATATAGAGAGAGCAAAACACCATTTGACAAAACTGGTAATGCAAAGCAAACAAAATATCTGGATGCTTTCTGTAGCTACTATGTAAATTTTTATTTTGTTTTTCTTCCCCTGGTTACCTGGTGTGATGGCCACAGGAGCTTGGCTGTCCTTCCCCATATAAGGATTCTCCCTATACAAGTCCATAGGAGTCACTTTGTCATGCAGCTGTCTGCCTCTTGCACATCTGTCAGGAGCCTGTGGTCCAAGAGCTGGGATATGGAAAGTGATGATGTTTTAGACAGCCCTCTGCACAGACTGTTTATCTGGTATTACCAGGCAAAAGGGGAGTGTAATATGCCAGGGTATTTCCAGATCTCTGGAAGGAAAGCCTGCCCACCTTCGCCATGGTAATCTATACTAACACATCTGGGAAGGATTTTCATATGCTGCTATTGTGAGGAAAACTTCTGGTTAAAAATTAAGTCCAGACAAGATGAGTTATTAAGCTGGAAAAAACTGTTGGGAGATGGGAGTTGCTTCCTATGCCCTTGCCTCACTCCGCACAACGAGGAGAAGGATCAGAGAGCTCCAGTTTAGCGAAGATTTACTCTGGAGGCAATGTTGTGTGCTTTTGCACTGCTGTAAATAATTCCAAGATCTGTCTATATGGGAGCTCTGGGAGGCAAAACCAAGCCCTGTTCATGCCCCAGCAATGGGACTCAATCCGATGCACTCATCTGTCTGCCAGTGCCTTCTTGATTGCACTTGTGCCACCAACGGCTGAGCAGGACTTCCCTGCCCAGCTGTGTGTAGGCCACTTTGACATCTGGCACAGAAGCAAAGAGCAAGAGCATACATGTCCTTTGAAAACTTGCTCAGTGCCCTGTTAGGACCTAGAGAGCATGAAGGAGAAAGATGTATCCTGAGCAGGGTTTCAGAGCTGGGTCTGAGGGATGGGCTGGTAGGAGAATGGACAAAAACCTGGACATAAATGAGAGACTGGGAACCAGTGGTAATGCTTGAGACTGGGAGAAAATTGGAAAGATGGGAATTGTAAGCAAAATGGGAATATGCTGAAACAAACATGCAAACAAAAAACCAGTAGGACAAGCTGGTGAAGGAACTCTCTTCTCTTGATTGTGATGGTTTGTAAGAAGACAGTTCTGGTTTCTGGGGTTCTCTGAACCTGGGAATTGCTGCAGGGACCTGGAGCACCCATGAAGAACTGCAAGCAGCAGCGACTAGAATCCGCATAAGCTCTCCCCAGCCCACAAACACATGCTCCCTGTGACACCATGCTGAAGAGCACAGGGCTCTCTGGTGCCCCTCCACCCTGCACCCAGTAACCCTGGCACCCCTCTTCTGGTCCCTCTCAGATCCCTGGCTTTCCCCCCCCAGTGCTGATTTTTCCATTTCTCTCTTGCATTCATTTTTATCCCTCTGGCTTTTTAAACTGATGGGAGCTCTTTGTTCAAAAATAAGCCCTCTTTTGAAATAGTGTTACTTCTCTCCTTGAACTTTTCCCTGTGAATGACTTGACATTAAGCTGATAGTTGCTCTTAACCAATTGTTAACCTATTAGTGGAGACCATAAAAATTACTGAAAGGCCAAGGCTAAAACTGTTTAAATGAGAAATATTTCTACAGAACTCCCCCGAGACGAAATAAAAAAAGCTCCTGCCGACAGAGCGGCTGCCAGTTTGAGACTAACGGGTTTGAAGATGATGTTTTGCTAACAGCAGTTAATCAGTAAATTCCCATTACTAATAAGGACATCACTCTTGGCTGAAGCTGCAAATTACATGTTCTGTTTCTCAGCGCTGAAGATAAAGTGTTCTTTAAATTCTGCGTCTGCAAATGTAATGTGTAGCACAAAACACCATCAGGAAAAACAAGAGGAAAATTGAAAAAATGTCACACACATTCTGCATCAATTTGCTCCGCTGTCACTAAAATTACATATCTTTTTTGTTTTGGTATTTATTGCCACCTTGAAATTTATATTTGGGAGGGGAATGGAAACCATGGATTCTTAGTTTTGATTTCAGGCATGCTGCTGCAGCATGAGAGGCATCCTAAAGTCAGTCATAGCCTGATGTAAGTGAAATCAGAACTGGCTCCTGTCACAAGACAAAATTAAAAAGAAAACAACCTGAAAAGTTTCGTTATAATGCTGCATCTTGATTGTCATCCAGATCTTTTGCTCTCTTACAGCACTGCAAGTCTGGCTTCCTTCCACTGATGCAATCATCAGTCCAGATTTCAACTCTCTTACTAAGAGAGTAGAATCTTTGCCATCAGTGTCCAAAGAAGAGTACAAAAATGTGGTTTATTATGGTTAGAGAGCTGGAGGCATTCCTTAATTACCAGTCCCTTTTGTACTGCTTTCCCTATCCCAGACACAGCCAATTTCAGAGCCCATCCAGTTGCTTGGAAATGGAAGATGAAGAGTGCCAATAGCTAACTCGACAGCAGGGCTTTTTTCCAGTGTGAAGTGTTCTTTATCTACATTTCCAGAGACAGTCAAGCAAAAGTCAGCTGCTTCAGGCAAAACTCCTCCCTCCAGTGCCAAATGAGGTTTGCAGGGACACGGCAGCCTCACTTTTGCTGTCCACTTATTTCATAAGAAAGTGTCTACATGACTGACACCCCTCCATGACTTTCAGCAGCAACTTCAGACTTACTGGGCTGCTGGTAAGAGCGGGATTTTGCCCTGCACTCCTAATTCTGCATAGGACTGGTGCACACATACAGGCAGACACATGCCAACCCCACAGCAGTGAGCGTGGTCCCACTCAGGGTTGGTGGATGTTGGCTGGCCTGCAGAGCACAATGTTCAGCCTCTGTGCTTGGGTGGGTGCAGGCAGGAGGCCCTCACTGTTGGTGCTGATGAGGGTGTTCCCCTATTCCCCTCTCTTTCCCCATTTTGGAACAAACCCCCTTTTTTTCCAATGCTGCTGGGCAGCCACTTTCTGGAGCATGGAAAAAAGCCATGATCCCCTGGGGAAGGAGGGGTGGTGTAATGGGCAGCAGACAGGAAATATTGTGCTTTGGTTCAAGGGAAGTTTTTACCCCACAGGGAAAAAGATGAAAGACAACAATTGTTTTGAAGGAGAAGCATATGTGGCCCAGGAGAAGACAAAATATGTTGTCCACTCCATGATATCCTCACTGGAGCAAGCAGTGCCTGTCAGAAGTCAAGAAGTGCTCAGGACCAGAGGGTCAGAGCCTGATACCAAAGTGCCTTTTGAATCCCTGGTGCTGTGTTTTCTTGGCACTGAAAAGCTTGCCTGTGAATTTCTCAGTCAAGATGATGCCGGCTGGTGATGTCTGGTGTTTTCCTCTTCACTTTCATTTCTGTTAACACATCTTCTGCTTTCTCTTAGAGATACGCACAGCTTCTTTTTGGGTGGAATGCTGTATTTTTTGGCTTTGCTCTACTTTCTGCATTTTCTGCACATATTTTCCCACTTTTGCTTGCACCTCTCTATCCTTCCTTCACTTAGCAGCTAACCTTGTATTAATCATTGTTTCCCTGTCCCATGCTCTCCTCACTTAGAACAGCTTGGTTCTTCTCTTACAACTTTGTATTTTCCACCAGAAAATCTGCTTCCAGGTGGATCCCTCTTTCAAGATAACTGTCTAGGAAACAAAATGTCAGCTAGGAGTTTTCTGCCTTGAACCGGAAAATGCTGACAGCCATGAAATTCAAGTTCCAGGGAACAGGCCTAGAAAGCTGGGAACTAATTTTCTGTTGCAGCTGTACAGTATGAAGGCTGTAAGTGGCTTCCACTGCAATTCTCAGTTTTTCTCTTCCTGTTGCCAAGGATGCTCAATATTAAGTTAACTCTGTCAAGTCACCTTGGTTTTACCTCAGTGCACCAACCTGAACACAGCACTTAATAACAATTCCTCTCTGAATTAATATTTTTAGACAGTATTTCTCAGGTGCTGGCATCCACCTGAAGTTTTAACTGCCACAAGCCTAAAGTTAGGCACAGTGAAGTAGGATAAGTTGTCTTGTACAGAGACACAAATACATCTATTTATACACACACACACACACACACACACACACATGAATGCAGTGATCACCAGAGATAGGAGATGAACCTGGTCTCTATTCGAAGTCTCTCCCAAGCACCCTGATTGACAAAGTGTTCAGCCTTCCCAAACTGCTGCCTCCATGTGTTGCACTGAAACAGCTTCAGCTGGACCCATGCCAGTGAAATTCTTTCCAGCTTGTCTTCCTGACTATTTCCCTGTCTATCTCTTTTTGACCTTCTACCTGCTATCCCTTTGACCAGTTTGCACAGCTCAGCCAGAAGGTAGAGGCTCAGGGATGCTGAGATCCTTCCAGTTTTGCCCATGAAATCCCTACACTGTCACAAAACCCTTTCTCTGTGAAGCAGCCAGCCCTACTGTTACTATGACTGATGTGTCCATTGCCACGAGCAGCTACTTCTACTTCTTGGACAGACATCGCAAACTGTGATCCTCGGGGCTGTTTTTTAATGTCACTTCCACCAAAAGGTCCCTAAGGACCACATCCTTCACCAGGGAAGTGTCCTGGAGACCCTAACAATTGATTTTGAGCATGGGCAGTGGTTTCTAAGCCTGCAACAAAATAAGAATCTCCACCTTACTCATACTTTCAAAGTACACAAAATAAACATCCTTCTGCCTTATGTCACCTGGCAGGGGGTTTTAAAGCTTTCTCCTGGGAGATGCAGATTCTAATCATCTCACTGGTTAGCATGCAAAACAGAGAAATCATGACACCCTTCACTGGGGCTGTAAATTTGTGGTGGCATATTCCACACCTCAATAAGCCATCTAGCCACCAAGCTGCCAAATAAAAGACCTGCCACCATGTCACCAGGTTGTCTTTTGGAAGGACTGGGCCCTTCTGTGTTTCTGAAAAAAAAAATATTTTCCCCTCTGGTTCCAGGGGTTTAAGGCTATGCATCCTAATTGAAATAAAGTACCTCCTCCAGCAAATGGAGCTCACCCACTCTGGGATGAGGGCAGAAAGTTGAAGATGAGCCCTAGTCTGTAATGCTTCTCAGCAAGCTTCAGGAAGATCTCAGCCTTCACACACTCACAAATGAAGGGGCATCTTGTGCGGGGTCAGGAGCATGAAAGTCAGACTGCAGAGTTTTGAGTACTGTTCTGAAATGAATGATTTACAAATCTCCTCCTGCCTATTTAACGGAGTCAGCTAGCCCAGCTGAGTTGCAAGAAAACCTTCATCTGAAAGCAACAAACTCAGAGTTGACTGCAGGGATGGGGAAGGCAGGAGGGGGGTAGTTTTTCTTTAAATTTCCAGGTCTTAATTTTCCATTTCCACACATGAAGCTGTCTCCTGTGTTTTATTTATCCAGTTTGAAGTATTTCAACTCGGTCTTGATTTTATTGACTTGGGTATTTTTGTTGGCTCTACCTTCCCTCATCAGCAGGGACTGAGAAGGGTCCTTCACAGCCAAACCCTGTCCTGTTCCTGCCTGTGAGCAAGAAGCATCAACAGCAACCATGGGCAGCAGTGTCTTCCGCCTTCTCCAGAGAAAAACTACCCAAAAGAGTATGCAAACCTTCAAGGCAAGGCAATCTGTGATACTAGAAGAAAAAAACCCCTCCATTAGAACAAATGGTGCACTCTGGGTTTCCTTTGGTGGTTAATGAGGTGACTGGTTGCTTCTTTTGCAGAGAATTGAGAAGCAGGGGTTCTCAAATGTGAACTGGTTCATTTTAAGCCAAGTGTATACTTCCACACACGAGCTGCAAGGACCTAGAACTGCAACCCTTGTTTAGCTCAGAACCAATTTCAAATGAGCAATCTGAGTAAGAGACTCCCCAGTTTAAGAAGTAAACTGAATTAGAAAGCATGATTAATTGCTACAGTTTACTTAGCTTCAGATTTCTCTGCTTTGCTTGCTTACCAGAGAAATCCCAGCACCTGCATTTGCTGCAAATAAAAACACTATTTGTGTTAATTGATTTTTATATTTATTACCTACAGTTTCATGCTACATGGCCATGTGGTTTAACAGTCTGCAGCCCACCTCTGGCTCAGAACGGATGCTTGAATTAAAGCTCCACGTGGAGAATTCTGCAAGTTAAACACCCACCACAACACAGAGTTCAGCACAACAGAGGTTTCCCAAATTCACCAGACCTATCTTCAGGCAATGAGCACTGAGGGAAGAGCCCTGCTGGTCACAGGAACCACCCAGGATCTGATTCAGGGGTTTGGGAGGACCTTCAAGCCACAGAGCCTGTGTCAAGCCTGGAGCTGTGCATAGAGAGAAGAGGGAGCTGGAGGCTGAGCAGCACATGGCAGGCAGCATTGCTTGAAGATGCCTTGAGCTGAAAGGAAAGGATGCAGAAAAACAGGAAAGTAAAAATTAGTTATATCTTCTAATATTAAAAAAATTACTTTGTGATTCGTCCAAAATTCAAAGTGTCAGAAAGTTCTGAGGGTACAATAGCACTGTTTGCTTTTATTAAATTTTGTTCTCTTAAATTATGACCTCTGCCTGGATGTTGCTGTTTCAAAAAGAGCAGAACCATTTTTTCCCTCTCTTTTTTGTTTTTTTTCCAACTTTCCAGAAAAACCTTCACCTCCAGCTAGAGAGGAGGCCTGGAAAATTTCAGCCTTCTAGGTGAAACTTTTGGATAGTTGCAAGAAAGTGAAAACAGGGAGATATAACATAATGGAAAAAACTTTGGCAGCCTCAGTTATAGCTGTCACCAACGTTCCAGCCTTAATGAAAACTTTCCTGAAGTGAGGCTGGGGTAGAGGAATTAACCCAAAGAGGTCCTTTCCTGACCTTGCTGTGGTTTGCAGGCAGGCTGAGCCCCTGAGACAGAGAGAGCTGCCATGTTCCATGTTGGAAGGGGCTTGCATCTGTAAACCAGAATGTTATTTCTGCCCAGGATTTATTTCCCTTCACCTTGGGGTGAGAGGCCACAATGACTTGTCCAGGACAAGAGCTTTGCAAAAAATCCCATCTTGTAATCCCTGAGCACCAGCAGTGCAGTTCTGGCCAGCTTCCCTGGACCTGCCATCCTACCACCCGCCAAGTTTCCATGGAAAGGACACTCAGCCTCGCCTGACAGGAGACAGAGATGTTGTGTGCTGAACTGTTGGACTCCCAGCAGACTCAGACAAACAGTTCTTGGCTCCTGGCTCGCCTTCCCTCACAGGGCACCCCTGACCCTGCAAGGTCAAGCACGCGAGCCTCAGTGCAGTGCCCCAGCCAAGCAGGAAAGGGTGCACCAAGACTTCTCCCACCACAGCCTGTCCACAGCAGTCCCAGACAAGGAAACAGAGCTCCACCATGTCCATCCAATCCAGTTCAGGGAGAAGGAACCCTTGGCCCCCAAAAGCTCTGCATTTGCTCTAGGTGACCAGCTGGTGTTTCTGAGAAAGCTTTGTGCTGTGTTCTGCGCTGCTGGCTGGTTTGCAACATGCAGAAGTAAAAGGTGCTCCAGGTTACAGAGTCATAGAATATCCTGAGTTAGAAGGTTTGATGACCCACAAGGATCATCAAAGTCCAAATCATATTATACCCCACTGGCAACCCACATGAACTTCACGGTCTTGAAGCGCCACAGCACTGTCCCAGTGGCTTCCAGGGAGAGCAAGACCCAATCAGCACTTCACTCATCATCATCTGTAACTCTGTTACCTGAGGATCTCATTCAGATAAAACCAAAATAATGATTTAGTACTTGTCACTTAAAATAATTAATTTTTGGCTCAGACTTTTACAGTGCTGCTCAACTTCAAGAATTCAAATAAAAGAGTTTTCCTCATTACTTTGCAAGGTCCTGCACCTGGGCTGGGAAAATTCCCAGTGTCAATACAGGTGGGGGAGGAAAGGACTGAGAGCAGCCTTGTGGTGAAAGACTTGGGGGTTCTGGTGGCTGAGAAGCTGCACCTGAGCCAACAGCATGCACTCACAGCCCAGAGTCCCAAGTGTGCTCTGAGCTGCATCAAAAGAATCGTGACCAGGAGGTTGGGGGAGGGGATTCTGCCCCTTTACTCTGTTCTTGTGAGACCCCCACCCGGAGTGCTGCATCCAGGTCTCCAAAGGAAGGACACAGAATTGTTGGAGCAAGTCCAGAGGAGGACCACAAAACTTATTAGAGTGCTGGAGCACCTTCCCGATGAAGGCTGAGAGGGCTGAGATAGTTGGGGTTGCTCATCCAGAGAAGAAAAGGCTCCAGAGAGACCTCAGAGCACATTCCAGTACCTAAAGGGCTTATAGGAAAGATACAGGGACAAACTTTGTCATCAAGTTTAGCAGGGCCTTCAGCAATAAGACAAGGAGTAATGGTTTTTAACTAAAAGGGGGTAGATTTACATGAGAAAAAATATTTCCAATATTTCCAATATGAAATATTGGAAGAGGTTGCCCAGAGAGATAGCGAATGCCCCATCCCTGCAAACGTACAAGGCCAGGCTGGGTGGTGACAGGTGAGTATTGGTTTATACTGATATACACAGATTTTTTGGTGTCTATCAATCAGGAATATGGCAGACCTGTGGTGACAGCTGCCAGTTTTGGTCTGTTAATGCAACTGATCATTGATTTGGACGAATATAATAAAA
The DNA here is from genome assembly GCA_034509185.1 of Euphonia xanthogaster. NCBI lineage: Eukaryota > Metazoa > Chordata > Aves > Passeriformes > Fringillidae > Euphonia > Euphonia xanthogaster. The sequence goes on from JAYDZK010000113.1 coordinate 104,087,616, forward strand.
AACAATGATTGTTTGTGTGTTGTTCCTCTTGTTCCCTTAAAAGAGGGAAGTTTCTGGCCCCGTAGCTGGAGGATTGCCAGAAAAACAGTTTATTTTGCATCCAATATAACTGAGGTGTGGGAAAGAAAGGGTAAAGGATCCTCTAACAGCAAATCTACTATGGGTGGAGAAAGTTTCTCTTGTGTCAGAAGCTGTTTGACACAAGGCTGCTGCCTCCCCTGCTTTACTGCTCATTTCGGCCTCCCTCCCTCCTCCTCCTCCTCCAAATCCCTTCCTCCCCCAGGATGAACCAAACAGCAACAGTGATTTTTGCAGAGCTAATCCAAGTCAGGGCTAAAAGCTTCCAGGAGAGGTTTGGAACAAACAGCTGGGGCTGCTGGCAGAGGTTAGAGGAAAATGTAAAATATTAATAAAAAGCAGTTATCATTTGTAAAAGGCAGGCTGGCTACTGTTTAACAACCCTACCTGTGACCAGGATGATACTAATATTAAAACCAGGGATATCCGTGATGCCAAGTGCTTGGAAAACATTACATTTAAGCACAAAGGCTCTTAGAGGATCAGTTCACATCTCGCTGACATACAGCTATCAGGCCACTCAGAGTCTCTAAGATATATGAAGCAATTGAAAGGACACATACTGTAATTACAGGGATATACAGATATACACGTTTCAACCTTAGCTTCAGAGCAATAAATCCTCATGAGGTAGATAAATCTTTGGTTGGTAAGAGAGGACTCTTGCCACTGGTTCCTGTAAACTAAACGTGCTCTCACATTAATAAGCTTTTAAAGTGAATGGTTTCATTGATTTTTGGTGGGGTTCCTTGCAGAAGTGAGGATTGTAATGTTTCTTCCAAAGAAATCTGACCGGGACACATTTTTTGCAATGTATTTCAGGAACATTTGCAGTAAAATGTAGTAAGTTTTCCAGACTGAGGGGTCAGTGTGTTTCTTTTCCATTATTAAGCCAGTGATCTAGAACAGACAGCATTTTTCTGCAGAGTAGTCCTTGATACATTTCCTGCCAGCAGGTAAGATGTAATGGTTTTCCTACCATACGAGGGAATAACCTTGCCAATATTATCCTGTCTTGCACCCTGCATTTACTGCACCAATGGGTGAAAATTAAGGGCACAAGGTTCACAAAATGCCAACAACTGAGCGTGTGTATCTTCAGGGTTTACCATTGTATCATCACAGGATTGACTTGTCTGGTTTTTATGTGTGCGAGTGGTTGCCTTAGCCATGGCAGAGTTGCCTAGGAGCTCCAAGTCCATTTCAGAGTGTAGCCTCTCCCTGACTGGCCCTAGATGCATCAGAAGATGCAAAAACCACAGATATACCCAGGTGTTTTGCCAGTCCCTGACTGCTAACAGCCGGCTTGTGCTCTGGAAAAGCTAACTCTGTTTATCTTTCTGTAAACGTGTTATCCTTTTAAAAGCCCCTCTGCCTCTGAAGTACTGTGGCAATGGTATTAATGTGCAATGCTAAGAAATCCTCATACTGACTTCTTCTTTTCTTTGCACGCTGTGAAAGGTAAGTAGCTGTATTTAAGCTACCCCTCTTTTGCCATTATTCTGTGATTCTCTCCTTGCAAGGATAAATGTATCCATCCACCTGTCCTTTGCATGTAAACCTTTTCACACTTCCAACTGTTTTTGCTACCCATCCTCAGTACCCATTTATTTGCCCCACAGTTATGTCCAGGGAAGCAGGTGCAACTCAACCACAGCATGGATTATTGCACAGTATTCTTGTGCCAGTCTATGTGTAGGGGCTGGCATTCATCTTATTCCGTGCCAACAAGGTCTTTGGATCGTTTTTTCCTATTTTCTAGACAGTCTGTGACCCTGAGGGGCTCAGTCACTGGCAGGGACTATTTTGACAACACAAATAATTAACCCTTAACTAGCTGAAATCTCCAAGTCTAGCTGAACCCTTAAGCAAGGCTTAAGTAAACCTCAGTGACGTTTGGGAAACTCGGTGGCTTGCAGAATAGTCTTTTTTTTTTTTTCCTCTGAAGTACTTTCCCAATTAAGTAGTAGTTCAGAAGAGGCTGTGGAATTTGGATCGTTATAGGTGACAGTCCTTGGGAGCTCTGAGGAAAGGGCCGGAGGGAATTATCCCCTCTTCCACTTGAGCAATGAGGTGACTGCCCTGGAAATCACTTCTTTTAGTGCCTTATTAGCATTCTGACACACTGCTCATCCTATTAAAAATTACCTTGTCACCAGTGCCTTTACTAAGTGTCATAAGCATGGATAGGGCATTAACAGGCAATTCATTAGCTGCGCTCTGTTCCGACACTCTGAAGCTATCCACAGCTGCTGTGGAAGGGTTTCTTCCACGGGGGATGGAGTCTGCCCTAGAAACAGCCATGAAGATGCACACACCTGTAAGTAGGTGGTCTAGAGGTCACAGCATTATTTCCCCCAGTGTTTCCTGCTGAACAAGATCAGGTTTGTTTCCCCTCTGAGTCAGAAAAACTGGGGAAAGCCATAAAAATAAAGGGACTGTCAAGGACATGGGCAGGACAGGGGCAGCAAAATATTTCAGAATGTCACTGCTCTTCACCCTAAATCCTTCTTGAATTTTTTCAAAAAGGATTCCTGGATTAAAAAAAAAAAAATGCAGAAAGGTATTCCTTTTATATTTTTTTAAGATAGTAGTTATTGGTATTTTTCAATTAATTTTAATCATGGGGATTAACAGTACAGCTAAAGATACAGAAAGTTTACAGAACTTTTTTCAGATAAACTCCCAAAGGAGTGTGTGGGAACTACTGTTTAAAGATCTACACCCCCTTTGTAATTTTATTCAAACTGTGGAAATAACTGTTTTTCTCTGATCACATTTACAATAATAACTCTTTGGACATGAAGAAATATTAATTCTTAGTTTCTTTTAATCTTTCAAGTTGCTTTCTACATCCAATTTAGGTTAATTCTGATCCTGAAGTGAAATTTCTTCTATTAGTTTCTCTCTTTAAAGTTATGATGCCTTGCACTCCCCACCTGACTTAGGGCATCCTACGAGAAGGCATATTTGTATATATGCTCTTTGGTTTTGTTTTTGTTTCTATAGAATATAATCCGCAGGAAATCTGCACATGCCCTTTTTTATTTGAGAAGAAGAAACCTCCTCAATGAGGCATTTTCTGTGCTTGAATACTTTAGAGAACAGAGTATAAAATCAGTTACATGGACGCACAATCCAGAGCTATCCTGCCAAAAACACCATTTCAGCTCTCTAGGTGTAGCGGACCATACGTGGGGGAGCAGCCTTCACTGTCTGCTCCACGAGCATAACTCAAAAGGAGAGCCATGGAGAGATCATCCTGACATCATGTGGGATTAACAGAGCTAATCCAAGAAATCGTCACGTCTAAAGGACTCTTTGGATCAGGTACAGTCGCAGAATGGGATCATTTCCTTTTAAATGTGCTCTGCTTCCCCTTCCAGGGTTTGCATTTCCAGGTGCAGACAAAGCATTTTCTGAGGCATCATTTGACCGCTCACAGTCCTGCAAAGGGCTGGCTGTAAGTTTATACACAGTAGAAGCCAATGTCAATCTGCAATGAACTCTAGAGTTCATAATGAAGAACAGGTGAGAAATCAGTTTCCTGCTCTTTACCTGGGAGACAAGGAACACTGTTTTGGGACCTGGCTCCTCAGCAGACATCATAAATAACTACGCATAAAGCAGAAAAAAAAAAAGCTTCTCTGTTTCCATGAGTTAAGCACATACTTTAGGAATAAGTTAATCACTCTGTTGTTTCCTGTCTCCTACCAATAAAAGGAGACTTATTTTAAGTATGATGCATACTGGTCTCCAACAGAGGCACTCAATTTTTACGAAGAACTGTTGGATCTTGTTGGCAAAATCCACCAGCTCACTGACTCCAGGTTTATTGGAGCTGCCAGATCCTGTGTGACGGCTTCCCAGCAGGGAATCAAGGCCTGGAGAAGAGAAGCCTGCGGGACTGCCTACAGGAATGAGAGGTATCCCATGGCAGGGACCTTGGCAATGTCATTCCTTTGGAGACCAAGTGTGGCATTAGAGCAGCCCTGCAAGAGATGCACCTGCCCGCAGCGGGTGTAAAACCCAGCAGCCCCACAAACCTCGGTGGGATAACGTCCCAGGGCCAGTGGACTTGGGCTGCCGGTTAAAAACACGGCAGTCCAGGTGCCTACAGTGGCACCTCTGCCACACACACTCTGACACACATTTGGGTCTCTAATTCCTTCTGAAGTGCTTCGCTTCCTTGAAACCTCTCAGAGATCTCAATGCCTTTGACGCAAGTAGGTTCTTCCGCATTTTCGATGGATCTTCCTTGAACACCGAGATTTTCATACCCGCAGGACACGGTAGAGCCCCGGGCATCACCCACAGCCGACGTCTGACGGCTTACAAGCCATCCTGAGAGCAGGGGCTGCGAGAAGCGTCCCTCGCCATCCATCACCCCACGGGGAGAAGCGGCGGAGGGGGCGGCGGTCTCCGCGCCGTGCCCGGGTCCCGGCTGCGCACCCCGCGGAGCCGCCGTCGGGCGGGCCGGGGCTGCCCCGGGCCCCGGCTGGGCTGGGGAGAACCCCCCGCGCCCGGCTGTGAGAGAAGCCAGCAGGAAAGGCGGCCCGCTGCTCCCCTTCACCGGGCCTTGGGGGCTGGTGGGGTTTGTGGTGGGGTTTTTTTGGTTTCCTTTGTCATGACTCTGCGGTAGCAGGTGCAAACACGGGCTTTTCTAGAAACCCGTGTGGCCAGGACTGTGTGAATCACGTCAGGATGAAGGCTTGAACGTACACGCCGTTTAAACGACAGGAAAAAACATTCCTTCTCTCCAAAGAGACGAGACACACACAGGTAATACATTTTAAAGCTGTGGCTGTTTTCACTTTAGAAAAGCTACTTTCAGCTACCTTTGATAGATAATGCCACATTTCCTGTCCTCAATCCCCACTTCCCTAGACTCTTACAGAAAGTGTGAGGATGCCTGAAATAGCAGGCATTAGCAGCACAGAGGTAGAGATACCCATAAAACAAACCTGAAGTTACAGACCCCACACAGAGACCCCCCCCCTATGCCACCGTGGTGGCACCATGCATGCAGCAGCAATGTCAGGATGGTTTGCAAAAAATGCATCTTCTAAGCTGTCACTTATGGTGAGTGAGTAAGTCACACACAGTTTGTACCAATAAAAGTTTCGTAGTCTATGGCGCAGGGGTGTGTGTGCAAAGTGAATGTGATTATGACATGACTGCGGTTTAGGCTGAGGAAGTAAAGGTTCTAATCTGGTCTCTGCATACAAGTAAATTTCTCAATTACTGTCATCTCAAGACTGAGAGGGATTTAAGGTATATAATACTTGCCTCTAGGGCAAATTCCTAAGGCAGCATCTAAAGAAAAGCAGGGGGTTTTTTTATTGGCTGAATTTCTTTCATCTTCCCTGTACCAGCTTAAATTAGACCTTTTAATTTATCTAACTATTCTATCTTAAATATCTATTTTATTAACTAGAGCATTATAATTCTATAGAAGTTTCTAGAGGAGCTAATGTCCTGTAAGCCTTGTCAAGCCTGACTGCAGCTGACTACAACTGACTGCTGGAAACCTTGCTACTATAGTTCTAATTCAAAGGAATCTATTTCATCATGTACCATAATGGGCATCTTTTTCACTCCTCAGAAACCCCCTTCTTATATTTATGCATATTTTATAAAATATACTATGAGTAATTTATCAAACTGTCAGGAAACACTATTGGTCCATAAAGCAAGATATCTCATACACATTGGTTGGATGTCCAGCCACTATATTCATATTTTTTTCAGTATGCCCCAACTTAGCTGCATGTTTTTAAAATAACCTGGAAGAATTTATGTACCCAGAATACATAATTTTGTCATGAAAGGACACATGTATTTCTGCCAATATAGAAAAGGAGGAATTCTTCTTTCTCAAAAGCAAGCGATCCTGCCAGCTGTCTCTCTCTCTGACACACACACACACATTATGGGTTTATCGTCTATCTTGTACCTATCTCTGCCAGGCCTCCTTTCCTACAGGGGTTGCTTGGGAACCTTTTGCTAACCAGTATGCCAATGAATACTTGTCTGCACCAGTTTCACAAATGTAACACCAGCCTTCACTTTTTCTTGGCTTTCCTGACTCCTCCTCCTCCCCAAGGGCCAGCCCCTGGGAAGGATGAACTTGACAGAGGGGGGGGATTAACCCATCCATTAAATCATCCAGCTATAGCTGTGGTCATCTGGAAAAGGCTGATTAGAGATAGCCTGGCAGCAGAACAGAAAGTATTATAGCTCAAGCATGGCTTGGAGGACATTTCAGCACTTCCAGACGAGATGTGGAACCTGCAGCAGAGGTGGGAAAGACCTACTTTCCTCCTGCAGGCTAGATGTCAATCCACTCAGGGAGAGAAAGAGCTGAAGTATTTCATTCTCAGAGTTGTTTTTCTTTTATTAGACCATTCCCTCTCATGCTTTCTTTAGGTAAAAGCAGCAAAATGCTTAGGCACACTGGAGAAAGCACAAACATCCATGTGATTTCTCATGTCAAGAGGGACAAAGCTGCAATCCAGACAAGCTTGGTCACCCAGGGATGTTCTGGGCAGAATGTAAAAACTACAAAAAAACCACAGAGAACAGCAACCAGGGACAGTATTGGGACTATAAATCTCTCAAGTCATGATAGGAGCATGCCTCACTTGGTGGCCAGGACCCTTGCCAGCCTCTTTGCATGAGACCACCAAGCATTAGCAAAGTCTCTGTATCTTCAAGATAATTCCTTCCTACCTTTTATAACCTTAGTTCCAAGCAAACAGTTGGAAAAAAAGGGCTGTTTTTTTTTTTTCTTTCCTTCTCTGAAGTGAGGAGGCAGAACAGTACTTGCCAGGGCAGCAGTGTAGGAGCACCAGCAGTGCAGTCACTCTGCTCTTGCTGCTGCTTAGAACTCACGGCGAGAGACAAGGCCAGTAGGTTGCCTGTGTCTTGCATAATTGCCCACACAGAAGCTCAGTGTTCAATCTTACCCCGTGGGTGTCTTCCTCTCCCTATCCAGTAAATGAAGGCAGATGACTACGATAATACAGAGGCAAAGGAAGAGTCATTCCCATCTGAGCACAAAGGCAGGAAAATCACTTTCTAAATAAATGAATGACCAAACAGTGGACTCGCTTTCACAAGGAGGTACCACCACGCTATGCCTGTGACAGAAAATTTCCTTGGATGACCAATAGATTTATTTATAATGTATCATCTTTCACCCAAATAAAGTCATATGCTGCAAGAGAAGAAAAGAATTATCCTTGATGCTTTCTGACAGTGGTTCTTTGATTAATCATTTATGTATGAAAACTAGAAAAATAATTTATGAAAGACAAAAACCAACAACAAATAAAGGACTTACTTTAAGACTTAATATTCCAAAGGCCTATTCTACACTAAAGCCAGCAACCTATAAAATGCCACTCAAGATCTCACTAGTCCACAGGGCAGTACAAAAGGCTTTAGCACTGGCAGCAGATCTATCCCCTCTCTCATTTCTATTTTGCCCAGTGTTCAGGGGTAGGGTAAACCATTAAGCAGATTGAATATACAAAGTTTCACAAGTCCTGCCAATATAACAATAATTTATATTGGACAAATAACAGCCACAATATTTTTGTGTTCCAGGTTGCTTTAGAAGCAGCTGTAGCCCAAGGTGAATGACAAGTTCTGGTTTTGTACCCAAATGTGACAGAATTTTGGGTACACCTTTAGAAACAGTGGGACTGCCGTGCGCCTGTGTCCAGAACCAAAAATCCATCCATAGTTCTGAGGTATTGCTAATGGCATAGCTAAAGTTATTCATAGTTTACATTTACCAGAAATAGTTGGAACAAATTAATAATGAATTAGAACATTTCTTATCATTGCAGGGAGCAAGAGGGAATAAATAGAACCATCCATATTTTCTTATTACAAAACAGTATGCAGCCTATTACCAAACACTAATTTAGTGTTGCTTGTGCTGGAAAACTGTTGAAGGGTCTCTGGCTCCTGACAGTGCAGCTTAATTCAGTCTGATGAGAGCAAGGCTGCACAGAAGCAGGTGAGGAGCATCCCAACAGGGGTGAATCCCAGCCTGCCGGAGCCGGGCGCCACTCAATAATTCCAATTAACCACGCTAAAGATGATAGAGACAGGTCACGCAGAGCCCGGTAAATATCAATCAGAACCACGTATTTTGATGAGAGAATAATAAAGTCTTCCTCATTAAGGAAAAAAAGATATTTGGCTGGGTGTAGAAGCCTGTCCTTGGTTGCTTGTGCCCCCTGCAGTGCAGCTTCTGCCTTGTGGGGCTGCAGGCCATGCTGGCCACAGCCAAAATTTGCCTGAGCATGGGAGCCCTTCACGTGGCTTAGTTCCCTGTTTTGTGCGTGGTGAGCAACAGGGAGAGCTCCCCCATCCCTTAGCAGCACAGGAGGGCCTGTGCTCCACCAGATGCACAGCTCCAGAAGTGAGGGGTAGGGTGTGGGGTGAGACTGGGGAGCTCAGTTTTTCTGGCCTCTGTACCACGAGATGGCTGGACAGCAGGCTCTGGGGTCACCAGCCAGACATAGGGGCCAGGAAACAGCACATAATCTTTGTCTCCTGTCATAACTTAAATAAAGTACTCGAGTCTACTTAGCCTAGAAGAAAATGTGTGGTTCTTAGTTTTTATATTTAAAGAGAGCACAAAGAATTTCTTGTGTGTGGCCTTATGGTCCGATCCATCTCTGTCTTCTAATAAAATGCATTTCTGTAACAGCCAAGGCAATTAATCACTTAAACAGAATTGGATTACAATCTCCATTACTAGAAAATCTTTAAAGTCAGGCTTGCTATCTTTCTAAAAGATCTCAAGCTATCGAGCCATTCTTTGCCCTGCTTTATGCAAAGGTCAGACTGGATGTTTGTAATGGCCTCTTCTAATGTCAAAAATCACTCTCTGACCCTTGTAATGCCACTCACTGATTTCAGACAGAACTGCACTGGATTTATTGACCCTTCTCATTAGGAATGAAGATTGTCTGCAGAAACTCCTATGTGATTTCATTACTCCAGGTACATGTCTATTGAGCTCATTATGTAAATACTGATATCTTTAGTCAGTTAGGAATTTCGTAGGAGTTTGCAGAGTACAGCACAAACCAGAAATTGCTAGGACATTGGAAAATTGAACCCTCTCTTTTGACCCACAAATCTGTGTTCAGTCTCCGGAGGTAACTGTACGTGTCGATAGCAACAACATAATGATAAGCTGTGATACTCTGTAGATATGTTTAAATCCTGAAACTTAAATATGGTATTTTTCACTGTAGTAGAAATCCTTTTCCTGGGGATTTCTTGCTTTCAAGTGCAAGTATGTTATTTACTTTGATATGTATTTTCAAGACAAAAAAAACCCAAAACCAGAAGCAATTTGGGGTGATGTTTTGTCATATTCTATTCTACAGCAAATGCAATTTTTTCTCTAAGTCTCAGTAACACTTGAGATTGCTCTAAAATGTATATTGGTTATAACTGTCTGTAAAGAATGTTTCACCATTGCATAAATAACTTCAGTTGGTTTCTCTGATGAATTAACTGTGTGACATTAATTTGCTCTGAAACACAATAGACAACAGGTTTGAGCAATAAAATGCAAAAATAACATCTTATCATCTTCTGCTAACACTTAAAGGTGTTTTGGCTTTTGAGTTTGGTTCTGGTTTGATTTTTAGTAAGGACTCCACAAGGATATACCTTTATATGTTGCACATACCTTCCTGGAATAAAAAAAAAAATTTCCCATTCAAAAGACAGCCATTGTCAAGAACATTATTTATTCAAACATCTCCTCTGTGGAAAGTAAAGAAGTTTGGTTTTAATACAACTCCGGACCCATGTCTCCTCAGACCAGTTCTACCAGTTCTGTTCAAAGACAGAGGTTGCTTCTGATGCACTGTTCATTTCCACGTAGCCTCTCTTTTTTTCCTCCCATTCCCAATGTAGAATACTTCTATATAATTATCACAGAAGTACAATGAGGTAAACTTTATTCACTACAAGATAAATACTGGAATAGGAGAATAAAATTCTGTTTATGAAAGGGGAAAATATTTGTTCAGTATTGAGAAAATTATGCTACCCACCCCCCCCAAAAAATTACAGATTTAGAAAAAAAAATCTTTTATTTTAGATGAAAATGATCTGCATATTATCTGGGTATAAGCCCATACTTAATGTGGGTTCTTTATACTTCTATGCTACATATAAGTATATATACTTATATACTTAAATGTAGCATATAAAATATGCTACAATTATGCAATAAGTTTCATCTGAATGCATATACCACTACTCTCACAATATTCTTATGCCAGATTTTTATTGTAAGAATTATAAATCATAATGTAAGAATTATGAGTCATAATTCTTATAAGTCATAAACATATTGCATCTGTTTTATCTAGTAAAGTATGAAATACAGCAAACTCAGTGACTTTCTTGGGAGCATATAGCTAAAAACATTAATAGTTCTAAAACAAATACCTGACCCCACTGATGTCAAAGGCAAAGATCCTGATTGATTTAGTGGGGTCAGATGGTCACTTTTCTAATCTGAATCCCAGTTTGTGTTGGAAAAAAGAAAACAAAAACACTTGGGAATAATACCTCCAAACACTCAGTGCCACTTATCTGTAAAGTAACTATCTGCCAGTGAGTTCTGTCATGGATTCAATGGAGATTAGTATTTAGTCCCTATGAAGAGTGATTTTAGTTGAAGAAATTCCTGTCCCATCTCCCAAACTTGTAGTCATCACATGATGGTCTCCACCAGTGCATGTAGAAATCAGCAACTCTTAGATGGCAAAGAAAATGTCTCCAAGAAGAAGAAAATGTGCAGTCAGTGACATGAAGCACTAGTAAATTCACGTAATTGTTACTAGTTTGAAGATGATTAATAACTTTGGACTAAATGAAAAAGAATTAAAGCAATATTACTCATCCTCTGAGAACAGGGTAATCAAAGGAGACTTTGCAACTGATTGAAGCTGTCCTTCAAAAGAAATCTTTCCCCGTCTTCCAGTGCTGATTATTGAATAATACGGCTTGTCATTACACTCAATATAGTTGGTGTTCTTCCTTGATTTTCGTGGGGGAAGAAGAGACAGTAAGGAGAGCTGAATCACAAGTTTTCCTCATATTTTTTCTTAATGAACAATGGTGCACACTGCTGCTCTGGAAAACAGCGACAGGTAAAGTCAGCACAGTCACTGAAATGCACTAGAAAGATGGCAAAAGTTACCAAGCATTGACTCACAGACAAAAAATAGTATAAACTTGGTATTAGAAGGTGAAGAAAAGCGTAATGTCCAATGATTCCTTTTGTTTTCAACATCTGCATTTAGTTTAAGTAGCTAAACCTATAGGAAATACTCTTTCAGGATCGCTCCTCACCATTTGTGTAGATTCCACAGGATGGGAAACAAACCACCCCAGAATGCATGATCCATGGTTATAAAATTCAGGGATGTTAAGTGGGAAAGGTGCTGCAAAACACTACATCCTGGAGGTATCTTGTGGTGTGCTACGTTAGTCCTAAATGAGCCTGCAACAAAAGGGAAGCTGCACCTGAAGAAGAAAGCATATTCTCTGTGCCAGTTAGGTAATAAAAAACTGAAAGGTCACAGAGATATGAGAATCCAATTTTTTTAACTATTAGGAAATGGAGAAAAGGTGAGTGGGTGGTGGGGGTTTCCATTCAGATGTTTTTTTGGAAGAAGCAAGGTGGATTGAAGTCAGGCACAGCTTTTTTGCTCCCCAGAGGTCTGTGTGCTGAGCACTTACAGTTCCTTTAGTTCACAGTTGCTGCCTTACTTTTGCAGAGCACTGCATACCTGCAAATCCCAGTGAACTATTACATGTCACTATTCTCCTTACATGGCCTGGAGTCCTATTTATAAAAGCAGCACGTTTTAAATATATGAATTCAACAAATAGGAGCTCTGAATGTTAGCCTTCCTTGGGACTGTGCTGTTAATGGCATCTGCATAATACTGGCTGTAGGAACTGTTTATTTCACAATATCTTAAACCTTTAGATTATCTTCCAGGTAAAACGTTAAGGCAGGGTAAAAGGAAAAATTTTAAGGGTGACACCTTCACAGTGTTTTCCCAATGGGACCAGCAGAGGCACTACCTCTGATAGAAATTCCTTAAACATTTTTTGCACAAAGCATCTGAAAGTTATAAGGAAAACCCTGTCTGTGAATGAAGCAGTACTGCAGAGAAATCACTGAAGTTCACACAGATATATATATTGCAAAGAAAATCTGTTGGGCACTTTTTAATAACTCAGCACCAGATTCTCTCTCTTTCTATCACATCCTCATCACTCATTTTTGCTTGAGCAAAAGCCACAGCAGCATGAGATGCATCCATCCATCCATCCTGTCCTGTCCTATCCACCCCCTAAAAGCCATGAGTGTCATGGATGTATCATATACAACAAAGATATCACAAATATGCCAAGGAGGGGTTCATCTGTGAGAGAAACCCCAATTTTATCCCCACCATAGCATCACCAAGGTGTCAGTGCAGAAGATTGTGGCAGACTCCTGTGTAAGTGTTTTTCTCATTTTCCTGGCTGTCAGATCTGTTACAGACTAGGCTGAGCACAGCAGGACTAGAAGAGTCAAATTGGGAATATTTGCTGTTTGTTTGCTCTCTCACGACCCTGTTGCACATGACCTGTTGTAGCCACGTGAGTGCTGTGAGCATGGGGTTCACTTGGAGGTCTGGCTATCTTAGCCAAGGGCTTGGCATTTTATGTGTTTGAGAGGCATCTTCCGATGCCACGGACCATATAGGACAAGAAGTGGTGAGCGACAGCAGGAAGGGAGGATTTGTGCAGGAGTAGGGGTATGCTCTTTAGCCAGCCTGAGAAGCAGCAGCCTCAAGGACACAGCAGCCCTGGCCTTTGCAGACAGCAGTCTCAGACTGCTGCAATGCCCCACGAGCAGCTCCGCGGGCCGGGGAGTTCAGCCCCCGGCGGGACAGCGCGGCCGGGCTCTGCTCGGCGCAGACACCGGGCAGGGGAAGCGCAAAGCCTTCGTGCCACCTTGTGGCTGCGGGATGGCAGCTGGCACCGGGGGACACCAGCCCCGCTGCTCCCCGCCGCGCTCCTACAATAAAAGCACTTTCGCCTCCCGCAGGCTGTGGGGACGTCCATCTCTCGCTTTCGGGAGGGTGCGAGCCCTCTCGCCGAGTATCTCCGACAGGCGCATTAAGGGGCCTGAGTCATGCTGAGGTGCGCCGGGAAGCAGCAGAGTCCCCAGGGCGAGCAGGGGCAGGCGTGAGTGCCGATGCCACCGGCTGCGCCTGCGAGCCCGATGGAAAAACTCCTCCCGGGCCGGGTACGCGATGTTCTAAGTGCGCTCTGTGACCGGCCACGGTGAGAAAAACATTTTCTTGTTCTCTCCCAGTGCATTATGAAAACCCACTAAAAGGTGCTTTTCGCACCACAAAACCTTTTAAAAGGATTCTGTCAACACAAAAGCAACATTGACAGCAATTGCCTTTAAAAGTACTTGAGTCTTCAAACTCTGAAATATGCTTCTTAATTTATTTATTTATTTTTTTAAATTTTCCAGACTCTACTACCAGGCTTCAGAGAAATGTTTTCTGTAATTGCATTACAGTAAGAAAATGCACTGTGAGATTAATGCACATAACTGTTATTAAAACAATTTGTAAACACATTCTTCACAAAATAGATATTAAAAGATATGGATCTTTGCCTCAGTAATAAAACAAAATTGTTGTAGGGAAAATTCATCGGACATATTGAGAGGACTACGAGACCCATTTGCGTGTGGTGCACATGGCCCAGATCATGTCACCAAGAGGTCACAGTTTTCTGCTGTACTTCTCCTTTCATGTGCATCACTATCCTGGCATTCTTTTATTCATGTGATCACCATCCTAGCACTGGATAATAGGATGCACAAATCTGGTTTTGCTAACAGAGATTTCCCTCTGCTTTTGATGATATTAAGAGACAAATTGCCACACAGAAAGCAACATGCCCATCTCACATACTTCAAGTACACTGCTGCCATTGCAGTCTCTGGGAAAACGTATGGATGGGCCACCACTTTCACCCTTCCCTTTCTCAGCAATTAGAGAAGGAATTTTTGATCAAAAAAGATGGGCACTCAGAGTTCTGTCTTCTGCAACTTCGGACTTCATTCTGATCATCTCATTACTGCAAAACTTGTGTAAATGCTTCCTATAGAGCAATTTCAGCACAGAAATTTGCAGGTGAAATCAGTCAATTAGTTTATAAATTTTGAGTCTTTCGTAATTTTGGAAACAAAGTACAGCTTTGGCCACTGCAGCTTGCAGTTAAAGAAGAAAAAAAACTAGAAAATCTTACTGTTGGTACTGTTGAGAAGGAATTGTGTGCTGCAGTCGCTTTTTGTGCTGAGAGAAACAAGTGTTACCATAAGGAAGTGTTCACTGTTTTGGAATAGTACCAAACAGCAACTTATTTTTAATTTTAAAGGGTTTTTATTTGTTCATTCAAGAGGAAGCATCAAAGATGCTATCAGCTAAAATTAATCACTCTGCACCAAAATATCCTGCTTCCAGAAATAATCACGCAAGCGATAAAACTACTGGTCATTTGTTGCTTTGCAAAACTTTTTCAATTTCTAAGAAGATGTCAATCCACAGCTTGCATCAATACCTTGGCCATCAGAAATTAGCCAACCTGGCTGGACAGGTAGTAAAAATGAAATTTCAGCTATTCATAACCAATTCCCTGAAGACAGGGAGCTCAGATTGACTGCCAACCCTGACACCTGCCAGTAAGAGTTACACTGCAGTGCTATGCAGTAGCAGATCCCAAAAGAGCTTCAATATTTTGACCTTACATCAGGAACTCAGAGAGAGTCACTGAAAAATATCCTTTGGTAAGGACAATTCATGGCTATAAAAAAATGCAAAATGCATAATACAAAATTAAACTGTAGTGATTTCTTGTTTGTTTTTAATTTATTTTTTTTTTAGGATTAAAACAACATATCCAAAGAATAAACAAAACTGACCTCACCTATGTCAATATTGAACATCTATACAAAGACTGCAATGTACTAAACTTTGAAGACAACAAAAGATCCATATGGAACATTCTGCATCTGCATCCATAATTCTGGATCCTGCAGAAAGGTCTAAAAGATGGAGGTGACTAATCTGGCCTGTTTAATGGCTAGAAAAAGAAAAAAAAAATGGAAAATGACCACCTTCCAGGCCTCACTTCGTGCAGTGACCTGGAAAAGAAACCCTATTGGCACCAGCAATCAAGCTTTCCTCTATTATCTTCCCAGGGGGTTGATTACACTGTCCTAAATATTGGGTGAGTGCCTGAGGTCCAGAATTCTTTACACTGAAGTTATTCCTCAAGAATCCAAACACAATTAGAAAAGCAGAAACATACAGTGGTAGTCAGTATCCAGTATGGCACTACAGTAACAACAGTTCAGAATTGCCAGGCAGGAGGGGTAGCAAAACAAGGATATAACATGCCAGCTGCTGACTTTAGGATTTTCAAGACACCTTTCCCAATAGGAGAAAAAAAAAAAAAAAAGCAGAAAACCATAAAAACTTTCCAGTTCAGAAAACTGGAAAGTATGGCAGTATCATATCTGTTTTTCCCAAACTGACAATTTTTGTAGTTAAATGAAAAAAAATCATAGAATCATCATAGACTCATTGAAGTTGGAAAAGACAGCTAAGATCATTGAGTCTAACTTTGAACCCAGCACTGCCAATTCCACCAGTAAATCACATCCCCAAGTGCAACATCCACACCCCTTTTGAACACTTCAAGGATGATGGTTCCACCACTTCCCTGGGCAGCCTTTTCCAATGCCTAATTGGAAAAGTGAAGAATTTTTTTCTGATATCTGTTCTAGACCTCCCTTGGAACAACTTGAGGCCATTTCCTCTCATCCTGGTGCTTCACAGGACCTGGCACATCTCCTTGCTGAATCGCATACAATTGGCTTCAGGTACCATTCTCCAGAACCCATTCTCTTCTTGTCTATTTTTAAGAAAAAGTTCTAGTTTATCTAGCACACATGATTTAATCAAAGGATGCTTGAAAAGTAAACTTCTGAAGCCAGAAGAAGCCTTTAAGCATTCTAAATAAGTGATGGGTTCATTTCACTCCCATTTATAACTTACATAAAACCCAACATTAAACCAGAATTTTTTTCAATATTATCCCATTATACTGACAGAGAGCTCCTCAATGTTCCCCTCACATTTTTGCTCCTACTATGGTGAAATCAAATGTACTGGCTAGTACATGCCATGCAATATGTCAGGCACTGTATGCACTTGTTGGAAAAAGGTTCTTACCCAGAGGCTTCACAATCTGAAAAGATAGGACAGGCATGAATAAGAAACTGTAAGCACAAGAGAGACTGCTTCCCTGTGATTATACAGGAAAAGTGGTCTCAAAGTGGGAAATAAACTCACATCTGCTGTTCTCTTTCAGCACATTACTAAGAAGTACACAACTAGGTTTTTTCTCTTCCTTTTCTTCATGGTTTGGGCATTAATAAGCCTTGGTCTCACTGGCAAATTCCTGCTAAAGATCACAGGGAATGTGTTCTGTTAAATGCAAGTCTCCAGCCAAATTTGTGCCTGCTACTGAATCCTCAATATTACTGTGCTGATAATTTCTTCTCTTGTGGTGTTCACACTTGAAAGAGAGGTCAAATTGTATGGGGAACTTTTTGTCTTCAATGTGATAAGCAAGCATCCTTTCTGCTTGGACTCCTGCAGGGAATTCACATCCAGCACTATAATTTTCAATTCCTTAGCCCAAGGACTGTTGATGTTTCATTTCACAGCAGCCAGAAGAGCATGAAGTGGTTTTTTTTTTTTTGGTCTCAGAGGCCTTAAGGAGGAAAATAGTTTAAGAAATGTAAGGAAAAAAAAGTAAAATTCACTTGACAATTGCATGCACCCTTATTGCATCACCCATACACCGCAGTGGAGGTCAGTTGGTATTAAAGATGACATATTCTTATTTGCTTTATATTATTTATATGCTAATTGCACACACTTGCTTATTATAAGGTCTGGAAAAAATAAAAATACCCTTCAAACAAATTCATCTCAATCACATAACTTTAGTTGGAAATTTTTCTCAAGAAACTTTGCTTAAAGTGCATGGAAGAAGTGCATACTTACACATTTTATTGGATTAATGTTATTATGAGGGTAAACCTGAAGTGAACAGTGCTTCTGTTGAACTGGAATCTGAATTGAGGAGCTTTTTAGAAGCAGAGGTTTTACTTCACTTCTACTGAAAGCTTCAGCCCTGAGGTGATGAAATCACCCTGAATGCCACATGGAGAGAATGCCATTCAGTAAGCAGCCATCTAGTTGAAAAGATCAAGAAAGTAATTTGTGGCCTTTTACATCTTTAATGCAGCACAGAGTTTAGTCATTTTGGACAGAGATAGATTAGATGTGTCTGGGTGAGTAACCTGAGGGCAATTCATTAATTAGGGAGAACATGCAGCCGCATATGGGCAAAATTAGGAAGGGAACACATTTGCAGATGCATGAATGGCAGCATGAACAATTCCTTCTCAGTTTTCTTGTTTAACTGTCATAAAAGCTTGATTTTTTTCTGCAAATTGATAATTTCTTTTTGGAGATTCTAGAAGTGCCTGGGTAAGTACATGTGGACGAAGTCCATACAACTGAAATCCTGTTTCAAATTGCTTTAATCGAGCTCCTTATGGTTCATTTCAGATCTGCAGTGTCTGGTATTTTGGCCAAGTCAAATACTGTGTTTAACTGACACATGAAACTAGATTTGGGAGCCAAATGGCTAAATGGTGATAAGCAAAATAAAAGATCAGACCCAGCAGTGAAAAGAGGTCATGAAATGCAACAACTTTTATGAAACTGCAAATATCTGGTGCAGTCTTTCAAATTGCAAATTTCTGATGAATAGGAATGCATACCAAAGTCCTATTTAACCAATACTTACAAAATAATGAATATCATTATACTTGCCCTAAGAACCATTTCCCTGTTCTCCTGAGAAAATTATTGTTTAGAGACTAGAGATTAAGGCAATTTGAAATCAGATGTCCTTAAACATGATGGAAGAAGAGAAAGAATTGACAGTGCAGTACTTTCTAATTTAAAAGAATATTTTCCTCTATATATTATACTTCAAAGATCAGACATATCACTTTCATTTGCGCTTAATTTCATTACTGACAGAAGATATTGAGAGAGGAGAAAAACAGCTAAGCAAGCAGAATTGCAAAATTCTCAGTTTAACACAAGAAATGAGGATTCAACATTTTCCTCCAAACACTGTAAATGAAGAGGTCCCAGTTCCCACATTTAGACCACCTGTAATCTGTTTTGAGATTCTAAAGTAATAAAAAAAAATTAATGTGCTGAATTTTCTATTTCTATTTTATTACTTGATATTTTAGCCAAAGTGTATTAATTGAAAGGAAAAGAGAAAAGTCTTCAGGTATCAAGTGCAACAAGTAAAGCAGGCAAAGCAAGGAACAGAGCTTGGTGCTATCGCACTATTATTTCCTAAAGTGATCATGACTACCTCTAGTTGAGACACTTCTTCAATGCCCCACCAGCTCAGTTTAATTCCTCCCTAGCCAAAAATGCTTGCAATGAAGATGGATGATGGAATTTAGAAATTCAGCAAATAGTGGGATTGGTGAGAAAAAGAGTCACAGCTGAAGGCTGGGTGTTTTGAAGGTCAGGCTCAGATGTGTTGGCAGGGTAGGAGTTTATGCAATAGACTCATCTGCCCTGCCTGGTGAAAGGTTAGTGCCAGTAACTCCTGTATCAGAAATCAGTCAGATATAATATAGGTATACACTGTCAGAGCTTTAGGAGATTTCTGTGCATGGCAACAGATTTTTTAAAAATAGAATTCAGGACTTATTTTGATTATGTTTAATAACATTGCAAGTCAACTTTCTTTCAGGACTATACATTATATTTTAGGAGCCTGATGTCAAAGAAAAAGTGCATGTGAATAGACTCTCAGAAATATCCATCTCTCACGTGGGCATCAGAAGAGCTTCCAGATGTTCACAAACTTGGAAATGGCTTTGTGTTTATTTGAATATCTGAACTAAAAGTACTGCAAAGGTGAGTATTTAAGGGCTTGACAATCATTATCCCTTTGGGTGCTGAGTCTCTTTGATAATCTGTCTCTTAGTAAGCAGTTGAAAATGACTATGTTCAAAACAGTACATCAGGAAAAGTAAATAATAACACATTATTAGAGAAATAATTTTGCATGGCCATGTACTAAAAGCATCTGTGACTCTCTTAGCTTCTAAACTGTCAGGGGTTAGCATTCCTTTTTTTTTTTTTTACTGTTTTATCTTAATTGCATTATAAAAGCCTAAAATACTTTCATAAGCAGTGTCAGTTAATATTGAAATGGAAGCCACATATAAAAAAAATATATAAAGAATCACAAAACAGAAATGCCTGAGACAAAATGAGACACTACTAACAAATGACTTCTGTATATGTCTGATGAGAAAGGGCACAAGAGAATGAATTATGTAAGTTGTGCACATAGAGGAAAACAGGTGCTTACAAACTTTAAGACAGAAAACGAAGTATAAGATCCTTCAGCTACCATAGTTACTTTGGTGCAGTTTGGGTGGACTTCAAGTTAGTAGTTTTGAATGTTTCAGAGTGATAAATAAAATCCTTGGCAGAATGTAAAACTGTGATAGCTTAAAAGAGGAATTCCTTGAGGAAAAATGTGAGAGGCAGAACAGATGTTCCACTTTTCGGATAAGATGTCTTCAGCAAACCCATGTATCCACTGTAGTTTAATTGAAGAGTTGTCCATCCTACATTTTCACAAGGTGAAGGAGACACTTGTTTACTGATGGAAGGGAGTTACTTCTTCTTCTTTTCAATAAATATTTCATTATATAACTACAAAGAGAGACAAATGAAACCTCCAAACACCAGCTAATAGGTCCAAAGCTTAATGGTTCTTTACAAGGCAAAGGACACATGACAGTTCTTTCCCACATTTTCGTAAAATGATTAAGCACCACCATTCCGAGAAAAAAAAAATCTTCTGGTAAATTACTTTTGTGACATCAGAAAAAAATAGACTTCTTTGCAGACATATAATAGTCTCTAATGGCCAGATATTTATTTACAAGTAAATAAAAACAGTCAGTTTGGGGTTTAGTCAAGTCATACTTCATTTCAACTAAAAAAGCCAGACAGGAGAGAAGAAAATTGTCATTGTCAGATGACAGCATACCATGTCTAACCTTGATTTGTGACTTCAGAAATGTAAGAACCAGACTTTGAGAGAGGCTCTGCTTTCACCCAGGGGCTGCATCTCCGTAGTCACAAGTGAATTTCTTCAGCCCACATTTTATTTGGGAATGAAGGACTGTGACTCACATCCACAGCAGTGATCAGGAAGAACTATGGCTCTGCTTTTGGCAGTCCTGATCCATGTTTTTTAACTTTTTTGTTTCACACCAGAGGGGAAAACTCATTTGTTTAGTTTCATTTATTCAATATCTTTTAGCTAAATATTGAACCAAGTAACTTTTGAGTTGACTAAACCTCATTTTGGCCAAAGAAACAAGTACAGTTCTGAGTTTGGTTTGAAGATATTCAGGAACATAAACTTGTCTCTTTGTCACAGCTTGTCCCAAAGATCCTATCAAAACCTCAAAGGAAATCTGACACAACCTAAAATTTATCCAGGCAATAGAGAGCAACATGATGGAATTCACTCCTTACTACCTGAAGAACTCCTCATTTGACATTAGTTTCAGCAGTTCTTCATGCAGAGACATGGAGAGGTGACAACATCTGAGCAGCACACAGACAACTTAGAGAAGAAAGCAAGTGTGAAGTCTTCAGGTTTGCACAGAACTTATGCTGCCCCGCCCTTGCATCTGCTGCTCTGAGACTTTGCATGCTCCTGGAACATGACCCATTTCAGACAAAATATGCTTATGAAGATGCTTATTTTATTAGCATGACATTTTTCAGCTCTACATATCTTGTGACACTTAGAAAGAGCATTTGAACAAGTCACCCTCATGTTTTTCAAAGTTGGATTGATTCATTGATAGCTGTGCACTGAGAAGGACTGAGTTTCTGCTCTATGGAAGTCAACTCTGCCTTGCAAAACACAGATAAAAAGAGTGCACTAGTCATGGAGCTTGTGCCAAAGGATTGTGTCAATCTGGTTAGTCTCAAAAGGCTTATCAGCACATCATATCCACCAAAATTTTGTGCTTTAAGTGCAACTGGTTGAGAAGGATGGAGAGGAGAAGAAGCTTGAAAATTCAGGTAGTGTCATAGCCCTGCAGCTCTGCCAGCCCTGCCTGTCCCTATCCATCCCTCCAGGGCTCCCCATACCCTGCCTGCAGCCCAGAAATTAATGTCAGCTTGCCATGGCCATCAGCCCCCTGCCCCAAAACCACATCAGGGCCATCTCCAGCTCCCAACTGCCCTGCTTCAAGTCACAGGTCCACATCTTGCTCTGTCCCCAGCCCCAGGGAGGTGCCCAGTGCTCCTGGCTGTGGTGTGGGATGAGTCCTGGCTGCCAGAACCTGGCCTGACAGACCCAGCAGGGAGTTCTCATTGTCCCTAGAAAGCCCAGAGGGAGCTCCCAGGGAGCCCCTGGCCCTGGCAGTGCCCTGATGAGATGGGATATAAATTTTACAGCTCCAGTCAGATGAGCTGGATTTTCCAACATGTAAAAATCCCGTTGGATTTTCCAAGTTTTCCCTGAAGAAAGCTGCAGTACAACTCTAGATACATGCTTTTGAGGTGTCCCTGTGCTGCCCTTCAACTGTGTGCCCCAGCAGCAGCACAACATCTGCTGCAGCTGGAGCCCATCCAAGCCCAGTCCTGCTCCTTCCACCCTCCTGAACAAGTTCATTTTGAGCTTTTCCTGGACTTTTTTTTGCAAGTTTTCTTGAACAATTTGTTTGATTAAAACACACAGGGATCTTGAGGGTGCATCAGTGAGAAGCAGTGATGGAGTTCAGGGAGTTTCTCTGGTCCCCACAGGTGCTTCTGCAGGGGTTGAAGTGTGTCCTAGCTGGAAAACCCTTCATGGTGCTGGTGGCACCAGGACATGTCAGTGTGTTGATGTGGGGTGACTGCAGAGCCTTATTTCTGGCCTTATTGAAAAGGATGGAACACCTCTCCTATGAGGAAAGTCTGAGAGAATTGGAATTATTCCTCTTGAAGAAGAGAAGGCTCTGGAGAGACCTTATTGTGGCCTTTCAGTAGGGACTACCAGAGAGCTGGAGAGACTTTTTACATGGCCTTGTAGGGATAGAACAAGGAGGAATGGCTTTAAACTTAAAGGGGGTATGTTTAGATGTAGATATGAGGAAGACATTCTTTACTGTGAGGGTGGTGAGGCACTGGAAAGAGTTGTCCAGAGAAAATGGGGATGCCCAATCCCTGGAAGTGTTCAAGGCCAGGTTGGATGGGGCTCTGAGCAGCCTGGTACATTGGAAGACAACCCTGGCCATGGCAGGGGGTCAGAACTAGATGATTTTTAAAGTCCCTTCCAAACCAAACCATTCTGTGATTTGCAAAAGAAGTGTGGGGCAAGCTGTGAGCTGCTGTTCAGTGAAACAAGAGTGCTGTTGTCCAGCTGGAAGAAGGCAAAAAAGAAATAATTTTGTGTTAGATATGTGGTGGATTTTCCCACTGTAAAGACAATGAGTCTCAGGACCAAGGGGTAGAGAAATTCTGAGTAACCTCCTTCATTCAAGGCATTCATGAATTATTTGACAAATATCTTTGCCACTGGCCTAGATACACTTGATGTCTTTCAGAAAAAAAATTAGATTCTAATATATGTTGAAGTCCTTAACACATTCAATTTCTATGATTCCTATTTCTACTACTGCTAGAGCAATGGATTTTTGTACTTTAGAATTAAGAACAGTATCTTATCCATATTTTTTATATAGCATCTAACCACATGTGTCTCTTGCAGCATGAGCCTCTGGTAGTCCAAAAAACAGAAAGAAAAGGAACAAAACCATGGTTTGCTCCTGCCACTCCTAAAAAAAAGATTGTCTTCAATACCTTTGCATTAAAACAAAATTCTGGAAAGCAGGAAGTTTTTCCAGTGGTTACCTGCAGGAAAATAAAAACAAAATAAAATCCAGAATAAGAATTTGACTTATTCTTCCATTTAAAAAGAAAACTAAAAGGAAGAAGGAATCATCTCTTCTAAAAGTGCTAATCCCAGAAGCATTGTAATAGCTGAAAAATATCTTCTTCACATTTTCTATGCAAATAATCTTTATCCACTTTTAGATAATGACATTTGGGTAGAGAAGAATAGATTTCCTTTGGGAACACTTTTATGTCATGTGGCATTCAGTTCCTGAAAACAGCAATTGATCTGTGGGGGTCAAATATACTTAAGATATGATTAATATTACCAGAAATTAGTCCCTCAATAGTCTCTTTTTCAGACACAATACCAATAATCTGCTGGCTTCTTTTCCATGCACACATAAAACACACCATATTGCTGTTACTTTGCAGAACTTGTATTTAGCATTTATCCCATGTTTGGATTCACACTTTTGTTGTTATTATTAGACATAAGCCCATAAAACTAATTTTCACCAGCATTAGTACAATTTACATGGCCCAAGGCCCACAGTTTTAGCAGTATTTTTGCTATGTTAGCAATAGGTCTCTTGTGAGAAAACTGCTGTGCAGAAATTTTACTGTGCTTATGTGACAGCTGTTCATCATGTGTTTGAAAGGAACTATCAGGTGTGTTTCTAATTAAAGTGTTTAAGGACTCATCAATAGAAAATGGCAGCTGACAAAATCTAGGTTTTCTCCTACTGTAAGCCAAAGTTTTGGAGAGAGGAATTTATTCCAGAAACAATAGCAGACAATAACAGCAGCTTGCTGAGATGTAAGTTTGATACCCTGCTCTGATTTTCTAGGAGCACTCTGCCATTTGCTTGTACAGACACAGCAGGAAATACACAAGACCTTACAGATGCCTTAACTTTCCGTGAGTTTTTGGTTTTTTCTTTTATGATAACTGTTCTGCTTAGAATACTTGTATGAAAAATCATACAGCCCCACATTTGAGGTGTCTTTTTGCAATGTGGGACACTCAAAAAGAAGTCTCTGGGACTGCAGGATCTAAGAGTTGTAGATGAAAAGGATGAAAACTGTTCTATTGTCCCAGACCAGGGGTCCATCAAAACTGCTCGCCTACCTCCAACAGCAGCTGCTAAGAGATGCTTAGGAAAGACCACAAGAACAGCACCTGCCTGCATTGACACTCTTCCCTCAAGCACTTAGAGCTGCTGGCTCTTTGTGGCTTAAGGAATTATTGAGGTATTAAGTGAAATCCTCATTCTGATGTTCTGTCCTTGTTTGTCTTTCCCTATGAATGTGTTTAATTGCATTTTGAACAGTTTTATACCTTTGACTTGCATCAGCTATGCAAAATGAGTTTCACTGCTTAATTAGGAGTTGTACCAAACCAAGTGTCTATTCTGGGCTGGACTTTAAGGCTTTTTTGTCCCTTCCCTGCCCCTGCTGCCCTGCTGAAGTCTTACTTCAAACATGGCTAGAATTTCAAAGTTCAACACTTAATAAATGAGAATTTCTGCCCATTTCATCCCTTTGCTGTGACACTCTGGTATACTGGACAATTCGAAATTGCACTCTGTGGATAACAGCTGAGTGCTTCATCTACATATTGACATTGCTGACTTGTCCCTCAAACATAGCCAGAGGCCACAGTGGAGTTTGGAGACTGAGTACTGCAAAAGGGTACCTGCAGGACCCTGAAGGCAAACATGCTCAGAACTTATTGCCAAGCAGCTTTAATTTAAATTACAGCTTTGCAAGTGAGGCAGATGTGAAATACCAGAACATGGTATGTCCAAGCATTCCACACTGATCATGGCTACACTCACCTTGTCAGGCAAGAGGAAGAGATAAGGTAATTGTTTGATCAGGCTTAGCGTTCTCAGATAATACTGTATCAGCAATGCCTGCTTATGAGCAAAATTCATTCTATATTGTAGATTATAAAGTCGGTTCTGGACTAGCCAGCTATGCAAATGGCAAAGAATTTAACCTCGGTTTTTACATCAGAGCAATACATGATGCCTGCTCTATGCTGACAAGTCTGACATCCTGGAGCACATCCAGGCATCTCTGACACACAGAAATTCCCCACCTGCAATTTATAAAGAGCCCTTGGAAAGCCCAGAGTTGATGTGAATCTACCCACTGTTGTGCAGGTAAGGATGAGGGTTGAATAACATTTTTCAGATGTATTAGACCCTCCATTTCAATGCCAGTGCTGGTTAGAAAGAAAATCATGGCCAAGAGGCACATGGAATGAATCTAATGAAAAGCCCTCAGGCCATATCTCATCCTCTGCTGGAGACCCTAGCACAAGGAATATTTCAGAAGAAGACACAGATTTTGGTTTGTACAGGTTTTTCTCTTAAGCCAACCATTCCCAGATATTTCAGCAGGCAAGAAAGGCAAATGCAGCAGAGATTTAAAAGAGCCCAGTACAGGGAAGGATTGAGTGGCTGGGGAGCAGCCTTGCTGAAGGGCCCTGGTACACAGCAAGGGCTGAACATGAGTCAGCAGAGCATGGCTGCAGCAACAAAGTCAAACTGGATCCTGGGCTGCAGCCACAGGGGCATTACTGGCAGTGATGGAGATGAGATCATTCTACTCAGGGCTGGTCAGGTTGCATCTGGTGTGTCCAGTTCTGGTTACTACACTTCAAGAAAGACAGAAGCAGGCTGGAGAGGGTTCAAATAAAGGCTGCAAAGATGATCAAAGGGCTGGAGAATGTGCTCTATGAAGAAAGGCTGAAGGAGTTAGATCTTTCATCCACGGGGAAGAGAAGGCTTATGGGGATCTCATCGCGGTATTCCAGTACTTAGAGGGCAGATACAAGGAGTACAGAGGCTCTTTCTTCTCAAGGGGACACATGGAAAAGACAAGAGGCAATGGGTAAAAGTTGTGCTAGGAGATGTTTCATCTTGATTTAAGAAAGAAGTTTTTTACGGTGAGAATAATAACTTAGTGGAACAACTTTACCAGGAAAATGTTCCCCATCACCAAAGGTTTTACCTTGAGAATAGTCCGGTTGCTAGACAATCTCATTGAGGCTCCCTTTCCCAAGAAAACTTGGGCCAGATGAACTTTTGAGGTCCCTTCCAACTGGGCTGTTCCATGGTTCTGTGATTTTATGATTTAAATTAGG
The DNA here is from genome assembly GCA_034509185.1 of Euphonia xanthogaster. Taxonomy (NCBI): domain Eukaryota; kingdom Metazoa; phylum Chordata; class Aves; order Passeriformes; family Fringillidae; genus Euphonia; species Euphonia xanthogaster. The sequence goes on from JAYDZK010000113.1 coordinate 104,114,016, forward strand.
GCAGGTGTACGCTGCACAAAGGGCCACTTCAAGTTCCAAGGAGATTAGAAGGACCAGGCTGTATTTGTGCCATTTCCCCAGTCTTGCTCCAAGAGGACATATTGCCCGAGATGCACCGGCCCCCACATTTGTAGTTGGCATTTGTTTGCAGAAGTGCTGCTCTATTTTGAGGCAGTGTGTGCAGAGCTGTTACAGCTGGGCCAAGCACTAATTGTACAAAATTTTCAAGGAAGGGGACAAAATTTACTTTTGAAAGACAAGTGAACTGGTTCATTAAGCTTGTTGGGAAAACAATGTCAGAACAGGGATTTCACTTCCCTTATCATTGACACATTTGCAAAATAGCATAATTTTCTCAGTAATTTCATTCAACAAAGGGGAAAGGAAAGGGAGAGGAGTTGTGAAAATTTTGCACAATGTTCTTTTGTCACTTGTAGAAGCATTCTGAAGTGTTTTCTTCTCTTTCTTTTATTTTCTGCCTCAAAAGGACTGTTCATTTAATTTTATATTTTATCAAAAAATACTAAATTTCCACATCTCAAAACAAAGTATCCAGGTCAACCTGACACTAATCCTTTATGAAATACCCTTCTGCATAGAACTTGTGGAGTTACTGGTGCCATAGCTAATGAGGATGAGTGGGCAGTCTTTTGCCAAATAGAATTTCCATCTTCTGCAAGTCTCTGCTAATAAACTGTGACTCCATGGGGTCTGGAAGATCATGTTCTTTTTCATTGCACACTTTTTTTTTTCTGAACAGACACCTTCAAATAAAAGGCTCCCTCAATGGAACTCTCCCTCTGCATTGGTCTGGTAAGAATGCTGACAGCATCCTAATTCCACAGACTCTCATAAGTGAGGTTCAGGTGATTGGCTGAATGCTGTAGATTTCCACAGTAGCACAGAAATATTACTGTGCTGAAGTTAAATACGAACGTGCTCTCACTTGTTGTGCTTTTCCTCATTCCCCACGCTCTGCAGCAAACTGCATTAGTGTTCCTTCCTGGAGAGAGGTGGCTGTGAGCAAGGAGACACACGGCTAGCAAGGCCTCAGCTAAGAAACATCTGCCTGAGCCAGCTGCAGCAGATTTCATAGGTAATTCACAGACAAAGCTGACATGGTATCTCCCCAGCCTCAAATCTTCATTCTGTCCTAGCTCATCCAGGCTGCCCTAATTCAAAAGGCTCCTTCGGGGGGGTGGAGGACTCCTGCTTCCCTTATTCCCTGTAAGTAAAAGGAAAATTAAAGGCTTGCGAGACAGTGTTAGTCTATCGCTGCTCACCCCTCGCACACTTCACTCTGCATGCTCCAAGGTTTTGCTTCATGACCACAAGATGTCCCCCGTAATCCACGGAAAGAGCAAAAGTCTGGCAGAAAGGCTAAAGAGGTGTATTGAAAAAAAAGGGAGCAGCCTCCAGGAAATGCCTGAGAGGAGCTTCCCAATGCATGTCCCATCTCCCACCCAAGAGAAGAATGATCAGCTTTGAAAAGAGAAGGAAAATCTGATTAAACTTCTCCTTGAAGCAACAGACTAACTGGAACAACCTGTAAACATCCACAGTTTATAAGCACCCTATATGCAGGAGAGACCAAAAGACTGACAAAAGTGCTGAGAAATGTCTGTGAAATACAGTGTCCACAGAAACAAGAGCTTCCTTCAACTGCATTATTTCCAGGACAGAAGCTTCAAGAGCCATCATGAATTTGTTTGGGCAAGCATAGCAAGTCTCAGGCTTTACTTTTCGCTTTTTTTTCAGGCTTGTCCAATATTGCTTATTGTCTCAGTCCACAGTGGAGCAGCAGTGTGTGCAGCCTGCAGTCATTGGATCCCTTCATTTCCAGGCAGGCCCCCAGCATGTGGCAGGTTTTGGTTGGTGCATTCCTCCATCCATACTCTAAGGTCACACTAAAGAGCAGACTTGTCCTTGCAGTGCTCTGCTTCTAGTTTTGGTTCTCCTTTCAAGAATGTACCTGTAACATGTAATGTATCTGGATTTTCCACTCAGAACTTAGAGCTAGTCAGGATGCTTGAGAATATATATTTCTAAAACTTTTCATTAAAAAGAAGGGGGAAAACCATCATGTATTTAGAAATTCACCACACTGTTCAAAAAACACCAAAACCCCAAACCACCTGACATTTTCTCTATCAATATTTTTTCAACTTGAAGTTTGGGGAAGTTTTTAAAAAAAAAATTAGACAAGTCTTTAGAAATCTCCTGACAAATATTTTTGCCCTCATCAATTATCATTTGCTGGAAGAAACTCATACTGAAACAAGTGCTTATAATTGAAAGTATCTGTCATACTAAATGATACACTCTTGTAAGTATGTAATTTAATTTATAATTTCTAATTGCAACTTGTAAGGCACAAAGGCATGCAAACCAAAATTAAGTAATATTAATTGCTTTATTCAGATTGACAGGAGAACTCCTGTAACAACAAAATCCCAAGACTTAAGCAAATCACAGAAATGGAGGAAACCCTGCTCTCAGGATTACCAGCAGTGTAGTAGACTAACAGACCTGCACAGATTTCTGTATCAGATTTCCCACCTGAAATCAGTGTCAGGGTGGTTCCTCAAGCCACCACCACGGTACTTCCTCAAGCAGCAAGCTCTGCAGGAAAGGAACCTTAAGGAATAAGCAGGTGTTGGGAATGGCAGCCTGCAGTCTAAGGCTGTGCTTAAAAATAGAGCCACTACAGACAGACAGGACACTAACTTTTTACCCCTCCTTGAAGGCCCTGGAACTCAGTCTTAGAGGACCCGTCCCAGCAACTGGCTTTTTAACTCCACATTTAAAGATGCCAAAGGCCCCCTCTCTTTCATGCTCTTGTCTGCTATTTGGCTGTTTTAGAGGAAGCACATGGGATACATGTAATGGTGTAATTAAAGGCAAAAGTGTCAGTTGCAATGAGAAAGGTGGAATTTAACCTCAGTACTTTTTCCATGTTCATTTTTATTAAAGAGTATTCTCTTTCCAGCAGCATTTTCTCTCGTGAGCAGCTCCACTGGGGTCAGTGAGACTGCTTTTCAGGCTGTAGGATTTACCTCCTGATGAATATAACCCAAAAAAGACAAGAGGAAAATCCTCCTGGCTTTTGAATAAGGATTTATAAGATATCTAAATGATACCAGAGGCTGTTCTGAGGTATGATACATAAACTGACTTGTGGTTTTCATGTGAAATTGAATAAATACCTCCCAAGTATATTATTAAATATTCTAGTAGGAAAGATCACTCTGAGCACTTTTGTAAATTTCTATTCTTGAAATATTGATTCAACAATTTGGAAGAACCACTATGGTTTTCTATAAATACCGAATCAAGCTGCCCACAAAATTTGTCGTATGAGTGCATAGACCACTGCATCCCTCTATGCAATGTGCATTATGGAATTTATTATTTATGTATGTTACTCCTTATCCATCATGAATAATCTGAGATGAGCTCAGTTGATTAGAGCATGGTGCTGATAACACCAAGGCTGCATATTTGATCCCCATATGGGCGGTTCACTTGTTGGACTAGATGATCCTTGTGGGTCCCTTCCAACTCAGAATATTCTGTGATTCTGTGATTGTTAAAAAAAGATGTAAGTAAAAATACTTAGAAAAATGGGTGAATGGTTTACTTTCAAATTAACTGTAGAAAAGGTATAAGCAAATTGGAATTATGTCTATCTGAGTTCTATGATGGTAACTACTGGACTTAGAATTTGAGTGATACCCACCATCTTTGGTAAAATTGATAACTAGGTCTTGAGCTGAAGTATTCTGTTTTTCTGAAACCTTCTTACAGTGATACCTCAATTTCTCAGTTTTCTTAGAGCCCATACATTTAACCACATATGTGTGTGTGTGTGTGTGTGTGTGTGTGTGTGTGTGTGTGTGTGCATTTCCTGTATGGGACACTGGGAACACCAGTTAATGTTTGATTTTCACATACCCTTTTTATATAGGTTTGCTTGTCTTCCTGTTGGTCTTAGCCAGCACACCTGACACCTGAGTTATACCTTTGAACTCTCAAGTGTCGTTTATTGGTAGAGTCAAACAATGTTTACTCAGCACTAGCTCTAACTTTAAACTTATCAAAATTGGCTTTGTCCAACATAATCTGTCCTATTCTTCCCCCAAAATACCATAGCTGAACTTTTATTAGGACGCCCCTGCCTCCTTTGACAGTCAATATAGTCAGAAGCAAGCACTAAACAAAACAATCTTGAACTAGTCTAATATTTCTCCTCATTTTAGCATCTACACCTACCTGATTCATCAAGAAACTAAACCTCATCATAATCCTACAGGTCTTAGAAGTTCCTGCATTTTCCTGAAATCTTCAGATTCTTGTGAACCAAACTCTAGCATTAACCCAACCACAGAGTTGACATATATCCCTGCATCAACAGCTCAAACAGTGAATTAATTTCCCCTACCAGGGTCATCTGCAGCCTGACTCAACACATCTCTTCAATCCAGCAGTCATTTTACTCTTCAGCCCTCTTAAACCCTGGATTAGGGTCAAACTCTAACCCTAGTTTTAATCAGAACTCAGAGTTTCATCTGCAGTTGTGACTAGCATATTTATCCCCTGATACCTCTCTGGATCAGCCCTTCCCATCTGAACCTCTAGCTGCAGCTCAAGCCTTCACTGAAAGGACCCACATCCTGTCCTGCCTTTAATGTCCCCTACCAGCGCTAGTCCCCATTCTAACTTTAATGTTCTGGTAGGAATACACAACAAACAGTTTCTTTAAGCTGGTTAAGCAAAAGTCTCCCACACAAGCAAAGTAAATCATTCACTATTCCCCACGGGTAGGGAGGTGTCCAGTCAGCTCCAAGAAAGCCAAGCTCTATCACACTTAACAGTGACTTGGGAACACAAATTCCATCACACTGAATGCTCCCCTGCTTCCTTCTTGTTCCCCCAGCTGTGTATGTTGCCATATGATATGGAATATTCCACTGGATACATGGGGTCACCTGTACTGGCCAGGTCACTTCCCAGCTCCTTGTGCACCCCCAGCCTGCTCACTGGTGGACTGTGAGGAGCAGAAAACACCTTTACTCTGATTTAAGCACTGCTCAGCAACAGCTAAGACATCTCTGTGTTGTCAACACTGTTTTCAGTACACTTGAAGTGTGGGACAAGGGGCCAGTGCCAGGGGTGTGGGGTTGTATCTGTTACAGATGCTCAGGATTATAAAGTGGGGGATCAACACCAGGGGTTGGAAATGGCTTTATATTATTTACTAGCCCTGCAGGAATTGTTTAAGGCAGTACTTCGTAATGTAGTTTGTAGATCCTTGGTTTTCAGCAATGGGTTTCTTTTTAAATGAGGCTGAATATACTCCTTTCCCCAAGGGAAATCATCTGAAGTCATGTAGAGACACGAGGCATGGCTATAGTGGTGAATTCTGGGTACGTGAGCTTGAAAGAAACTTGGATTATGGAGCACGAGGTGATGTGCCAGGATTTCAGCAGGGAAGCAACCTCCATGGCAGGCACCCAGGGAAACAGGCAGGCTGGTTCAAGAGCACGGCACTGCAGTGTGGGATCGTAGCTGAAGTGCTCAGAGTGATATAATTAACTTGAAAGGGAGATGCAGCTGCATAAACTTCACATCCATGCTTGCCCTAGAGAAGAAGCAAGCTCCTGTGATTGAAGTGAGCTAAGAGGATTCCTTCTGAGTTCGGCGGCATGAAGTGTGCACACAGAGGTCCAAAAAGCAGCTTTTTCATATGTGAGGATGCTTTTTAATTCTATTTCCCACCAACCTGTGTGTCCTTCCCTGCCCTGTGGAAAGATGCAACAAAATCATAATGTCAACAATTATAAGGGCACTTGGCCAGTGTCTTTTACTTTATTATAGCCCACGGAGAACAAAGTTGGCCAGGCTGTGTGAGCCACTCCCTCTGGCGACCTGCAACTGCAGCTGCTCCTCCTGGGTCAGCTGGCACAGTGTCAGGCTCACCACTGTTCTGCCAGAAATACACAAAGTGCAACAGATACCCAACAGAGACTAAAATGAGGCTTTACCCTCCTCTGGGGTAAAAAGCTGTATTACTGACTGCAGAAATATGTAATGGCAAAGGGTCCTTTAAAGCGCAGAGCAAAAATGCAGCAGAGAAACAAGCAGAAATACAAATTTTAAACACTGTGGAGCTTCAAAAAGTGCAGAAGTTCTGTCACAGGTGAGACAATGTTAGCATCAGACCGGGACTTCTAAAACTCAGCTTCAGACCATCATCCTGAATTGGGTTACCCTGCCCAGAGGTGTCTATAGGTTGTACTCCCCGCTCAGTGAGACATGCTGCCAGGGCAAGAACGTGTTCAGACACAAAAATGCAAATCAACTCGCCTCATTAAATTCTGCATAGGGGATACATACATGCTGTATGACAGTTACTTTCTTTCTTTTTTTGTTTTGTTTTTTAACTAGCCATTTGCAGAGAGCAAGACAAATGCTTCCATCTTTCTAACTGACACCAAAGCAGATTATAGCTAAATTCTTTGCTCTGAGAAAGAGTAGCTGTGCTGTGGCCCCTAAAAACCAGTGCTGCTTACATCAGACTTTAACGCATTTGAATACCTCGTGTATTAGAAACTATATAAAAATTTTTAGTGTAATTTCTTTAAAAATTACTCATGGAAAGTGATAATTTCCCAAATACCTTTTTACTTTTGGAACATTTTACTCTTTTGTCAGTGAGTGTCTCTGCTTACAAAGGATATTTTTTTAAACCGTTTTCCCTTCATTTTATTTTAGTCAGAAAGTCCTTGTGTCCACACTAACAGTGAAAAAAAAAAAAAAGTTAGACGCCTTTTGATCAGGAAAACTTATTTCCTGTAAACAATTTTTCTTTTTTTAAACTAAGGTAAATATTTTATGATACTCTGTGCAAGCCCACATAATGCAGAGTAGGAGGTGGATATTCCAATATACTTGCTTCAGCAGTTAAAGGAGTTCTGGCTTCCTGTGCGCCTATTCCTCACAGAATGGAGTACAAATGTCTGATGCCTTTAAACTCATGCATTCATGAGTTTAAAGGCACTTCTTTTATCCAAAGTGTATGCAGCTGTTGCATGAAAAAAATGACATGTTGAGATTTACAAGAGTTCAAACTTAAACCTTCTTTGTGCAACCTAACCTGCTCCCTTCACAAGTCTATATGTCTTCAAAACCATGCACTATTTCCATGAGGACATACAGACAGATTGACAGCTGTATTCATGGATTTGTACAAACAGAGAAAGAATATAAACTATTTTTGAGGTCCATGCTGGACACTTATATTTAATTATTGTCCTTAGACTTGTAAATGTACCATTTCTATGCATATAGCCATACCAACTGTTTCTCTTAAAAAATGTATTATGACAGAGATTCCCACTAAAGCCACGGGCAGGAAGGTCTCCCAGGGTGCCTTTGAAGGTCTTCCCCACAGAAGTTTGTCTTCAAAGGTTTTCTGAGTTCAGGCATTCCAAAGTTTCAGCTTATTCTTTTGAAGTTCTCCAGGAAGCTTTGTTGCTGTGTGGCCTTAGGACACTTCTGCTATTTGTTTTCTTTTGACTAGTTCAGAAAAAAAATTAACCAGGTGGTACCAGGAAACCAAAATAATCTACTCAGCAGCTCCCACAAGAGGGTGCAGTTGCATTTTGTTAAATCCAGAGCCAACCACAGTTAATAAACGGATTGCAGCAACAGCTGCCAGGCTGCCTACAGAAATGACTAATGAAACAATTATAGAAAAAAAAACATCAAATGTGGTGAAAGATGAGAAAAATTATACTGAAACACACTGAATGCATTAATAAACAGCACTATCAGGTGATGTTGAATAAAAAACTTGGCCCTTCTCAACTCTGTGGAATCCATTAGTAATTTGTTTTCTTTGAGCTAGTGCCACAAGCATTCCAAGGGGAAGCCCCCAGCTATAAAATCCACGCTTCCATTTTAATTTGGCTTTTCAGACATTCCCATCATGAAGCAAATAGAGCATTTACTGATTTTACCAGGATCCTAGGCCCTTCAATAGCTCACCCTGAATCCATACCATTGCACTGTGGAGAAGCTCAGAGTTGTCAGTGGCCATTTTGCATATTGGACTAGCAAAGGTTGTTTATTTTACTACATCTTTTGTTACGAAAGCCCCTAACAGACCTGCTATAACAACCAGCGTCTGACTGTGAAAACTGCACACACAAAGAACATCAAAAAATTACTCCTGCAAGAACCAGGTGAAAGTTCACATAATTTCACTGACCAAATGGTGCATGTGCCAACAGGCATGATGCCAACAACCATTTTCAAATGCCCATCAGGCTTTGTTTGTTGCTCTGCTCTCCTTGCTTGTTGGCCCCTCAAGCCTGTTCTACCCAAAACTCTGCAATCCCCATCTCTAAAAGTCTTCTATCCCTACGGGACACTTCAGCCTGGCACAAGAAAGAGGATCCAAGTGTGGGTGAAATTTGAGAAGTGATGATAGATATTCAGAGTCCTGAATTCTGTGAATTCTGTGGATATTCAGAGTGCTTGACAGCAGGTGGTCTGTTGGTCACTTCTGGTCTTAAACTTGCTGAATCACCTGTTTATACTCAGAAAAGCATGTGATTAACTTGGGTAATAGGGAATAACAGGCTCTGTCTCCTACCCACTCTTGACAAGACAGAGCTTGCCCTGATGTAGAAGCCAGCACACAGTTTGTCACATTTAAACCACAGGTTCCTTTCACAAATAAGCATGGAGATAGCCATCAGTCCTAGCAAGTCAGCAACTCATGGCCACTTTTAAAAGGATATACAATGTCCTGGCAGGTTATCCTAACTACGTGTATCCTAAAAATTCAGTAAGAGTATGGCAGCCCTTATATTTCCTGAAAATACTTTGCTGTCATCAAAAAGAGGTTTGTGTCCATTTTTTAAAAACAAATTTAAGAGTATGCCTCTGAACACTAAAAAATTATTAATTTAGCTACATGTTTTTAAAGCTAAAAGTATGCTTTTAAACATACAAATTTTTGCTTGGTGGATTGAAACACTTCTTTTTTTTAAAAAAAAAAGAAGTGTTCAGTTTTTTAAAAATGCCCAGTCCAAGGAAAAAGCTGTAAAATCTCAGATGTGATTTTTCATGTCAAAGGCCCAAGCCTTCCACCAGAGCTCTTTCACATTTTTACAGTTCTCAAGCAACTCTATGAAACATCATATTTCAAATGTGTTGAACACACTGAGTTATGCTACATGGATTTCATGAGGTTATGTTTGTTGTCTAGGAAATAAACTTACCTTCAATAAAATTCTTATTGCTAGGTTGGAGAAGTCATAAGATTCTCCTGAGAGGACATTTTCAAATGCACTTGGTTTTGGCTTGACTATTGCTCTCCCTGTATTGCTGCTCCAGAATTTTCTGTCGATGGTTTTAATAGAAAAGTGTTTTCTGTAATATTTTTTCCACAGGAAAAAGTTGGTTGTGTCAAAACAATGTCATGTCCCTTTGGGAAAATAAAAAAAGAATCCAAAATGTTTTGAACTGTCTAAGTAAATCTACATGTTTGGCTTCAGGATGGTTTGTCATTACTCATCGTGAGTTTGTCATGGTTTAGATTCCTCATTTCCCCCCATCATCTGGGGTTCCTGAATGGATTGCATTTTCCATCAAGAAAAATAATGTCCCTTCTAGCTGTTATGATGATGCATCAAAGATATCCAAGCCCACATTTTAAAACCAAAATACTTTGCAATGTTCTGTGTTTTGTTTTTCTTCCCAATTAGAAAACAAAAGCAAAAATGTGGGACAATTTTGAACACACAGTCTGATTTTCAATAAGTGCCATTTTGAAGGAAAGAGGAGTAGGAAATTCTTGTACTTTGGAAAATCCCACTTTAACCAAAAGTGAAAGGAAAAATAGGCAGAAGGAAGCAGCATGTGACCCATACTAATGTAATCCTTAATGTCATATATCTTTGTTTAGCTGGTGTTTTTTCTTCTTTCATTTAGCTACATTTGTCTGCATACTATTAACTAGCATTGTCCATTATGAGAATTATAAATACATCTTTTTATCCCATAATTTACAACTTATTCCAGGAGAAATGAAATACCAACACGCAATGGTATCTGGCTTCAACAAACTGTTTAATGAAATGTATGAAACAAAATTAAATAGTCGAGTATGATGTTACTTTGAAAAAAAAAAAAAAAACAAAACAAATATTTTTACCTTCTCTCCAAAGTTTCAGAGTTATCTCAAACAACAGGATCAATTACTTGCATATTCAAAGAAGCAGATTGGGGGAAAGAACTATTTGCCAGCTGCCTTTCTTAGAATAACTCAAAATTTGTGTAAACATCTGTTGGTAAAACCTCTCTTTTCTAAATAAATTTGTCATTTTGTAGCTTGCAGTTCTGAATTCATGGCATATACTTAGTTCTTCTGAACCTTTATGGCAGTCTTCTCTTTTTTCTTTTGAAGAATATGAACAAAAAGGTCCTGGGCAGCTGTGACGTACCATCACCAGCTTCAGCACTCATGAAGGCAGGCTCAGGTTTGATTCTGTTCTGCTCCTTTTTTTGTCCTGAAAGCCAGATGCCCAAAAAGCACAGTGATAAAACATCAGGACAAATCAGGAGCCTGCAGAAAAAAGAGAAGAGTAACTCAAAAGTAGTTTTCCTTCTTTATTAATTCCTGCATATTTATATCTTTTTGAGCTAGGGGTGGAGAAGTTTAGAGCTGCTAACATTTTCCCACAACAGTTGTTGCATGGTGGCAGGTCTGTTCCAGCTCTGTGCTCCTACCTAATTGTAAAGAAATGCTGACTTAGCCTTGGAAGCCTTTGAACAGAGCATCTCCAACCTCCTTGGCTTGTGAGAGGAAATGCGGATAGAGTTTCTGGAGAGCTCACATTACATCTACCCAGCCTCTACATGAGCAGTGAGACTGTGCAGAGGCTTACTTCTCTTTGGGTCAGGTATGGATGTACTATTAACACCTACTGCAAAGTGCATATCCCAGCCATCTGCACGGGAGACTTGAGACATTCCAAAGGGCTGTGTCCAGTTTGGAAGCAGAGGTGCTGCTCTGCAACTTAGCTGGCAAAGTTTCTTCCTCCTAACACACGAAAGCAGCAGACTTTCACTTTGCAAGTGCCAGAGCAGTGAGGCAGGCAATTGCCAAGAACAATCTTTGCCTAGAAAAAGTGGAAGCTGGGTGGTTATAGGAAACTGAAAACTCTCACACTCAATAATAACAATTAACAACAAGGAAACGACACAAGCTCTGCTTTTAATAAACCCAGTCTTCTTCCATCTCTTCATGTCTTCTTCAGATGTTAAGGATCAAGCTTTCTACAGGTGCAGCCTCTTGAGTAGCTGCTACCTAGGCTGGCTCCATGACTCCCTCATTCAGCCCCAACAGAGATTCTCGGGGAAGAATGGAAGAGACTGTGGCTGCTTCAAGGGAACACAGCAGATAGTGAATAGTAAACCAAAGGCCATTTACCTGAAGTGAGGTGGGAACTGAAAAACATTCATGCAGAACCATGGAACAGTTAAATAGAACCGTCTAATCTTCCCTATTCCCCCCCACCACTGCTCTCTCTTCATCTATTAATGCAATCACATTGGATTTTCCTAAATTCTGAAATTTCAGAAAATTCAGAGTGTTCTGGTTGTAGGTGGAATAAGAAGTCACTGGTGTCCCTATGTTATTACCTCTTTCCTCATGCCAGTGAGCACAACAATGTATATGTATCATTCCCTAGCAAAATTGCCTCAACATGTTCTTGGCTTGTAGAAAACTACTAGGAGACGTAAACTAAGATCATGTTGGCAGAGCTGAGAAAGTGTAAAACTATAGGAAAACCTATACACCAGCAGACCTGAGGGAACTGTAACCTCCACCTGAAGGAATGGTGATGAGAAAATTAGTCATGAGGAAAACAATAGAAATAGAGGGCACGCTGAGAAAACAAGCCCACATATCTGACAGATGTCCAGTTTTCTCAGATCTCTAAATGGTGCACAGCAGTTATGTGCACCTCTAATGGTGAACAGCCCCATCCTGATCCAAGCTCCATTCTAAGAATTTGTTTGACATCACAGATTGAGGGGATGATTTTGCTCCTGGAACTATGCCCAAAGTATTAAATTTCATCACATGCATCTCTAAATTGAGGAGGAAGGCTTTCTCATCCTCAAGGTTGTGACCAACAGTTATCCTCAAAACAATAGGGCAGGAAAAACAACCTGTCACAGAAAATTCAAAAGATCTGTTAAGCATCAAAGTATAATAAAGGGCACTCACACAACCTGAGGAATTTTTTCATCTTTAAGCAAGGTGGTAGCTGAGAGGAAAAGACCATATGGAGTTCCAAGTAAAGTTTAACAACTGATAACAGGAGAGTAAGATTTCTTTTTTTTTTCCCCCATTCTATTTCACTTGGCTTTGTTGCATGAAATCATATATAAAAGCACCACAACAGCATGTGTGTTCAACAGTAAAAATTCAGGATGCCCTGGAAAAGAGGAAATTTTGATGCAGAATCCCCTTCCAGTGCTCCCTAAATGCCATTTTAACTTGGATTCTGCAGCTACTAACATTATTAAACATTACTTCCACAATAATGTCTTAGGTAGTCACTTCAAGAAAAACAAAATACATATATTCAGTATGTACATGTGCAAGTCTCCCAAAGCCAGCAGAAATTGCTTCTTTATACTGGCTTTCAAATGAGGTCAGAAGTCTCTTACAGGCTATGAATGACTCTGGCAGTGATGTCAAACCCAACCCCACTCCAGGTCAGCTTTACTGCACAAACTTCTTTTCCTCCTACTCTTTGTCCTTTTCCACTCTCCCTAAGAGTACACGACCTGCTTTGTGAAGAGGAAGGCATACATTCCAAATCTCTCAGAAGAGCAGAGTGGCACAGGTAAATATATTATTTTTTTCTGAACATGTATGTTTCACAGGTTTCAGATTTTTCAACTATGAAATTTAAATGAAAAATAAAAAAAGATGTGTGCAACCTTCCTAATTAAATCATGCAAGAACCAAAGACACAGGGTGTGAAGTTGCTGCCAAAGCAGGGTTGAGTGTTAAGTGTTCATCATATATAGCACTGCCCTTGAAACAAAAGCAGTAGTTATTTTAAGTAACCATAAGCAATACTCATGTGCAATTCAAAGGAGATCGGATATAAGGAGATAAAGATTAGAGTACAGCAATAGGGCTTTCATTATACAATGTAATCCAGTGTGTCTGATGTAACTGGATGTGACACAAATGTAAATAGCAACAGGTTTGGGAATACAGGGTTTTCAAAGTCTAACATGCTTTTAAGCATAACTTTTAGTAAGTTCAAAAACAATCTTTGAAACAAAAAGAACGCTCCATATATTTGCTAGAAGTATAATATGCATAAATAATTAGAGATGTTGTGCAAGATCAAACAGAAGTGCTATTTGAGAAAGAGCGGAATATTTAACCTCACAAGTAGATGTCGGCACCAAACACAAAGATCCTGGCTATTTGGAGATGCAGATGCATTTTAAGGCAAAATGGGACAAGTTTAACAGGAGGCTTAAATAGGATACTTGCTTCAGAATAGGAAATAATTACAGATCAGTGTACAGTGACTTAGCACTCCATTTCCTTACTGAACTACTATACTGGTATGTAATTTGCATTATATCCAAGGAAGATGTTTCTCTTTTAAACATCAATGATTTTATTAATAGCTTCTGGAATATTAAATAGAAATTAACATGACAAAAACTACCCACTTATTCGACTAATGCGTAGAATAATCAGATTCAAAAGAAATGTATTTGGGATTAAAGAGAAAAACCTATGTTTTGCTAAACACTGTGTTCTTAAAATAGTGATCCAAGAGCTTCAAAGTAAGCAAGAGACTAATATTTCCAAGATGAACTGCTTTTTTGTAATATGATCACACAGTACAATGAGCAATGGGAACTTTGCACATGAATTTTAGGAGGTGCTGCTATAAAATACCATTGTTTTCCACACCTTCAAAGAGCAATAGCTAGGATGAGGCCTTGACTACCTCAGTTATTTCTCAAAAGGAGGGAATTAATTTCAGTCCAGAAATTTTTTTTATTCCTTTCAAAAAAAAAAATTGTTTGTCCATGAACCACTGTAATGTTTTATTTATTCTGAATTGTTATAAAGCAATCCCACCAAGTGTTTTCAAGAATGTGATGATGTTTTCAGGTTACCATCATGTGTACCATAGATTAACTTTCGGGATGTACTGGCAAAGCTCTTCAGAGAATCAATCTGTCCATCTCCTTCAATATCTCAGGATGCAAGTCCTGTATGCCTCAATCACAAATCACTGAACCCACATCAGTGTTTGAAATATTTTAGTCTGCCTGTCTCCATCTCTATTCCTCTTTTCCTCCCTCTTCCTGCTCTTACACCTGTATTCCCCCATATCACCCTAAAAATACTTTATTAGCCACAATATGTACTTGATCCTATCATACATTTTTGAGTTTTTTCAAATTACTCAAACACATTAAGGATTGTAGAAGTATAAATGATCACTTTAAAAAGTAATTCAAATATATGAGAATTTTCAAAGATAGTTCATGGAAAATGCCTTCCTAAACATAGGCTATTTGCATAAATCTTCAAGATTAAATTAATGCCAGCTAGCCATGCAACACAGATGACAAGTTAGTGAATCCTGAGCCTGTCTGAAGGGCTATTTGGGAAACTGTCTTCAGCAAATGGCAGCAAAGACCCCCTGCATCAGTAGCTTCTTACACTATATTCCACCCACGCTAAAGCATTCAAGGGCAGGTCCTCCCTCCTCCTTCCCTCACAAGGTCAAAAATATTAATTTAAAACAAAAGAATGAAAAAGAGGGGAAATTCCTAGAAGCTGGCACTGGCCTTGCCTGACTAGTAGGTGAGACTGGTAGTTTTGGCTGATCCACTCAGTCTCCTGAGTGAATAGCAAGCAATGTCAGTGCACTTGCACTGCAACACATTAGAGAGCACACTTAGGAACGGCCCTGGTAAGGGAGCTTTATCCAGGTATCATGTGGCAGACATTTTGCAGGCTGCCTCTCTGGCAGGCAAAAGGTGGCAATGACACTCCGAGTCCCATCCTGTGCAGGATTAAACAGACTGAAGTACCAACAGTTTGATCATTTTAAGTCACCTGTTCAACATTTCCTTATAAAAGGAACACTCTGAGGAACACTCAGACTATCAGCGACAAGTGCATGACAATTTAAGAAGCAGCCAATTTTTCCACTGCAATGAAAGCATGTCTAGCCTCCAAGACTCCCGACTCAAACCCTCATCTATTCTTTCACACCCATATGGTGTGAGTCTGAGCCTGCTCTCAGCTATGGGACTGGTCAGCTCGTCTTCTCCCCAACTGCTCTGCTATTTTAATCACACTGTGCTTGAAATTAAGCGTGACAGTCTCTCCACTACCGACTGAGTCAATCACTGGTGCAGCCCCAGTATTGTCTGTGGCAGCCAATAGCACACATACACGTGAGACAGACAGTGGAGGACACAGTTAACAGCTCAGCCTTTCAGAAACTCACCAAATCATTCCTTACATTGGTCACTAGGAGAGAAAGCAACAGGAGAGGTATGATGAACTGAGAATCTCAACAAACCTTTCAGTACCACATGGGCATTGCCAGGTGCCGTGAGAAAGGACTACTATATAATCCCATCCATCAACACTGAACCTGAAACCCAGACATCAAATTACAGTGACAGCTGGCAAGAGCCAGTATGTCTCTAACTATGAAGCTTTAGCCCAATGTCACAAAATTTCTTATGTGAGTCATTCTGAAACGTCATGAAGATGATAACACAACTAGGTCTTGTGTTTTTCAGGTACACAAATTTTACCATTGTGCTGTAAAATTAACCAATTAGCAATACTTCCCTGTGTATACAAAACACCACAAATGATACTGGAGTTCAAACTTCGCTCTCACGCAAGCCTATCGTAAGCCCAGTTGAAGTTGTGAAGCCATGGCTGACCTAGAGCTTCAACCAGTCTGCAAACTGTGAAGTAATTCATTGCCAAGGTCAATTCGTAAAACTTACAACTGCTGTTTAAATTAAAAATCAATTCTGTATATGTGAATTAGATTTCTGACTGAACGGGATATGATGAATTCCACCACTCTAAGAAGGTTACATGAGAACAAGTTATGGTATTGAGTCTCCAAATCTAGAACATTTTTGGGTTTCTTGTATTTTGTTAACTGTTTAAGTGTATCTATGGTCCTCTAAAAGCAAATACATGTATTTGCTTTATCTGAAATTAAAAAACACAAATGGCTTTACTCTGCAGCATTGCCTGCAAAATAAACTGGACATCCTGACTCAATTCTTTTTCTTAAGAACTGCATTAGGTTATCATTAGCGATCAACACTACTGTTTTCTGATCAGCCTTTAAAGAAAACAAACTGGGGGGAGATGTAAATTTGATTACTAGAGAGCTGCGAACAATAAAAGATAATGCTGAATGAGAACTGCCGATTTGCCCATGTAAACTTTGGCTCTTTAGGTTCATTTTTTTTAATGTTCTTTCACTCCCTCCTGCAGTCTGCAGTTCTGAAGGCTAGACGCATAAGAACCACCTCTTTCCACGAAGCCCACCTTGACACAAATCCAATTTTTTATTTCTTAAAATACGAAACACTGACTTCTGTGTCCGCGACGAGTGAGAAACCCGTAACGTAGAATTCCCCGGAGTTACTGACGCGTAATTTACAGGCTCGTTCTTTGCTCGGTGTTCGGCGACAGGTCTGCTCCGCGGTGCCGCCCTGGGCATTCCCGAGCTGCCGGCGCTGCTCCCCGCCGGCCGCCGCAGCACCCGCGCTGCCGCAGGGCCATCTTGCTTCTGTTTGACCCACAGGAAATTAAATGCACCGAGCCTAAGCCGTGGCCCACCTGAAGACGCCCAGGCGAGGAGTTTTAAAAGTTATTTTTGTTCGCTTTTCACGCACAACGTCGAAGGGCTCCGCTACCAGAATCCTTCAAGTTCAGCTTCTCTGGCAAGAGAGCCTCACCGAGCCCACCAGCCCGGCACGGCACGGCACGGCTGGAGGATCTACTCCGACCGGGGTCCCCGCGACCCAAGGCCGGGAGTAGGCGGCCGCCCTCGAGCCAGCCGCGAGGCAGGGCAAGCCCCGGCTCCCTCCCCGCCGCCCCCACCATGTTGTCTCGGTGCGCAGCGGCGCGGAGGAGGGACCGCCGCCGCCAGCCCGGCTCCGCGGGGGCCGCCCGGCTCCTCCCCGCGGCCTCCGGTTCGGGCGCGGAGGCGCTGCCCCGGCCGGGAGGCGAGGCGATCCCGACCCGGAGCGCATGGAGGGAAACGCGGTGCGGAGGAGGGGCCGCGGTGCCCATCGGAGATCCCGGCCATAGGGGCGGGGAGTCTCCTCCTCCTCCTCCTCCTCCTCCTCCCGCAGCGAGGCTCCAGCTCCCCGCACGCACCGGAGCGCTCCGCTCCCTCCTTCTCGTCCCTCCTCCCTTCCCCTCCTCCCCGCTTCCCTCCCCGGGTCGCCGCGGCTCCGGGAGGAGCGGGGGGGCTCCCGCTTCCTTCCCTCCCCCCCTCCTTCTCCCACCCGCCACGCCGAGGAGAGGCAGGTGAGGCCCCGGCCGCGTCCCCGCTCCGCCGCCCCACGGGAGCGGC
>JAYDZK010000113.1:104131988-104160805 GCA_034509185.1 Euphonia xanthogaster
GACACTCTTCCGATCTCCCAGCCCGCCGGGCGGCCGCGGGCGCTGCGGGCCGGCTGCTCGTCCCCCGGCGGAGGCGGCGTTCACCGCCCGGGCTGGTGCTCGGCGTGAGCCGCTCCCGGCTCCGCTCCCGGCGCGGGGACGGAGGATGTAAAAGGGCAAAATTCAGGAGTCGCCTGTAGCTTGGCCTGCGTGGTTTTATATTCTATTAATTTTTCTTCCCCCCGCCCCACTATTCTGGTTTATATCCCATTATCGAGCCTGGAACATGACCGCTGTACGTTTCTGAGTCATTAATTTAAATGTTCAATCATCACACTTCGTCAAGGCTCCTTGTCTTCCTTATAGTTAAGAAAATGTGTTGGACACACACAGGCCCCTGTTCCTGCGGAGTCTGCACATAACTTTCTGCTCTCTGTGGACCCGCAGGCTTGATGTGCCTAAAGTTGTGTGCTCATACCAAGGGCTAGCGTGACTTCTCCAGTATTCCGTATTACAAATATGTGAAGTTTATGATACGGTTATTTATTATATTAATATATGGGCTACTACGTGTCGTGTGTGCATGTGGGTATGATCGTCTTGGCACAGGGAAAACTAGGACAGAAATATTTCTGAAGCTCATGTTGTAAAGGTATAGTCAGATGTACCTGCTGGATTTAACCCTAGGCAGAGGCCAGTCATTAATTAAAAATTAGGTTTTTTGGATTTACTTAAAGTGGCAGAATGTTCCAAAACCAGTTTTGAAGCTTGGAGTGTGTTAACAAGGAAAGTGTATTGGTTTTCACTTGATATAACTCATAGATAGCTGAATGATATTTCAGGCAAATTTTGCAAATGAAATTGATCTTAAGTCGGGAGCCAGATATGAAAATTTACTTCAGAGTCTTTTTCTTTCCTCTTTGGAAAGTAAGCATTGAAGAGGGATAGAATTGCCTTGTCAGTTACCTTTGCAGTACTTCTGTTTGTAGGTATAGTTCACCCATAACCGTGTTTTTGTTGGCTTCCTTTCCAAACAACAAAACCTCACACTTCCACTCTTATTTCTGATGTGTATCTGTAAATTTAGTTATAGGAGGTTCCTACTGAGCATAAGCATAGAGTGGAGACTTTTTGTGTGTTCTGCACAGCCAGGGTGTTGTGGTTGATTTTGGGACAAGGTAGCATCTGTGATGGCAACAGGGACAGCAGCATGGGCCCTGTGCTTCTGCTGAATTTCGAAGAAAAAGATCCTGTGGTACCAGGTGTGACAGTAGTTAGTAACAGCAATTGCCAGTAATTAATTATTCCACGTGCTTTATTAGCTTTATTTCTTTAACAGGTGCAGCTCAAATAGAGCTATAATCTCTGTGTGCCTTCAGTCTCTCTAATAACTCTTTAGGCTGTTAAAATATTTCAAATAAATTTTGCAGCAGAGGCCTCCCAGGTGAGCAGTTTCTACAAAATTTCTGGAAGTAAGGAAGCCAGGTAGAGCAGCGCTTTTAACCTGCACACCAGAGAGTTCACGGCAACGCTTACCTCAAGCTGGAAATTGCTGCAGGAAATGGGGCCTCCCTGGTTTTGCTACTTGCAGAGCTACTGGTCCAGTTTTCAATAGTTATTTAATAACTGAACCCCAGTACCATTCTATCTGGAATGAGACTGGTGAGCCCAAGATAGCTTTAATCTGTATTTTGTATTGCCGTGAGAGATTTTCAAGGAAATACTTGTTACTCAACAACAGTTCGTTGGGTACAAAACAAATGAGTGGAACTGAAAGTATACTTAAATTGCTGCATTAGTTTGAAATAGCTGGAAAAATACTTCATACATTTTTGGTGTGCTGCATACTGTGTAATGGAATTATTGAAAAACTTCACATTATAGGGGTTTTTAATCAATATTCACACGACAGAGCAGAGAACTGTTCTTCTGCGCCGAAGAAATGCTCTTTATTTTTGAGCTTTGTGACTTTTGCAGCTCCTGAAGAATGAAATTGTTGCTCTGTTCAGTCTGATAAATCATGGCTGTCATGTGACAGAGATGCAAAAGTCTGCAGTGTGGCACATATCAGATTATGTGGTCAAAGTTTACTTTATGAACAAACTGGCTGCATGGTTTTACTTTTCCATATGTGCTAACTGTAGACAAAAGCTGTACATTTTCAATAGATAATTCCTTGTGTTCAAAACATTAGTTAAAAGAAATATGTTCTTTCATTCCTATTCCCTACTTGCATCCAACTGTTTGGCCGCGTAGTTTGATCACAGTTTGAGTAAGGTACCTTGATGTTAATTTAAAAATTGGTGTCAGTACTAACACAAAAATGACTTTAGGAACATGTCCTTATTCTGCTGTGTTGCATCAAGCAGCCTTTTTCAGGTAGGACACATTCTGTGCATACATACGCAGCCTTTGGTTTCTGTAAAGTCCTCCTGAAAGGTTTCAGGCTTCTGGTGCTGAAAGTCCTGTGCCTGTGGATGGAACAGATTGATCCATGAGGGAGAACTGCAGTTTCTCTAACTACTGTAACAGAATGGGTTAGTTTTTATCTTGGAGGAGCCACCTCCAAGTACAAGTAGGTAACTCAGTCTCAGGATTTATTTCATTTCTGTTCTCCTTGAGAGTGCCAGTAGGAGGCTGTTTTATAGTGATGGATTTTATGATGTGATAATCACTATTTTTTTATATTTTCTTTTAATACTAGCTGTTTTACAATTGCCATATGGGAACTTCTTTCAATCACTACAGTCCCTGGCTGCATTCACACCAATGATTAGAGCTGTTGGGTTCCAGATTGTATCACCAATTGCCAGGTTTCAAAGGTAAACCTGGACAGCTTCCCATGTGTATGCTTAGTTTAGTAGAGAAAATGTAATACTGAAAAGATGCTGTCAACTAACTGTAGGACAAGTTTAATTTTAGCTTATAAGAGGTCGTTCTTACTGCCTTTTTCATTTATGGGGGTTTATCCTTGATGGTGCCAGTGCATCAAAACAGAAAATGGCACCAAAGTTATTGAAATGAGTGGGACTGAACCCTTAGGTAAAGTTAACACACATGGCTGATCGCAGGATCAGAGATCAAGATGATAGTAACTTTAATGCTAAAAGTTGAGTAAGTAAACACTGTTACTTATGCATGAGTTTTGTTCCTTTTAAACACATTCTTTGAAAATGTAAAGGGTAGCTGGAAAAAGGATAGGAAACACGCTCTCTGTTGTCATTTTGGATAGGCACCGCATAGAGCACTGAGTTTCAAGCTGTGCCCTGTAAGTCAGTGGACCAAAGCCATGCACAGCTGAAATCAAGCCCTCAAGCTGGACTTCTGGCTGGCCTTGGCTTGTATCCCAGCCCCACAGCTCAGTGGGCTATTGCTGTAGAGATCATCACTAACTGCATTTAAGGCTGTGTTGGCTGTTGTGGCCAAGACTGGGGTTTTGTTTTGATTTTTCTTGACTGTAGTGTTAAGTAATGTTATAGAGCATGGTTGGAGAATGCTGAGGAAGTAAAACCTCAGACTGGAATAATTTGTATTTTAGCTTCTTGAACACTGTTAGTTGTTGAGTAGGGAATTGGATAACTTTTTTTGTTAACCTGGCTGTATTTTATCTTTGTATTTTTGGAAGGCAAATGCTTTTATAGTAGTGTTACATGAGACTTTAATAAATAACAATATTGACTGCACCTATGTCTTAAATGTTTATGTAAATTTTGAATTCTCATGATGATACTGAACATCAAATAATTTGTCTGTCATTTCAGGGAAATGAAAAACTTCTATGGCTTAAAATGCTTCTGTGGTTTTCTTCACACCAGAGGTCTAGAGAAGTCTGGGAAAAATAAATGATTCTTCAGAAGTGAAGAGCCCTTCTAGTTGAAATTTTAGAGTTATCTAGACCTGATCTATTACAAGAATGAATAACTTTGTTTAATTCGATTGACACTGAAGTTGAGTAAACACACCCACATAAGTAAATCTTTGTAGATCAGGGCCTTTAGCATTGTTTTAGAGAAACTTTCAGGAGAATTTTGTGTCATTAATCACACATTTAAACTCTGTCTTCATATTGCAGGAGTTTGATTTAGTAGGGTTAAGTTCCTTTGCATATGCCCAAAGCACTGTCTAGTGTTGCAAAACTGAGGCAGAAGTAGTGTTTTATTCACAATGTGAATTATGGAGTATAAATGCAGTCAGGCCTCAGGTATGCTTCCTAGGACTGACAGCCCCTGTAGAAAAGAAGGGTTGGAGTGGAGGATGGTGTTCATTTTCCAAATGTTTGCCTATAGTTCAGGCAAACATTTTGATACTGCATGCAAACTTCAGAAATAAAATAAAGTATCTGGGCTGAAGGTTTTGAGATTTCAACCCTACCTAATGGCCTCACAGTTGTAAGAAAAGGCAGTGCTTGTGCAAGGTATTTAAAGAGTAATTAGAGGGTGCTATGGATCTCTTGTGTATTGCAATTGTATAGCATTATAACTGTTTTGGCAGTCAGCCAGAAAAGGGAGACTTAAAACAAATTAATAGTGAACAATCCAGTTTTAATAAGTTATTTTAAGTATGGTTAGATAACAACATTAATATTTATGCTTGAAGTGTGACAAAGAAAAAACAGGTCTCAGTTGTTATGTGTATCTTGCTTTTCAAGAACATTTTATTGGAAACTAATACCATGATTGACACTTGTAACCACAGAAGAGTAGAAGAAAAACCCTCCAAAGTCCTTCTCTTTCTTGACATATTCTTCCTATTTCTGGTTGATTTTTACCAGCTCAGCCTGTTCAACATAAATACTTTATTTTGCCAGTAATAGTACCCCAAAGTCCAGAAGCTAAAAGACTGCACCAAAGACAGCATGGCCACAGGCTTTCCTAATTCTTAGGCTCCCTTCCTGAGCATCCAGTATTGCCCAGCATTTCAAATGGTGGGGGCCCGTGGTGAACCTCTGAGGTGGTCTGACTCAGAGGTGTTTGGTCTTGATGGGCTTCTGGCCTAATTCATAAAAACTGGCCTTTCAATAGGCTTAACTTAACATGTGCCTCACAGATGAACAATGCTTTTAAGGTTTTTAAAGTATGCTCCACTGAAAAATGAATATAGAATTAACGTCTAGAAAATATTCTTGTTTTTCAAAGTGCACATTTATATGAAGCTAGCATTTGTTTGTCAAACTTAGGAAAGAAAACATTATCAAAACTGAGGTTGAGGGAGGAAATTTAAAAACAAATACGAAGGTTCTGTATTTCATTGTAAAGTGTTAAAAGCAAATCACCACAATTAGTCATACATCTTTTTAGTGCTCTTGTACTTCCTTTCTTTGCCTTGATTTTGATCTGTTCTTCTGGAGGTCTCCAGTTTGAGATGAAAACCTTACATTACTGATTCCCAAACTGAGGTCTTCAGAAGAATATTGACAGAAAAAATATGTAGTGCTTCAGTTAGAAGTTGATCAGACTTAGTTTGTGAAAAACACAGAGTTAAATGTGACATTGTCTGAAATTTGTATCAAACAGAGGTCTCCAGACATCTTAAAAAATTACAGATCTGCACCAAACCTATCAGCAAAGTTCACATCTGTGGAGACACGGCAGTTATATTCACGTGAAGACTAAGCAGGGGTGAGATGAAATGGGAGGAAAGCTTATGGTGATAAAAGCAAGTGGTTTGTGTCCTTCTTGCTGTACCTTGAGCTGAAAACAGAACATGCCAGTGGAACATTTTGCGGCTTGTGGTGTTTTGTTGATTCCTGGTATTTAATGTTTGTGACCAGCTCTGATTGCGGTGGTTCAGTTGAAACACTCCACATTTCCTTAGAAGTATGAACTTGTAGTGATGCTCTGATGAGACTGTGAACATACTTAGTGATGCATCTTATGGGCTCATAGGTAATCTGTCCTAATAGAAAATCCTACAATACTTCAGTGACAGGTGAATGTGAAAATACAGATTTTTTGGTCTTCTTTTTTCCTAATGCAAATTTATGCAAGGCTTAAATAAGTTTTGCAAGGCAAAGACCATTCTCTGCTCCGTGTGAAGACTAGCCCAGGTGAGTTGTGTATCATTCTTAAAAGAAGGCTCTCCCTTACTGAATAGGGATGGAAGACTTGTTGTTTTCTTGATTGGGGATTTTTATCCTAAATCTGAACAAAGCTTCTCTTTGATGCACATGTTCTTTAGCTGAAGCCTACTGAAAGACGAGTTGTTGTAAATCAGACCGAAAGTCTATCTAGGCAAATATCTGTTGTCTTGATTTTTCTTTTTTTTTTTTTTTTTTTTCAATCCATTCAGGATAAATTCTTAATGTCTCAAGCAAAAGTTCTTGGAAGTTTAGAGGCTAATTTTCAGAATGGGTTCTGTGAGCAGCAGATGGTACTTCTTATTCTGCCTGTTCGAAATAAAAAGTATTCAGGTTTTTTCCAACAGCAATGTTTTAAAATGTAAGTGTGCTCTCTGGCTTCTGAGACATGTGATATGTGGGATTTTTGCTGAAGTATTTTCTTTGGTTTTGTTTTTTTGGGGATTCCCCCGTCATATATTTTAGAGTATAAGTTGCATTATAGCATGACAAAGCCCTTAAAGCAAAGAGAGGATCGGCTTGTTTAGCTGATACTGGTGTTAAATATTTGTTTAATGGATGAATAAAGTTTATAATAGCATTGGCCACATCAGCTTGTCCGTACCTAACTGAAAAACATTCACTGGGGAGAGAAAAAGGGTGTATTAGTCTCACTGTAGACAGCCATGTTGAATTCTTTTTTCATAGTAAAGTTAAATATTCTGTTCAGGAACACTTAGAGCATAGAGCAAAATACTATTACTTTTGAAAACAGTTACCATGAAGAAAAGAGAAGGGAAAACAAGGATAATTCCTGAAATGTTACTACTAGTCAATTGGGGAAATTTTCTTGAGTAATATTTGTTTTCTCAAGCCTGAGAAGTACGCATTGTATTAAATTCTGTAGTTGGTGGGGAAAAAAAGGGTTATATGTATTTGGTGGGGTTTAAGGGGTGGATTTTTGGTTTTTTTGTTGTTTTTTTGTGGTTCTGAGTGAGAGAGCAAAATGCAAGTACAAAATTTTCAGCTTCAGATCACACAAAAATTAAATGCTAACTGTATGTGGCAAGGAAGCAATAGTAATATGGGTACCTTTTTTTTACTTTCAAGTACAGTTCTGTACTGTATTTTAAGCACAGCTACACACTTAAAACACAATTCATAAATCATAGTGATTGAGGCTATTTAAAGTGATAAGCTTTCAAAATATCTTGCTGAATAATTGCACATTATGTAATTTGCTAAAGATATCAATCTTTTTCATTTTAGGAATTATTTCTTATCTTGTACACTGTAGAAATCGTAGAACTGATTGATTCAGGCTATCATGATGTACGTAAAATGAGACAAGTGTTAGTTTATAGATGAAAAATTATTTCCCTGGAAACGTTTGACTTGTTCATGCATAGTAGGTGTATTTAAATATTCTGGAATTCATTTGCATTGGTTATGAAATCTAGGGCTCTTTGATTACCTCCCCTTCCCTTTTGCTTAGGTCTCACATATCATCAGAATACTATTTAAATCTGGTGCATACATGGTGAAGTCATACCCAAGTTAATATGTGACTTACATTAACAAGCATGATATCTTTATTTTATATGGTTATTTCTAATTACTATTTTACCTCAGATTTACACTTGGGCTCCTTCGTTCTTTTCCCAAAGAAAGAGGTTGAGCCTTACTAGTCAGTAAAATATATTGACTCTCCATGTTAGGTTTACACTAATCCTGTTAGCTTTTTGCCAGGGGCATGGATTTTCTGTGTGTATATTTAATGTAATAGTAAAGTGTCTTAATAATTCTCTTAAGCTATATACATAATTATTTAGCAATGACACTGCAATTTCTATGGAAGACATTTTTATTTCTTCCTAATGTGTGTTCAGTGGCATTTGAATGGAAATTCTGATTAAAATTCATATAAATAACCAGTCTTACATTTTAAAGTACAGGTTAATGTGTTGCTTCCCAGATAAGGATATAGAGGGCAATAATTCTAGTGCGAAACACATTTTGCTTTAAATCTGCTAGATTTATTTACAAAAGAGAATATTAGCTTTAGTTTGTGGATAACTTTTGGTCACTACAACCTCTAAGGCATTAGAATGGATAGATCCCATACTTCCAAGTTTTTGTTTTCTTTGAAAATAGAAGCAAATCTCTCCTCTGTCATTTAAACTTGTCTTCCCTAAATGTGTCTAAGATTCTAGTGAACTGGTATCTAGATAACTTTGAGGGGTGGAATATTCTTTACACTTGCAACAGCTTATGTTACTTTATATATTTGGGTATTCAAATTCCAATTTCAGGTGGTTATGAATTAATTCTGCCAGTTTGGTGATTTAAATTTGTTTAAAGTTTTGGCGGCTAGCAACATAGTTTGAGTATGTTTTAAAACTCAGTATAGGTTTTCCTAAAAGTAAACCAGTGTCTTTCTAGAAATTTCAGTTTAAAAAAAATTTCTTTCTCTACATTAAATATTAAAACAATGCCATCAGAAGGGTAACTTACTTACTATTGTAATTATATATGACGTGTGGTCAGTCTTTGTATGACTTAATTTGGCTTCATATGTCTGTTGTACTCTATTTTTGCTGTTATACAAATAGAAGTAAGCATTGTTTGCTGCATTATGTGCGGTACAATGTAGCCAGGTAACCAGGTAATTTATGTGATGGAATCAAATCATATTTAGGCCAACAGAGTAACCTGCAAAAACTTCTGAGCCTGTTGATTTATCACAGCATAAGAAGTTCCTGAGGAAACCCTGATTGCTCTGATGGAAAATTGAAAAGTTTGTTAGTGTTACTGTTGCAGGATTTCTGCATCTTGGAAACCATGCCATTAAACTGTTGCTTCTCTTAAAATTCCTAGATTTGATGGATTTTTACTTTTCCCTCGAGTTCCCCTGAAACTGAAAGCCAAAGCAGATGCAGATAGTACAGTTTTACAGTCAGAACATTTGAATGGGATAATTGTCTTTGAAAACATTGCCATGTCAAATAACTTCTCACATGCTTTAAATGGAAATGGAAATTAGATTTTTTTTATTTTTTAAAAGGTTTGTTTTAGGATAGTTTGTTTGTTTGTCTGGGGCATTTTTTGGCTAATTAGGAACTGGAAAATCTGCACCTGTTTTTATTCACAGATATTTTAGCATTGCTATTCTAGGATGTGATCCTTTTTCACACTGAAGTAAAGTGCAAAATTCCCCTTGACTTCAGGGAGAGTTGGATTAGCTGTACACAAAAGACCTAAATCATCCTCTGGGATAAGTGGAGGCAACTCTATTGAAGTAGACTTCATTAGAGTATAAAATGAAGACAAAAAAAGTGTCGACTGCCTTAACAGACAGTGAAATTGGATCTGTTAGCTCAAACAGCTAGGTTAATTTAGCAGTAGAATCAAAGATTTTAGCCCTTTTTCAATTAGATTGTAGTTATATTAGTTCACTGCATTGAGCAGTGAATAACATGTGTCACTTAACCTTGACTACACATATTTTAGAGAAACTGGAATCTCTTTATGAACCTGTTTTTGCGGCATAAGAATTATCACTTGGTAAATGTTAAGCAAACTTTTGAGGAGCTTATCCTTAAGTAGATGAAAGGAATCTGTTTGAATTGCTGTTTAAATCTAGGCTTTATATGACAACTTGTGTGAGGTTTGGGGAGCCTTGTTTGTATTTTCAGCCTCAGGGTGGCATCTTGAGTGTCTTTATGTAGTCTTGCTGAGGTGAGAAGTGGGTAATTCATTTACACCAAAAATTGAACTGGATGTTATCTCCTGTGCTTGCTGGTGGTGTCTGGAGAAATCGCATTGAGTTCCACCGAAGACAGTAGTGCCTTTGGCATCTTTCACTAATGCTTTACACAGCAGTATCTGTTTTGTGTACACAAATGGCGAAGAAATAATATTTGACAAATTAACTCAAATGTAGTGATTACTTATTACATAACTCTTCTATACTTCTCATAAAATGTATCATTTGCACTCTTGCATATCAAGTTTTTCTTCTGGTGCTTCTGGTATCTGTTGGAATCACGAATTAATTTGACTGTCTGTGATGATTATGACCTGAGCAATTTCTGTATGGGTTTCTTGTACTTCCTCTTTGAAATTTCACAAGGGGAAGGGGATGGGAGTATTGTAATCTCCTTAGAATAGTTTGAGAATGAGCTCTTAAATGCTGCCCTGCATTTCTTTATTAACATTTCAGAGGTTAATAAAATCTGCTCCCTAGGAAGCTTCACAGGGCTCTTAGCTGTTTAGCGTACATAGCTCTGAAAAAAAAATCCTCCTCAAATACCTGTTGCTGCAATATGTAGCTGGTGTTAAGGGGTTAAGTTGTAAACTTAAACTCTCTGAAACACGTGAAATGCTAAATTTACAAAACAAGACACAGAGAACTGTTTTCAGATTAGTCATAGTTAGGAAGCTTATTGAAGCACCGGCATCTTCCTGGATACATCCTGTACTTTTGTGTCTTCAACATGCTTCATCTATTCACGGTCCTGACTGCTTTTAGGTTTTTAGAAACTCTTGCTGCAACTTCTTTGTGACTGAGATGCATTGTCAATCAGTCCAGTCCTCCCCATGCCAGCCAACTGCCCCCTTAATGCAGCAATTCACTTGGATGAATAGTGCTCATACTTTAAGGAGACAATTGTCTACCAGAGAGTGCCAAGTTGATTTAATTTGGTATGGGTGTGAAAGAGTTTTTAAATGGGTGCTGTCAACTAGCATTGCCCCAGAGCATCAGCTGCTTGAAAATTGTGATAATTGTTATAATCTGATTTTACATCAAAATTTGTTCAAAATATTTTAGTCAATCACTGGGCTGCAGAGAGCATTAGTACCCCAGAAGTGGTTGTCAGACAGTTGTCCGTGGTCTGTCAGAACTGTAGCAGACGTGTCCTGGCTGAATGTACAATGCAGCTTTTAAAATGGACCTCCTTTTTGGCAGTACATTGCTAAGTTGGTGAAAGAATACAGGATTTATGTTGTAATCTGCTCTTCCAGTTCCATTTAATGCCACAGCGTGTGTTTGAAACACTCAGTTGGGTGTATAATACAGTGTAAAACCACAACTGTAGCCTGTCATTACCGTAGTGCCTACAGAGCTGAGCTACCATTTAGCCAAGCCAGCTACTTGGATTATCCATTACCTGGAATTGTGTAAAAGTGGACAGAATTTATGAAAATTGCATCGCTGCTTTGCTGACTAAAATTTTTTGATGCATTTTTAGTTTTAGTGAAGGTTGAAAGGATGCATACCTTCTAGGTACACCGTCACTTGAGTGCAGATGGTTTAGTGCCATGCTTGCTTTCATTCTTGATAGTTTGCTTTCCTAAGCATAATTTGGGCCCTGATATATCTTCACTGCACTTCTGAAGGGAAGAGAGAGGGTGAAAAAATTAAGAAAAAAACATGTGGAGAAGATGCTTCCTGAAATTCCTCATGTTTCTTTTTCAGGGAGGCCAGGAAATCTGAGAAAATAAGTTATTTCTGACAAGAGCCTGACAAAATATGGTTATTATCCTAAATGTGTAGAAAGGATGCTGTTAACAAAGTACTCAGTTTAAAGGAGAAAAAATTTCTTACGGGCATGGCAGTAAGTAGTGAGTATATTTGGGGGCAGGGAGGAGGGTGTTTTCGTTGCTTCTCTGAGGTCATTAGGCCATTACAGCTGCAACTACATTGCTACTAGCTTACATACATTTGTGGAGAAAAAAAGAAGCATTGTTGTTTCAGTGCCTGGCTGGAATAATAGTTTGTTAAACAGTGCTGTGAGATTGTTAGTTGTTTTAGGGACATCTCCATTAGTAGATGTACAACTATTAGTAAGTGTATTGTAGGCATCAAAAGAAAAAAATGAAAACAAAAGCTTAGATGGGAGAAGATGAGGAACAGGAGCTAGAATAAACTTTCAAATATAAAAGACAAGATGTTGATTTGGATCTGTCAGCATAGCAGGGAGAAGAAATCATGTTTAACTACCTTGTGTTATGAGATTGGCTGGGTAGATGAGAGAAGAGCAGTGAGCGTTGTTTATCTTGTCTTCAGTGAGGCTTTCGTCGTTGTCTCTCGTAGCATCCTTTTAAACAAACCAATAAAGTTCATGCCAGATGGGTGAACAGTGAAAGCAAGTGGAAACTGTCTGTTCTGATGGGCTCAAACAGTTGGCATCAGTGTACAAGGTCACAAGTGGCTCCAAAGCTGGGGGCCAGTCACTAGCAGTGTACCCTGGGGCTCAGTACCAGAGACAATCCTGTTTAACACCTTTGCTACTGACCTGGGGGTCCCACAGGGGTGCACCCTTAGCACGCTTGCAGGAGGAACTGATAGACCAAAGAGGGTTGTGCTGATATCCAGAGGGACATTGAGAGAGGAATTGTCTGATGGGAGCCTCTGGAAGTTCAGTAAAGGGAAATTCAGTGATCCTGGGGAGGAACAGCTCCATGCTCCAGTATGTGGTAGGATCCAGTCAGCTGAAAAGAAAGTCCAGAAAAGGACCCGGGCGTCCTGGTGGGACAGATGTGTGTGAGCCATCAATGTGCACCTGTGACAAAGAAGGCCAAAAGTGTTCTGGATACATTAGGAAAAGTTACCAGCAGATCAAGGTGGTGATCCTTTCCCCGTCCTCACCACTGGTAAGGCCACGCTTCGAGTGCTGTGTGCTTCTGGGCTTCCCTGTACAAGAGAAACATGGACATACTGGAGAGAGTCCAACAAAGGGCCACTAAGATGACTAAGGGTCTAGAGAATTTCTCTTATGAGGAGAAGCTGAGAAAGCTAGGATTACTCAGCCTGGAGAAAAGAATGCTCAGGGGCACCCTATGTGTGTAAATAACCTAATGGGGTGGAATAAAGAGGATATATCGAGTCAGGCTGCTCTCCGTAGTTTCCACTGATAGTGGATGAAGTAATGGGCACAAATTGTAATACAGGAAATTCCATTCAAACATCAGAAAAAAGAGAAGTTTTTTATGTTGAGGGTGATAGATCGCTGGAACAGGTGGTCCAAAAATGTTTTGGATTCTCCATCCTTGGCAATAACTCAAAACCCAGCTGGACACAGCCCTGAGGAACTTGCTGTCATTGACATGCTTTGAGCAGGGGGGTTGGGGTAGGCATCCTCCAGATGTCCCTTCCATTTTCAGCTGTTCTGTGATTTTCATTAAATTATTTAAGAGGGCCAAACTAATAAGTGTGGCAGTTGAAATGAAACTAAATACAGGTGTTGAAAGGCAGAATATTTTGGTTTGTATTCACAGACCAATTTGTTTGTTTGTTTGTTCCTCCCAGCTTTTTTGCAACAGCTTGGGAAGAGGGGAGAGAACTCTTTGCAACTGCTTTGTTCTCTTGGGTGTCTTAACTTTCTGCTATTAATATCAAGGCTGTGTATGGCTTTATTGTCAGCTGTGTCCTCTCACTCCTGCAGCAGCAGCAGCAGTGAGGCTACTGTTAGCTTTCCTGCTGCCCAGAAGACTGAGCACCACCAGAGGCTTTAAGACAAGTAAAAGTTTTCATCACAAATCTGGGAAGGTGTTTTCTTGACATATGAAATTAGGATAACTTTCTTTCCTTCTTCATGATGTAAAAACATAGGATGTGAGCACTCTGCTTGCTCCAGTGGTCTTTTAACCAGTCTTGATGGTGTTTTTAAATTTTATTTTCTCCTTACATTTGACTTAAACATACTGAAGTGATTCATCCGTGCTGCTCTTCTGTTGGTATTAGAGCTACAAGCTTCTCTTAGACTGTTGCAAAATATGGAGGTGAAACAGTTGCATATGGATTTAAACACTCTGTTATGTGTAACTATAACATCCTGCCAGTAGAAATTCGGTCACAATAAACCTAGCATTTGATCTTGCACCACAAAAAAGCACTTGATCCATTTGTAAGACTAATTTTCAACTCTGTCTTTGGATGTGTGAGTTAAAAGAGATGAAAGTTGGCACTGTGTTGAAGAAAATTTGTGTGAATTTAAACCTGAAACTTAAATGGTGCTTTAAAACTTTGTGTTGTAAAACTTCAACTTCACACAAAATTGGTGAGCCTAAAAATACTTGTGTACGTGTTTTTAGGCCTTATCTCGAGTTGCCTGCTTGTTGGTTGTAATTTCCACAGAAGTTCTCAGATCCAGAAAGATGTTAAAAGTTTTACTTCTCTTTAAATGCTGTCTCATTTGCAAATGAGTAAGTTTTTCTTCACAAGCTCATTTGTGTTTTCTGGTAATTAGGACAGCTATTACATAGTTGAATGGCCACTGCTGCACAGGAGCATATATTTATGGAACTATTATTTACAGACTGGAAAGATGAGAGTGACTTTTTGATGCAATTAAATATTTGTATTATTATTGTTACAGTAAATTTTTATCATGTACTGATCTTCCTAAAGATAATGCTTAAACCTTCTATTGAAAAATAAAAACCACTTTTATGTATTTAGAGAGGCCTGCTTTGCACTTTAGAAGTACAGCTTTCCAAACAGCAAGCAAGCAAGGATTGTTGTACTGTAGACAGTAAGTAACAAATACAACACCTAGCTGAGATATAAATTTGTGTGTGTGTGATCTATAGTGTCCTAATCTGTATGTGACACTATTTTTAAAAAAGGCTTCAGGACAGATCTGGGCAACTACAGATTACTAAGCCTGACATCTGTTCCAAGTATATCAGTGAAAATAATAATAATGAAAATAACATGGATAAACTTGATGTATTGAGGAAGAGTTAGAAGCCTGCTGTAAAGGGATGTCATGTTTTGCAAACTCGCTTAAAAAAAAACCTCACTGGAGGTTTTTTGAAGGCAAGTACATGAATAAGCAAGATCTGACAGAAGCAGTTTCCTTGGATGTCCAACAAGCATTTGACAGGGACCACCACCAAAGAATTTTGAAGAAACCAAGCAGTCGCAGGATAGGGGGAAAGGATTTTATGTGGTTAAATTAATGACTAATATATAAGAGAAGGGTTGGAGTAAATAGAGTAGAGAGGGGCCCCAGGTAGTAATTCTCCAGGGTTGTGTTAATGGAGCATGTTTGAGTTAATAAGTTGTATAGAAGAAAAGTGAGCTCACAGACTTTACTGATGGGTAGCAGATGCAAAGGCAGACCCTAGCATTACACAGGAACCTGACATTGCTCAGCAACCAGACATTAAAATGGGAGATGAAATTTCCCATAAATTGCTTCATGTGTTCTATTTGGAGGTAAGGAAGAACAAGCTTGCCTTCTCATCTAAAAAGATGACTTCAAAGCTGACTATTGCCACTAGAAATGGTTAGGAAAGAAAGGGAGAATAATGATTATAACTTCTAAGAAATGTAATCATCTTATGCAGTTTTGCCCTGCTTACACCTATCCCTGTAATTGCTGTAAAAAGAACACAGTTGAAATTTCAAGGAAGAGAAAATCTGAAATATGGGACAATTTCTGTAAGAAGAGCAGCATGAATTTGTTAAGGTAGAAAAGGTGACGAAAACTGGTGTGACAGCATCCTCTTAAGTGTTCAGCAACTAATGGGACAAAAATAGGGGGTGTTTATTCGCTGTCTTTTTTTAGTGCACGCATGCTAAGAGGTATCTAATGAAAATAGCAGCTAGGAATTGAAAACAGACAAAAGGAGGTGGTTCCCAACAGAACGTGTAATTAAGCTATAGAATTTCTTGCCTCAGGAATTTAAGGAGTCTAAACATTACGTCAGCGTAGAGGGAAACTGCTGTTTCGTGGAAGAATCATCAGTTACCTACCTATTCTTGTTCAGGAAATCCTGCTTCTGCAAACCATTGGGGGATCAAAGAATATTCTTGGGAAACACTGCTGTGTATTTATTGTATTTTTGCATGCTCTGCTCTTGGGTGCTGTTAGCGAGAGGCTATTTGAATGGACATGGACCTCTGGATCTTACTTAGTACCACCATTACTTTGTTTCAAAGCCTGCCCCTTCTTTATTTTTATTTCTGTTATTAGTTTTCCAGAATCCTTTCTGACAGTAGTACTCAAATTTTGGCCCACAGTGGGGTGCTGAGATATTTAAGGAGGGTTTTTAGGCCACTGGTTACATATTCTTTTCTTTGTGAGACCTTGTGCGTGCCACCAAAATATAAAATCTCCAAAATATAAAATCTGATCATGTTCAGACCAGGGATAGGACTGCAGGTACGTGTCAGTCAATGGCTTAATTTCATAAGAGTTTATCCTCTTACTGGTGCATAGAACATTTTAGTCCTGTAATGGATGTCCTAAGGAAGAGGTGGTTTCGAGTGTGTATAGGTCGAACAAATGCATGGCCTGGGCTGACTGTAGGCAGATTATTTCTGCTCTCCCATCTGACTCCTTTGCGGTGATTTTGTATTGCACTTCCTCCTCCAGACATGCTTATTGGTAAAAATATACTTCTCTGTGTCTCTAATGACTATTGAAATAATCAAGAGATCGTGCTACTTGTAAATTAAGAAGTAACACAGTGTTGGATGGCAATATTCCATTGGAGTATCTTCACACTATTTGAAACAAGAGACTGCTATTTAGTACAGCTGCCCTGTTCCTTTTGTGAAGGTGGCAGCTCTGCAAATAACTGGTTTTAACTGTTTGGTTCAATCATAATGGATCATTTTGATTTAGTAGTATACTTTACTATGTAACTGATTATTAAATCTTTAATTTCTGCTTTCTGTAGAAACATTTTTGAAGTTTAGGCTGAGGTTAATGAATTAGTAGACTTAATAAAATATTTTCATCCAGTTACACATCATTATCTGAAGATAGGGATTTCCTGATAGCTTTCCTTATATAGTTGCCTTATTTTAAAATAATTATTTCATATTCAGCAGATATCATGATTTGTACAAAGATGTCAGAAGCATGTGTAATTTTATTTGAAAGGGGTGATTATTTTTCCATGAACAAACTCCTGTCTGTTGTGTGAGGGAAAATAATGGGTGCTAATATTTACACACGACTTATGCTGATTCCAGTAGCTAATTTGTGGCAGTGCTGCTTCTCACCCTGTTTAAGGACAATTTTTCTAGCCTGATTTTTTGAGACTGTGGAAGGAGATGACCATTAGGCATGCTATGCCACTTAAACTTGTGCATTAGCTGTCAGGAGACAGGTTGGTTAATGCCAGCTTTGGCTGCCTATACATGAGCGGGTTCTGTAGGCTCCTATTATAGTCAGTGGAGAGAAATAAGCACTTTCACTGCATGATTCATCTCACCCCCAGATGGATGTCTAAATTTGGAAGATGAATTCCACCTGAAGTCCATTACCAAATATAAATGTCATTAGTTTAAACTAGGGAATTATTTTTAAAGGACACTAGCTTGACTGGCAAAACAATTGAGTAGAAGTCTTTTTTCTTACATGAATTGTGTTTCAGAGGTTTAAAATCAGCGCTCTGAAGCCATTTTCATATTTTGTGTTGTTTGGAGATGCTCTGCCTTTACAGCAGGTTTGAAAGTTACAAGTCAGATATATTCACATTGGTTAATTTCTAAATATCTAACTCTCCCAGGCTGTCTGACTCTTCCTGATAACTGGTTTGATTGCTGGTGTAAGGAGATGACAACAGGGTTGTGTGCCCTGCTCTTTTCATTATGCTAGTCCCTGTTCTCAGACAGATGTCTTTTTGCTCATAACTTTCTGCTAAATGTTAGGAATTGAAGGAAAAAAAAAAAAATCCAGTGTCCTTAAAATCATTGCTCCTCTACAGGAGCCAGTGTCTCTACAATGGTTATACACAAAGTTTGTTTGAGGTGATCCAGCCTTCAAATTTTCAGGAAGAAAAGGTAGGCAGTGCAAATACCTTTTTTGTTTCTGTTTGTCTGGAACAGACCCTTGGTATGACTGGTATTCTTTTAAGATACTTTTCGTGCTGTGCCATGCTTACACACACAGAAGCTGCCCCCCACTCCCCGCATTT
The DNA here is from genome assembly GCA_034509185.1 of Euphonia xanthogaster. Lineage (NCBI taxonomy): Eukaryota > Metazoa > Chordata > Aves > Passeriformes > Fringillidae > Euphonia > Euphonia xanthogaster. Next base: position 104,149,963 of record JAYDZK010000113.1, read on the forward strand.
TTTCCTGTTTATACATCTTGATTCCTGTCATGGGCAATCTATAGTCTTTTTTTTTTTTTTTCCTTTTGGAAACACTGCTTTTTGTGTCATGATTTGTGGCAACTTTTTCCTCATGATCAAGTCCTGTCATCAGATTCTATCCTAGTATTTGAATCAAACATAAAGGATTATTATAATCCCATTGCTATTGTACCACTTTTATTTTTCTATACCATTTACTGTTCTTATGTCCAGTTATATATCAAGGATGGTAGAGTTCTGTCAGGTCTGTTTGGTTTGGGGATTTTTTTGCATTGAAATGAGAATTTTTTAGTTCCTACATCAGCCTGAAGGTTCTAAAAAAGTAGTTTGGGGTTTAAAAATCCCTCACAAGAACATTCAAGGTTATGAATATATTAGAAAAGTGCATCCTTTGAACATCTTAGTCCACTAGATACAACCATGGTGGGGAGAGGAGTTCCTCACTAGGAGCTTAGAGGAAATCGGTGGCTGGAAACTTGGACCCAAAAGGTTGTTGGTGTTCCTAACTGGGAGAACTGGATGTTGTACAGATATTGTTTGGTCTCCTTACTTGTACTGACAAGGATGTAGAGCAATTCTCAACTCTCTTAACAGAAGTAACAGAAGTCAGAAGTAGTAGCTATGTCAGGCTATGGAAAGATATGAGGGCAAGTAAAACAGATCACCAGCCCTTAGCACTAGCAGAGAATTTATCAAATGGAAATTGCCAGGCACTTTTAGGAAAAAATATCCCCTCAAAGAGGGGACATAAAAACAGCCCATTAGTCTCTACCAATTGGGAGTGGCTGGGTAATTCTTCTCATTCCTAGCCTGGCAATTTAATGCTGGGAGTTTTATGAGCAGAAAATGCAAACCTGTCCGTTTGTGTGATAAGGAGCAATTGCTGAGCTCTCCTTTGGATGTTGAATAGGACTTTGCTTGGGGACAATATCCCTTCTTCCTGTTGAGTACAGCCAGTGCTTGGTAGAAATATGAAGTGCTACCTACTGCTCCCCTGTACACAGTTGCAAAGTTACTCCCTTCCTTGTATTTCTCCTTTCTTCTTACTGTGTATTTGGGGTTTAGTGTTGTATTGTGTCTGTCTTAACCTTAGACCAGTCACCAGTGAGCTGTGTCACGCCTTTGGTGGCTGCAGGTCCAGGTATTTAATTCTGTTCAGGCTCAGAGTTATCCTTCTTACTACTACTCTTTGTGAATGGCAGTAGATTCTGGCCAGCAGTCCACAGATTGTTCCAAACAGCTGAACCCGCTTTTCAGCAGATCCATTTTGTGTTTAGCCCAGAAGACTGTTCAAAAATAATGCAAAATTAATTCTTAAGGCTAACCTGTGGAATGATAGTATTGCATTGCTTACTGCTGGAAAGATGACATTTAGAAGTATTAAGTTTATAAAGCTGGTAAGGACTTAAGGAATTTTAGACTTTTAGGAGCTTAGCAAAGAAATCCCATTTCTGCTGGATAGGGATGACATGTAACTTTCTCTCAGATACATCTTTCTTCTTCAGCTTACGAGAAGTGAGAAATGCAAGTTTTTACACATCTGTAAACCATCAGTATAAGAAGAATTAAAACACTGAAATAAGTAGGAAAGCTACATAAAATATGTCTCCCCCATCTTCCAGAAGAGACATAGAACAATGGGAAGACTTTTTCCTTTTTCTTGTTTTATGGTGACATGATAAAATTATTATATAAGTTGTTTTAAATGCTTATATTTTTTATTTTGTTTTCAGTAAATACTTGGATTTATTGAAATTTTCAGTCAGACATTCAAATCTGAAGCACAGTGGCTTTCATTTAAGCTGTTTTAATCATGCTGCTTATTTTTGAAGATCAGCAGTGTTGTCATTGAAATATCTCTATCAGGCAACATTAATTCTTTTTGAATAGTGTAAATTTATTGTTTCCTTGTTAGGAAGGACTGAGATCATTCTGACCTGTAACCAAAATTTTAAAAACTCATGCAGGTTACTGAGGAGTAAGTTGTTTGGTGTGCACACTTCTGCTAAATCCCTAACAACTTCCTTCCACCCTTCAATTTAACATTTAATTGAAATGGAAATTGTCCTCCCTTCTGGCAGTACTTCTGCAGTCAAAAGAATATTGCTAAAAGCCCTGCTTACTGGTTATGAACAAGAAAATTTGTTACTAAACAGTAGTTAATTAGCCTAAAGAGAATTCTTAAACATACATGGTTTACTTCTGAAAACAAGGTACCAGAGTGATTGAGAATATGAAATGGCCAAGGCTCTACTTACCTATTTAGAAAAACATGGCCTGAACTGATCAATAAAAACTGAAGGGTATCTTTGTGCTGTGGTGTACCCATTTGGAAGTTAACAGTATTTACTTAAATGAAATATGTTAAAACTATTCCCTGTTGCTCTTTGATTATCAGTGGTTTGTTTCTCTTTTAAAGATAACTTTCAGCCCTCTAGTTGTTGTTTCAGCATCTCTTCTCTCCTTTACTCACCCTTCTCTTCTCTATTACTGTTTTATTTGGTATCCTGTACCACGGCTAAAACTTACCAAAGTTATCTGTTGTGTTCACTTTGCTCATGTTCAGGGAGTAGTGACTGATGATGTGTGTTGTGTTGTTGGCCAGTTCATGCTTGGGACATATATAAGGGGGAACTATGTCAGAGGGAAGGCCCATTGACTAATATGGAAAACCTTTTAAAAAGGGAAAGAAAACTGATGTCATCTCTAAAATATCATTAGAAGACTTCAGCATTGTTTTTGAGCTGTATGTTGATAAATCTCCCCATCACAGGGAATACTAAGATAGTTTCCCTCTGTTTCACTCCATCGAATAAGAACACCCTTAGGAAAAGCTAGTCTTTGACATCTTTTGCAGAAATGCTTTTATGAATTGTGTTTAAAGCCCTTTCAGTGGTTTTAAGTGGTAGAATGACAATCAGCAGAAGGTGAGTCGAAACAAAAGCAAACAGAGAATGGGAAGCAAACACTATGTGGTTCCACTTTGCACACCGTCATTGCAGGCTTGGTACAAGTCTCTCTGAGTGCTAGACTGGAGCTGGAAAGGGTTGAATATTTTGATCCCTTAAGCAAATGAAACAACAGGAATGTAAGGGAAGGTAGTATCCTAGTTTTAGAAAGCAAAAAATGATTTTTTTTTTTTCAGTAGCAAGTTAATGAAATCACTAGTTGAAGTGCCCACATTTGGAACAAAACTTTTCTTGGGACACAGGATACACCTACTTTGCAGGAACCAGCCCTTGTTTAAGACAAGTGGCTGTAACCTACAAATAAGCCAGTCTTGCTTACAAAGACAGGAAGAATGTGAGTGCTTTCCTGTGGTGTGGCTTGCTGAGGTGCAGCAGATATGTCTTCGTCCTGCAGAAGCAGATGAACTTGCAAGGTAGAACTGCTGCATAGCTGAGCTCCATGCACATTGCAAAACACAGTGTCAGATGCTTGCAGGGCAGATGATGAACAAGGCAGTGCAGTACTGGAGATAATCATAAGAAACTCTGGATAGAGTAGTGATGGGACTCTTACTGTGTCCTTTTGGCTCCACTTTCAGATGAGTGATAGACTTTTGAAATTTTTTTTTCCAAATTTGTTTTGCAGCTCCAGGATTAGAGTTATCTGGATTAACTGAGAGTCATGTCTGTTTAATACACAAAAATTATTATTTACTTTCAGCAAGAAGGATGTGCACCATGCTTTCAGGATATGGAAAATTCTGTTCAAGAGCAGTGCTGAAAAAGATCTAAGAATCATAATGCTGCTGTCAAAATAAATACTAAAGATCTCAAATGGGCCCAGGGAGCATCATGATTTTCCACAAAGTCAAGTGCAAGGTCCTGCTCCTGGATCAGGGAAATCTCCAGTAGCAATACAGACTGGAGAAGGAATTAATTGAAAGCAGCCCTGCAAAGAAAGAGATAGATGTTGGTCCATGAAAAATTGGGCATGGGGTGACCATGTCCTGGGCAGCATCAGAAGTGTGGCCAGTAGGTCAAGGGAGGTGATTCTGCCCCTCTGCTCTGCTCTGATGAGACTCCACTTGGAGTGCTGTGTCCTGCTCTGGGGCCCTGACCATCAGAGCAGTGTAGAAGTGTTACAGCAGGTCCAGAGGAGACCACAAAGATGAGCAGAGGGCTGGGCCATGAGGACAGGGTGACAAAGTCTGGATTGTTCAGTTGGGAGAGGAAATGGCTCCAGGAAGAGTTATTGTGAACTTTCAGTGTATAAATGGAGCATGTTAGAAGCACGGGGAGAGACTTCTACCAGGGCCTGTAGTGACAGATCAAGGGGTAGCAGTTTTAAACTGAAAGACCATAGCTTGGTATCACATACGAGTGAGAAATATTTCAGGATGAGGATGATGAGACGCTGAGAGTTTTTGTGGATGCCCCATCCCCGTTGTGGATGCCCCATCCCCAGCCAGGTTGTGTGGGGTCCTGCTCAACATGAAAGATATCCCTGCTCAGGGTCATGTGGGCTAGAATTAGATGATCTTAGAAGATCTTTCCCAATCCAAAACATTCTGTGATTATATGAAAGGATTAAGGAATATCCCCTACCTTGAATGCCATATCTGTTCCTAGTGCTCACTGTTAATGGGAGTTTCTGAAAAAACTGAAGGATCTTGGAGGTGATTTGATGAGGTGGTTGAGTGACTGAAGAGCCGCTTGATAGACTGGAGCCTAGTGGGACTGCATGAGTCTTGTCAAAGGGAAGGTTTAAGCGAGCTGTGATCTTTATTACACTGGAAGCAGGAACAGGGTAGCAGTAGGGCTCCAAGGCAAAGGTGTTTTCTGGATGTTGCAATTAAATTCAGATGGGATGTGAGGCATGTACTTTTAGTGGTTACTGTGCTCAAAATGTAGGACTTCATCCAGACTGTGGGTGAGCTTTCTGTAACAGTAATTTCAAATGAGTTTGGGCATGTGTGTACATTCAGGCCCATAAAAGGAAAAATTAATTTAGGGCAGCCCTATGGCCTCTATTGTGCAAGATGCCTGACTAGCTAATTAAGATAATTTCTCCTGGTCTTCTTGCCTATGAACACTATTATAGCTGTCAGTAGGGAAACAGTAGAACAGCACTAATGATAGCTATTAGGGTAATAATTCTTGTTTAAAAATGACCCAGCTCTTTTCATAAGGGTGTTATTTAGCAGATGTCATCTTCTTTGTTTGTTTGTTTCATTTTAAATTTCTCTACAATTTAATTGTACTTTCCCCCTTTTTTTAATGTACAAAGGAAAAACACTATTGATTAAAGGTATTGATTAAAGAAGAACAATGTACATGTGTGTTTGTAATTGTTTATACATACTTTCACTTTTTGTTTTAGTTCAAAGATTGATATTTTCCAGCTGTCTTCTTGAAATCTTTGCTGTTGTTCAGCAGAGAGCTAATTGAAGGAGATCTGGGTGTATGGTCTTTGAATAAATGAGCTGCAACATTTTGTCAGTAATCTGACTTAATAATTGGACTTAAACACTTTATTTACTGATTTTTCTTAACATGGTAATCATGTCAAGTATGTTAGGATAAAACAGCATTGAGAATAAAGGAGAATCTGCATTCAGCTTAGTATGATGTTTGGCAAAGAGTAGATGGGAAATTCGTGTCTGCAAAGCAGGAATGTGCAAGTGTAAAGTACAGTGTATCAAACACACAGCAAATAATGTCTTCAGTTCCATGAGGTTTCTTATCAGTGACCGTGTGCTATAATTTGGATGGATATAACATTAGAGGGTCCTTCATGGATTTATCTCTTTAAGTTGCTGCAACTGTTCCTTTCCTTTACATTTCTAGTTGACTAATGAAGTTGCAAGAGGATTCTTGCTAATATTGAATTCCTCTATCATCTTAAAGTATGCCCAGCTGACAAGATGAAAATTATTCATAGGAATTTGAGTATCTCTGAGTTTCTGGGAGCTTGAAAATGTTGTCATCCCTTTTTCATATGTAGTTCATAGTTGAACTTTGAAAGAAATTGCTTCTTAAATTATCTTTTCAGAACAAAGTGCAATTTGTTCTCCTACCATGTAAGTTTTATGTTGTTTTTTTTTTAAGGCAGATGTCCCTTGGGAACATGTTTTGCATGCCTCATGCTGTGAGACCCAGAAAGCCAATGTTAGTTCAATTTAGTAAACAAAATTTAAAAGTGGCTTTTTAAATAACTTTATGATGCTTTCTTTTTAATATACGTAAATAGAATGTCTGAAAACTGATTGAAAATGGTCTATGATACCAGGCATAGGTTTGTTGTTTTCCAAATAAAATTAAATGAAAACAAAATATTTCTATTTATAAATTGATTCCAGCATCCTGTCTAAAATATCCTGGATATCTTTGACAAGGTATGCCATGCCTTAAAATCTGAAACAATCTTTTGACCCGGCTTTTTAAACATACCCAACTTTTAGCTTTTTAGATACTTGTAATTATTTGCATGTTAATAAAAATAGCCATTGCACTATTAAAAAAAAAACCCAGCAGAATTGTTCTTTTCTGCATTTATTTATTGACTATCTACTTAAATGTTCAAGACAATACAGCAGCAGTAATATTGTCTAGACAATATATTGGTTGTTTGTCTCTAGTATCATCTGTTGTCAGAGAAAATGTCTTTGTGTGGTAAAGGCTTGAAATTGTATGGCTAGACATTGTAACTCTAAATTTTAAAAATGGTCTCATGTATATGTATTATGTATTTCATCACATAAAACTGCTTTTGCAATTCTGATGCTTTAGTCTCTCCCTTGTGATCTTGATTGTTGGAATAAAGAAAACTAATCCACCACTGTTACGTATTTTTTGTCATCTACCTTTTCACCCTTTCTGAAAGTGAAAAATATGTTGACTTCACTCAAAATTCAGTATACATCCCAAAACCAAACTTTCTTTATGTAGAAGCTCTATTTGGCAGTTGGTAGGGTTTTAAAAATTTATTTTAACTATTTAACTTTGCCATATTTGCTCTGCTTTGGAAGTTAGAAACAGCTCCCTCTTGATGTCAGTCAGGTACCCCAGCTGGCTCTGTGCCTGCTGCAGGTGGGTTTAGGGTATTAGGTACTTCTCTGTTTGTTTTGGGTTTTTTCCCATCCAGTAACCTCTTTCTTTTTGCTTTCCATTGTCTTGCACACAAGGTAGGCAGCTTCCAGCTGAAGTGGAGATTGTTTCTGTAGGCAGCTGGAAGACAAGGAGGTTGATGGTGGGAATGTGCTTTTTCAGATGTTGAGCAGTTTGGATGAGGCAGCCTTGTGCTGGTGTGTCAGACTGAAAGTCAGGCTGCTACAGTTGCTCTTGCAAGATCTTAGTCCTGGCCCTGGCTGTGACACTCACCCCCTGTGGGTTTTCCTGAGCCTTATCTAGATCAGAATGTTTCTGATGTTTAAATCAGTGTCAGTACAGTAATAACTACTTCTATTTTCTGGGATAGGATTATTCTGACTTAAACCAGTAAGCATAAAACAATTCAAGTGAAGACATACTAGAATGCAAATCCTGTGCAGATGTTGCATCAACAAATTAATAAGCTGGGACATACCTGTTGGAGTTTTCTTCAGGTAGCTGAGTCCTTAGTCTTGGGGTAGAATTTCTGAGCTACAGGTTGGTGGAGGTCAGAGCAGTCTGCCCTCATCCTGCATGTCTCATCTTCCAAGGCATCCCCTGCTGATGGCTCTTTATAAAAAGAGACAAGCCTTTTTTTATGTCACAGTCCAGACCCACAGTGAAGGGTACAACTCCTGCTTAGAGGCAAAGGCCACCATTAAAGACAGAATAATAAGCTAGGTCTTCTTTGACTAGAAGTGTGCTAAAAATTACAGTAGGCTTGCTTTCTTCTACCTCTAGTCTGTCATTCTTGGCCACTTCCTAGTCTAATTGGAAGCACCACATTTTCTTGCTTATAACATCTGGTCAAACAAAACCTACTACCCTAGACAGTGTAGGTGAAACTGACTATAAATAAGCACAAATTTATGAATATGTATGTTTTGCAGAGCCAGCTGCGTATCATCCGTGACATGGTCATTGTCTCCAGTATGCTCTTGAAGCCTTTGCCTATCTCTAAATTGAAAGACACTTTAGAGGTACACAGTCTGTACTTCTACAGATTCAGCTGTCCAGGTACACAGTGAGAGGGAGGAAATCCTGCATGTGTTTGACCCAGATAAAAGGAAGAATGTAACAGATAAAAAATAAGAGGGTGTTCACATCTCTCCTAACTTTGCCTCACCGATAACCCTTAATTCCACTTTTGTTTTTAGAACTTTATTTTGCCATAGTCAATTTTTCCTTCAACTTTGCAACCTAGCATCCGGTGGGATCCTGCAGTTGGATTGCTAGGGCCTGTTGTGCACTGTTAGGAGGATTGTACTGCCTCCTGGGGCAGTTCCCTCTCCTACCTGTTAGTTCCAACAAGGACAGTAAATGTTTCTTCAGTAGAGAAGCCTTTGTTTGGGATGATCCAAATTGGAGGACTGTACACTGTTCAAAGTCTGATACATCTGGGTAAATCTCCCATGTCTAAGCCATTCCAACCTCAGAGGAAACAAACTTTCATTGAACTTCTTCCATTGGAAAAAGAAAAAAAAGAAAAGTCAGGATTCAGGGAAAGACATGAAGGATTGGAGGACCTTCTTCTTTTAGCAATTTCTGCTTATCCTTGTTTTTCAGGTAGTATTTTGGAATCTCATATTCCTTCAGTGAATTACTTCAGTATTCCTTTGTGATCTTGTAAGCCAGTTAACTGGTTCCTCCATTAGAAGGATCAGTATCAATCAGTAATTTAAAGCAAATTCAAAATTCTGAGTCCTGTAAAAAACACAAACCAGATTAGCAATATGTAATATTTCCAATATCTTTTGACTCTGAAATGCAAAATGTCCACCTAAAAAGCATTTTTATTCTTGGGGTTTTTTTCTGTACAGAATCCCCTGTTTGCTACAATGGGTTTGCTAGCTGTAGCTTTACTAGAAAACAATCTGTTTTGTTGCTGTGAAATCAAAATCATTATCACGGCAGCCCCTGATTTTTTTATTTAATATGTTTTTACAGTCATGGTCAATGAAGCACTAGGTCTATACAACCATTAGGATTCAAAAGTTCAGATTGCCTTAGTAATAAAGAGGATGGTTTTAAGTATCTATTTTAGTGTATGGGCAAGATGAGGTGTAACAGTACTGATTTGTAGCTATTTTCTGGTGTAGAACTCCACAAAGATGTGTGGCAAACACTGAAATGCAAGCAACATAAATCCTTGCTTCAGTGGGGTTTTTTTTAATGCTTCTTCCTTTATCTTCAGTTTTTGTTCCTTATTAGATTGTTAATTGCAAGGTCATGTCAGTTGCACTTTAAGTGCATAATGATGCAGACTCTCTAAGGCCTCATTACACTAATGTTGCTGCTAATTATAAAACTGAATACAGCAGAACATTATTCTTTGAAATGTCATGGATTGTTCATGGTAAAATAAGCAAACCCTGCAATTTGTGACAGCTCATAAAAGATAAATTATATCCCATGATAAAAACCACATAATTTTTAAAAATTGTATGTACTCTGCAAAGAACACTTTAGTTCACTGTCCTTTATAAACAAGGCAGGTTGTTTTGCAGACAAGAGAGCCCACTCTTGTTTTCATACCAAAGCAGTGACCTGTTAAAGATGGACTGAATTAGATGGATATTATCATAGGGGCTAAAGACTTGTTAGCCTCTTTGCTAGTGGATTTCAGTTTTTTCAGTCTGTGTCACATCTAATAAATGATTTTTCAATACCACCAGCTGAAGCCAGCTGTTTGGCAGATGCTCTGTGCTGTTTGTCCAGTGCACAAAAAGCCAGTATAGGTTCTGTGTCTCCGGTGACATGTGGAATCAGCTCTACACTTGTTTGAGCAAATAGACAGCTGCCAGCTAATGGATCCATTAGCAAACTTCCCACAGAATATCCTGTCTTTATCACTGCATGAAATTTTAATAACTTTTAATCATTACTTTAGTTGAAAGTTAAGAAGACCTTTTTGTAAGACCTTTTTGTAAGGCACTTATTTCACAGAAGTGAGGGCATGTCTTTTCTTGATAGAAACAAGTTCTTTTTTATGCTAACACTGAGAAGTGAAGCTGCTGTAGCAGTGGAAACCTTCTGTGTCTTTTTCATCTTTTTATTAGCCATTTGTGAACCTCAAATTATTTTTCTGTATTAGGTAGCATGGGGAGTTACTTTTTAGTTAGAGGATTTTTTTGTATGTTTTAGGCGGGAAAATATTTGCAGTCTTGCATTATCCTTCTGGAAAGAGACTTGATTTGCTTGTTCTAACTTGACTTACTCTTTGTAGTGAAAAATCACTTCTGTGCTCTTTTTTAGCTGCATGAACAATTTCAGTAATCAAAAGTAATGAAATCAAAATGTTGCAAACTGCCCTTCCCTTAGTGATTTTCTTTTGCTATACCTCCTATTATCTTACCTGGTTTATATGAGAGATTGAAAAGAGAGGAAGTCCCTAGAGCATCTTTCCCTTTATGGTGCCTTGAAACTGCTACATGTGACTGTCACTGCTGGCCTGACTCAAGATGAAGTCTCCAGAAGGCAACTGGGACGTGCTGGATTGTAACACAAGAGCAAAATCAGAGGAGTATTTAGTTGGCCCCAAAAGGAAACACCAGTGTCCTGGTTCAGGGCAAATTTGGGAGAGAACCCCCCCCCCAAAGGGCTTCTCTAGGAAAGCTTCTGATTTAATCAGATTTAATCGGCCCCTCCCCCCCCAACTGGTCCGGGAGAAAATACCTCCTTGGAGAAAAGTGGAAAAAAACTGTTTATTAAACAATCAAACTTAA
>JAYDZK010000113.1:104165850-104207010 GCA_034509185.1 Euphonia xanthogaster
AATATCACTCTGTTGTAACATTAAAAAAGTATGAAAGGTAACAAAATTTTCACTTTTTCATGAGTTAGGAAAAGTTAGCAAAGAATAAATTAAATTGATGAATTGGCATTAAGGAATTTGGAAGTGACGTTTACTATGCTTTTGTGTGGTAAAAATTTAGTGCTAATCACCTTTGTGATTTTTTTCTAGGGAAACAATTAATTAGTATAATTTATTTCATTCAACAAAACTATGACACTAACATGCTAATAAATAAAAATGAAATAAAGTCTTCTGAAACATGAATTTAAACTAACCCCTTGAAGCTAATACTTGAGCAGGGAATTCATAATTCAGCTGGCTTCCAGTATCTTCCTTAGGAGAAAAACAGTGAGTTTACTATGCTTAGGGGAAAATTTATCCTGTAAATGGCTAAGATTTCTTTTTGCTTCATAGTTTGCCTGGGTCAACAGGCTCAACAGTTTTCCCCTTTTACCGACACAGTGGCTCTCTTGGTAATCCAATAAAGAAAATAGGAAGAAGAAAATATGGATTTTTTTTTTTCTGTCAGATTGACATATTATTATTTTTAACTAAAAATTCAAATATTAAATCAAATCCAGTACCCACAAAATGACTGAAATAATCCTGGAAATGCTATTGACTCTTTCTGTTCATCGAGAACTGTTGGTTTGTGAATACCATTATTTTGGAATGGCCTTTTTAAGTATAGAAGCTGGTTTTTGGAAAAACAAATTTCTGTCAAGGATGTCTCTCAAAAACTTGGGGTTTTTTTCAGTAAAGGGGTTGAGAGTCAGTAACCAACCCTCAAGAAAACAGCAGAGCAAAGGATCTCAGAGGCAGTTGCCCCTCTGATGGATAGTGTCTTATTGTGTATGATTTCACTTTATAAATTTGATAGCTTTTTTTAAGCCAATCCCTTGGAATATTTTGCAATTACTGTTGTAAAATACTAATGATCATCATTATAATGATTTTATATTATTATTATTTTTAGAAGAATAAGAAGATGTATACATTTTCAATGCTTAAAAAAGCTGTCCAAAGACACCCAGTTGTTCCTGCATCCTGGGAAGCAGGAACAACTGGGTGTGATGGTTCTGTAGGGTGTTGCGTTTTAATCCCAGCCATCATGCAGCTGATATCACTCACTCCCCAGCCAGCAGGACTGGGGAGAGAAGTGGAAGGGTAAAAGCTGGAAAATGCATGGTTTGAGATAAAGACAGTTTCATAGGATAAGCAAAAGCCACTCAGGTGAACAAGAAAAAAAAAAAAATTCACTGCTTCCCATGGGCAGGCAGGTGTTCAGCCATCTCCAGGAGAGCAGGACCCATCATGCATAACAGGGACTTGGGAAGACAAAAGCCATCACTCCAAAAAACTCCCTTTCTCCTTCTTGCCTCCATTTCATATGCTGAGCATGGTGTCATATCATCTGGAATATCCCTTTGGTTGGTTTGGGTCACCTGTTCCAGCTATGTCCTCTCCCAGCCTCCAGGAACTCCCAACTTCCTTGCCAGCATGGCAGTATGAAAAGAAGAAAAGGCCTTGGCTTTCCATAAGCCCTGCTCAGCTCTTAAGAAAAGCAAACAAAGCAAAAACATCTCTGTATTATTAATCCCTTTGCTAGCCCCTGTGAAAAAAAATTACCCTTGATCACCATGAAGAAAATGATCTCTGGAACAATGAGAATGAAACACATAAACACAAATTAAGCTCAATGTGTTTCCATCAACATTATTTCATATTTAGGGAAATGCAATTAGGTACGTGAGGGATGCAGGGAATAGAAGTCACCAGCTTTCCATCCCAAAACCCTTCAGAGTATTTGCTTATGACCAAAAAGCAGCCTGATTGTGAAGTCATAGGTGAGCATCACTCTGCACAAAAATGAGTTAAACTGAAAGAATGCACTTAACTCCCAATTTTAGCTCTGTCATTATTACCTGGAAGGTCTCATCTGCCTAATTCAAAGTCTTTAAACACACTAAGGAGAGAAGAAAAAGTAGGTTGTTTCATAAATTTATCTTCATCTGCTAGTGCCTGCTGGGAACACCTTTCTGTATTGCCAGATTATGTTGCCAGAAAACAAAATCTTTTAAGCCTATTTTATCTGACTTAATTTTCTTCTCAGTCATTGTCTTATAAATCAGAATTTATTATCAGGCATCTCATCTATAGAAATGCTAAAAATATGAGCTAGGCTTTAAAAACTATTTCTACCTGTGACTTTAGAAAGGCAGATTGGAATAGTTATTGGAGTGGAAGGCTTTTTGCTCATCCCTTCCCCTCCTTGGTCACTGCAGAGTTCTGTGTTGCAACCCACTTGCTGTGTAGACTTCCAGCCACCACAGCTCCCACCTTGACTGTTTGAAACAGCACATTTTCACCATTTTCTTAACGAATTTATTCCTCCTGCAACCATTCACGTTTTCCTCTCATCAAGCACTCATTCTGACTGTTTCTTTTTACTCTTTTTTACCTGCATTAGCTATAAGCTTTTTCCTTTATGTTTCAACTATCAGTATTCAATACACATGCACAGACACATATATACATATGACTATATACAACTGTGTATCAACAGGTATAGCTGAAAAACTGAAATGGCTTTTTGTGGAGAGGAAGGGTGACATAGTTTGGGTCTGTAAATTCAAATATCCCTGACTAAGCTATACAGTCAATATATAATAACCCAGATGAGCAAACTTAATTTATAGGTTAAACCCAAATTCTACCAAGGGAATCTGAAATATTCATAAATTATGATAAAGGGAGGCTTGGAGGGGGGTGGAAGATGCTGGGAATTAGGTCCCAGCATTGTGATTTGTTTATTATAATTCGTTTTCTGTGAATATCATAATTTCATAGCAGTCTGCTGAATTGAATAAGTTTACTGTTGTGTAAGTAATGTGTGCATTAGGTGACAGAGGCACAGTTCAGATCTCACTTAATCTTTAGCATGATTAAGATTTTGCTCGTACAAAACTTTCATGTATTAAATTCACATCTTATCCATATGGATATTAAAAGTACAAATCAAACTTTAAAAATTAAATCCCATGAAAAAATACAACAACAACAACGACAATAATATCTTGATACTTTATGGGGGGAATTTTTTTTAAAGCATCATTGCTATTTCTGCTATGCTCACAGATATAGAAATAAGTAAGCAAATATGATTTAGTCTGACCACTCCTTGGAACATTTTTCAGCCATTTTATGGGTTGGAGTTGCATGGTAGCATGTGCTAAGAACAGGACATCCATCCTTGTGTCCTATCCTTTTCCATCACAGGTAATAAGTAGACATAGAACATATCTCTTGTTTACATTCTTTGGTTTAAGGTCCACATGAAAGAGCTGACAGTAGAGTAATTAATTCTGAATGTCATTGTAATTAATATTTTGTTCTGTCCTGTGATTTTCCTTTCAGATTTATAACCCAGTGAAAACCAATCTGAATTCAAGTACTTTTCCTGAACTTAAAAATGCAATCAAATAAGAAGAAAACCAGCAGCTGCTCCCCACTGAACAGTAATCACCACATTAAAAATTAAGCTAAGCAATATTCCATTCCTGATATAAATATCAGTCATCTTCAGCTCCATTTCTTCCCCAAAACTCACTAAGCAACCAGGCCTTGCAGCCAACAGTGACATGAAACAGTGACATCAGATTAAAATGCAGAGAAAAATTCAAACTCCTAAAGCTTAATTAACAAAAAGACAACAAGAAAACATGGTTTTTCTTTAAAAGAAAAGAAAACAAATAAACCATGTGGTACAATGGCACATAGTTCTGACTCAATTCTATAATAAACCTACCTAAAACATATTATCTGGGTTTTGCTTTCCTCAGCACATTGGGGGGGACCAAAATGTCCCTGCTGGGTCCAAGCACTGATGACGCAGGGATCCTGTCACTAGTGTGACACGTTGTCACCCATGACCCACTGACTGTCATCATCCAGGGATGCTGAATCTTGCAAAGCCAGAAGCCAAGCCTCAGTGCTACTGGCTCTGCCCTGACTTTGTGATCAGTCCTTGCATTCCCAGCAAACTCACGACTTCCTTCCTCCTCCCACCAGCCTCTTTCCCTCCACCGCAGCCACCGTGTCCTCACTCCAAGCTTGCTGTCCTCTCTGAGCTGATCTCTGCCACGAAGTCCCACATTATGCTGTTGCATATGCTTTCCACCAAGAGATTCTAAGTTGGTTTTTTTTTGAACACAATGTGAAACATTTCTCTCACTTTAGCTATTTCATTATTGTGGCTGTAACCCTTTGGCCTTTGTACTCAGAACCTGCCATTCTTCAAAATGGGTAACAGACCTCATGTTCTTTGTACAGCTATTGGTTTCCTAGAATATACATGCTTTTCCTCTGTTTTCACAGCAGCCTCCAGTGTCCTGGGCAATGCTCAACATCTGTTATACACCAGTTCTCTCAAAAAATGGCTGCATACACACCAAACATTCAGATGTTGCCTCTAAAGGAGAGCCTGTTGTGCTAATTCCATGCTATTTATTCTCAGGTATCTGCTAGGAGGTTATTGTCATTTGCAGACTTGCTTATTGCTCTTCCTGGAGTATGAGGATTTATGGTAAGTACAAGCTGGCTTTATTGATATCTTAAAAAATAATCTGTCAAAGAGAGGATGCTATACACATATCAGGCAACAGCAATCCACACACTAAAAAAGTTAGTGAAATAAAGTTTTCTTGTATCAATTCTCTTATCATTCTTTTGACCCAATCATATGAATTCTAAAATTAAAATTGTTACTGTTAATAATGTTTTAGGGATTTGCATCATTTCTATTTCAACTATACTGATGATGTTTATCTACAATTAAAATAAGTGACTTGTACAAGCTTTCTTTCAGTTTACTTCTCAAATCTTCATGGATCACACCATAAAAGTGATATATAACCAATTTTGTTCTATAAAGTTTCTTGTGGAATATTTGCAACATTGAGAAGGTTCCGCAAGTTACTTATTCATGTAGCATTAAGGAAGAAATAGCTAGCAAAACCAGGCAATATGGATCTTAACAAGATTCCCAAATAAAATTAGAGGGTTTTTGTTACTAAGCAAATCTATTTTTTCATTGTAAATATTTCCTAGTGTAGATCAAGCAAAAATTTCATCTATTATATTTGTTTACCAGCCATTTCTTCCTTGGACCTTGTAATATGCAGATGAAATTCTGATCCAGGCAAAATTCAGTATGTGATCACTCCAGTGACATATTTTCTGTTAAATAATCAGCAGGTAAAGTAGAGAAATAGTTTTGTCAGGAGGCTTTCCTTTTTCTGGCTCCATGCCAGGTCAGAGCTATACTTCCTTCTGTTTATCCTCAAAACAAAATGTACATCACCATCAAGAAAAGTACAGGGAAAGGCCATAGAAATGGTCAAAATCCTGAAAACTTTAGGTGCAGGAAAAGATTAAACAGTGATTCTTCAGGCAGGACAAAAGTAGGTAAGCTCCACAACACCAATTGCCGGAGAGTAATTTGTATTTCTCACTTCTGTGAGAATTTCTGTAACTATGAGAGAAGGAGGAAAATGTTTTCCCCCCTCAGAGTCTTTCTGCTCTACTTCTGGCAAGAAAGTACCTTTGGGAGTCTGTGCAATTGCTAGTGAGAAGCAGCCCATGCGAGAGGATGGCCTGGGTAAACTCAGAACAACTGCATACGCACCCTGTCTGGATCCCCAGGTGTTCACACAGTCCTCCATGTAAATTTGAGCCAGGAGTACTCCAGTGAAGACAACAAGCTAGCTGGCACAGTCAGTCTGTAAATCAGGATTAGATCTTGTCTCAGGAAGGCAGACAAGGAATTTCTCCAGCGGCAGTAGAAGGGAAAGCCACAGTCTGCTCTGTATTTGGCCACCACCTATATAATTGTAGCAGTTCTTGTTTATTTTTAAAAGCTGTGAAAAGTCAGTCTCTTTTAATCTAGGGATACAAGATTAGCTGTTTTCCTGGCAGTTTTCTTTCTTAAGAGAACACAATTCTCTTTAATTTTGCTTGATGTTCTGTAACTAATAATGAGACTCTTTTTGAAAAAAATCACTAGGTATCAAGTGACACAGAAAATCAAAATATTCACCATGGGAGTAGTAGGTTTTCCATTTAAGTAAATTTTCCAGCTCTGATGTGTCCAATATCTGATTTTCCAGAAAAAAAGCCACCATTCTGCTCAGAAATGGTGAATCCAAATTAGAAAATGTGCAGAAATGGTTAAAAAAATGGACATAGGGAAGAGAATCTCCCTTCAAATACAGAAACTTAGCTTTTTGAAAGAATATGACTGCATACCACAATGTATTAGGATTATGAATACAAGGAATAGGGAAGAATTGTTTGCTTAAATAGGATAAATTATGTAGCAGTTTTATGATACTTATTTTCAACAATATGCTGGCAACATTATTGAACTACACAGAAAGTGTTATCCATATCAGGAATGAGAAGAAATGAGAGAGACATATCTATTGATAAGTATTCAGAACAAAATGTTGAGCTTGTTTGTAGGAAAAAATGTCAGAGATTTATTTATTGGATGAATTTTGGGCAGTGAGATACATACTTACATGGGCTTCTGTTCTTTAAGGACCTAATGGGGGGAAAGGACTTTGTACACAGGCAAAAATGTATTTTGAGAGAGTAACTTTGATAGCAGTGAGGTATTTGCATCAGCAGTGCCCAGGACTACATGTGAACTTGTTTCCAAGGGAGACAGGATGTTTTCCAAGAAGAATATCATCACACCTTGAAATAGCAATAGACTCCCCTTGCAGAGTAAGAGAGAACAGCCAAGAACAGCTTGACCTTTATGGGGGCTGTTAGGTGATAAAGCTGCATTTATTTACCTACTTGCTCTTGGTTGTGTAAGAGAAAGCGTGATCCCTTATTTGAAGAACTTTGCACAGACCCCAAATCACAGATACAAAACATCTGTTTGCCTTCAGACTTCAGCTATAAACTCCAGCAAAGACTCCTCTTTGCTGGCAAAGTGCTTTGGCTTTTGCAGCTGTTCTTTAAGAGTAGCAAACCTTCCTGGCTGACAGCAGGCAGAGAAACCACCAAGTGCTTGTTTGTGTGACTGCTGAGGGGAACACAGACTTTGCACCTGTCTTCTGATGGGGTTCCTATGGGGTGAGGGACCTCACAAAGCAGGTAGCACTCAGAGTCCTGCACTCTGAATGTAGCAGAGCATGATGTGATGCATCTTTACTTATCCTTAACAAAATCCATTTCTGAGACTCCAAGGAGTTATAATCAAATCTGTCTAAATTAATTGTCTAAATGTCTTTCCTTTATGCACTTGTATATAAAATAAAGGTACAATAATGTGAGAAATCTAAGAATAACTTACAGTGAAATGCAGCCCCTTTAAACCATGCGTAAAATGGGGCAATGTATAAGCTATGGATTACATCGGCTTCTTCAGCCTCAGCAAGTGAGGGCTGAGTTGAAAAAAAGAGAGAGGGCAATATTCTCCTTAAAAATTGTGGACTCAAAAAGAAACAGGGGCTCTGGGGCAAAGCAAGTACAGTGAAATGGGAGAGGCTACTCAGTCCCTCTGTTCCAGGACAAAATGTCCTCTGTTCCTCTCTGGAAGAAATTTTTCTGACCTGGTTAAAAAATTCTCGGGGCAGGAGGTTTAGCATCTTCTGCAGGGAGCTTGTCCCAATGTTTCACCTCCTTAACAGATAAAAAGATGTTTCTAGTCTGCAACTCACTTCATGGTTGAAACAGACAACCAGAAACAGCATGAGAGGATGGATACAGTGACACAAGCTGTGGTTTTGTACAGAAAGGTTTTCGTCCATCTGAAATGGGTGAACTACTCAGAGTAAGAGTAAAGTGAACTGAGTCCTTCTTGTCCTGTCCCTCTTCTATATACCCCCAAAGTCCACATCTCTTTCATGATCTGTGTGACAGACCCAACACAGTATAAGAATGTGAGAGCAAGCACAGAGGTCAGAGCTCCTTCCAGCCTTTATCCTCGCCCCATCACCTGCAGCACGCGCCATAGGAAGAAACACGACCAAGGCAAGTGTACACTGACATGGCCCCCAAGGAATCATTTCATTTTCCATCAATCTGTGTTCTAGTGAACAAGGGTTTGGACTTGTGGGGTTTTGTCACAGATGCATTTTGCTTCCATTAATTTAACTAACTGCTTTCAGAGTGCCTGTGCAACATCCTTATAACAATGAGTTTCACGGTTTCACTGCCCGTGAGTGGATAAATATCAGAGACTCACAGAATCATGGATTGGTTTGGATTGGAAGAGACCTCAAATATCATCTAGTTCTAACCCCCCTGCCATAGACAGGGATGCCACTAGATCAGGTTGCTCAAGGCACCATCAAACCAGGTCTTGAGCTTCTATGGATGAGGCATCCACAACTTCTCTGGACAACCTATTTCAGTGCCTGGCTACCCTCTTAAGGAAATATCTCCTTTTTTGTTCTGATCTTGCTGCCTGTTTCTTCTTTCCCCCTATTTCCTACAGAGGAGCTACAACTTCAGGAGGCTGGCGGAAGAGTCACATCTAAGATAAGGTAGGTTTGTCTGTTTTCTTACGCTGAGCTATCCTGCACAGAGACAATAATTCTCTTGTCATGCCACTTGTGTTAGCCACTTATTTGCAAATAGAGGTATTTCCAACATGATAAGATATCTTTTGAGGATGTATGACTGGGATATTTGTCTTCTTCACCTTAACAACAAAAAGAAAAGACTGATGGTGTCTTCTTCATTGATGGCAGTCTAAGTCATAGTTTGGAAAGGCAAGAGTGTAGCTGAGAAACTTTTAAGCCTGTTAGTCATGGCATTGCTGCAACCCATGCTTATAGATTGTGGGAAGTGGCATGTGAAACTAGACTTGCAAAGCAGAACGGGTACAGCTAAAAATAATCTGCTGTGATTAATGGATGGACAAAGTTGTGACTGATTGCTCAAAACCCAAAGAGCATCTCCAGAAACACGGGTTCCAGAAGTCACAGTGATTCATTGCCCTGGAGGTCAATGAGAGTCTAAACATGTGGTAATCAGTTCTGCCTGGTGATAGAAAACTGCCCTTCCATCCAATTCACCTCTGTCCATTATCAGAGAGGTTCAGCTACAGACACAGATACCTCACTGCTGACTATAGCAGCTGTGGTAGGGATCACACTTAAGCAGCTAACTTTGGTATTTTGAGGTTAGGAAGCTTTTTCAATGTTGTTTTTTTTTTTTTAAGCACAACTTGGGTATGCATCTGAAAGAGTGTGACTTTTGTTCTTTCTATTTGCAGAAGAAATCAAGTGTTTTGTACTCTCTTTTGGCTGTAAACTCATTGAAAGCCTGAACTCATGAATAACTTAAAATTTGAATTGCATCTGCTCTACTGTAAGTCTTTCTCTCTCTGCACTTTATGACCCCACCCAGAATTAAGCTTGCTATGTGCAAGAAATAAAAAGAAACATAATAAAATTATGTAATTATCTCAAAAACTTTAAAGCTATAGATTTCTCATAACTGCCTTTACATTTTCTATAAACATTAAATATTCACCGGACTAACTTTATGGTTTTGAATTCTTCTTGAAATGCAAAACTATTGTAGTACCTATTGTTATCTATCATTAAACAATTACTTTATGTTAAATAACACTTTTCTTCTGTAATGTATACAGATCCAATTCCAATATTTCTACACAGAGGCACAAGCACATAATTAGCCTTGCCTGGTAGAGACATTGTGCTACTTTCAGGCTTTTTAAAATTAAAGTTATATCATAAAATATGTTTAAGTATAGCAGTCATCATCTGTGACATCAGGGAAAAAAAATCTGGTTTTAGTCTATAAAAGACTTTCTAAAAAAGCATCACACAGATCTCATTAATTTTGAAGGGAACTAAACACCTCTATTTTTTTTTTAATCCAGCTATGAGTCAGTGTTTTGTGAAAGTCATTGCTGAATACTTTCTGCAAGTTCTCAGATCTTTCACTGAGCCCATTTACTCCACACAGCCTCTAAGTGCTCATTTAAATCACAGTAAGCTAAGCGAAGAGAACGCTTCTAGTGCAAATTATCAGAAAAATAATTACAGGCTTCTCAAGATTTGCAAATATTTTTGGGACTAGAAAGAAAGTGGCCAATTACTACTTTACATAATGGGACTGTGTATTTATCAGCAATTTATTTCATGGATTGTTTGACTGTCTCTCTTTTCTAAATAAATAAGCAAATACATACATAGGTGTATATTTACCGAAGATGTACAAGTATTAATCTAAAATGAAATTTAGTCCAAATTTAAGTTCACGTATAGTTGTCTTGGTTTGGAAAGACAGAAGTCTGCTAAGGAAGGTGGGAGCCTCCCCTGAAATGGAGAATGCAAACCCTCCTCACCCCTCTGAATTGCTATGAATTTTAAATTAAGGGGCTCTCAGGCAAAAAGTATGGGAGCAGGAAATAACAGTTCTTTAATAGGGAAGAAAAATAAAAGGGTAAAATATACAATGCAGTACACTAGAACAACACTGACAGAGTCAGAACTCAACCTGACAGCCTGTTGGTCAGAGTGTTGGTAGCAGTCCAGTTGGAAAAGTGGCTGCAGTCTTCCTGAAGCATCAGATGTGGTTCTGCTGGACCAGGGGGTCCTGTAGAAAAGGATGAATTCTTCCTCTGAAGATCCAGTGGAAGAAGAGGCAGCTGCTGTTCCTCTGGGGAATCCAGTGGGAAGCTGTGCTGGTGTTTCAGAACATTCGGATTATATCTGGGTAGGAATGCTTGGCTCCTCCCTCTGGGCAGAGCATCTCACAGTGGGATGTTATAGTTCTTATCAGTCATGCAGTGACTTTCAATAGCTCATTATCAGCAGATGATGTCCCCTGCCGAGGGAGGAGTGATTGTGATCACTCAGAGAGAGAGATAAGGAGAATTGCCCATTTGACACATGACAACTGCCATACAGATGGTAATAGAATACATCTTGCCTTGCAATCTAGAACAATTGCCTTTCAGAGATTCCTGATTTTCAGTATCTTTACTGCTCATGTAATAATTCAGCCTGTATTCACTAGTGACTGGGGCATGAAGGTTGGGTGTTTAGGCTTTTATTTTTGTGGAGACAATTAGGATCACAGCACAGAGAAATTTAAGAGTTACTAAAGACAATAATGGGAATAGTTGATAAAATTACATTTGAAGTTGTAATCTCTTGAAAGGATGATTATGTGATAGTGGCTTTAAACTTGGAGAGATGTACAAAATGAAAAACACTTCAGATTCAGGAAACTGATTTTTTGAACTGGCTTTAAGTCTGAATACTTTTAAATTACATTAATACAACATTGAATGGATTTATAAAGCTAAACAGGATTTGCATTATATTCTGTGTACTTTACTGTGGGAATAATTGTGTGAAATGAGAGTAGAATTCCCATTTTTGGTGGTCATATGGAAACCAGAATGGAAATTGTAAAGATAGAATTTGCTGCACACAGAGACCTTTTTGGCTGAGGTATAGAAGATACAGCATTTTAAAGCAACATGCGCATTTGATGTTATAAACGTAGGTGGGATATAAACATAGGTTTTTAAAACTTTAAAAAAATACTGATTTTGTCCATGTAACTAATTTCATCATTTTGATGGATTTTTTGAGAGACACTAAAAAGACAGACTAATTTATTTTAGAAACTCTGTACAGACACTTCAGAAAACAGAATAAATAATTCCTTAATAGTCTATTTCTAATTTTCCCACAAACTTCTAATGTTGGCACAATTACAGTGCTGAAGTGTTTGCATTTAAAGTCTTTTAAAAATACTAGAAATCTGAGATCCTTGAAAACGCATTCTGACCTTGGCATTAAGCAATTCTGGAAACCAAGTATGAATTGTCAGGTAATGATCATCTCATGGTCCTTTTCTTGGGAGTACATTAAAAACCAAATAATTAAAATGAACATCTAGCCTGTATCATTTGTGAGTCAACTCTGAATCCCTCTTTTGGATGAACATATGCAGAAATTAAATAAGGGCAGCATTTATTTATTTTCATTAGCTCTGCTGAGGAAAGTTTATTGTATTTCCACTCCCCCAACAACCTTGGAATATTTCTTCTTACTAGATCTGGTTTTTTGGTCTTGTAGGAATCTCCAGCAGTGCATGCAGGCACTCCTGGGCATAACCAGACATCAGGGATGTAGCCCCCCACTGGGTACCACAAATCCTTTGCTGCAGAGACCAGAAGGGATGTTCTCTTGCCTGTTCCTGTTCCTGCTGGTTGCAAAGCATGTTATATCTTGAACCAGAGTCAACAAGAGAGATTTCTCATGAAAAGAGAGTCTGGTATCTCATCAGTGTGAAATCATTTATCAGCAGGCAGGCTGATTTGTGTGAATGCTCCCATTGTTTTGCAATTAGGCAAAATGATACTGTATATGAAATTATTCCTCTTTTTTCTGTAAAACCAGCCCATCCACAAAAAATATACATACATACATACATACATACATAAAATTGCACTCACAATTATTTGGTACATTCAGTACTGCCTTTCAGATCAGTCAAAATTGGGTGGTTTTGTGAGCAAATGAGATGACAGCCTTCATCTGCTGTAAGCTTTTTTATTTGTGACCAGTAAAACACTGGATCACATTCTGTCACCCTTTGCTTCACAAGAGAGGAGAAAAAATGGGCTTGTCAAACAGGATGTAAATGTCAGTAGTACTTATCCAGTTGATCAATGATGAGTGACAGGAGGATGATATGGTTGTCATCATGGCCTGTAGTGAGGCTGAAAAGTTGAGCCATCTTTTATTCCTCTAGAGCAGAAAAGAAGAAGAAATCTGAGTTAGTTACACAGCTCCTGCATTGCACACTGTCTTCAGATATTTTGAAGTCATAGAATATTGCTGAAAATCAAAAGAGAAAAATGGACTACTGTTGTAGCCTTACATGAAGCTATGCTAGTGCTCTGTAATCCCCTTGCTGAACAAGAAGGTGAAGTCTTCTCTCCAAAGCCAGTCATAGATTAGAGGATGGCATACTGACCTAATAAAAGGAAAATCTTTAGGGAAGTCTTGTGGCTACAGATAGTTTGAGCAACTAAACTAGATCACCTCACAGTGCTTCACAAAGAAAACAGCTGCAAGAGACTTGAAATATCATTTGACAGTATCTTTGTTTAAATCAGTCTGTGCTGATGCTGTTCTCTTCAAGTATTTTATTATTCTTTACTATTAAAAAATAACACCTGTGACTGAGAATGAAAAGAGGTTTTATGGTAGCTGAAGTTTTTCAAGTTTCTTTATATGCAGCTAAAAGCTTTTGTGATACTGTGACTTGAGCATATTGATTGTTTCCATCCGCAGAAGAACTTACTGGGGATGGTTTATTTCCATAACATTTGCTTTCTGTTTGTGTGAATACAGTTGGTATCTTCACTATTTTCTTGCTCTACCTATCAGTTTGTGTCATCAAAATAATGTAGTAATAAAGAAAAGAATTGGTAGAACTGTTTAGATTTTTAACTTGAATTAGGAGCTGCTAACTTCTAAGAAATATTTTGATTCATTTTGAGTTCATAAATCACACTTTAAAAAAAAACCCTTAATTACTCTAACCTCCTGTGGGGATTTTGTTCTGTTTTTCCTAGCGGAACTGTAAATTCATTTCCAGCTGAGGCCTGCTGAGAGACTAACCACAGGAAAACTCAAAATCAAACTATTTAGGTGATTAGGAGCTCTTATGTCAGAAAATCTAGATTGCAAAAGAATATTGCATATAGACTGTCCCCATTGCATTATGTATTCTTCCTTTCTGATCACGGTCATGCTAATTTTAAGACCTAAATTAGATGCAATATGTTTCTCTTGGTGGACTTTCATGTATATCCTGATATGTACATGTGCATATTAGAGACGTAGTATTATACATTTAAAAATATGTTATTGGTTGGACTGTTGTTATTAGGCTTCCTAAATGTTAATTAGACTACAAAATAGCATTTCTAGGGATTAAAAAGTCTTTCTGAATTGTCTGTTTGCGATTTTCTGTTTCAACTTTCTCATGGTTATGGTACATGGTTCTTTATTTTTGCTAATAGCTTGTAGATCTCAAACAGCCTTTTCTCCTTTCTCTTTTCCTCTTCTCCATCTTCCCAGTTTTATAGATTAGTTCTTTGAAGTATTGAAAAATGTTTTATGCTGGTAAGTGTAGAAGCCTTCCTACCATCCACCTCTCCTACATCTGTCTTATTTGGGGGACATGTTCAACAGCATGCGCTATACCAACAGTGGGATGGGAAAGCAAATTCCTTAGTGTTGGTGGAGTGCAGCTGTTCCTCATGTGACCTGTCTTGGTCCTTGTTCTCTGGAGTAATGCACTTATGGATCATCCTCAGCAAGGGTCTGCTTCACAGGTGGGGAGACTTGGTGACATCAAAAAAATCATCAGTGCTAAAGCAGAGGAATCTCTTTGTCCCCAAGAGAATACTTTAATTTCTGGTTCAGTTCCTTGGGTAGGTTTTGTGTAACCTCAAAAAGTTGGGAATGCATCAGTTATTTATAGCCAAGTGCAGCAGGAACTTTCACTTCTGTGAAAATTAGTGTCTGTTGGTTCACTATTGTGGTGGTGTAGGTTCTTCCAGAATTGCATTTCTTAATAAGAAGCAAGCTTAATAAAGAAGCTACGGGTTTGGGGTTTTTTACTGATAATGCGTCATGCAGGTTTCTGTATATAAGTGCTGTAATTATTAATGTGGTTCCAGTGATGTGGCCTTTTGTGGTGTGGAAGCATATTTTCAGAATGTTTGTTTATAGGCATAGCTCTGTCCTAAGAAATTAGCAGGTTATTGATCTGTCTCCCAAAATGAGATGCAACCCAGAGTGTTTAGTTGCTTCCAAATCAAAACTGATTTATTGTTTCATGGACAAGTCCTTAAATCAAGTGTTGCAACATTACTGCTATATCATATGGGATTTTTTTTTCTTTTTCCTAAGGTGGTGTTACTGTATTTGTGGCCTTATATGATTATGAAGCTAGAACTACAGATGACCTTTCATTTAAGAAAGGTGAACGGTTCCAGATAATAAATAACACGTAAGTGTTCTCATTCACAGGCCTCACTGGGTTGTTTGAAATAATTAGATCCTTAGTTCTTTTGGAAATCCTTGTATCCTATTTCAGTGAAGGGTAATTGATTTTTTTTTTAAATACATTCAATACTCAACAAGCATGGGGTTAAAGTATACAATACTGTGCTAATACAATAACTTTTCAGGTTGAGATCAGGGTTTGGGTGCAGATGTAGAACTATAGCAACTGTGGTAGCCCCAAGCCTTTTCTCGATTGGGTGACTTCCTTCCCCTCCCTGCCCCAGCAAGGCACAGCTACTCCTTTGGGGTAGCAAAGGTGGGGACAAGTACTGCTCCATCCCAGACTCTGCACCTGGAGTTACTCTCTGCTCTGGAGAGACAAATTCCACTAAGAGGCATTTGTGTTGCTCACAACACTAAATGTATGTAGGTGCAGCACAAACTATTTGAGATGGGCTCATAATTAAAATAACATGTTACCTAAATTTACCTGCCTTTCATATGTGAGTATGTTACAGGTGCTATGGGATTATGTGTTGTGTTTATATGTGGAAGAGGTAATGATGTTTCATTGCAGGGAAGGAGACTGGTGGGAAGCAAGATCCATTGCTACGGGAAAAACAGGCTACATCCCAAGCAATTATGTAGCTCCTGCAGACTCCATTCAAGCAGAAGAGTAAGACACTGTATCCTGTCAATTTTATACACTTCCACTACCCTGTGGTGATACTGGTTTTTAAAGTCATTATATGTAACATTTAAGGGTAAAGTAGGAGAATACTATTAATGAAAGCAGTGCTCGTTAGATTATGTCAGAGGTATAAATATTAGTAAGCATGGGGTGGACACTCACGCAGATGTTTTCTGACTGCTTGCTACATGCAGGGCTAAAGGAGAAAGGATGGGAGTGATGATAAAAATTGGAGGGCATGCCTTGTGTATCATATAAAGCAAAAATCTATGGGTTTTAACTAAAGAGTTCACACACCATCAATTCTAGCGTTTTATTCCTATTTTTGCTTGCCAAACCGTGAGTCAAGATCAGCTATATACTTGGTATTACCTTAACCTTACATTCTAAAAAAGCATGTGTGCACAATTATTGTTAATCTATTAATCTGTAATAACTTTTTGGTGACAAAATTGTTTGATATGCTAAGGACTGCTATGAATTTGGAAAATTATACTACTTTGTGTACCAGTGCTTCATACATTCAATTACTAACATCCTGGAGTGGTTAGACAATCACATAAAATGACTGTGGATCCCGTAGGTTGGAGTAGAGTTTTAGTAGAGTAGAGTTTTATCCTTGTTGCAAGGGATTGTATTTGTCGTACTAGAAATATAAAGTTGCACAGCTCTTGTTTCAGTGATACTGCCAATCAGCAGTTCACTGATATGTGATCTGTGCACTTCTCTGTTTGCTACGGCATGTCTGGGAAAAGTGGCTGATTTGCAAGATGTTTGCTCAATCTCAAGTTGAGACTTTAGCATGTTGCTGCTGCTGCTCTCACTTGGCTCTGTGCTATTAAAAATGATAGCATCAAAGACACTCTGTTATTTTGCACCCTTGAATTTAATCTGGTTTTAAAATTATTAACTTTTGTTTATTTTTGGGGAAAATAAGTCAAGTATTTCCTTTTTTTAAACTATGCAATAAGATCTTAGGCCATTACAACTGCAGTGGTGGAAAAATGGAAATGGTAGCCCTTTACAAAGAAAGCAGAGCTCTTAAACACTGGCCAGAACAAAGTGTTGGGATTTGTCATAGGTTTGTGTGATGACTAGAGGTGAGAGTAAAGGGTGATGAAGTGAGGAACCTTCTAAAAACTGTTTATTTTTTAAAAACAGTGCTAATTTTATGAAATATCCCCACAGCATTTGGAATAGAGTTCATTTGTTTTAGAGTTTGTTAGCCCTGTGCTTTGATAGAGTTTGTAGATTTTGTGTAGTGACTGCAATTAGAAATACAAGTGCAAATGCCATACAGAGCCCCAAGTTACTAAGAGTTTGTCTGTGGCCTTTTCTAAGCCTGGAGGCATTTTTAGCAGAAATGCTTTTGACAGGATCCATATTATTTGTGTGCTTTTTTTAATGACATCATAATATAAATGTTTAATTGTCTCTAAAAAAGAAAGCAATTTCTTTACTATTATTTTATAGGTAGTGAAATAAAACAGCATTTTATAGTCTGTAAATTGTTGTCGTCTGGGGAAGAGGCATTTTCATGTGAAGTTATGAACTAGGTTAAAGTTTGCTTCTGTAAGATTTTAGGTTACATCCAAATTGTCTCCAGTGTGTATACTCTCATATCCATTTCTAGCTTTGCACATCTCCTTCAACACTCAAACTGCAAATATAACAAAATGTAAGAATAAGTTTCGAATTCCCATGTAATTGCACAGGCCATTCTGTTCATGGCCAACAAAGTGATCTCTCTTTATCTTCATTTTTTCCCCAGAAAATGTTTCACCCACAAAGCCATTGTTTTGCAGCAGTTTCCAGTACTACTTTTCCCATCACTCATGAAGCCAAATTAGCTTGACGATAAGATAGTGACAGACAAAAATGTTTGAAATTTACACTTTACATCACTTTGTAACTTCTGAGGCATTTAATAAAAACAAGATACAGTTAGAAATAAATCTTATTCCAAAGTCTGGGGATTCATATGAAGATGGACCTTAAAATTATCACTGGCTCAGGACAGCACTGTGTGCAGGATGTTCATCAGGATGGGCACACTGTGGGAGTATAGAAGAAAAAACTCCTTATGTGAAAGAGCCGAAGGCAAGAAAAAATGCAAGTCTTCTAAAACATCTGTGTTCTTTTTGTTATCAGAATAATTTGGAATGTTACTCACAAAGAAGTAAATGACACCTACCACAGGGTTGTTCCTAAATGATCAATAGAAAAAAGGGCTCTCTCTGCTGAGAGAAAGATGGGAGGCAACAGAAATTGAAACAGGAGACTTTCCAGCTGAATATAAGAAACATTTTTATCCTGAAGACAGCCAGGAAGGGATACAGGTTGCCCAGGTTGGTGATCTGTCCTTCAGGGTTTTTAAGCCTGAAGTGGACTACATCCTGAGCAACTAGGTGTGATGTCACTGCTGACCCTGCCTGCAGCAGGAGGCTGGACCAGGGAACTCCAAGGGTCCTTCCAACCTGAATGAACCTGTCATCTAATGATATTTATGCACACTCACTTTGCATTAAATATTGTTTTGTAACATAAAGCCAAAACTTATTAAAGAAGGTATTTCAGCTGCTGCAGTTTTGAATGTGCTACAAAAGTGTGTCATCTGATTCATCTTGGCCTGAAAACTTAGCCTGAGGAGGGTTCATCCTTTCAATGTTAAGAACAGTTGATGTCCGTTGTTAAACCAGCAGAAAACCATAGTGTTTGCAGATACAGGCCTCTTTGCATGTATTCTGTAAATAACAGAAATGAGAGTCATACAGAAATAGGTCATCTTAATCTTTTGTATGGATGTAATTTCTTTTGTTGTTCTGTATCTGCTTTGGGATACTTGTAGCCCAGCAACTGTTTTGGAATATTAGTAGTTCAGTCAGTGCTTGAGATTTCTAAATCTTTTGCTTATATGAGTACCAAAGCATAAGAAGCTTTTATTTACACATTTCCTTTTAAATTTTCTAGGTGGTATTTTGGTAAGATGGGCAGGAAGGATGCAGAAAGGCTACTTTTAAATCCTGGGAACCAGCGTGGTATTTTCTTAGTAAGAGAGAGTGAAACCACTAAAGGTATGTATGTGTCTGTGTATCTCTTCTCTCCCCCATTCCCTGCTCTCCCCAACACCAAGGTGAACATTTTTATGCCTGTCCCATGATACACATGAATGTGCACACCATGTATGTGTGCCATGACTCTTGGGGAGATACGTTAAATGCCTTTTTATATTTTGGTGAAGAACCAGATGTGACTTTTTTCCTAGGTGCTTATTCCCTTTCTATACGTGACTGGGATGAGGTCAGAGGTGATAATGTAAAACACTACAAAATCAGGAAACTTGACAATGGTGGATACTATATCACAACCAGAGCACAATTTGAATCTCTGCAGAAGCTGGTGAAACACTACAGAGGTAAGCCAAAGTTCCAGTGTCCCAATGTTACCCTGTGCCTACTGTAAGGAAGGACTGCATCCATAGCTTATTCCTGAAATTCACAACTATAAAATTTCTTTCTGATTTCAACAAAAAGTAAATGGACTAATTGTTTTTTATCAACATTAAGATGTTACTTTTGTTACAGTCTTACCCTTGCTTAACTGTGAAGCTGTTGACTATTTTTTCTGTTTTCCAGAACACGCCGATGGGCTGTGTCATAAGCTAACAACTGTGTGTCCCACTGTGAAACCACAGACACAGGGACTAGCAAAAGATGCTTGGGAAATTCCTAGAGAATCTCTGAGGCTGGAAGTTAAGTTGGGCCAAGGATGTTTTGGTGAAGTGTGGATGGGTAAGAGCTTAATGCGACACATTTCAGTTGTTCCTGTGAATGTTTTAATAGTATTTTAAGTAAATTGGGATTGGGATCTGAAAAGATAATATCATAGAGAAATAAAGGGAAAAAATACCAGTTATGATCATGCATGTAATGGTAAAATTAATATTCAATATAATTCTAGTTTATGGTTATTCTGTTGGCTGAGAAAACAGAAGCAAAAAAAAAAGTTTCAGCAGAAAATCTCTTCAGTATTACAGTGGGGAATAAAACCTGATCTGTTTCTCTAGGAACATGGAATGGAACCACAAAAGTAGCAATCAAGACACTAAAACCTGGTACAATGATGCCAGAAGCTTTCCTGCAGGAGGCTCAGATCATGAAGAAGCTACGACACGACAAGCTTGTTCCGCTGTACGCAGTCGTTTCTGAGGAACCAATCTACATCGTCACCGAATTCATGACAAAAGGTGTGGGACAGAATAGTTAGAAATACGACATTTAAAAGGTTATTTAAGACCTCAGCAACAAATCAAATGTTTAATTAATGTTACGTATAAGCTAGCTGGAGTATAAGTGTTAATTTTGATTAAATTAAAATGAGCAACGCTTGACCTACTTGGAGCAGTCCTGATTTAGATTATGGGCAGAGGCATGATTCTTTTGCACATATGTGTCACCCTTTCTAATCTTCTAAGTACAAGACTGGGCAGTTTTTTTCTCCTCATTTTTAGTGTGTACTGTCCATCACATTTAAATGGAACAGCATAGCTGGGAGTATTATTATGAGATTATGCCTGCCTGTAGACAGGTCATGCTAACAACAAAGCATGTTGAGCTTTGGGTTTTTTAGTATTTCTTTCCCAGCAGTGTAATAGTAAATTTTAAAAAGGTTGAGTGTTTTTTTTCCCAGACTCCCTCCTTTATCCCCTTGTTTTCAGTCTTTGATCCTTCTTCCTTTGCTCTGTCTCATTTCCCCCTCCCCCTGCTGCTGAAACAGAGAGATTTAGAGATTTAGGCAGAATGCAGAAATAAACATCATAAGCATATGACTGTTAAGAAGCAGCAGATTTCCAAGTCAATTATTCAATTTTTTATAAAATGCAGACTTCTGTTCAAGTCAGAGAGAAATTTTGCCATCCTTATAAGCTGCAGAAGCAAGGGACTGGCTGGTTGTGTTCAGTACTGCACTACAAATGTATGGGTTTAGTTTTTTCCTGTTTGGATGGGGTTTTTGAAGGGTTGTATAAGATCAAAAAGGTAAAAATGAACAGAAAATGTAAAAACTTCCTTCTGCATTTTTGTTCCTAAATAACACTAGACAGCCATGCAAAGTCAGTTTTCTTTGTTCAGAAATCAGGTTTCAGCAAGGCAGTAAGGAGAAAAATATTTATAACTGCCTAAAGAAAAGCAACGTTCACTACTAGAACTGGTTACCTGGCAAAAGCAGAAGAATTGTAATTTGTCTAAATTATGGATTCAAAATGCTGTTGGAAGCTTCTCTTTATAGCTGTCTTTTGACAAAATTCTCGTATTTTACAAAACCTATAGAATTTCCTTGTTCTATGCTACTAGAACAATTTATTTTTATTTCCCCTTTCACAAGGAAAAAAAGCAGATACAAACAGCAAAGTATCCAACTGTTTTTTGCAGTGTGGACAGGTTACTAGAGATCAGTGTGAAATCTTTGCTCCTCTTCAGTCCTTTGATCTCATGAACCAAGGTCAGAAAAAGTGTGTGCAAACACACACAGCAAACAGCAGCAGCAGTGTGCATTTGGCCTGACAGATTTTTACTTTCACTGTGCAAAAATGCAGCAAGTCACTAAAGTTACGTTGGAGAAAGCTATGAAGAGCTATGAATCCACTTCAGGATATGCAGTCAAGTAGTTGCTTTCCTCACCTTGGCCACACTTGTAATTTTGTTACTGTAATTTGGACAGTGACAAGAGTGATTAGTTACAAATCTTTACCAGTTTCTTAGGAAAGAGGTCCTATTCTTACCTCCTGTGACATAATGCCACCTGTAAAAACTGTTATGTAGGGACAAAGCTTTACTGCACAAGTAGAGGTTGGAGTCTTAACAGTAGCACAGGTCCTTGGAACTGATTTCAGATACTGCTCATGTAATGTTCTGGGTACAATTGCATTATATAAATTGAAGAAAACAAGGTATTGTAAAGAGTGGAAGATTGTTGCTTTTTCTTTCTTACAGGGAAAACTATTTCAGAATAATTTCTCTAATGTATGATTGGGGCTGGCAGAAAAATACAAGTAAGGGATAGAAGTTTTTTTTTGTTCTGCAATTATAAATCTCACAGCGGAAGAAAGTCTAGCTAGGAGGAGCACTGATACCAACAACACTGGGAAAATTACATTGTATTGCCAGAAACATCAGTCTGTTTTGTTATTGTTTAGTTATTTGCATTATTGAAGTGGATTCCAAACCACTTGGATAGAATTGCACTAACTAGTTATGAGTGCAGAGGTTACTATGGGCATGATCATTGGGTCACATATTCTAGTAAATTATGGGTTTTCAAATACAGATTTCATGAGATAAGTGTGTCAATCATAATGTCTATGAAGAAAATCTCATTTGTGTTTTCAGATCAAGTTAATGTTTCTGTTTTTTCCTCTTTTTTCACCCCCAAAATGTGTTATGTTTTACAGGCAGCTTGCTAGACTTCCTTAAAGAAGGGGAAGGGAAATACTTAAAACTCCCACAGCTGGTCGACATGGCTGCTCAGGTACCAAAAAAACTTACAAAACTTGTATTTTGTGCCTAGAGAAGAGGTATCACATATCAACTAAACATAAATATCAAATGCTCTGGCTGTTGTGTGCTGCTCTGTGTTACACCTTCTGTTGTGGGTTTGTGATTTGTCAGAAAGGAAACAGTCTGGTTTGCAATTAGCAGATACTGCATAGCCAGACACACTAATCAGTGCCAAGCTCTTGGTTGCTTTGCTATAATTCCTATACTTATACGATGGGAATGGAGCTAAAATAAGGGGGTGCAGTTTAATGCTTGGGAGAAATGTATATAGCCATGAAAAACAACCTTTTATAGCACTTTTATTTTTAAGATTGCAGATGGCATGGCTTACATTGAAAGAATGAACTACATCCACAGGGACCTCCGGGCAGCTAACATTCTTGTAGGAGACAATCTTGTGTGTAAAATAGCAGATTTTGGTTTAGCAAGGTTAATAGAGGACAATGAGTACACTGCAAGACAAGGTAAGGCCAGTTAATTTATTTAGTAAGATCAGTTACCTTTCAATTGCTTAGAACTATTCTATTTAGCAGAACATGCCTGTGTATTCCATGCCTGTGTTCATGGATAAAGATCAGGCATGGAAGTGTGCTTTCACAGCTCTGTTTAGGTGAGCCCCTCTCCTAAGTGTAATCCTAGTAAACTTCCTTTGTTCCAAGTTATGTGGCAGTTTGTTTGTGTTTAAAAAAACACTTTTAATTATTTTTGGGGGATAAAACATGCTACAGTTTGAAGAGAGATGAGTTCCAGAGAAGTTGTTTGTCAGGTTCACTTTTTGAAACATATTTAAGTAAGACTCTCAGATGTCTTTAGTGCTTCCAGATATTGTAGCCAGTAGTAGCTGACCTAGTTTGAGAAATATTAAAATACTATTCCACCTTGAATTTTATCAATAAAGCAAAGTATAAAAATATTTTTAGCGCATTATTCTTTTCAAAATAATTTGAAGTGTAAGCAAATTATGGATTAGCAAGGGAAAATTGAGCATCTGTCTTTCCAATGTTTGTAGGAGCTAAATTTCCAATTAAATGGACCGCTCCAGAAGCAGCGTTGTATGGTCGGTTTACAATCAAGTCGGACGTGTGGTCATTTGGAATTTTACTGACAGAGCTGGTAACTAAGGGGAGAGTGCCATATCCAGGTAACAGGAAGATTTAATAGATTTTTCTTTTCTTTGTTGTATTCTCTGCATCTGAACTTACCTTTTGTACTTTTTCCCTTCATTCGGAGCCCAGAGTTGACAAGCAGAGATAAAAACTTAGTCACACCTTACTAGTTCCTTTGTTCATAAGGATACTTTGGTTTATGTTCGGATTAAATCTTGCATATTTTAGAATGTTTTAAGATAATAGCACTTCTAAATGTGACTGACAGTTTATTTCAAATTAGTGGGTATCCTTATGTTTTCTATCTGTCTGTTCCTTATATTTCTACTTTTGACATTTTCCCAGACTACAGAGAGCATCACTACACTGAACCTGCTAAACCAGTTTTTGAAACTAAACATTTTTCAGCGGTATTTTGCTGGATCTGGAATGTGTAAGGCAGTTCTGTTAGGGATATTTAAAGCCTTTTTCTTGGCCTGATTTCAAATTAAGCTGTCCTTGAGTGGAACCTAAGGCAGGGAGAAGCTATTTGGGCTTGATTCTCCTCTCTGAAAAGACAGGTCCAAGGCAATGGAAAAGGGAGAAAGGGAAAAGTACTATGTGTTGAGAAACTACCAGTGTACTGAAATAATTTTCAGAAAATGTATTTAATGCAAAATGTAAAAAATTCATTCACTATAAAGTGTGTTCATTAAAGGTTCTGTTCTGGTAGAACAACATGCTTTGCAGCTACAGAGGTTCTTGAAAAACTTTGGGAAACTGTTCTTCGCATAATGTCGTTCAGAGCTTATATGCTTTCCTTTTAGGAATGGTGAATCGAGAAGTTCTGGAACAAGTGGAACGTGGGTATAGGATGCCTTGTCCACAAGGCTGCCCAGAGTCTCTCCACGAGTTAATGAAACTGTGTTGGAAGAAGGACCCTGATGAGAGACCAACATTTGAGTATATACAGTCTTTCTTGGAGGACTACTTTACTGCTACAGAACCACAGTACCAGCCTGGAGACAATTTATAAGCCAACAGTCTGTATAACATGCACAAATCTGCCAAATGTAAAAGACTTGCAAAGAATTCCTGAAGTCTCTAAGGAATCACAGGAAAGAAAATCTTCGCTACTTTGCATGCTCTTAATGGCAAACTGGAATTTCATAATGCAGTTGCACAAAACCACTTTTAAAGTGTTATACTCTGATTTACCAATGACATATTTTTTTATTTTTTCCTCTTTCCCAACTTATTTTCAGGGTCCAAAGGAAGCTTACTGAAAAGGGGCAGAAAAAATGAGTGTTGGTGTGAACAATAGCAGAAAAACCAATGTTTCAAATCCTTTATTTTCCCAGTATTTGCTAATCATTATACTATTGAGGGAATTGTCTGGAATTAGTGATCTTGGGGTAAGGCCTTTTTAAAGCAGAAGAACTTTGTTGGGACCAAGCAATTCTATTCCAGTTCAGTAAAACTCCCTATGTTTAAAACTACGTGTGTTTGCCCCCACCCCCGCAAAACAAAAGATGGTACAACTGTATTTGATTTATAGTCTCAGTCTTTAAGCTTCCACTTTCATGGACTTAATTAGGGTAGGCAGGTAAAAAGAGAAATTGGAACAATGAATGAGAAACTTGATCTAAATGGTAGACCTCAATAGTAAGATTAGAGAGCATAATGCACTGTGTTAATACTTGTGTTAATATAACTGGAAAGTAGCATGAGAGATTTTTCCTTTTTTCTTTCTGCATAGCTAATTAAGAATAATGAAGGTAACTAGAAAATGAGGTAATATTTTATAAAATTGTGTTGATAAAGTATGATGATATTTGAACTTGAAGCTATGTAATACAATCACGGGGGGAAAGCCTTTAATCTTTTAAGCTCCAGTGGAACAGCGAGCTTTTGTATGGGAAGACTACCTGAACAAAGTCACACAGTTTACCAGGAAAGCAAGACTGAAGCTGGTAAATGGCCACCTTTTAGTCCTTTTTCAGAGACAGGTTTGGTACTGTTGTATGTGGCTTATAAGTGTTAATGAGGGTGGGTGCCACAAGTGCTATCTGTCACTAGTTCAGGGATTTGATTGCACTTTTGCTTTTCTTGGCTATTAAGACACACACACCGTTGCTCTTCCCACTTCTGCCCTTCCTACAGAATTATTTAACTAAAAATAAGTGAAAGAAATGTGAAAGTTTAAAAAGTAAAGGGATAAAATATATTTAATATTGTCCAAGTAATGAAATTTGCTGGTGTTCAGCCCAGCTGACACTACATCTAGATTTATTTTCTTTGGCTACTGACATATCAAGCAATAACGTCATGTCTTTTACTCAACAATTTGCATGAGGTTCTTGAATTTCTGATCAAGCTTATATACTTTAATTTTGAAACACTCTTACTTAGTTACTGGCTTGGAATTCATATTATCATTGTAAAGCTATCCAACAAATGAATTCAGAAGAGCTGGTAATATAGTTCTGGTACTAAACTTAACATTCATGGGTTTACACTACATTGAATCCAGCTACCAAACAGATCTGTGTAGGAACAGTGCCATCATTTTTCATTTTCCCTCATCATTGCTCATCAACTGTACATCTGTGGTTATAAAATTTTAAAAGGGCTTTCTGTAAGAAAAACAAAAACAAAACAAAAAAACACATACACAAAATACTCAAAAAACCCAAAAAAGATTACAAAATTTTAATTTTTCTAAATATTTTAAAATAATAACACAATCATATGAGTTTATGTGTTAATACAGTCATAACAAAAAATGCCAAAAATTACACTGGCATTGTATGGATTTTTAATTACTGAATGGAACAGTTCATTGTAATAACACTTGTATAGTAAAGGAATAAAACACTAACTTAATGAACGTGTTCATTGTAAATGGTTGTGTATTATAAAACTTCTCCAAAAGAGTTTGTATGTTTATGAAAATTTATTTGTTTCACCTGAAGACCTTGATGTGGTTCTTACCCTAACAGAGTTTAAAATTCACATTCACACTTTTTATATAAATAGTAATAAGTTTAATTATGTAACTAAGTATTTTTATAAAGTATGGCATTGTTGAACTGTTTTGCAGAATTGGTTCAAAATAAATTTCACCTTGATTGCATCTGCTTATTTGAGGTGGCGGGCGGAGAAGGTGGGAGGGGGACAAAACCAGAGTAGCCTTCACATTGAGGGGAGAAGGACGGGAATAAAACATTTATGAGGTTCTTTTTATCCTCTGTAAATTGTACTTCCATGCAGGATTGTGAGTTCATTGTGCATTATTGCTGTTAAAACAGACATTTTCTAGACCAGTTCACAGGTCCTTGGCAGGAATGGGTTAGAACAATTCTGCCTGGGCATAAAACAAACCCCTCTGGTGGACAGACAGGTGGACTTGGGATTCTTGTGAGAGCAAGTCCAACTTAAACTCTCAGCTGGCAGTCACTGTCATGCTGTAAGGCAAGCACATATCCTCCCTCTTGCTTTCTCTGGGATTAACGGCCACTGTTCACTTCTGTCGTCTAATTTTTCAGGGAATTTTATACATTTGTTCGTGTGACAGCCAATGTTTTATCTCAACCTCATTGAATGTTACCTGTCTCAATGACCAGTACGACTCAAAGTGCAGATCCTGGCATGTATATACAGTGCCACTGTAGGTCAAGGAGCTAGTACTGTTTTGAGTTTCAGTAATAACTAACACAGCACTAAAACCATTCTTCTTACAGAACCTACAAACTGCAAAGTTTACTGTATTTTTAGTATTTCCTGTAATGTAATTAATGTTTTACTATTTTTAATGAGAACAATCATGTAATTCTGGTAATCTGTACTCCTCCCTGTTGTCCATCCAAACCTTGTGATTCCCATTCTGCATGCTAGGCCTGCAGACTGTTTCTGTCATGCATTGTTTCAAGCTGTAGTATTTTAAAAATATTTTCATAGTATTTTTGAGTAAACTTCCAAACATAAACATGTGTACATAAATGTGTACATTCCTACTTCAGCATAAAGCATTATGAAAAGAACCTTATGTGTTCTTATCCTTGCAATCGCTGAATTGTCATTTCACTAGGCTTGTGAGTAGCCCTTACAACTGAAAAGTAGCCTTGGAAAGGATTGGAGGGGTTTTTGTTGGGTTTGATGGGTTATTTTGGTTGGTTGGGGATTTTTTTGTTTTGTTTAAAGAAAGACTTCTAGAGCTTGCTGATGGGCAGAAACAAGGTGGAATGCTGTCTTACCGACACTCATCTGCAATACTAATGTTTATTCTAAAACACATTTTCTGCAGCTGGAGTGAGTATGAGTATAAAGAAGTAAACTCAATGAGCCCCCACTTTTGTTATTTATTTTCAACTGTTCAATAAACTTCTCAGGTTTTAAGTTTTCCGTGGAGATGCTGTAGATGTCTGTATTTGTGGCAAGATTTCCCCAACACGACTTTGCTTAGAGCTACGCAGTCACGTTGGGTTTAAACCACAGGAGCACTCAACATAAGCTAAATAGTACATTGCAAGCAGGAGACTCAAATCCTCACACCTGGCTTAAGGAATTTAGGGCTAGATTGGAACAACTGATCTGGGCACCAGAAGCAGATCTGGGTGGATAAGTGCCTCAGTCCAGAACTGTGATTCACCCAATAACTATTGCCTTGTGCAGTAGGTATTTGGGCTCTGCAAATGTCTGAAAGTGCAGGTTCCTTCATAGACACACATCTTGCTCCCACTTCAGCCTCATTGTACAGGAACAAAACTGCCTTTGACCTTCCAGGCACTTCAGGAGTGTGATTGTCAGTGTGTGGCTGGGAGCATTCCCCCAAATATACATCTCTGACAGACACCTTTCCAAGATAGGGTGGGAAGAGTCAGGAGACGGAAGTGAGGTGCTTATATCTATTTTTGATGTAACAGCCTGGAATGTAAAACCTGGGTTCTGATCAAGAATCCTGGCTCGCAGGGTGTCAGCTGTGAGAGACTGTTATGAGGGTGTTGAGAGTTGGAAGCAGAACCCACTGAAGAACTTCGCCCTCAGCTGCAGACTTTAGCATTTCCTCAAGGACCAGATTATTTTCTCAGCACCTTTTCCTAGTGACACAGAGAGAGTGTTAGCTACAGAAACAGCAACAGCTTCCCTGCTTCTTTCCCCCTAAGCATAGGGGAGGAAAAGGGGGTGAATGGGATAGAAGGATGGAGGCAAACAGCTGAAGTATCACACTTCATCACTGGGCAGAGGGAAGCAGGCTGAGGGGTGTGGCATGGCAGATGTCATATGTTCTTGTCTCTGTCATATTTTGAAAAGGAGGTGGAAATGCAGGGGAACTGAAGAGCATCTGTTCCCTTGTGCACAGTGGAAATGGAGCAAGGCTAATGCCAAGTGCTGCTTCCGTTCTCTCTGGTGGCTCTGGGTAGCTCACCCTGACTGGTTTCTAGCAGATTGGCTTCATATTAGTTGGAGAGTCACAAGCAATGTTTTGCTCTCAGAAATTTCTAAGAATGAACCTTGATCAGCTCTTAGGAAATTTAAAACACCAAAGAACTAAAACAAGATACTGAGAGTCTGACAAGAGAGTTACTGGCCCCTGGATCCCAAATAGCATATCAGACTCTGGGAGGTAGCCTAGCATTCCTTTCCTAGTGAATGTATGTGGATGTAGGATTTTCTGTCAGGTTTCCCTCCTCTTCATGTGTAGGTATGGTGTGCCTAGGAACTTTACAGAGTTCAGACATTAGCCATGGGACCCATGTTCTTCTCTGGTCCTACTCTTTGAGCTTATTTTCTTTGTTAGTTCTGCATGCAAACGGGCTTTCTGTAGGTAGTACATTGATTTTTTTTTTTTTTTTAATATTCTCTTTAAAGGCATAGTTTTTGTCAAATTGTAACAACCACTGTTGTTGGGATATCAAAGTATTTATTTTTTGTGTATTTTTACAGAACACTGTCCATTTTCTCTTGGTATTTAACTTACTGTAGGCAAGGAGAAATGTGTTGGCCATTGTGTTGTTTTTGTTTTGTTCTTAAAGACAGGACAGATACCCAGTTAAACTCAGCAGGGTCTAGAAACAGACTGGAAATCTAAAAGGGAAACCTGAATACAAGCGGTCTTGATGAATTAGTCATGTACCAACTGGAAAGCTGACTGCTGTGAAAGCATTCCTTTCTTTAATCAAAAAGCTACTGCCAGTAGGAGCACTTCCTTTGTGCCCTGCTGCTAGGTTATTGAGTCTCTAGCTGAGCTGCTGGTAAGTACATACTGGGAAATGGATAAATGTGCATTTTGCCTTTGCTCCTGAAAATCCATCCCAGGCCTGCTAATGATGCACCTTTTTTTCCTTCACCTCCACAGGTGCCAGGTGCTGGATTCACCATTCATTCAATACCACCCCCCACACACATTTATTCACATTTGGGGCAGTCTTCCAGGGGCTAAATGGCTGTTGTTCCTTCTCTTGGCTTCAGTGTTTGGCAGTGCCAGGGATGTATTTGCTGAAGTAAGGAAGGGTAAGGAAGCATTTCTGCTCTTTCAAAAACAAAATATGATAAATCTCAGTCCAGTATGAGAACTGCTATGATAAAAGTACCACATGTGAAATCCCACATCTAATCATTTGACTGCTTCTTCATGAGAACAGTGAGGACTTCTCCCTGCTTCTCCAGCAAGTGCAGAAAATGCCACTCGGGGAGATGCTCATGGTGTGCTGTGGAAAAGAGAATGACCATGCTAAATTGCAGCTCCTGCTCAGTCCTGCCAAGGAGGCCAAGTCAATGATTCTGTCCTTCCAGAGAGTTCCCAGGAAAAGGCAAGAGTGTTGGTTCATATTCCTGAGAGTGAAAGCTGGCGACTAGATGACTTGGGTTCCTTACATGCCCCTATCCACCTTCCTCTCCTCTCAGTTCTAGCCAGGGTGTTTACAACTAATCAGCTTTTATTTCTTCATTGTGGCTGTGCAGTAATAGCATGGACATTTGAGAATTCATAGGCTGATGTTTTCTCTTTTTTAAGTGGAGGGTGCCTGGCAAATTGAGCAGCTTTATAAGAGCAAGGTTAGATTGGTACCCCTTCACCGGAGTTTTGATTTTATTCTATATTACCCTCTTAATTTCTGGAACAACTCTGTCTTTCAAAGTGGCTTATGACCACCACAAATGTATATTATTTCCATTGTGCAAAAAGACTAGAAGAACAATAGAAACAATTTCCATATTTACATTTTAGTCTAGAGTCACTTGTTAAAGTGACTGCATCAAAATCCGTCCATTGAATTTTCTTGACATCTTTATCAAAGAACTGCCATTTGCAAGGAAGGGATTTTTTTTTCCACATGGAAGTGAAGTTCAATCAATTGCCTCAGTGAGTTAAAGGTTAAAATGAGCAGATTACAAGTAGGCTAAATATGAGCTCTGGCGCCACTGTCATTAGAATGGCCCCAGCCTTTTCAGACTGCTACTAAGTGTTCTGAAGAGCAAGTGTGTATATACTTAGCGATAGATATGCCCCTGATTTCAATTGATCAGTAAAGTTGGAAGGAATGACCCTTTTTGCAACCTGGGGATGACAAAAAGCATTCAGGAGGATAGTGGGATATACATCCACTATGAAAGGTCAGCCTTTCTTGTGGAAATGCTCTTGATCTATTGACAAAGTAGCTTGGGCTTAATTTGTTTTTTGTTCCAAGACAGACACTGTTATGCCAGGCAATAAACAGAAATCTACTGAGGGGCAGCATCTCTCCCAGGGGCTTCCAAGGCATTTACCATCTTGCCCAACAATACTTATTGCCTAATACATAGCATTTCTCACACACTCTCAAACAAATGAGATCAGTGTTATTATCTCTGTCATTATCCTTTGTCAAGGGGAAAAGGGGTGTTTTGACTCATCCAGGGTCAAGTTGAAGACCATGATCAAGCAGCAGCCAGAATCTAGCATTCGGTCAATTGAACATTTCCTTTCAGATGAGCAACTTTTAGCATCACCTGCCAACTTTGACCCCTGGTCTTGAGCTTGGAGAAGAAAAGCTGCAGTAATTTCCCATTATTGTTCACAATAATGGGATGCCTGAACTACTAAAAAAAAGAAAAAAAAAAAACCAACAAGAGAGAAAGAAACTTGTATAAAACCTGTGGGCCCAGTGCTGCACAGCAATTTGGCTGCCACAAAGCCAGTGTACCAATTACATCATGAAGACAGCATGGAGCATGGATCTCTAGCCTGAGGCTTGCCCAGTGGTCCTGGGATGCAGCTAGCCACCTTTCAGACAGCCCACATGTGAGTGAGTGCTGGACCTTGGCCTCTGAGAAAGGCGGGGACTGTCACTGGGATCTGCCTCCCCAGGTCACTGAGCTGCCGCATCTCAGACACACAGCCAGGGGGACAGGAGGTTTTTGTTAGGCAGTTTGGACAGGACACAGCTTCTGTGACTGATGCACAAGCACTGCCCAGTGAGCACATTCACAAGTTCCCCTACAGTTCTCATTGCTCCCTTCTTGTACCTTGGTGTGGGTTCCAGACATCACTGGTTTGCAGCAGTGCCCTTTCAGCCCTAGACCACAGAATGAGCACTTCCTTCTTTGCCATTCCAGTCTGTTTCACTGGACATGTTTCACTGACACTTCAAATATGTCAAAACCCTCTAAGCACTCAGCTGAACACCCTCAAAACCTCTGGCTTGATGATATCATGCCTTTTTCTCCTTCAATCTACCTTTGTAATTGTTTCTCACAGAAATAATTTCTCACAGAAATGTCTTGTTTGGTTTTTTGGGTTTTGGTTTTTTTTTTGTTAATTCGCTTAGGATCTAGCAAGTACGTACTCAGTTATTTTAAGCTTCTTTAGGAACAAACTATTATCTTTAGTCAGCCTAAGACTGGAGCCTGTGTATCACCTGGTTTGTTATAAGATGCTGAAAACCCTCCCCGTCGTCATGGGTGAAATGTGCGTAGTACAACCTGCCTAGATACATAAATGACCTCAGGCACTGGAGTGCAT
Organism: Euphonia xanthogaster; assembly: GCA_034509185.1. NCBI lineage: Eukaryota > Metazoa > Chordata > Aves > Passeriformes > Fringillidae > Euphonia > Euphonia xanthogaster. The sequence goes on from JAYDZK010000113.1 coordinate 104,198,295, forward strand.
GAATCATCACATCCAAGAAAAGTGGGATGGGATGTTGTTCCCACAGTGCAGGTGGGAACAGCAGAGGAACTGAGATACAGGCAAGGAAAATGTCTTAGCCAGAACCACGCAAAGGCGTTCTCACAAAACTGTTTCAGACATCAGTTACTCGTACCTCAAGCAAATACCCTAAGCAGCGGAGAACTCACAGAACTGGAATCATTGTCTCTTAACTCTCAAGAGTGTTTATTCCAAGCTGCTGAAGAAAATGATGGCACAAGGCACAAGGCTTTTGTTCTGTCGGTCCTTTCTCTGACACTCTGCAGTTTGCTGAAGAAGATTGGCATGTGGTTTACCCTGGCAAAACCCTTTGCTCAGAATAAATGTTGTCATTGAGTGGTGGTGTATGAGACTGGAAAAAACCAATTCTGGTATAGCCCTGAGTCTTGGGGACTTGAAACAGCTGGAACACAACTGCCATTACCTCACTGCCAGAAACAGAATGCCTTATGAGGAAATGAGAACTTGAACGTGACTGCAAAACAGCTCAGGGAGATGCAGCAGTGGCTGGAAAGAGATGGTATGTAAAGGCTGCATTATTGGAAGAAAAGCTGTTTTCCTCACAGGATAAGGGGATCTGGTGGCCTCTGTCCCCTTAATAGTGTTTTGGACTGCCACTCCAGGGTGGCTGTTTTCTTCCTCTGTGGAGTGGGAGGTGATACAAAATAACTTTCATCTTGAAAGCCCTTTGTGATTATTATTCTGTTTTTAGGAAGAGGTAAGCATCTGGAAACAGGAAGTATAAGATGAAACATGGCCACTCAACTAAACTGACAGTGGCCACCCAGGTCTGGGCACAAAATGAATGGTTCCATGCTGGTATTTCAAATTCAGAGACTGTCTGAAAAGGTTAATTCTCAAAGTACCAGCTGAGGAAAGGGCCCACAGTCCTTCTGGTATAGGCATTTGGATGTAATGAGGCAGTAAATTCGGCTATGTTTGGCAGTCATATGTGCTGTCAAGGCTTTCTTTATTCATGTGGTCAATAGAGACATGGGAGAAATTGTCAACAACTTTGAAGGCTTCTCCAGAGAGCTTACCAGCAACAGGCAACTCTGCTGTAAGACACATTTTAGGGTGTCATTGTGAAAAGGATAGTAACAAACATGTAAGTTGTGAATTTTCACAAAATAGTTCCATTTGCATTCTTAGAAATTGGGAACACATGTGGTTCTCAGACAAGCCAGTGTAAAAGTGACCAGTCAGAATTCCAGGGAGGTATTTTATACAAGTTGCACATTTCTGCACCTTCTCTATTTTTGTAATTTATAACCAATATGAATTGAGTTTTTTGTTTTTGTTTTTTTTTCCCCCCAGTACCAGTGACTTTTCCCCTTGCTGTGTTATCAACAGTGCAGTCTTTTAAACCATGGGGAACAAAATATCATTTAACAGAAGCTGTGAGTATCAAGCCACTGTGTATGACACTGAGGGCTCTACATATTTTTGCTCAGTAGATTGGACCAGAGAAGGGCACTGTCCACTTGGCTATAGCTGCGGTCCTGAAAACTCTGTGGGCCAAACAAGAGGGAAAGGTGATGCCCATGGGATCTCAATGTAAGAATGCTCATCAGCTCAGAGAGATCCTGGTTGCCCTCACTTGCATGTGGTCTTGATTTTGAAATAACCTATACATATGACTGGCTTTAAAATATCAAATAAAATACAGTAATTGCTGAGTTCTTGGAGACTCTGCCCATGCTTAATTTTTGCAGGATGGAAAATTGTAGCCACTGCACAATGCTTAGTGGCAGAATTGGTTGGAACATTACAGAGTAATTTTGTAGAGCTCTGGCATTTCTGAAAGAAAATATTTTTGCTGAGTCCTGTTTCTTTGCATATCCTTCTCTTGATTTCATCTTTCTTACTCACATATTTTGATCTGAGATTTTCACCTTTTAGCCAGTTCCCTACTGAATATGCTGTTCACCTGGGAGCCAAATCCTGCATACTTAGCATGTTACTATTTATTAAAAACAGCCTTTTTAGGCAGTGATGTGCCATAAAGACAGCCTGGTTAGAAAGGAAAATTAGTGAAAAAAAGATATGTCTGCTCAAAAAAAAGACTGACATAGAAAGAGCTGCCTGGAATTCTGAGCCTGGGGACCAGTCCTGTGAACTAGTGAGAAACATCCTTGAAAAGGGCAGCTGGCCTCTTTGAAGTGCAGCTGAGGTACCTAGAAACCAGAAACACCCACAGATACCACTGATAAGCACCAAACAGGGAGACTGTAACAACAATTTGTCATGTGAAGGTGGAAAACAGTCTGAAAAAGTAATAGTTCTGAAGGAACAGATAACAGGATCCCCAATTGTCTGTGAAACACAGAAATTAAACAGGATCTATTGGCTGCTCGATGTCCCACTCCCTCTCATGACTATGTGCTATTAAAACACCTTATGTTTATCCAAAAATGAACCTGAGAACTTCTTGGTTGAATCCCACACAACTTTTCTATAAGCATTTGGGCTCTCCCCAGGGACACCTGGCCAAAAAAAAGTCTGTGATATGAATCATTTTGGAAATGGGACTCTACTGGTTCTCTTACTGTCTTCTCCTCTCTTTCAGGAAGGGTTGGTCCCCCAGGCTGTTCCCACCTTTTGAGATGGTTTTGCTGCTTTTGAAATCTGGGTCACTCACTTCATATCAACAGTATAAATATTAATATAAGTAATCATAAAAATATCTGCTGTTGTATCATTGATAAATTTGCTTCATTCGTGATAAACAGTAATCTAAAATAGTATATAACTGCTTGGCTGCTGCTGTCATTGGTTGTACCACACTGCTGATTCATGTCATTATTAATTGATACCATGCTCTTGTTTGATAATATATATTATTGATGGCAGATATTAATTTGTAATAACTTGATATATATTCATTCATATTAATTTTATTAACCATAGAAATGTTTTTCCAGTGGCAATTTTTGTTGTATTTGTGGTAATCTGTAATAAAGGAAAGAAATTTAGTGGGCAAAGCTTTTATGTCCTCCTGATCTACAGACTCCCACAAACCCACAGTCATTATCTCTCCACACCTTTTTTAATAATCACTCTTCCAATACTGCTTCCATAGTGAAACCAGGTTAAGAAAGATACTCAATCATTAATGATTTTCAGAAGAAAGTGTCAAATGTTCTTGCTTAGTGTTGAGAACCACTTTGCTTTGGTGTCAGGAATTAACTTTGCATGCCAAATGTAAATGCTACTTGCATTTTGTGACATTTCATCATGAAGAAAAAAGCTGTGTGTTATGGCATCACTGTGGCTCCAGTTATTTAATTTGTTTTGTTTTCTAGTTTATGTGAAAGTTAGAGGTTACATGGTCAGAAAGTCTAAAGGAACTGGGCCCTATTAGAAGAGTACATGTTTTACCTGGCGTCCAAACTAAAACAGTCTTACAGCTCATTTCAGACAGAAGCTGTGTCACTGGCAGGGAGTGCTGCTTTCTGCACAGAGAAGTCCTTCCCCCCCAACATGCCCTCTTCCAGTGCCTGCTCTGGAGCAGAGATGCAAACTAGCCCCTCTCCTGGGGAGGCTCTACAGCTTGTCTTTGCCCTCCCTCGTGGCACAGCCAGTGGGGACTGATGTCTGCAGCTACAGGAAGCTGAGCACTTAAAGAATGTGCTTTAATCTGTAGGTCCTTGTTTAGGGTTTGCACAAGAAGCTGCTTTTCTTTAACTCTGGATAATTGGGAGTTTGTTTTCATTTTTTTAATGGCTGGGGGCTTTTTCACAAAAACAGCTCCTTACTGAAAACTACAAACTTGGTAATTTAATTGCCTGTCCTACCGTGGTCTGCTAGTAAATGCTTGGCCTTCATGTGTTGATCTGTTTGCTGAAGTGATCAGTCATTTTGGGGGGGCAACTCCCTTCAATATTAAGATCTAAAAGATCCTGTTCTAAAATAACTAGTTATTTCCTTTTCTGAGAGCAGGGAGTATGAGAATAGGGGTGCTTCTCTGTTTTAATTTGACGGCCAAAATAGTGTGACTTGGCTTTCCTGTTTAATCTTTTACTCCTGCTTGGATAGAGTTTAAAAAGAAGCTGAAAAGGGCTTATTATCAACTACTCACAGCCATGAAATTAGGCAAACACACATTTGGCAGTGCAACACAAGCTGATGAGGGAGGGGGGTGTGAAGGTTTAGAATATCTGCTGTTTCAACTCCCTGCTTGCTTCAAAAAATGGGGAAAAGATTGACAGCCAATCCTCAACTGACTAGCATTACTTAATCTTTTCTTCATCATACTGTTTTATCATGCTATGGATTTTTTTTTTATTTTATATGTCATGCTATGGATTTTTTTTTTTTTTTATTTTATATGCCATGCTTAAGGAGGCGGCCAGCATTTGCTGTTCTGCATGGAATACAGATAGATTGCCGGTGTGCTACCAGAGGAGGAAGCTTCCCTTCAAAGCTGGAGTTTTGGTACCTTCCATTTTCCCAATCCTGGACTTGTCTCATCAGTTTTGATGGGAGTAACTCTGTCAGGAACACACCATGAGCCTGTGAGACTGACAGGCTGGAGGAACAATGGTAATGATGAAACCTGGAGTATGAGGAGAATTTGATCCAATGTGTAATTTGATTCAGTGTAATTTGATATTCATTCTTGTTCCCCTACAGAAATAATCCAAAATGATCTGCTTGGCAAAAAAGAAAGGTGTGATCTTAAATACATCTGTACCTGATGAAAACAGTTTCTTTGCATCTCTTAGAGAGTGGGAAGGGGACTGTGTGAGATGAAGCCTGTTGTTTGCTGGCATCTTCTTGTGTGTCCCGGGAGTGCAATGTCAAACATCAGGTTTGTGCCACAGTGGTGATGTTTTGCCATGTAAGTCTTCGCATTGGGTTAGCAAGGAGCTTGTGCTGATCTCAGCCTCTTCCAAGGATTTATCTGCTTTGCAGTTCTTTTGCAATAAAATAACTAAGGAGAAGAGGGAAGTGTTTATTCAGCCAAATTGATCTATTTGATTAAAATGCCAGGTTTTGGGAAAAAATAAAGAAGTAAAAACATCTCCAATCCTTCCGTTTTCCCAAATAATGTTCTTTGATGCATTATTTAACAAAATAATATGCTGTAATACAAAATAATACAGCCTGCCTTGTAATTATTCTTATCTGCTTCAGAACAGAAAATGTTAAAGTATGGATACCTGGCTTATTCAGGATCCTATTCCTGGCTAGAACCAGACCAGCAGTTCAAACAGGCTCGAATGTTCAATTTTACAGCCATAAGATTTTAAATAGTATGTGAAGTGGGAAATGCTAACAGATGACGATCAATTCTCACTGCTTGTTCCTAAACACAAGTTTTCCTGGACTGACTGAAAATCTATCATTACCATTTGGGGAGGTAAAAAAGTGGGCTTAATAGCATTTCAGTGATTTTCCCAGTTAGGCAGAGTGTTTATGAATGAAGACATATCCATGGAACTTACATAGAAATGGACATTTCTTTGTTGGTATATTGTGTGTAACATTGAGTTTGCATGGCTACAGCTGTTGTTGGTTTATGCGAAGGGCTTATGCACATAGGGATTCCCAGGGGAGTGCTACAAATTAACCAAAAGTATGATCATTAGGAGTGTTAATGAAGGTACATAAAATCCGTGCTTGGATGGATACATTGAGAAGTACAGTACCCTTATCCTGTGGTAACTTCATGGATGAGAAATGAGGATATCTTCTTTAGAGTCAAGATGAACCTCAAAATTTGATAAATGCTGGTTTAATCTAGAAATTCTGGTTGCCATCACTTTGAGGGATACTCCGGAACTGCCAGCAGCAGAGGGCCCTTGGCTTCCTTCATAAACAGCATCCCTACTGCCAGAGAGAGCTGCATGTGCTTGACTCCCTGTCTCAGTTCATTGGTGTCAGATCAAGTTAATATAGCTGGTATTTTTCCTTCATAAGATATATACCTTGGTATACCTAGAAATACTGTTGCCAAGTTATGGGATGTTCATACCTGGATTAGAAAAATTTATTATTTGTTACAGTTAGCTGGGATGAGGAGTTTGGTTCAGCTGTATGTTACTGATATATCTGTTCTCATTTTCTGATGGTTTCTTCTAGCTACTTGTGAGGAAGAAATAAAAATCTTATTCTAATTACATGTAAATTAATATTATTCTAGATGCAGCGTGGTGGAGTTATTTGGAGTTGTATAATTAATTGATCTAACTTTGCTTGCAGTTGCACACACAGGCCTTGAGAGAAGGCTGGATAACGTACAGTAAATGCTTGAATTGGATGTTCTACTTCTGTGTTTTATCCTTTGAAAGGACGCACTGGGCTTAGTCTAACTCTTGCAGGTCTGTGACATGGGCAGTGATGACTTTGCTTCTGTATCTCTCGCAGACACTCCCCCCTTCCACTACTGCATAATGCTGCATTGCAGGAAAACAGGAGTGGTGCTTTTGGGAAAGCTGAGGGCTGATCACCAGTGGAGATTAACGCATTTCCGCTGACTTACAAAACGCCATCGCCGCTTTATGTTCAGAGTAGGATGAAGCTTACTCACAAGGGAGGAGAAGTAACCAGGAAGTTCTTTCTGTAAGACACTCATGCTATAATTGTAAAATCTACTTTATGGATTCCAGTTTATGGCCCGATTAGTCATTCAGAAGTGATCTATTTCATGTTCCAAGTATGTATATACGTTCAAAGTGAAAGTGGGTGATTATTGCAGGATGCTATTTCCAGACTGAGATCTATACAAGAAACAACTGGCCAGACAAAATAACTGTGAATATCACTTTTTGCTACTATACTATGTTAGTTTCTATTTAAAACCTTTAGATTAAATATCTCTTATATGCATTTATTGACTAATATTGGGTTTTTCCTTCTTCAAATCCTGAAAAATGATATCAACAAATGCTGATATATTTCAACAAACAGCAGTATTGGATATGGCTAAAGTAGATTTATTACTAAGAATTTTAACCTGTATTACTGTGCCAGAAATTCAAGTCTGCGGGGGAGCCCCACTACCAGGATTGTCTTCTAAAAGATTTAAAGTGGCTTTTATATCCAGAGAGGCTTCCAGAGTAAAGCCTGTTAATAATTTTAAACGGATATTTGGCCAAAAATAAGCTGGAAAAGAAGTTATTCAAACTAAAATATTTGAGTCAAAATGAAAAAGTAGGTGGAAGTCACTCATTTTTATTTTGAAAGGTTACTTTGCTGACTGCTATGGGTCAGATTCTTTGCCCCATATGTTCATTGACACAGTAGATCTGCTGACCTACTCTGGGTGCTGCAGTACAGCACAAAGCTTTCATGGGATGCCATAAATCATGGAATGCTGAACCAGGAACTCTGTCAATATAGAATGGCAAGGACCTGAAGAGCCTGCAGAGGAATTATGATGTAATTTTCAGATGATTCATTTTCGTAGAAAAAAAATTTCCCTTGTGTGGGAGAGAAATGCTGCTTCAAAAACTCATCTTATTTAAACTATTGCACTTTTTTTTTTTTGTCAGGAAGCTTTTCTGCTGAAAATTTCAGGCAGCCATATCCATGTTTTAGGGTGCTTTACTTAAATATATGCTGCCAAAGATATCCTCATTCCCACAGAAGACTGCTCTACTTCCTACAGGTCCTGATCTGCTTAGTTTGAACCTAGCCTAGATATTGACATAGTCATTGCAACACTGCATAAGCATAGCTGAAAGTACCATACAGACAGAACAGAAATTCCAACTTTTCATTTGCTTTCTATTTCCTGAGTTTCTACCACTTCATAAAAATTTTGCAGTTTGTCAGGAAAAATAACTCTTTAGAAATCTTCACTGTATTTGATTCTTATTTTTCTTATCCCAGATGCTGAATGCAAAGCAAAAATGGGAAATAAAGGAAGCAATACAGTGGGTCACTGAACCAGCTGTGTTTAAACCCTTCTGTATTAAGAAGCCAACTTTTCCAAATGAGGATATACATATCCAGATGGGACATGCAACTGTTTCAAAGCTTGGAGGTTTAATATTTTATTTTAATAATACTACAGTGACTCCAGTACTGATGTAATGTTGATACTGTTCCTCCACATATTCAGAGTTCAGTTTGAACTAATGATTCAGAATACTATTAAATGTATTTGCTACAGGATCTTAATACATATTCTGCACCTGTATTCCCTTAAGTTTAAATAAATAGCTCATTTCTAAAAAAAATGTAAAAGGACTGCAATGCTTGCATAAGGAAGGCAGCCAACATTTAGTATGAAACGGGAATGGACTTTTTTTTTTAAATGTGTGGTTTCCAGTGAAATTGGAAGTTTGGTTCAGAATTTGTGTTCCCAACATGCTATACTTAGCAGCACTGTTAAAACCCCAGATCTACTGTATGTATATTTCTTTTACTGCTGCACACACCCTGTTATATAATTCTTTACATTGCTTTTGGACAAGAGAAAGCAGAAAAAAAAATCAATAAAAAGTTTTATAACATGTGTTACATTTTTTATAAAACACATAGAAAACAGTGTGCTGTTATTCCATACTTTGTGCTCCTGAGTAACTCCACTGGGAATGCAGAAAACCAGAAGCAAATCTTGAATGTTTATTTCCTTGCAGGCCTTAACAGAGCTAGGAATTGGTGCAGCAACCAGAGAACATGTGAGTATATGTGTAAGTGCTTTGGGCTTTTTCCTAATTACTGT
>JAYDZK010000113.1:104207110-104284883 GCA_034509185.1 Euphonia xanthogaster
GCTTTGGGCTTTTTCCTAAATACTGTTTGCTTAATGAATCTACTGCATAACCGTTGGAGCATGTGCCAAAACTCCTTTGTGTGAAGTTAAACACTAAAGCTGAAAATTCCTTGGTCTCTATTTCAGCTATTCCCTACCAAGGTTGCCTTCACCTTATCTCCCTGGTTCATTCTTCCCACACACAATTTCTGTGAACAACCTGGAAATATCTGGGGTTTTTTTCACTATTATTATGAAAGTTATTGCTAAAATTTCATATTCCTACAGCAGTGAGAAATATGAAAGAATGCATCCTGTGATTGTGATTGCCCATACAAAGGGTAGAGAAGCAAGGCACAAAGATGAAGTCCATGCTGCTCTGTGGAGCACACTGCAGGTCCGTGAGACAGCCTGGATAACACCTGTGCAGAACAGTGCAGGCTGGACAATGTGGTCTCTAGAGCACTGAAGGGTTGATGAAGCTGATGAAGCTGATATTCCCCTGTAGCCCAAGGATGGTTACCCAGCTCCCATTTTTATTTTTGGCTGAAGCAAAACACTGCACAGCAGCACACGTGCAGACATGACTCTGCAGTGGCTGTATATGAAAGAGCGGGGTTTAGAGGGGAGAGGTTCCAGGCTCCTCTAATTGCACCAGCTCTATTTGTGCTGCCCTAACTCAGCTGTAAATATCAGCATTCCAGGAAATGATGCTGTTTGCAAGTTGCAAGTCATCTCTCAGTGGTACCAGTGGCACTGCCAGGGGTGCAGAAGGGCTGGTGAGCCAGGAGCATGGCTGGCAGGGCAGGTCTGAGGGAACAGCCAGAACTGGGAAGGCTGACAGACAAGGTTATGATGCCAAGACGGCTCTGAGGGCAAGCTCTGTCCCAGTGACAGGGACCAGGGTCAGAGAGAGCCCAGGGACTGCCAGCCTGTCCATGGTGATGAAGTCAGGCCCAGGTCAGTCAGGGCTCAGCCTCTGGTCCAGGGTCCAGACCAGTGAGGTCCATGGCTGGCACAGCTGCCATCACACCTGGGGTAGCTCGGGCAGGGCCCGGGGCCATGTCCTCAGCTGAGGTGGTCCGAGGGCAGGGTTGATGGGGGAGGGCTTTTAGTGAGGCTGGGCAGGGCCAGCAGGGCTGCTCCTGCCTGGAGCTCCCTCCAAGACAGATGTATCCTCTCACCCAACAGAGAAGTAAGTGGGCTCTGATGGGATTCCTCTGAAGGGGAATTTAGTTGCTGTGTGGTGTCGGAGGCATTTCAGGGGACACAGAAGCAGGGCAGGGACACGAAAATGGGAAAGGGTCAAAGATTGTTGGAGCTAGGTGGAGGGCTCAGGCAGACCTGCATAGCCCCAGAGCCTTGGCAGGCTCATGGGTGGGGGTCAGAGTGGGGATTCTCAGATGGCCTCTGCAGATCATCAAGTCCCCCTCGTGAGGGGGTCAGTCAGACCCAGCATTTGGGCAAAGCCCGTGCTGTGGGAGGGTGTGCCGGTTTTGGCTGGGCAAGAGTTCATTTTTTCACAGTGGCTAGGGAAAGGATGTGTTTTGGATTTGTGCTGAACACAGGGTTGATAATATAGAAATGTTTTTGTTGTTGCTGAGCAGGGCTTGTGCAAAGCCAAGGCCTTTTCTGCTTTTCATACTGCCAGCTGGCAAGGAAGTTGGGCGTGCCTGGGAGTCTGGGAGGAGACACGGCTGGGACAGGTGACCCAAAATGACCAAAGGGAGATTCCAGACCATGTGGTGTCATGCCCAGTGTATAACGGGGGGGAAGAAGGAGGAATAGGAATATTTGGAGTGGTGATGATTGTCTTTCCAAGTAATCATTATGTGTAATGGGGCCCTGCTCTCCTGGAGATGGCCTGCCCTTGGGAAGCAGTGAATTCATTCATTCCTTGCTTTGCTTCGTTTGTGTACACAGCTTTTGCTTTCCCCATTAAACTGTCTATATCTCAAACCATGAATTTTCCAGCTTTTTCCCTTCCAATCCCACCCCTGACCCCGATGGTGGGGAATGAGCGATTGGCTGCTTGGGGCTGGGCTGCTGCCTGGGGTTAAGCCACAGCAGAGGGTCAGAGCCCAGAGTCAGGCCAGGTTTGTAGGGCAAGATCCTCCGCAGCTGCAGGCCTGGCTCTGCACTGCTGGCTTAGGGCTTGAGGCAGCCTGAGATGCCTGGCAGGCAGGATGCCACGGGAGCCAGCTGCTCCCAAGGGCTGGGAGCTGTCGGGGAGCCCCATGGGGGCAGCAGGGCAGAGTCCTCCCAGCCAAGCTTGTCCCACCTCCAGGGGTGGCAGGGAACAATGAGGGGGCCGCAGCCTCATCTCCCTGGGGATGGGGATGAGCAGAGGCCAGGAGTGAGGAGAACCACGGTCAGACATGGCCCAGGGCGTGTCCAGCCAGAATGGGGTGTTGTTCCATGGCCAGATACATGCACAGCTGTAGCACAGCTGGAGGCAGGTACATCTGCCATGCAACCCAGGTAGAAACTAAGGCCCATGGGCAGAAGGTGTGAGCCCCAGGTGAGACTGGTCACGGTGAGGTCTGTCAGTGCCCTGTCTGGCCCTAAGAGGGATTTGTCTGGTACATTTGCAGCTATTTTAAAGGGTGAAACCTGTCCCTTCTCCCAAGGAAACTCATTGCTAACATTAGTAGTAAGTAACTGCCATCAGCTATATTTAAATACTTTTTGCATGAAATATTTTTAATGAGTCCAAAGACCAGAACTAACTCCCAGATATATCATAAATAGCAAAGCGTCAGCAGGCAGGCTGATACCTTTCAGAATATCAGTCTCCAGATTAAAGTAAATTGGTTTTTATTGCACCCATCTTTTTGCCAAGTATTGACACCAAATCTACAGAGCCAAACAGTGTGAATTAACAAATTCTTGGTTCTCTGCAGCAACTGGAAACAACAGTGATGACATTAGCATAATTTCTCTGCTGCCAGCTTCTCATGCCAAGCCCTGCTATAAAAGTATTTAATTTTACTTCTCACTCTCAGCTGTTGTCTACCAGCAGACAGGACACTTTATTTGTAGAGGGAGGTGTTTTATAATGAATATCTAGTAGGAGGGGTTTGAATTACCCATTAGTATAGCCTTGCTTTACAAATTAAAGGCCAGTCCTGAATTTTGGCTTTACTGGATGTTTTCTATAACCTTTCTCTTCTTTTCACCATAGCATCTGAGAACCACATAAGCATTTAATGTATTTATCCACAGAATTCCCATGTGAATTGGGAAATACAATTATCTGTACTAGAAACACGGGAAATTAATATGAGGCCTGAAATGACAGAACAGCTTAGTCCAGCTCCAGACAGGAAATCTGTAGCACAGCTAGAAGTTGAATCCTGACTCTGATCCAAGTGTATCCCAGCTACAAGGCCATGTCTCATCTGGCTGGACTGGTCTCCAGGAGGAAGAATGGTTTCCTACAGGCGAATCACTGCTATTTTCACTTTAGCTGCCTCAAAGTGGGAAGAGCTGCTCATTCACATAGGCAAGCACACCCTAAAGCAGTGCAGTTCCAGGCATGCTGAATCCTGTCCCCAGAGTGCCCCTGGTTCCTGCCTGTGCACACAGTTAGGTGACCAGAGGGGTGTGAGTTGGCTCCCAAAGGAGTCTGCATGCTAAAAAGATTTTGAGGGAGTGTGTGAAGCAATTATCTGGGAGAGCTGCCCAATCAGTTGGTGTGAGCATTACACAATATTTGAGACAATGTATTTGCTCACTACAAGCTCGGTGTGCCTTCCTGCACGTTAAGCCCATGTCCATGGCCTGGAAAGGAGCAGCCATTTTCACTTGGCATTTTCACTTCACTTGCACTTAGGGGATTCAACATCCAGTTAAGTGGCAGTAATTTCCAAACTCAGTCCAGTACAGCTATGCCCTTTGGCACACACTGATTTTTATTCAGTGTACCTCAGTTCATTGTGTCAAGTGTAGTGTTCTTGACATTACAAGCATAAGCTGATTTTTAATACTGACAACATCCTTGAAGTCCATTCAAATGATCATGTGATCTCTTATTTAAATTTAAATTATTTGGATTTATAGAGACACACACAGGAGGGACACTGTACAAATGCTTTTGTATGAGCTGCCAGCAGCTCTTATAACATGTTAATTTGGGAGTCTCCAGGTCTTAACTTTCCATTTTCTCCCTTCCACCGCCACAACAGAGTGATATTTAAACATCTTCTACAAGCCAGAGCCTTGAGTTGTCTCCAAATTGACAGCTGCAGGCTGGGAAGTGTGAATGGAAGCTTGTCTGTGCTGCTGATGGCCAAAAAGTTCCAGAGAAAGGCTCTGCAAATTGCAGCAGCAATGAGAAAATCTTTCTCTCCCCATCCCTCAAAGCAGTCTGATTAGTTTCTTCAGCTGTCATGATTGTGATTTCTGAGCATAAGCTTGCATGCATTGCTGTAATTTTTGTTGTTTCATGTCATGCATCGAAAGGCTTTGCATGTCTCAGTGTGGCAGTCATCTCTAGTTTGGATTTGGGGGCCTCTGTCAATTAGTCCAGCACTTGATCACCTTTGATCATATCCAATTATCTGAAGGGCTTGAAAACAGGTTAGTTATATAAAAAAATTCTGGTAACAACTGACTGTGGTGATCACTCTTTTTTTTTTTTTTTTTTTCCCTTAAAAAACACGTTGCTACGTGGTGGTTACAGCATGTATTGGTGTAGTTACCCCAAAAGCTCCCTTTCCTGTGGGTTGTAAAGGGAAGTTAGAAGGGTTAAACTTCTAGCAGGTGGATGTGAACTGTTTGTGGTTTTAATAAAGGCACTTGAAACCTGGGCTGCATTCCACATTCAGACACTTCACAGGTGCCAGTCACTATGGTGACAAACTCACCAAGTCAGGCTCATGAGAAGACTTGATTTTGATGGGTGATCATATGAATGTTTGTCTCAAAAATTCAGCAGTTCTTTCCTGACTCCTCATCTGCCATAATCAGATAACTAATATTCTTTGTGGTACTGCAGTAAGGCAAATTTTACACCATACCATAACCTGTCAGAAATAGAATGGGTTAGAAATTTCATCTAAGAAGGTGGAATGTAGTAGATAGTTGACCAAAGTGGTAAGAAATTTCATTGCTATCTCTGAGATGTTGAATGGCCCTTGGAAAGTGGAGAAATGATACAAGGATACATCTCTTGAAAGTATCAAGCCATGTCCCATGTTTTGTCTAAAATACTGCTCTGAATATGGCCTGTGATCATAGTAGTCCTCTTTGAAGCATGGGCAGTGTTCATATTCTGCAAATCAAAATTCCTTGAGTACCTCCTGTTTAGCTCTATGTATTAAAATTCTTTGAATATTCAGATTTTTTCATGAAAGCTCCTAGAATTCTCATACCTACATATTTTTAAATGTATGTTTATTTTTATTCACATTAAAGTGTGCTGTTGAAATGCTTTTTACATCTTTATCTTTTGAGCACCGTAAACCTTCTTGGTCTTCAAGGTACAATCTTCACTCCAACTGCTACTGGTAGTAAACTGTGCTGATAAAAGGAAACAGTGAAGTTGTAACTAATCCCTATACTAAAAACTAGGGGCTCTTCCAGAGCTATAGAAACTTATGTATGCTATGTATGTCCAATACACCTAACTCCTCTGCAATTTATGAAGAGAAGTAAATGATTCCCATTCTGAATTCTTCTCTTGGCTAGGTATTCCTGTCCTGGATAACCACTGAGACTGCTAATTCCCACTAGTAAAGCCCTGAGGCCAGCTTTATTTCACATCCTCTCTGGCTACACTTCCTAAAATGTCCTGCAGAATCCACCTTATCTGCAGTGTTACATAAAGTGGATTCCAGCAAAAGGAACTTGCTAAGTGTAGGCAGAACTGTTAAGTGAATGTGCAGCTTAATCTGTTTCCTTGTACTTTAGAGGGCTGTAGGCACACTCAAGAACCTCTAATTTATAAAAGTATGCACATGGTAAGAAGTGGCTGTCAACCTACATCTGGGACATACCATTAATGAGAAGATAACACCTGGACCATCTGAAGTAGAATAGACTAGTCTGACTTTAGAATACCAGACTAGTAGAGCTGAGATTAAGTTTATTAGGAGGAGCATGTGGAAAAGCTCTCAGGTGTGGTAACAAGATCACTGCTACTACCTGTGAGTTCAGTAATTTGAGAGAAGACCCAAGTGTGTGTTCTACTGGAGGTTGGCTACTGAGCATCCATTTAATGCAGCCTCAGAAAAGCATGAGGTTTGACCATTCCAAGTTTCTCACAGGATCTAAGCTGAAAGAGCTCAGTCTGATCATCTCCCTCCACTAATGATGCACTACAGTGTATTAAGAACCTTTCTAATAAGCAGTGGTCTCTTTATATTTGGTGTGCTTACAACAGGCAGAGATTTTTTTTGTGTGTGCAGTCTTCTTGTATTGGGCTAAGTGTCAGGAAAGGAGAATAACTGTTTGTGCTACAAAAAATTTAGTCTCAATATCAGTGATCAGTAGAAGGAAAATGAGCATAATGGCATATGCAAACAATTTTATACAAAGTATGATTTTCAAAGTTACAATGAGTTTGGTTTAAGAAAGATTCAATGGTCCTCTCATGCAGGCCCCTGAGAAAGTGCACGGATTATTATTAAATTCTTAGAATTACCCGAAATTGTACACTTTTCCAATATTTACCAGTTTATTGACGTTAAAATTTAATTTAAAAAATTACTATGCATTTTCCTACATGTTCAAATATGTATTGCCTATCGTATGAATATTACCCACATATCTACTCACAATTAAATTGCTGAAGAGCAATTTAATGTGTTACTGCAGAAGGTACAAGGATAAGGAGACTTGAAAGCTGAATTCTGCTAGAATAAAAATACTATGGTCTCTAGGTTTTACTGCTCCAGGCTGCAAAATTAGTCCATATGTTTGTGGGATCTGGTTTTTAGCAATGACAGCTGATTACCAATATTATCTGGTAACCTCTGTTTAACTGCAACTCTCTTTGATTTATATCAAATTAGTAATTTATGTAGGGTTGAGGAATAAAAAAAAAATGCTGCTACAGAGACATTATGCAAAGATTGCAGTTCCAGCAAGGTTCCATTAAAATCTTTTGCCTTCCTGATAGCTCATCTGTGAAGACTATGGGAAATTTGTTTTTCCTTGCCAGATGTTACCCTCCAAGACATTTTGCTTTCCAACCGTTTTTTACTACTAACTATAAAAAGTCACACCAGAATTAAATATGCACCATGCCTTCCAGAAGATTTTTTTTAAAAAAGCTTTATTAAACATACACTCTTTAGAGTATATTTAACAATTTCTCCCACCCTGAAGGAATCCACTATCACACTTATAAGTTCTTATTTTCAGTACCAAATCAAGCATGTAAACCCGTGCTACTCACACACAGTAACTAAATGGTAACAGAAATGGCTACTGGCACCTGAAACAACATGCAGAAAAGCAGCTCTCTAACAACTTAAAACTGGGTTAACATCTGCATGGCATATCAGGAATAATCACCTGTCCTGTACAACTACAGGGTAGCAGCACTGAAGGCAAATCTGGTCTGTGACTATTTAACAATAAAGCAAATACCTTTTGAAGTATACAAAAGCCCCACCACTTTAGAGAATCTAAGTAGCTTAGGTACATTTCCATGTTAATATTGAATGCTGGTTTATAGCATTAGACAGCCATCTCCATTTTAATAGGTGGATGAGGATTATAATCTTCAATCTGAAAGTGTTCTGCCTTGAAGTCGCTGATGTCTTTAATCTCACGAAGAATTCTGAGTTTGGGGAAAGGTCTTGGCTCCCTCTGAAGCTGAAATAAAAGCAAGCTTACTGTATAAAGCTGATACTTGAAAGCAGAGACTATGTTCTCAATCTCAAATCAGATTACACTACATAGGCTTTCCCTTCCCACCAAGAAGACTTACCCTAAGAAAAAAAAATTGAAGAAAATCCCAAGACAGTTAGGTAGAATCTACCTTAGTATTTTCACAGGGAGCAGTAGCATAATTTTCAGGTGAATTCCCTGATCACCCAAATGCACTGCAAGTACTTTCAGATGGCAAATCAGTTCTGGTGGTTACAGATTATATTCCTTCCAGGAGAAATTAAATTGGAAAATCTGACCCAAACATGCATCAAATATTCTACAGCTTCTCACTTCTCATCGTTAGAGTCTGAATCAATAACTACTTCTCTGGATGGTTTTGAAGCATACTAATAATGAGGACATTCAGTCCAAGCTTAGTCTAATCAAATCAAACACTGATTTTATCCTACTGCAACAAATTACTTCCTGAAGAAAATGTAGCCTTTCTCAGCCAAACAGTATTACTGATTAACTCTGTGAATTTTAAGTGATCCTTTTATTTTGTGTTATTGGGACTAGGTGGAATTATTTTCGAAGTTAAAAGTGCAGATTCTGGCTCTCTAACTTGGTTTTAGAGCAGTACACATTTGTACATTTAAATCATGCTTGTATTGTATTTCTGTTTGCAATCTGAATAGAACAGATGTTAAGATATTACAGTTATTAGGATAGAAATGAGAAAAAAAACCCACAAAAATTAATATCTGCAAAAGGATATTTAAAATATCAAGGTAATTTTGCATTGAATAAGCACCGTGGAAGATAAAAGGACAGAATAAGTACTTACTTGGACTTTTAGAGGTTCCACATGGTTCAGATATATGTGAGCATCTCCTAAGGTGTGTATGAACTCTCCAGGCTGAAAAGAATGAAGAATACATGTGGTTTTCAAACAGTCAGGTTCCAAGAAAGCAAAACATTACAATGCTTACAGTATGGATTCTCAGCACCTGGCTAGCGTGGAATTGCCGCTTCTGTACAGGACCGTGTCCTTGAAAGCTGTGAAGGGCACAAGCTTCTCTGACTAATGCATAATTAATGGAAAATATAATGAAATTTCCACTAGCTTGCCAAAAAAATTATCTTTCAAATCCTGCTATGACAGTAGCTTTGGTAAATGAATGGAGCCATACTGATGTGCTCACTGACACAGAAACAGGTGCAGCAGCGACATCCAGCCTTTCCACTCCATTCTAGTAAGCACAACTCGCCAAAGCTGGCTTCAGAGCAGCTGCTTCAGCCACTACCAAACAGCAGTGGAGGTGTCAGGCACAGGCAAGCACCCAGAGCTTGCAGGTTCTGCGACTCAGCAACCCCTGAGCAATGGAATTTCATATGGGGAAGTTTCATCAGCTCTTTTACTGGCCTCTGACCAATGTTAATCGGCCCTCAGATGTGTTACACTGAAAACCACCAAAGCCATGAGAGGAAGTGGCTGAGAGGCAACAGCTGGACATAATGTTAAACTTCACTTTTTTTAGTAGCTTGGACTAATTTCTGTGGTTGCTGTGAAGTCTGATTCTTCCCCATTGCCCTGTTTTAATAAGTTCTACTTCATGTTGCTGGTGGCTGGAGGATTAGGCACTGAAGGCCTTTCTAGTACAATTTTTTACAAGCCCTAAAGAAAAGGGGTTTTTCCTTGTACAAGACTGTCGTGCATTTAAGTTTCTCTGCCACATTACAAAATACAACTCTGAAGTCAGGGCACGAGCTACTTGAGCACTGATACTACCACTCTACATAACCATCTACAGTAAGAAATCAAAGAAATGCACAGCTGAAATTATACCTGGAAGTTAGATGGACAGATTATCCAAATTAGAACCTTGACAGCAACTGCTGAGCTACTGCTCACTTCCAATAAACACATGCTACAAAATCTAATCACTCGTATATTACTACCCCATGAGGACAAGCACTCAGTTCAGATTTCTAAGACTAGTGAACAGGTCAGTCTTGACAGATTCAAGGCATGAAAGAATCTTCTGCTTAACCTGAATTTTAAAATTCTTACCTTGCTGATTCTAACTGCCCATACAAAGCAGAGGCAATTCACATCATATCACAGGGCCCTTCTTTACACACATTTCAGCAAGATTTCAAACAGTATGCTCATTCCAGTTTTTCTTGGACATGACATGAAGAGCCTTATCTTTTAGTCCCTCATTTCTCAGACAAGAATGAATAAAATTATTAAATAGCCTACCTTCAGCCCTGTGACATGGGCAATCATGTATGTGAGCAGTGAATAGCTGGCAATATTAAAAGGCACTCCTAGTCCCATGTCTCCAGACCTCTGATAGAGTTGGCAAGACAATTCACCGTTTAGAACATAGAACTGGCAAAGGGCATGGCACGGAGGCAAAGCCATCAGGGAAATATCTAGGAATTGAGGTACAGAAGTAGAGGGGGGGGAGAAAACATTAACAGCATTAGTGTGTTACGAATGTAGAAGATTCAAAACTTAAACAAGCATGTAATGACATACAGTAGAGAGCTACCTGCACTGTCATTCAGTTGCTTTTTCTCTTGTTTATAAGCACATGCTGCCCAAGCAATTATGTCCAGGTCATGACAATCTGTCTCCTGGGCTGTGTGACTAAAAAGTCATAAACAGATACTCCACAGAACAGACTTATGCCATAATGTTGCACAGCAGTTTATTTCTACTCACCTTGGTGAGCCAGCTGAATTCCCTAAAAGAAGACATTAAGAGTAAAATTAAGCATATACCCTAGAGCAAATTCCAACTGCTTCATCTTACTCTCTTCCCATTGCAATGTGCTTGTTGAGATATAAAAGTAATGATCATTAAAAAAAAAAATTAGAAGATTTTTTGAGCGTTTTTCTATGCTTAAAAATTGCGGAGAGTAAAATTACAGCTTGGCAAAGAAAACTTTCACCAGATATTTTATGAGAATGTTTAACCTTGAAAATAACAGCAATAGCATATGTCATACCCTTTTAGACAACAGTGGAAAATGCTGTGTGATTTTTTTGCAGCACAAGACTATCACTGGTGAAAGTTAAACATTCTCTTGCAGTAGCTCTTGTTTAGAAGTCCCTACAGAGTGAATGGATATCAATGTATAAATAGACACTCTCATTTGTATGATACAGGCTCATCATATAAACCCATGTTCAAGGAGAAGATTACAAAACAAATAATATTTTTGTTCTCTAATTTTAAGGGTTAAGTTTACAAGAGATTACATGGCTAAAAGCCAGACACATTGCTTTAATATAGTTTTTATGGTTTGGGTTTTCTACCTTTTTAAAGTAAGAGTTACTGTCTTGGAATAGACTGTATGTCAAAGACACTGGTGTATCCCTCATTTTAACCTGGAGAGAAAAACTTTGAAGAAATGGTTCATTATTTTTGAGGTCTGAACATGAGGATAAAGTAGAAAGACAATCAAGATTATAACTCCTGACCATTTTTACTGCACTCCTGGTAGTTTTATAAAGAATGAGCAAGGACACCGAACGGAACTGACTGTTGACACAGGAACAGAACATAATTTAGCACACGGCAATATAATGTGCAATGCCATTCACTTTATGCCAGCCGTTCAATACCTTTGGGATTCCAAGCACACATAATGATTCTTCTGTCATCTGGATTGGTTTTGATTGTTTCAATCACTTTTTGCAACTGATCAACTCCTTGGTTGGAGTAATCTGAAGAAACAGAACAAATAAGATCTAAATCGGACAGATTCAAGCCATGGCATTTTTTAATCACCCAGCCCATGTCCCACTGAAAAGTGATACCCAAATGACAACCTCTGAAGATTTTATTGCAATTTTGAAACTGATTAATAAATTGGCACCATCCAAACACAGGCTGTTCTTGGTCTTTTTTAGGATGCTCCAGAGCTTGTAAAATTCTCATGATGATATTTCTGTATGTGCCCCAATTCTTTTGTGTGCTTTGAGTACCTTTAGCACCCACTGAAATAGGACCATTCCTATTTATTCCATTTTCAACCACTTGATTTATTTTAAGACCAACTAAAAATTCTGTATAATCACTAAACCCCAAAAAACAGAAGTTGCAATACAAAAAACTAGCAGGACAAATATTTTATCACTCATGATGACTTGTTACCTCAATAGGACAAGAACTGTACTGGAATGGACAAGATATTACAACCTAGTCAGTCATGGTATTTAGAGTGATTTGCTTATTGCATTTCTGGATTAAAATGCCTTTCTAGACATTCAATTTGCATGCTACAGTGCTCCTTCTTATATATAAAAAGAAAAATTATGCCCAGGCCACTGTGCCAGGTGCCAGCATTCTTTAGACACTCAAAACTAGAGAGTTTTTGACAGATGAATAAATGCATCCATCTAGCACTCTCAAGGTCATGCATGAAAACTAAATTTACATAACATTTAGCTCCAGAAAGGAACTTTAATCATGTATAGCACAGAATATTACATTTCACCCAATGACACCGGCTGAATTTTAGATTTTAGGCTCAATACCAGTTGTGTAAGACATTTTCTGAAATTAACTGACCATTAGAATGGACTTCAGAATAACGAAGTCATTAGTTGTTAATCATTGTTCTGACTCATGCCAGTCAATCAGCATGGCTGGTAACTACTTTTTTCTAATAACTCTTTTTGCAGCAACACCAAATTATGCTTACGGGGAGACCCAAGCTGACAAACAAGGTAGCAATACACAATTAGCATCTCAAGGAACTCTTCTGCCAGCAGTACCATGCCAGAAGCCTTGTCAAATGGTTATGTTAGTTCCTGAAGCTACTTACCTATCTATTAGTAATGCAACTTAAGGAAATCTGTTTGTAAGGAAAACTGTGGGAATTTATCTTGTTCATTTTTTCCACACTATGTTGTGCCTTAGACTTTTTAAGATGAAAACTGTAAGTTTTCAGATGTGCCAGTTCACAATTTGCATCATTTGTGTTACCATAAAAATGTATTCTGCTAGTGACCAACATGCCAATACTGAGTCTAATATCAGCAATTCATGTGAGCTGCAATTTGAGGCTGTACTGAAAACAAAATACCAAGAAACCTCACCTAGATAACTAATCATGTTGTTAATCCAAGTTAAAAAAAAGTCACATCAGATAATGACAATCTGGTTTTTGACACCTTTTTCTTAATGGCAGTCCTCTAAGCATTTTCTATAACCTCTCCTTCAGAGACTTGGAAAAGAGGAATCAATACATTTAAGAGTCAGTTTAATAAACCAGTTCCACTGAAAATACCAACAGATACTCCATCACATCACAACTTGTCACAGCTGTTCTGTCCACAGCACCATCAGCTGTGGAAGCATCCTACTTTGTTCCAGATGCAGAACGGAAAAATCTTTCTCTTCACTGCCTCCAGTGAATGTAGTGTACTGATGCCAGCTCTTTCCAGCACAACAATTTCATGGACCCTGCACTGGTATACAGAGATGGCAGCCTGTGCTGCTATCAAATGGAGCTGATGGCAGCCTGTGTTCTGTTATCAAATGGAGCTAGCTCAGGTTTCTGGACTGCAGCACACACATCCTTCCAGCTATCAGCATCCACATCTGCTCTAGGTAATAGAGTAACAGTGTGTGCCTTGTGACTCATCTGTTCCACAAACACCAAACTATAGTATACAAAGCGACATCTTCCAGGATAATTAAGATTGAGTAAGGAAGAAAAGTTAAATTAACTCTCTCGAACACTCTTTATTCTGGCTATCAGCTTGCTGTGAATGGTTAAGAACATTCCATTCCACACAGGCTTCTGGAAGTGATGTGTCACAGCTGCCTCACTGAGCACTCAAGACTGTATTTGGATGTGATTACCTGTGTGCATATCTTTGTATTCTGCTCCAAAATGCCTCCACTGGAAACCATACACTGGTCCCAAATCACCCTCCTCTCTGGCGCTGAAACCTTGCTTATCCAGGAACTCACGCGACCCATTAGCATCCCAAATCTTCACACCTTTTGCAGAGAGCTCTTTGGCATTTGTAGAACCCTACAAAACACAGTGAGAAGTCTGCATCCCAATTCCAACACAGAGGGCATGATTTAGAACAGTTGTATTGTTTGCTAGTCCACAGTATTTCTCCACTCATAAAGGATGAACAGTGTAATGAATGTACTGCATGAGGTTCTTGCACACGGACAGAACAAAACTTGTGAGCAATGCACTGGGATGGAGTTTGAAGTGCATGCTGCTCTTGTTAATTCAGGATTCTCAGACTTTGTGAATACACAAACAGCCTCAAGGTCAGCTGTGGAATGTCATTTCATATTTGCAGAGAACAAGATGTTACTTTACAGACTGATGAAAATACAATAAGAAAAAACGTATGGCCTAGGCACGGTCTTTTCCAAGCTACCTATAATAAGCTTAAGGTCTTAAAAATTCTTTTGTTAAAATGACAAAAATGAGAAAATAACCCAGAAAAATGTCACTGAGTCCTGTAAGATGTCCAAAACAGCACACTCAAAAATCCAACACAGAAATTATGCTGGTTTGGGGAGTGTCTAGTCTTTTACATAAAAAAAACAAACAAAAAAAACAAACCCAAAAACCAAACAAACAAACAAAAAAAAAAAAAACACACCACCAAAAAAACCCCAAAAAAACAAAACCAAAAACCCAAAACAAAAGCCTTTAAAAATCAATTTGTATTTGAGTCCTGCTATCTAGCAAATACTTATGTAGATTCTCCCATACTTGCACAATATCACAACATAGAAAGGAACACTTACATTGCAATGAACCAACTACAGTTGAATTTTATTATACTAGGTACAGCTATTAGCTCTATTAGATCTCATTTTTTTTCCTATTAAAAAGTTGAGCATTTACATCAGTCTTACCTCACCCATGGTTCCACACTGCTTGTTTCTGCTCAAATCAAGCTACCTCAATATTAAAAAGCAGATCATTATGTTGCCTACTATCTGTCTCATATTATTATTTCTGATTTAAAAACAAAGAAAAGAGACTGCATTAGACTTTGTAGCTGTGGAGTATATTCAAATTAGTCCAAGCCCTCGCTATTTCAAATTTTCTCTCTTAAAAAGAAATAGAAGAGAAACTGTTCTGATTGCGCTGGTAGCAATAGTCTGCCCTAAAACGCAGAATAATAAGATAATGGCCTACCATGTGTGGTCACAGTATTAGGGGATTGCATTTCTTCTGTAATAGGAACAGAAGTGTCTGCAGTTACCCAAATGCCTTAATCCACAGCTCCCCAGTTGGTTCTCTTTATGCCACTCTCGGGCCCACCACCCACAGAGACACCCAAATACCGAACCTTGATGAACCACAGCAGCTCCTCCAGCACTCCCTTCCAGAACACCCTCTTCGTTGTGAGCAGGGGAAACTGATCTGGAAAAGAGTTCCACAGTGTCAGCAGGGACCAGACATTTGCCAGGGTGAGCAGACTTCAGCTTTTCCCGACGCAGAGGGCAACGCAACCTGACATTGGGAGCTTGGGATATGAAATAAGAAGTTGCGAGAGGATGTGTAGCTCCCATGGTCGGAGCCCTCGGGTGGGGGGGAGCGGGACAGCACCGGCGTGCGTGTGTGAGTGTGAGACCCCCACACTCAGCCCGGCTCAGGGCGGGGGCAGGAGCAGGGAGCAGGGGCAGGAGCAGGGAGCAGGGGCAGGAGCACGGGGAGCGAGCCTGCTCAGGGGCCGGGGGTCCCGGAGGTGCCCACCTCTGAGGCTGTACCGCGCCTGCATGCCGAACACGGAGATGGTGCCGGTGCCGGTGCGATCCTCCCGCCGGTGGCCGTGCTGCAGGATGTGCCGCACCTGCTGCAGGTACTGCTGCTCGCCGGGCTCCGGGCAGGCGGCGGGGCCGCTCAGCAGCTCCCCGTCGGCGGGCATGGCGGGCGAGAGGCTCCTGCGGCCGCGCTGGGCTCCGGCTGCGCGCTGGGCTCCGGCTGCGCGCCTCTCCCGAGCCCGCCAAAGCCCGGGGTTCCCGCCAAAGCCCAGGGTTCCCGCCAAAGCCCGGGGTTCCCGCCAAACGGCGCCGAGGGGCGGGCGGGGCGGGGCGGAGCGGCAGCACCGCTACCTCCTCCCCCGCCCGTCGCCTTCCCTATCCCCCTCCCTTTCCTCTTCCAGTGGCTGGGGAGCCTGGGGGTCGCCGCCTCCGTGGCCTCTCGTTCTGGTCCTGCGCGGAGCTCGTTCCACCTGAGGGCGGGCTGGCTCGAGCCAGTACCCCGAACCATACCGGCTCCTTTAGGTTGGATATTAGAAAGAATTTCTTCACAGAAAGGTTGATCCACCACCTCCCGGCTGCCCCGGGAGGTGGTAGAGCCACCGTCCCTGGAGGTGTTTGAGGGAAGACGTGGTGGCATGTAGAGCCATGTTCTAGCAGACATGGTGGTGTTCCGTCAAAGATTGCACCCAATGAGCTCAGAGGAGCTCAGGTCTTTTCGTACTTGATTGCCTGTGTGATTCTGTGACATTGGTCTGCCCTAGTGGCGCCATAAGCTCTCTCCAGGCTCATCCCGTGCTGGAAAGTGCTGTTGACATTTGTCATCTTTCTCCCTCTCTCTGCAGCCTCAGGCACCCCATTTCAGAGCTGAACGAGACCAAAGCCTTCAGCTGGTCCTGGCAGGCTGCACGAATCTGGCACTGGATCCCCCCAGCTGGGATATCTCGAACAGCCAAAGCCCCTGTGCCAGCCTCCCTCGTCTCCCCTGCTGTTGGTGGCCCTGCAGTGCCATGCCCCATATGCAGCTCACCTTCCACATCCAGCAGTGTCACCCTGGCCTGAGCTTCCAAAGCCAGGTTCCTTTCATGCCATGCCATGTCATCAGCTTCCTGCTTCATATTTTATTGGCACATTTGCTGCTCACTAAGGGTCGTCCTCGTCACTTGGGTTTATTGGGTCTCATCGTGTAGATCTCAGCTTCTCCCGTGTCCCTGTGTCATTTTGCATCCTGACTCGTGTCTGCCACTGTTCCCAACATGGTGTCCTCTGAACATTTTCTAGGTATAATCTCTGCTAGTCAGAAGAAACTGATTCTTCTCTGAATATTTCTTCATTAGTATCTCTTGGAAGTCAAGAATTTTGTAAGAGTCACTTATCTCTGAGATAAAGCCCAGCTTTCTGACAAGTGACATGTTTATGTTATGTTATGGCTGATAATCTCCCATGATTAAGAGCCTGAAATACAGGTATATATGATAGAAGCTAAGGAGCACAGAGGACTGTGGTTTAGAAAATGCTACCTTTCTTTCCAGCAGGCAGAAAATAATCTTTTCCACTAATTAAAAGAGTAAAATAGTTTTTTTTTCTCATATAAATTTGTATGCTTAATGTGTATGCATAGAAGTAAAGGAAAACATAAAGTGTAAGAGGGTTGTGGATATTTTTCTCTGTTCATATCTGATATAGATGTTTTTGTACACTTTGAAATTAGCATACTTCATTTAGCAGAGCTACAGTTGGAAATGGTGCATATACCTGTGTGCAAAAAATGCTTAGAAAAGCTTTGCATGACAAATGATACCAAATCACCTAGAGCTCTGCTTCTAGCTGAGACAGACAGCAGTTCTTAACCTTTATTAAAATTTACAAATACTGTTGAAAGCTAATGTGTATAATTTAGGGAGAAACAAGCTTCTTTACTGATAAAGGCTTTTAATTAATTAAGAAATAAACTCCAGAGGCAGACTACTGTTTGTAAGAAATGCCAAAGGCAGAAGACTTACTCATTAGTGCATATTCAGATAAGTCATTTAATGTGCACAATAAGCATCAAAAGCAACTGGAAGAAAATGGAATATTTTCATTGCAAAATAATATGCTACATGCAGATGGAAATCTGGTTGATTCAGGCTTAGCTGAATGTGCAACATCTGTAGGAATCAGTCTTGAAAAGGCTTGAGAATGTGCTTGAATGTAAGTATGCAAATAGAAATTACTTTTATGCTTACAGTTGATTATGTCCTTAAATCTTTGCATAACCAGAGCCATAGCTTGTTGTCAAAGATTACCTTACTGACAACATAAATAACATTTTATTTAAATAAACTAATATTGAAATGGATTTGGTTTTGGGTTTGAGTTTAAAGATTTCTACAGTCTTTGGTTGATAGCTTATGTGTCACAGTATTTACTAAGCAACATTTTATTTATATGCAACTATTTTAACCATAGGAATTTAACAGTTAGCTATGTTGAGCATAGGGGTAGTTCAGCTAAGGAGCATATACTTTATTTCAGGAAGAAAGAATTCACACTTCTTCTTTCCTAGGAGGAGAAAAAAAAAAAAAAAAAGAAAGATTATACATTTTGGTTTTAAATGGAGAAAAATATGTTAGAAAAGTAAGTATATGTGGAATGTACCAGTGTCCTGCTATAGAAACATGCATAACATAAAAACCAGACAGAAACTTTTCTTTTTCTCTCCCTTTCTGTTCTCACAGATCTGTCCAGTTTTCTTGTAGAGTTTTAACTCTTTTTTATCCATTACATTTTCATATACTCTAAGCCTTGTGCAAACTGAATGGTGGTGTGATTTTGAAAACAACACTGCTTACTTTTCCCAGTTATTAAATGGCTACACAAGATATGTCCACAGGAAAATCAGACTAAGATTCAGGCTAAAAATCATCGTCAAACTACAGAAATAATTATTGCCATCATCAGGCCCTGAGGATTAGTATTCCATAATCTGAAAGAGTATTTATCATTCATATTTATAACTGCACATAAATTACAGAGAATTTTGAAGAAAAATTTTAGAGAAAGTGGTGGAGCATTTTATTTCAGATGTTTATAAATATAAACATGTAATTTCACCAACATTTACCTAAGCAAAGTACATGGTTTATTCTGTCTAAATCCTGCAGCCCACCTCAGCCTCTCTGGTGGGAGTGGTTTCTTTCATCGGCTCAGAAAGTGTGCCTCTACCCTCAAAAGAATAAGCAGATTTAATACAAAATGCTGAAATCTTCTTCATCTACTTTGTTAAAGTTGAATGCTCTTCCCCTGTCTCCTGACACCTCTCTTTGTGTGCAGGTCATGCTTCAATTGCTCAGTTGAGGAAATCAGCTATGACCTAAAGAGAAACTATGTCCAAATCTGGTCCTTCTCAGAAAATTTGGGGACACTGCAGTGATTTGCCTGAAAGTCTCATGTGTCTTGTGGCTCTGTTCCCCTGGAAGAGACAACTCTGAGAGTCAGAGGCCCCTGAAGCTGGGCATCCCAGAGTCCCCTTGGAAGGGAAACACAGGGAAGGGTGGTTTTCAAGTTTCACAGTAATGTGATGCCACCTAAAACCATTCTATCTTTCCTGGAAATTCCCTGTGGGATTAGAGAATATGAAGCATTTGTCTTCCCTGCCTCTCTGCCTGGCTCTTCCTTCCTCTTCCTGAAATGTCTTAAACAAGGAGAGAGCCTTCTTGTGTGTCCTTTTTACAAAAATGGTTGAAACCCATGAGCAGGATCTTTCTTTGCATGATCCGGCAAGTTGGACTGCAGCCTCTGTTAATAAACACAGTTAATCTGAGCAGTGTGTGCTGCTATTGCAGAAATGTTATGGCAAGACAGCTCTTCCAAGGTCCTGGTGGTGATTCTCGCTTTGCCTTCCTTTATCATCAAAAATAATATGAGCATGCTCTCAAACACTACTGAAAATATACAAAAACCCCCCAAAAACCTAATGAATAGTGGTAATTCCAGTCCATTCACGATGACTGAACACAAAGACGTGGTTTTTGATGCCAGGACACTGGACTGTGGTTGTGAGGCAATTCTTTTGTGAAGAGATATTTATTATCACATTACCTCATCCCAGCTGTTACTTAAAGATTGGGGGTTTCACAGATATATAAGTCAAATCATTTAATACCATCGTGTCTGTGTTCTGCAGGCTAGAACACTGATTGTTTGTTTGTGTTTTCCATAATGCTTGTGTTTTTCTCAATGTGTCCTTTCTGAGAAGGCAGTCTTGTATACACCATGAATGAATCTTGTTCCAACTAAAGTTTATTGCAATGTAAACACCTCTTATGAAGAAGTGTGTTCTCTGTGAAAGCTGAAAGAATGAACTTACCACTTAAAAATTCTGCTTATACAACTGGAGTGCTTTCCCAGCTATGTATTCAATGAACTCAGGACTCTTGGGATCTAAGTTGGGAGGAACTTTAATGGTGAAAGTAGGTGAAGTCAGAACGTTCACATCTACCACAGTTTCGTCTTTACTAGAGAGATCCCCAGGTACCACCTAGAAGAGATCAGTACTTTAGACACCACAAACTGCTGTGTGCTTTCAGTTTTGTTTATACCTGCTGTGCCCACTCTCTTTAACAGGGGAAAATTAAATAGGGGAATATTTTAGACTTGTCTACTTTCTTTAAATTGCTTTCTTCTGAAAAGACAGTGGGTGTCTGAATTTGTGTAGGTGGTGGAAAGAGCTGACATGGCACTGCCAAGACCATATTAAAGAGCTGCATGTTAATATTTATGTCATGAGCTACATCTATAAAGAGCTTCTGTTCTCCTAATGAAAACTTCTGAGCTGTCCCACTAAGTTCAATACAACATTTGTGTGATTGAATTTATTCATTCCTGTGTGTTTTTCTAAATCATGTAGCTTTATTTTTCTAGAACAGATATCTCAGACTCAGTTGGGAAAATGTGCCTGGCTCCTGTTCCTATTCTGTGCTTTTTTTTTGGTGGATTGTACCATCATTTTGTATAAAGTTCTGGTAGTAATAGTAGTAATTCACTATATATGAGTGGATTTCTGAGTTAGAAGAGAGAAAAAGGTTTGTCCCTTGCCCAGGAAAATGGATTGCATTTACCTTGGATGTATCTTTGTGTGTGTGAGACACAACTAATCATTATGTATTTACTGAAATATTGGCCAATGTTGTCAAGCATGTGCAGCTTCCACTGCAAAAATCTGTATAACATTTTCCTTGTTTGAACTTCGGAATATGTAAGTACAGAGACAGACAGCTAGACATTCATCGATGTAATGTGGCTGTGTCAGTGACTGGTGCAGTGCAATTTATCTGTGAAGGTAATCTGAGGCCAGTCAAAGCTCCTAGTGTCAATTTACTCTTATCAGACAGTGATTCAGGTTAGCCTGTCAGCCATCCATCAGACTAAAAGGATTTAGAGGAAAATAGTTTCTAATCTCAGGAGTTTCAGCTCATTGAGGGATTACCAAGTGCACACAAATTCAAGATGAGTAGGAAAGTCATGTTGTAAAGCCAAACATTACACAGGTATCAACATCCACACAGCCCCCAGGAACATAAACATGAGCAAAGTGCAGTTTAAAGGCAGCAATAGCTCCCTTCAGAAGACAGCCCTTACCTTAACTACGTTGAAAATGTTTTCTGGTCCAATGGTCATGTTGGATAACTCAGACACCCACCCAAACCTTTCTTTCATTTTGTTCAACAAGTAGGAAGTGTCCTCTGTGTGATGCTGAACCACCTGGAGGATCTGCTCATACTGCTCTCCTGAGAGATTAACCAGCTTAAAGGCTTCATCAAACTTTATGTGCAGCTCAGGAACGTTTGGGCAATCTGTTAGGAAAGACAATGTTATGTCTTGTTCTTCATCTTTTCTGTCTGAAGAAATGAAAACTGTAAAACAGCCTAGCAAGATGGCATGGTTTGGATGGGTCTTTAAATAACGCTGAAAAAAGGAGAATGATTTTTGCTTACTGATTATGGTAGATTTAGTTTAGACTCAATGACTAAATGAATGCATTATCCCATTTATTGTATTAAAGTCATTCAGCAAGTTTATATAATATAATATAAGGTTTATATAATATTTAATGACAATAGGTTTTTTGTTAATGCTAAATAAGATCTGGTAAATTTTGCATATAGCAACTTCATAGTCTTCTTATACGTTATGGGTTCTTTTATTGACTCATATTCCATTATGAATCTATCCCAGGTATATAGGCTGCAAGGCAGGGGCTGAGGGAGCAAAAGTTCCTTCCACTGTAAGAGAGGTTTTAAATCCAAGTGAGGAACCTGAACATATCTAAGTCTGTGGGACCTGATGAGTCCAGAGGGAATTGGCTGATGTAGCCACTCTCCATGATATTTGAAAAGTCATAGAAGAGAGGTGAAGTCTCTGGTGACTAGGAAAATGGAAATATTTCACTGATTTTTTGAAAGAGGGTTGTAAGAAGGACTCTGAGGACTATCACTCCATTAGCCTCACCTCTGTGCCTGGAAAGATCGTGGAACAGATCCTCAAGAAGCTCTGCTTAGGCACATGGAAAATAGGGAGGTGATTTGGGACCGCCAGCAGAGCTTCACCAAGGGCAAGTCCTACCTGACCAGTCAGTGGCTTCCTATGATGGAGTGATTCCATCACTGGAGAAGGAAAGGGTTGGGAAAGTCATTTATCCATACTTCTGTAAGGCCATTGATGTGGTCCCCCACAACATCCTTCTCCCTAAACTGGAGAGATAAGGATTTGATGGGTGGAATGTTTGTTGGATGAGGAATTGTATGGATGGTCATACCCAGAGGGTAGTGGTCAATGGCTTCATGCCCAGACAGACATCATGGACAAGTGGTGTCCCTTAGGAGTCTGTACTGGGACCAGTACTTTTAATGTCTTCATCAATGACACAGACAGGGGGATCAAGGGGAAGCCTGCACTCTCGGCAGGTTCACAGATGACACCAAGCTGAGTGGTGTGGTTGACACACCCAGGGGATGGGATGCCATGCAGAGGGACCTGGACAAGCTCGTGAAGTGGGCCCAGGTGAACCTCATGAGGTTCAGCAAGGCCAAGTGCAAGGTGCTGCACCTGGCTTGTGGCAACGCCTGCTATCAACACAGGCTGGAAGATGAACAGATTGAGAGCAGCCCTGCCAAGAAGGACTACGGGGTGCTGGTGGATGAAAAGCTGGACATGAAACTGGCCATGTCTGCTCACAGCCCAGAAAGCCAAACACATCCTGGGCTGCATCAGAAGAATCATGGCCAGCACGTTGAAGGAGGTGATTTTGCCCTCCTACTCCTCTCTCATAAGACCCTGAAAGTACTTCATCCAGGTGTGAATTCCTATATTGGTTTGTCACAGCCTGCTTTGAGGTAGCAAGGCAGCCAGAAAGATTGCTCCTGTGAGAAGCTGCTGGAAGCTTCCCACCATGTCTGGCAGATCCAGAGCTGATGGCTCTGAAGATGGCCAAAACCAGGCCAATGAGAGAGGTTGTTAACGCCTCTGTGATGGCATATTCAAGAAGAAAATAAAAACAAAGTCACAGGGTTTTCCTTCTAGTCAGAGGAGGAGGTGAGAACATGTGAGGGAAACAACATGGGGACACCAAGGTCAGTGAAGAAGGAGGGGCAGGAGCTGCTCCAGGCACCAGAGCTGAGATTCCTCTACAGGCTGTGGTGAGACCATGGTGAAGCAACTGTGCCCCTGCAGCCATGGGAATGCAGAGATCCACCCAGAGCCCATGGGCATCCACGGGGGATGCAGAGATCCACCTACAGCCCATGGGGATCCACAGGAGATGCAGAGATCCACCCACAGCCCGTGGGGATCCACAGAGGTTGCAGACATCCACCCACAGCCCATGGGGATCCATGGGGGATGCAGAGATCCACCCACAACCCATGGGGATCCATGGGGGATGCAGAGATCCACCCACAACCCATGGGGATCCACAGGGGATGTAGAGATCCATCTACAGCCCTTGGGGGAGGTGCCCAGGCCAGAGCCGGTGGATGTCTGGAGGATGCTGTGATGCAGTGGGAGACCTGGTGGAGAGAGAAGGCCCCTGCTTCCAGGCTGGAGCAGCCTGGCCTTGGAGGGCTGCCCCCCATGGGAAGAGAGCCATGTCACAGCAATTTTGGGAGGACTGTCTGCCCATGGAGGGAGTTCACATTGCAGCAGGTGCAGTACAGCTGCTGCTCGTGAGAGTGGACCCACACTGGAGAAGTTCACGGAAAACTGTCTGCTGTGGGAGGGACTCAATGGTGTCACAGGGGAAGGGCTCCTCTACAAGAGCAGAAGGAAAATCTCAGTGATGAACTGACCAAATCCCCATGCCCTGCACTGTTGGTGGGAAGGAGGGAGGGGCTGGGGGGAGAAGGTTGTTTTAGGGGCTTATTTTACTTCTCATTACCCTCCTCTGATTCTGTTAGTAATAAATTTCACTTTGCAACAAAATTTGAGCCTTTTTTGCCCTTGAAGTTTTTTTTTTCTCCCAGTCCTTATCTCACTCATGAAGCCTTCATTTTTTCTTTTTCTTCCTTTGCCCAGCTGTGGTAGGGGAAGGTGAGTGAGCAACTCTCGTGGATGCCTGGCACTGGGCCAGTGTCAAACCACGACATCTCCTCAACACAGGATGGCATGGACCTGTTGTCCAGCAAGTCCAGAGGAGAGGCACAAAAACTGTTAGAGGCTGGGAGCACCTCCCCTCTTTATTAGGACAGGCTGAGAGAGTTGGGGTTATTCAGTCTGGAGAAGAGAAGACTCTGGGGACACTTATTGTGGCCTTTGAATATAATCTGTGACTGTCAGCTACTGAAGGGTGCCTGTAAGAAAGATGGGGACAAGAGGTAATGATTTTGAATTGAAAGAGAGTGGATTTAGATTACCTGTAAGGAATTATTTTTACAATAATGGTGGTGAAACAGTGAAACAAGTCGCCCAGAGAGTAGATAGATGTCCCATCCCTGGAAACATTCAAGGTCAAGTTGTGTGGGGCTCTGAGCAACATGATCTAGATGAAGATGTCCCTGCTGATTTCTGGGGGGTTGGTCATCTAGACCAAGGTCCCTTAAACCCCAAATTATTATATGATTCTGTGATAGAGGTTATAACAAGAAAGCCTATATTCTTGTTGAGTGTTAAGCCTAATATTTATCTT
This sequence comes from Euphonia xanthogaster, assembly GCA_034509185.1. Taxonomy (NCBI): domain Eukaryota; kingdom Metazoa; phylum Chordata; class Aves; order Passeriformes; family Fringillidae; genus Euphonia; species Euphonia xanthogaster. The sequence continues at coordinate 104,231,842 of JAYDZK010000113.1, forward strand.
GCAATAGCTAGACAGTAGACTAGCACCATCTGCCACAAATTCAGAACTGATGATTGCTGGTATTTTCTTTACTAAAATATGGATTTAAACAAAAAAAATTTCTATGCAGTAATTTCTTTGTAAAAAATCAGTTTCTGTTCTGTCAAATTGGATTATCAAGGGGCACCTTCAAGCTGATGGTACAGTAAGAAACTGTTATCTTTAATACATGGGTGTAGATAAAAATATAAGTGGTCAGATATTCTTTTAATAGTGTTTCATTGTTCATTAATGTTTGCCCTGCTGGAGATATTCTGAAGACATTTAGGTTTAAGCATTAGGTTTAGTGCTTAAATGCTCTTGGATTTAAGATCTAAATAACTCTGGAAAGACAAGTATGTTATGCTGCAGTGGGAATCCCGACTGGCAGTTCTAGGTGATCAGCCTGAAGGTTTTTCAGGTGCCCCTGGACGGTGCTGACAGAGCTCTGCCATCTCTTTATACATTGACATGAAGTCCCCTTTTTGTCCTTCATGTCAGTTCAATCTGCAGACAGGGTTCAACAAAAAGTAATTACAGGCTCTTCAGCACTTGCTTTCATTGCAAGGAGCTGAATGATACCTGAGGTTACACCTGCTTGTCAGCAGGAGAAGCGACTGTCAGGAGTTTGAGCTTTTCCTCACTTTCTGCTCAGCACTGCTGCAGCCAGGCAGGATCGACTGCTGCCTCACATCTTGCTTCTCTGCAGGACTGCAGCTCTAACAAAATACCTAAATATTTTGTTACAGGCTGTGGGACGTCTCTGGAGCACCAGCGGTATGTTAAGAACTGAGCTATACTGACACTCTGTGGAGACAGTGGGGAAAGCTAATTGAAATCATCTGGAATGAGGAATGGTTACTGTAGCCGTGGTTACAGTAAAAAACTCAGTGACAATGTTAAATGTTAATTCCAGTAGAAAATCAAAACCTCAAAATCTATAAACCAGTAATCAATGCATTACAGAAAGGAAAAAAAAAAAAGGAAAATAGTTTACCATGCAAAAGATTGTCTTGACATTTCTGGCATCTCTCATGAAACTGTGGGCATCCAGAGGAGTTCTCCCGGAGCTCCCTGCACTGAAGTCTCTGGCGCCCTGACACAATTTTTGAAAACATGCCACTTCTGTCAGGATCTAGAATGAAGTCATAGTATTTTTAGATTGCTGTTAAACTTAGAGCCTTTGCAAGTATGCATTCATTACTGAGCCTGAGTGCTAGAATATAATTTCTTGTCCTTAATCCAAAGTATTTTGCATAAATCCCCTTCCCTACCCCTCCACTTCTCCTCTGCCCCAGAAAAGTAAAAGGAATAAAATATTAAAAAGTAGAAGTCAAGAGAAGATTCAAATAATATTTCTTTCAAGGAATTCATGCTGTAGTATATTCTTTTATAAAGACTTAGGAGTGTATTCCCCAGGCATAACCAAAAAATTGCTAATATTATTACACATTGTTTCTACAACATGTGAGTTCTGGTAAGATCTTTTTGACCCTTAGAAGTCAAGATGTTTCATAATCACATACAGTTACACGAGAGCACAGCACCAAGTCTGTTTCTGAGGTAACAGGGCTTGTGATATAGAGAGAAATTTTAAAACACTGTTCAAGAGTCACTTAACTTTGTATTTCCTGATGATCACAGAATGTTTATGCCGCCTGCCACTCAGTTGTAGCATGTGCTCACTGTGATTTCCCTGTAGACAAGGACCAGCATGTATTTGTCCTGTTTGCAATAGTCAAAATGAGGCTTGTTTGTATTCTAAAAGTCAGCCATGGTCCTTTTCCTTCACTGAGTGTCATCACCAATGGTATGCCCAGAATTTTCTGGTCACTGGAAAACCTGATGACTGGTCTTTGATTAGCTGGTATTTGATTGTCAGATTACATTGCTGCTGTAGCCTGAAACAGGACTTGAAGCTGTCAAGCTGGACTTGGCATCATTTGGCAAGGGCAGCGATATGCCTTGACATCTCACAGAATTACCTTAATTTTTTAGAATTGGTGACCATGTCAATTAAAGATGATACAAATCATATCCTGACAAATGCTGAGATTAAATCTGTCAGTCAGCCTTATGAAAACCTGCATCCACCCTGAATTTAAGTGCTTCTGAGAAGCTCCTGCAAGTGCTTTGAGAATTAGCATGAAAATCAGGCTGTGTAAGACCCCTAGGTCCCCCTGCAACATTTCTCTGAGATTTCTAGGTGACTTCTATTTGTTCATGTAACTCATAGCTATCCTTGACCCACAGCCTCCAGAGCTTCCTTACGTATCTCACACTCACATACTGGAAACTGACTAATTTGCTGTAGTTCAGCCATCCCAAGGGGGTTGATGTCATTGACAGGGCAGTCAATTTTCATCTTCTAACACTTGCCTTTGGTTTGTTCTGGCACACCTCTTCTGTAATCTCTGTATTCATCAAACACGTCGGTGATCACCTCACTGACACCTTCAAACACCGTCCTACTGAAATCAAAAACTGTCTGTAAGAAGCCGGGCACGCCCCAGCCTCTCTGGGAGCCTTCAGTTCTGGTGGTGACCTCAGGTAAAGCTGGCATACTGGGGGACTCACTCATCTCCAGGTCAGACATGAAATAAGTCTGAAAAGACTGGTCAAACTCTTTTTGCATGTGCTTGAAAAAAATGAAACTTCTGTCAAATATTGAGCCCACATCCGATAACAGCTGGCTAAATAAATCTTCCATCTTTACTAGCTGGGTATCCTCTTTCTCAGGCTTTTCATTAGACTGGATGTCTCTTCCTTGCTCCTCATGAAAAGTAAATATGAGTGGAGGTATTTTCCTCAAAAAATCTTCAACCTGTGTATAAGAAGGAGACAGATCAGGAGGCAGACAAGTTACCAATTCCTCATCTCTCAGGTAAGTGTCTCTAATTTTTCTCTTTCAAATACTCAAAGAAACAATGCCCTCTTAATAACTGCCAACACAGCATATTCTCTGAAATAATTTAAGACACTAGACCCCAAAGAAGAGAAGTGCATTCAACCTAAATCATTAGTTCCAAATCAGATCTGGAGTAAAAACGCTGCCGGTTGCCCTTTAATCTGTGGGGGCTCAAAGTTATTGTCAGCATTTGAGTTTCTTCCAACAGACGGCTTGGACTTCACATTGTAAAGATGTGAGATGCATCTCTGTCTGCTTATGTGCGGTGTAGCGAGCAGAAGGTGATTGCTCTCACCTTGATTTGTAAAAAGCCTGCCCTCTCTCACCCCTGGGCAAATCCTCATGTCCTTGTGTGAATGGAAACCAGCAAAATCGATAGAGCAGTGGCTCTGAGTCCATGGTTTTATCATGTGAGAGGCCAAATGTCAATTCTGCTATCACAGAGTTCCAGTTCCTGGGTCTCAGCCACTGGTTCCCTGCTCCCCACTCTAAGGCACCACTTTGGTCTGAGCCAATAGAGTGGCTTTTTGAGCCACACTCCATGGCATTAGAAAATGGGTAAGGGTTAGGAAGCACCGTGCTAAAACATACATATATAGATATAGATAGATATCTATAGACAGATATACATATAGATAAAGACAGTTAAATATATTAATTAAAAAAAAAACAAAAAACAAAATACAACCAAATCATCAACTTGATCTGACCACAAGTGCAGCTTAGAGGGTAGGTGAAGTGTGAAACAGCACTGCAGGAACAGCCTAAGCAAGTATTACTCCTGCTGTCTGTGTGCCCTCCGATACAGCTATCATCTTCTCTTTTCTTTCTTTCTTTTTTTTTTTTTAATAACGTTGGTCATAACAAAGCTCTTACTTTGAATGCTTCAAGTAAACCAAATAACTGATGGGAGACATTACCAAGAAGGTCAAAGACGGGGACAATGCAGTGTATAACTGTTACTACAGTAATTGCAGCATCTACAGACTCTTGAAAATCCAAAACTTTTATATGAGCTACCCATGAGTGATACCTAAAAAGCTAAAAGTATCACAAATAGTTTTAAATTTAATATCTCCCACATTTTAACCTGAATTATTTTAAGAATATGCACAAATATTAAACACCTGTGCTCTAAACCCTGCCTGAAACACCACATTTAATGTTCATGTAATTGTATTTTTCAGTACATGGGAGGGGTGAAAGCTAGAGAATCTGGCTAACATTTTAGTAGCAGCAATTACAGTTTTGCTTCAGAAGTTTGTTGGGCTTAAAGCATATGCTCAAACAAAAAAAAAGTTATTACAATTGTTAAATTTTGTAGTAATAATGGGCCAGTCAGGAAACCATATTTTCTTTCTAGTAGAATTAGGGGAATCTCCTTTGCTGACAGGCTCCTTCATTATAAGAGGTTAGGCATTTTAAAGTTTTGTTTGTGAGTTAAAGAGTTTTTTTAAGATAAATATAGGAAAGAATGGTGTAATAATTAGGTGATTTTCCCCCCATGTAATTTTGCTAACTACATCTACGCTTTTAACTTTGCTGATTTTCAGACAGACCATAAGGAATCTATGTGATATTTTTCACAAACAGTTATCGAGCTTCTTTATGCAAGTCCCACTGTGAGAGAAAAGTTTTTATATCTGGAATGAGTCTGTTGGAGTTAGGGGAGTCTTCAGTTTCTATGGAATCTTGCCAGGGTGCAATTGAACTCATTTTGGCTGAGCATTCCATAACCATAATCACATGTAATCTCTACCATGTAACTTCATATTTCCAGAATCTCCAAATGAAATTAATTTTAGTAAGCTGATATAACTAGCAGACCTAGGTATTGAGAAAATAAGATGTGCTGTCTCTTAGGGTGAACTCAAGAGTATTCTCCAGATGCAAAGTTTCCTCCTACCTTTCTCTTAAAGGTTGACACACCATGTTTGCAAGTTGTATAATATCTCATGCAGGTACTTTCTAAACAGGATTCACATTCATCCCATAGATTTTTCAAGGATACTTGACATTGTCTTTCCTCTTCTTCCAGTCTTGCCTTTACTTCATCCATAAGTCGCAAGGCTTGCTAAGGAGGGAAAAAGATTCGGTTGAGTGCAATTTTCAGATTTGTATTTCAAGTACTTACCCCAGTGTTCATCACTCATTTTGGCTATTTATGGCTCCTTTTTTTGCTGATCCCTAACCACTAGGCTAGGTTGCCTTCTCAGCTGCAGTCACATATGTAGGGAACTGAAAATTGAAAACCTTTTCCTTATCGGATTTTTCTGATGTTGTTCTCTCAGGGGACACAGCCCACAGAAACAAATGGATCTCTACAGTCTACCAGGATTTTTAATGTTAAGAAAAAAATCACACATCATTCTATGTAAGAATTCAGCCTCCCCCATGGTCATGTGTTCAACTTGTGTTATTTTTGCTCCATATCATCTGGACAGTATTAATCTGACCCACAAATAGTTCTTTTCTGTTGCCTTTCTCTACCTTTAAGGCATTGATATTTCATGAGGGTAGGTCCTTGCCATAAAGTCTGTCTAATGCAGAAATGTATAAAAGTATAGCATCTCTGCTGTTTGTGAGTGTACTAATCAAAAGGCTGTAGTAAGTGGATTTTTTCCTGCTCTTGTGGAAGCGTAAGGCACTCCTTCCATGCTGAAGGGCAGCAAGATGCATTTCACAATGCTGTTTCTATTTGCTTTATCAGTTAGGGCACAAAGCTTAGCAGATCAGAAGCAGCATTTTTGGAATAGACTTGACAATGGAAAGAGAAAATTTCTTCCTATTAAAAATTAATAAAGTGGATTACGCATCATTATTTTCTCTCTTCAATTGCAACGTATTTCAATAGTTTTGTTTTCCGAACAATGTTCCAAGTTATCTCTAAGTATGACAGAAACGTTTTAATTGATGGGGCTTATTCCTTCTTGTCAGCATTCCAATAGGGAAGAGACTCACAGAAAACTTCCGTCAGAATGTGCTTGATGGAGAAAATAACTGCAGTTTTCATAATCTATGTTTAGTTATTTTCTGATCTTTCTAATACATTTATTCAGTGTTTTATGAACTCTCGCTGTGGATGTAAGTCTTGTGTAAATTAAATCATCCAGTAAGATCAAATAAGAGTGTTGACTGTGGGAGTGTGTTCATGTTCTGTAAGATCTTAGAAAGCTATCAGGTGCTTTTTCAGTTTAAACTAACTACCAGATGTTGGGCCAGGAGGGAATTTTTCTTCAACTTTGTTGAAACAAAGTTAGGATATTTGTGTATTTTTAAATATATAGTAAACCTCTGTTTCTTCAGATCATCTGAGCACATGGCTCTGAGCCTAGGCATTGCACTAAGACATTGGAAATTTCCCTGATTCACTGTACTTTTTTTAGAGCACATTATCATTTGTGGCTTTGATACTCTCCTGCAGGTCTGAAGTTTTTAAAGCAAGCTGGAAAACATCTTGTGGCCCCAGGAGTATGGAGACATGGAGGGCAGAACTGCTGGACCTTCTGCACAGAACACTGTTCTACAGTGGCCTGCAGTTGCCTTGGTGTGAATTCAGTGAAGCAGGGGTTTTTAGAAACAAGCACTATGTGCAATTTTCCTCTGCTAGTGAAACAAAGGACCAGAAGCAGATTTTCTCTCAATCCCATGACTGCATGAAAATATGTACACTGCTTTGGTTTGGTTTACATTCTTCCCAGAAAAAAACATAAAACCCCCACAGATGCATTTATGTTACCTGTTTTTCTTCACTGCTCTTCTTCAAGGTTTTCATCAGATCTATGTGCTTATCTTCATTTCTTTCCATCATAATTTTCATCTGCTTAATACCAATCAAAGCTTTCTTTACCTCTTCATCTACATACTTCTCTCCAACTTCAGATAATTCTAAAAAAAGCCAAATTATACAGTGACTTAATCAGATTTTAACACTATTGCAAATTGTCATGCACTGATGAGGGAAAATGAAATAGCTCCACGTTTCCCTACAGTGGCAGAGCCAAATCCGAGATAGAGAATGCTGGGTGACGCTGAGCCAAGACAATTTCCATCAGAGAAGAATCTGGCCCAGAGCTTTTGCAAGGATCAGCTGTATGTAACTCAAAAGATATATTCAACTGTCCCACTGCTGAATACTGAATCCCAGAACAACTGAGGCTGGTACCTTTGGAGATCATTGAGTCTGCCCCTGCCTCCCCTTTCAGGTTGCACAGGACATCATCCTGGGTTTTGAATATCTCCAAGGATCACTCATCAGTTTTCTAATGACATAACCTTTATATTTATCTTTGATCTTGTAGAAGCCTGTGACAGCTTCCCTCTACATTTTGAAAATTTAGAATACAAATGCCTTCAACCTGTTTTCATAAAAATACAATTTCTAGATTTCCTGTGAAGTAATGAGCATAGAGTTTTGGTGAAAACCTGGGCTGGCCCATGGATTGCACTTTGAAGCTCTGCATGATTGCCTGTCCTTTATCTGCATTTGTTTTCTTTGTGGAAATACCCTGAATATCACTGAAACTATAGAAAACAGTAAAATCATCTCACCTTGAGACTGCCAAAAAACATCAATCACTTCTTCCTTTTTATCTTTCTTCCTCACCCCTAACTTTTTTTTTGTTTATTACAGAAATCTTGTCAACATAGACTGAAGCACAGGATTTTTTAATGTCTGATCCTCTTTCTCTCCACAAAACACAGCCATGCTTAGAAGTATGTGTGTGTGTGTGTGTGTGTAAGTGCAGAATAGTTGCTATTTTCTAAATTAACTAATTTTTTTTCAGTTGTTTGTAAAAGCTGCCTTTTTCAGCGAAGCATGTAAGTGTAGAGGAAATATTTTCAAAGATTATTTGAAAAAACAAAATAGTTCAAAATCTGTTGAACTGAATTTTGGGTTTGGTTTCTATTCTGATGATCTACAAGGAACCAAACAACCTAGAAAAACGCTGTAAATACTTTTTTCTTTTGGCAGGTGATGCTTATCTGTTAATCCCATTACTTTCTCATCCTGCTTGTTCTTATCTTCCTGTTGTGCGTGTGTAGCCATGAAATCAACTTTATTATGGTTTCTAAGCTCCACACATGCAAGGAACTTGTTGATGCCAGTGAGTGTGGAAGTCAAGATGCCCTACCCAGCTGGAGACCTGGGCGTGGGGGCTTCCAGCACAGCCTGGCAGGAAAAGCATACGTACGCTTGAGGTTGTCCCGGAGGGTCATCTCCTCCTGCTTTGTCGGTGCGCACTGGTGGCCACTCAGACACAGCACGTGTATCATAAATATCCAGGAGGACCTCATGTTCTTTCTGTTCAGGGAAGAGTTCGGTGCAGTTACATGTAAACGTTGTCAGGAAGCTCAGATGTCTAGGTATACTAAGGAAATATAAATACTGACTATAATACAAAGTATCTTAAAGGTCTGGTTAATTTTGTGTCTAACTATGGTTTCTGGTATGTATAGCGTGCACCTATGTGCTACTCTTGGTGAAAATACATGAGTAAGAAGCTTGACCTCCTTTGTAATTATCTATTTAGATTAATTAGATGAGTTCCACTGAATTTGCACCGTGGTTAACAGAATCAGGACATGTATATCTAAAATCAAAAGCTTATGCTGTTCAGTCTGTCCCTTTTCTACTTTGTGAAACACACTAATTGCCGATCTCATATCATGTCCTTAGTTGATATTATAAATACATCCATGCTAAACATTTTTGCCAGTTTTAAAGAGGGAAGTTTCTGGAATATTGTTCCCTTTCTTGTAAACATGCAATTCCTCTCAGTGTCCTTCAGAATAAGACTTAATATAAGAGACTCAACAATAGGTGTGCCAAAAAATCAGCAATTAGATCAATTTTGTAAACAAACAGATCAGCAAATGAAAGACATCCCTACAAAATAAGGGAAAGAAAAGCAATTTGCTTTATTTCCCTCTTAAGAGCAGAGGCAAAAGGTTTATTTTTCAGAAACCATGCAACTGCACTTTATGGTTCTCATCTGATTAAGTGAACACAGTATTCAAATGCCTTGTAGTTAGCCAATATAGCCTTTTTGGAGATGCAATTATCAGCCACAAGAGCATATGTAACTTAAAAGCCTGGATTTGTTTATAGCCTGGATTTACTTCTATAGTTACTTGCATATTGTACCTTTACGTTTACGGCGAAAAACCAATTAACTGCAAAGAAATACAAACACACAACCAAAGAAAAGTATAAAAAACAAGTATATTTACCATTAATAGTTTGCACCTCTTCTGCAAAATTGCTCCCTGTGTCAGGAAGGGGCTGGGCTGTGTTCTGAACTTATTTCTGGGAGTGTCAGGGATTTTGCCATGTTCTACTTATCTGATGAGAAGGTACTTAATCCTATTAACGCGACGTTTAGTCACTAGGCTGGAGGATTCTGCATGTGTGCGACTTCATGCTCATCTCTCTGGGCAAAACCACCAGGGGGAGTGTTGGGCAGAATTGCCTGATTTAATGTAATTTGGAACTGCTACTTTTCTGTACTCAGTAGCCTTTTGTCATGTTCGGTCTTCCATTGTCTTACTTCTTACTTCAGGAGACACCTGCAGCTTATGTTATTAGTGAAACTGATACCATTAGTTTGGCTAAAAATAGCTTTCAACATTTAATCTCCTCAGCATGGTTTTAGCTTGCTATAAAAACCCCTTCATTATGTAAAGGCCTTCTTTGTACATCTTCTGAATGTATGGGAGTTGAAAAAATATCAGGAACCCAGATGGAGGCTGGCATATGAGCAGATTCTGGAACGAGATAAGCAATTTTTTGGCATTTTGTACATCATTGTACTTGCCAATGTTTTGGGGGGTTGCCCACTTAATGCTGTTTCCTTCAGTTTCTCCATGTCTGTGAAATATGTCAGAGATCTGACTTGTACAAAGTTTTGGATACTTTGAAATGAGATGTTTAAATGCTAACAGGTGCTTAATATAAAATATGGAGAGGTACTGTTAGCAAATCATATCCCACCTTGTGATATTCAGCAATATTTCTCCCTTATAGTCAAAGAAGAGATGGGGAGAGTGGGTGGTTTTAGCCCATGGTCTATAACAGCAACTTTAAGACATTCTGTTTTATTTTGTTTACCTAATCATTCATAAAAGCCAATTGATGATTGATGGCTAAGATCTAGCATGATTAATGCCACTTTGGCAAGAGATTTCAGGGATTTAGTTTTAAACATATTATCAGAAAAAGTGGTAGAATCAGAAAAGCCAATAGAATCTATTGGCTCTAATGGGAACTGCAAGTCCCAGTTTGCATTAAAAATAAGGATAACTCCACTTTTTTCTGAAAATTATGAGTGGAATGTGTATTTTGTTGTAATCTATATGAATTGCTGTCCCATTGAGTTTCTGCTTACTCCTTGACCAAGACTCATCACTACCCAAAACATTTCAAGTTCTTTTCTGTGGAAAAACCAAGCAGGCGCCCTTGCAGACCTAGCAATGCCCTCGTGATTGTTTGTTAAGGATCCCTCGGTCTTGGGATAAAGCAGAAGGGGCTCTCCCCCTCTCTCTCTCCCCCTCTGAACCTTACACTCAATTCAGGAGAGAGTGAAGCTGGAAAATGCATTTGCACAAAGGAAGACAATCTATTACAGACACTTGTGAAACGTGTGCTACTAGCCTAAACATATAATGAATCCTAACAAAGACTTTAATCTTTCACTGCAAGGGTTTGTCCAGTCATTTTTGATGTTTCTCTTTGCTAATATTCATTTACTAGCAGCATTCATTTTCTGGTCTTTCTGAATCTGACTCTGTATAGAGAAAGCTTCACTCAACCTAGATTAAAAAGGGTGGTTTCAACACATCACTCATAGTTCGCAGGAGTTTGTAAGAAAGCAGGCAGCCCCAGCCCTGTGGGGAGGGAGAGCTGCACTCCTGCCCCAGGGGAAGAGGCTGGAGAATGCCTCTGGCACAGATCCCACCACTTACTCCCAGAATTGTCTGCTTTCTGAAGGTCTCCTGGGGAGTCTCTGGTCGAGCACACCCTTGCACCTTGCAAAGCCAGTCCTTAAGCTAATGTCGAGAGAGACAGTCCTAGTGTGTTGAGCTCCTGTTCTCAATTCAGTTGATTTTGAGCATTGCAAAGTGTCTTGCATCATCTTAGGTGCTACTCATACTTTATTGTAACCATTATGTAAGCACATGGAAATAGGCACTACTGTATCTATCTATGTCTTTTTACAAAACCGCAAAATCGTAGTTCTTTGCTCTCATGTTATTTCATATATATCTAATGGCTGAAAGAGGAGGTGTAAGGAACCCAAGGACAAAACCGACAGAGCTAGTATGTCTGTTAAATTTAATCTCGGGCTTAAACTTAACCTTAGAAGTACACTTAAGAAACCAACACCCTGTTCCTGAAAGGCAGCTCTTAATCATGCTTACTTTGACAAGTTTTTCCTCTCTCATTTCTGTTTTGAATTTAATTAAACAAAAATCGCATCAATAATACCTTCAGGTTTCATGTGGAATATCCACTCTCTTTTCTTTTAACATTCTGAATCTGATTTACAGTGACCTATTATGGAGATCTCCATTTTTCGTCTCAGCTGCCATGTTCAACAGTTTCCTCTTAATATTTTATTTTCCTCTGAATTTGAGTGCTTAGATCAGCTGTAGTATAGCATGTCATGTCATGACACTTTCATTTTTTCCCACTCTTATACAAGCAAGTGATTCAATGCTGCTGAAATTAATAAGGTACTCTTCTAATATTGAATCATACTAGAGACAGTCTGAAGAAGCTGTTGGGAGCTAATTGTAGAAAGTGTCTTTTTTCCTACCCCAACTTCCTACCCCTGTTATTCCACTACTACTCTATTTTAATTGAAATAATATTTATCTATTGAACAAAAAAATTTGGAAAATAGCTTGAAAAGGAGTTTCAGTTAAAATAGATATTTTTTTTTTTTTTGCAAGATACTGATAAATTGAAAAGTAAATAATTGTAACAAGATATATAGACGTTGAGCTTGAACCAAGCTGAACTTGAGCAATGAGAGCTGTAGATGCTTTGTGGATTTTTCTTAGGTCCCGTTGGATGACCTCCACAAATGTGTAACATTTTTTCACCATGCACTGTGATTTCTCCCTTTTTGTTGATCCATTCCACCTGGCAGTATTAAGCATCAAGAAATATGTTGAAATGGAATTTCCTGTGTTGTACATCAGCTATAGGATATTGTTCCAGTTAGATATTTACACAATTATTTTCTGTTTGTAAGAGTTGTTTCCTACTATGCTACACATTTCCTAAGCATTTCTTTCTGAGCAAGGCCAGGCATATAATGATCAGGCTGAAAATACCTGTACATATTTAAAGACTCTATGAGTCATGGAAAGTGCTGTATACTGACATTAAATCTCTTGGTACTTGTGTGAAATAGTCCCTAGTTCTATGAAATCTTAATTAGCTTTATTTGTAAGCACACTATTAGTTCTACTGCTTTCAATTGAAATTAAATCCTTGTGGGGGTTTGTGGTGTAATTACATGGCTAATCTAAAGCATGCACAAAGCTTTGCTAAAAGTTGGTACAGGTTTTAAGGGTATAGAATTGAACTTTTGTGCTGTAAAAGTTTGTTTCGTTTTGGTTTGGTTTGGTTTGGTTCTTCCCAGTGCTTCACGAGCCCCTGAGTGGCTTCTACTTTCTCCTGTATTTCAAAGGCTCTCAAAGGCCTCCTGAAGTTCTGTATTCAGTCTTTGATCTCTACCTTGTTACCTGAAGTTAGGAACCAAGGCTCCCTCTTTAGCCCAGAGGGAGAAGCATGCTCCTGAGGAGCTCTCAGTCATGCTGGAAGGCCTCAGACAGAGGAGCTGAGGCTGCATTAAGCTGAATAGCTACAGTCAGTCTAAGCTACGCATCTTGCAAAAATACCAGCTCAGGCCCCCAGTGTAGCACAGCTGTGTTAGCATGACAGGATCCCAAAGTTCACAAGCCCTGAAGCTCAGAGTCAGGCTGACACAATTCCCCTGTCTGGAGGAGGGTCAGGCAATGCCAGGTCAGGACGCTGCGCTGTGCTCAGCACAAACATGAAACCAGCAAAAGGCAGAAATCAGCCTGTGAAACTTAGGGCATCACACTGAGTTAATGTGGCTTTAGCTGGAATTATTAAGCTACAGCTTTTGGGGTCAGCAAGACCAACTTACCAAGGCTTAGCATGCTTTAAAGTGCACGAGCCTTTTCTGATTTCCTTTTGCTCGTCTATCCCTGGATGATAAGGATGGTAATTCGGTGTGGAAAAAAAAAATCTTCCATTTCACTGCTGAAATTGTTTGTTTTCCAAGCCCTTAAGGGATTTGACACAAAGTTCTGAATACCAATCCCAGCAGTAACATGACAACTGTTGTTTCACAGGGCCATGCAAAGTTTTTCCCCACCTTATCCAGAGGCATTGCAGAAGGGACTTGTGGTGATACTGAAGACTATGTGTGGGAAGACAAAACTGTAACAAAAATGTAATTCACTTTATGAAGCAAAAAGTTAAAACCTTAGGGTTTTATGAAAGACAATATGAAGCTGAAAGCTAAAAACTTTGCAGTTGTCTTCAGAATCTGTGCTGAGGATATCAGCTAACTATTAAACTTGGAGAAGCACTATTACTGACATTATATTATCAGCAGGAGATATCAAAGTCAGTGCAAGGATAACAAAATGAGCTAGAAACAATTTATTAGAAAGCTATGAAGCAAACCTGCACAATACAGTTACACAAACAGATTTCAGGAAGCATTTAATATTAAAATTCTGAAGTTTTGAACCAGATGTTTTGCAAGGGTTTAGTTTCAAGCTTCCCTAGGAACATTAAAACAAAAGCATTTTATTGCATGCAGACATGTAATATATCGGCTTTCAGCCTGCAACTGAAAGGAACAGGGTTCCTTCTGTGTATTCATCTGGTTTGTTTAAGCATATTTTTGTCATTCAGCTTGTATCACCTAGTTAAAAGAGTGACTGATTATTGAAAACAACTCCAGACTTTATTGAAACTGGGAGGACTGAGTTACCAGTTTGTGAGGTGCAGAACAACTCCTGAAGATGGTAGCTGCCCTAACCTGCTGGGAAGGGATTGAGGGCACTCAGGACAGGGTCTTGGTAATATTCAATGAAGAAACTGGAAATTGTTTTGTTGGGAAAGAACCCTCTGCCTGGTAGCTTGGCCTCATTTTTCTGCTGCATTTAAAGTGGACCGTGCTCCAGTGCCTATGGGACAGCAAGCGCAAGGAAGGATGTCTGAATGTAAAGCTTCCTCATGTCGTTGATAATCAGACACACACAGTCTCCTTGCTTGCAGTAGCACAGAAGTGGATTCCAGCAAAGCTGGAATGCTGCCTGAAGCTGACATTTTCTCCATTTCAAATATTAAGGACAATTTCTAAGAAGACCCTTATTGCAATTACGATTAATGACCTCATGCTTCGAAGAGTTCTTGCTTAATTGCTGTTGCACATGTTTTTACAGCTGTCCTTTTATATAACTGGTACCCTGCCCTGTGCATCTGCCTCAATACTCAAAGCTTTTTAAAGAACTGTGAAAAAAACCCCAGTAGTTACAGAGACCTGACAAATGGGAGAGGAATTAAAAAAAAAAAAGAAAAAGAAAAATTGAGTTCAGAGCAAACGAGAATTATGAATGAAGCAAAAAAGCAGAAAGGAAAAGGAAGGTGAAATAGGAAAGACCACAAAGTACAAAATGTCAGGCAAGACACAGACAAGAATAATGTTTCCAATTGGAAGTATGTGAATTCATATCCGTGTCCTCTACCAACAGCCGAATCGTTATTGCACGCAAAAATAATGTAGGAATCCCATGAAGACATACATGTGGCAGAACAGGATATCTCTTGAAATCTTTTATTGCTCCTCATATTTCCTTTGGCTCTGGTATGAAGCCATTCTGGGAAAGATGGGGGGACTTGCCCACACTTCAATACATTTTCAGGTACGGTGAAATGCTAAACACCAAGGAAAGAATTGTGGAATTCACCAGGCCGGATTTGTGTGTGCACAGGGAGTGTGTGCACCTCAGCTAGCAGGAAGCAACCTGATTTATAGGAAGATATCCCCTACCTGTGACAGGGAGGTTCAATTAGATGATTTTTTAGGGTCCCTTCCAACCCAAACCGTTCTGTGATTCTATGATTCTGTGACATGTATGATACAGGCCAAAATGGGAGACTTGGATATCCTGCTGAATATGGGTTTGTGCAACATCTATCATGCATGGAAGCTGGCAGGGTCTGATCATTCATACTTACAGCACAACAAATACAGGAATTATTTCAAGTTGTAAAAAATCCAGTCTGCAATTTTCTGGCACAACTTGCAGTCAGCTGAGATGGCAGCTACCACGTTTAAATCATCATCTTTCTGAAAACTTAAAGTGTTAAACTCATAAAAGATGAAGGCAAACTCCTAGAGAGCACAATAATATACTTAACATTAGGCTCTTAACACTTCAAAGTCATGCTAGATTTTCACTTAGGCTTTGGGTCAGCTACATTATAGTGTCCAGCACAGTATCACACATCCTACTTTGTGGACAGTGGTTTGTCAGGGATTCCTTGTTCCTTATTCCTTGTGTTTTTATTTTGTTCCTGCAGACAAAGCATGTTTTAAAAAATCCTAGAAGATAGGCACATTGTGAATACTTAGCAAAATGGACAAAAGGTTCTCTCCAAATGAAGAAATCCATGAAATTTCACCTGCTAGAAGGATATTTGGGGTACGCAAATCTGGAGTATTGGGGCGGGTCTGTATTTTAAGGAGTAATCTCACTGTGTATTCTCACCACCTTATAGCAGGGGTTTGGCCCTGAATCTTGTCAACAGACCAGATATAGAAATCTTCTGAAAATAATTGAAACCATGAGCTGGGTAATACTTAACTTCCAAGCCTGACTGATCTGAAATGGCTGCTTCACAATGTTTGCAAAAGCAGACAGAACCCCTGGTCACATGTATGTAGGGCACAAGAATGGTCAGTGACTATTACTAAAAACTCATCAATAATGCAGTTGCATTTGAAACACCTTAGGTGCTAGAAAACTTTCAAATGTCCATAGTACTGGCATAATTATGTTGCAAATATTATTAAAAAGTATTTTGCCATTGGTACTGGGGGACAATACCACATTATGCATTTCCATACCTGACCTTGGGAAGAAATTAACTTTCATTTCAGCCTTTGCCCTTGTGCCTCCAATATTATATCTCATATTCCAAGAGCAGATGTTTGAAGCCCTGTTCCTCTGCCTGGGCATATTTAACTGCACACATAGACACATTTATACATTTAAAACAGTAGACAACAGGTCAGATAGTTAGCTGATGTAAATAAGCAAAGCTCCCTTGTCTATGCAGACAGCTCTGATTCATACCAGCTGAAGACCAGTGCATTTTCACTAGGTCTGGATTCAGTAAACCACACACACGCAGAGTGCAAAGCAGCCTATTGTTTGAAGGAAACCTTTCTTGTTTAGGGCACTGCTGAACAAATAAACTAGGCAGCAGAGGGAATTAGCAGGAATGAAGGGCATTAAATCCTCAGAGAAAATTACATCAAGAGAAGCCCTTGGTATCCATCAGTCAGAATTCCTTCAGTGCTAGACAAAAGCTGCAATGGAAATTGATGTGTTGTAACCTATGTGATCCCATACTGAATCATTTACTGGAAGCACTGTGCTTCTAACACTGTGCAGATCAAGTAGCATGAGCAAGGAAAGAAAGTAAAGGAGAAATTAGAAAGAACTTAAATACTATTAAAGCAAAGCACTTAACCATGCGTTTAACTTTTAACCTGAGAGCAGTCCCATGGAAGTCAATGGGATTACTTCTGTGCATAAGTAAATCATGTGATTAAGTGGTCCAGTGAATCAGGATTTTAAAAATCTACATGGCTGTTACTTAAAATGGATACAGTACAACAGACGAAGCAAAGGAGAAAAATCTCTTTTCCATCCTCAGTTTCAAGTGTACTGACAAAGGCATGATAAGATCTAGCACTAGGAAGTTAGAGTTGGAAAAATCCAGCCTTGAAATAAGACATTTCCTCGTAGCTGTGAGGAAAATATTGAGACAGCTTACGAGAATGGAGTGGATTTACTCTCACACAGAGTTTTTATGATGGGGTTAAACATATTAAAAGAAAAAGGGGATTAATCCAGATTCTGAGAGTAAACTCAAGGAGTTAAAAAAAAATTAAATTGCGCAGTTCCTGGAGAAGAGACACCTCCACCAGTTTATTGCAGCATACTGGTCCACATCCAACCTCCAGCCCAAAAGATTCCTAAACCACTGATTATGAGACAGATGATTTTATATTGCTCTCATTTTTGTATGTCTTACAAGCATCTGCTGCTTTTGGAAGTACTACTTGGCTGGACATATTTCTGATTTAATCTAGTACAATCATATTTCTTTTCAATACTGTACTATACATACACACACATCATGAGAGGATTAAGCTGGCTGGTATTTGCAGTCTTTTCTGGCCCTATAGTATGTCAGCCTGACTTGTGCTTACCCCCTTTGTTCATGAGTTTGATAGGAAACAGCACTGATTAAATGTCCTGGTGCAGTTTGACAATCCTGAGCTTCCTTCAGGATTTGGGAAGGAAGTGAGTACTGTGCTTCAGAGTCATGTGTGACTCAGTGGCTGTCAATGGAGCTGGAGTCATCTGGGAGCTTCTCTCCTGAGCAAGTCCCAGCAGCCAGGGTGCCACACTGTGACAGAGGCACCTCCATTTCTCCTCTCCGTGGCACACGCTTTCTAATTTTCTAAGGCAAAAAAAAAAAAGTTATTTCAATACTGTCATATCTGGATTAAACTTGCATATCCTGTGGTTAGCTAGAGACCAGACCAGATGACCTCACTCAGTTTTTTCTGGCTCCAAATGCTGTAAACTCTTGTCCTGGGCAAGGGCCCATCAAAGCCCATCCGAGCCCCTGGAAATACTTGTATTGACTTCACTCTGCATGAACAAGACTTCAACTCAATGTACAGACTATGCCCGAGTCAACAGGGGTCCAAAAAGAATGTGGCTCAGCTTGCAGTAAATACATACACCTGAATGACCACAAGCAGAGCTACTCAGAAAGGACTATTAACAGCATCCTTACAGAAATTTAATGTGTGAAAGCACAATTGGCTATAGATATCAGCAGGAGATAGTCTTCTCAGCTTTCTGTATGAAAGGCCTGCTGAAGTTAAAAGTATTTATAGTTACTTATGGGGCAAAAATTTAGGATGGACTATAGGACCCTACAGGATTCAACCACTGGAGAAAAGCTGTTTCACCGCTGTTTGTCCATTTCCCAAAATGAAACCAACATCAGCCCACATAATTTAAAGGGTTCTAAATGACAAAAGACTCATGCTTTAGCCCAGAAGCACATCTGGTATAGCCCTAAGGATCTAGCTCATAGCAGTAATATTTTTCTGCAGCTTTAAGCCAGAGCTTCTGCAGGTTTCACTATGAAAGCTCTTAGTTTAGACCTAAGATATGGCAGAGTGCTGGGAGCAATTAACTGTGCACTTTTACCCTAAATACCAAAGTTAAATATGCCTACGTCTCTCATGGCAGAGAGGTGATCCCAGTTTAAATGTTGGGCTTTTTGTGAAATATTGAGCTGTGATTTTCCTCTTCTTCTTTATGCAGTGATACAGAACCATTGAGAGATAGATGCATCTTTGCAGATAAATGGAAGTCATCAATGTCTTAAGAGAGGTGTTTATAAAGCAGTTATCTGTGTGCCATTAAAATAACCTCACTTATAAAATAAGATATTTTGGAATGTTAATTGAGTAATAAGGAATATTTCACTTTGTACAGGTTGCAATAACACACCTTTTCAGCTTGCCATTATTATTATCTTTATGTACAGTAAGGGAGATTTGCATATGGTGAGTTTGTGTCTTTGTGGGTAGATTTGCCTTCTACACCTTCCATCTGTGGAATATAAAAGCTCAGGACTTTATGAGGCAAAGGTAATTTGAGACATAACCCTGTTCTACTTGGCAATTCAAAATTCCCACGAGACCAAAAAATTTTTGAAGAGTGTAGAGATTAGGGTGTGTTTTCTCAAAGTGGGTATATTAAATTAGGGAGGTAGATGGTTAGCCAGGCATGATAACAAAGACCCCTTGCAGAGCACAAGTGAGAGCCCAAGATCTGGCTCAGCCTCAAGCACTGTCAAGCAGAGGAGACTACATTCCTGGACACTGGGTGTGATAGAGAAGCATTAGAAAACATGAAGCACTAATTATGTACATGGGAGGAAAAAATGTAGTAGCAGGTCAGGACTGTGTGTGTTTGAGAGAGATGACTAACCTGGAAAATTTACTTGTGGCTGATAAAACAACCTGTTTTCATAAGACAGGGATTTTTTTCCTCTGCTTGTTTGTGAGTTATGCTTTATTTGCATTTGTTTTCAATTCTATTATTTGTAATTGTTGCATTTTCCTGAAAAGTTATAACTTTGGCACATACAGATGAAAATTATCTTGGCAAAAAAAAAAAAATCCAGTGAAGGCTGTCTTTGTTATATGGTATATTTTAGAAATGTCTTAGAATTCTCTAAACAACAAAAATGTTGCCTGTCATTTCACAACACTCTGGGGAAAGACAGCTGAATCTCACTTTTAATTGTGAAATGATAGGCACAGTTTCATGCATTTGGAGGAATGTAAAATATTTCCATTATCATTTCTTGTTTTTCTGCTTATCCCTGCCTCCTCTGTCTCTCCTTTCTCCCTCACCACTCAAAGTAACAATTGGGAGGGGAGAGACATTTATCAGGAATTCACAAGCATTCCCATGGAGTTTCACAGAAAATAGATATTGATTAGAGGAAGGGGGAGCAGGCTTTTTCAAGAACAGGCTTAGCAGGGGATATTGAGCATTTGATACAGGAGTGTGGAGAGAAATTCTGGACCATTGCCGTAGGGGCTGGCAGCCAAGGAGAGAACAGAACAGTGTGGGGTACCAAAAAGAGGTCAAAATAATAAAAACTTAGCCTAAATATAATATCCTCACACTGTTGGACTGGAACAGAGTCCAAAGGGCAAGTATGGTGTTTGAAGACAGAGATTGGACACAGAATCTGAAATGTTCCTTGGGCAAGAACACTGCAGTGACAGAGAAATGGATGCATGTCCATCAGCTCAAATACCACAACCAGAGACACAGGACTGGTCATGAGCTAGTAACTTCCACATGGTGATACCACGAGGCTGCAGCACTCACACTGCCTGTTATAAATCCCCTGTTAAGAAGCAGGATACCCAAGAAAGGTGAGAAAGATGTTTAGCACATGGACAGAGAGATGGGAGACCTGACTTCCATACTCATCTCAATACCACATCCTTCCCACTTGTCTTATTTGCTCAGATGCTGAGTTTCCTCTGGAGACAGTTAGTTCTAGGGAGGCATCTCAATTATGTAGATCCGCAAATCACAGCTGTTTCTCGATCCAGATGTTAGAAACTGCCTCCAGCAAGCTTCTCCCAGGAGCTGAGC
Source organism: Euphonia xanthogaster (assembly GCA_034509185.1). Lineage (NCBI taxonomy): Eukaryota > Metazoa > Chordata > Aves > Passeriformes > Fringillidae > Euphonia > Euphonia xanthogaster. Next base: position 104,252,321 of record JAYDZK010000113.1, read on the forward strand.
TGCCTGTGGATGATTGCACAGACGTCTCCTCCTCCGCCCTCCTCCCTGTACCACCAGACCTGAAAGCTGGTCGGTGCCACCCCCTGCTCCTCTGTGCCACCTCACAGGGCTGGTTGTTATTACAAGCCAGGACGGGTAAGATTCAGTCTGACAGTTCAGAGCTGTGGCTGAAAGAGGACTGGATCATTTAGGAGCTGTGTGCCTTTCAGACTCATAGCTAATGATTTCTTTGCAGATGAGGATGCTTAGGCAATGTGTGAGTTATCAGAGCTGTCTTCACTTCCAGTTTCTGTGTCCAGGCTGTGCTCTCGTTCCAGATTGATGTCAGGCACTGATGTGCACCAGCCAGCCATCTCCCCTGTCCACCCAACATGCCTGCACAACCTACTCATCCTACACAGCCAAGGTACTGGCTCTGAGGATCCAGGCATAGGTGCAACCTCAAACACACATGGGGAAGCGCGACTTGATGTGTCTTTCACTAACTGGGTGATGAGATCAAGAGAGATGAAGAACAGCTGTAGGAGCTGTACAGGAACTCATCTGCAGCTTTTTAAGAGCCATAGCTCCAGGGGAAATGTTGCTCTGCCAGCCACTGTTATGCATTACCAAATAAAAGGGCTCCTGAACTCTCCTGCCTCAGTGACATTCCTCCATTAAGGGCTAAATTGTCTCCTTGGCTGTCACTGTCCGAGGGAGGGGGATATAGCAGAGAAACAGTCCTAGGAAAGCTGGTGGAATACAGAGTATCTAGCCAGCACATTTAATTCAGCAGGTAAATTCAGTAGGGTTTGATTTCTTAAATGTCTTCTGTGCATCTGACCTGGACTAATATTTAGACTTTCAGTTTCTTCAAGATCAATTTAATTGAATTTACTATCTAGAATTTAATGAAGTTTACTATATAGAGTTGCAACTCATAGTTTCATAGTAGTAATTCTGCTCCTTCCATTAAATTGCATTTTTAAGACTAAATAACCCCCATCCTTTTACCTATAAATATATAAAATAGCATTTCTTTCTCACTTGAAACAAAGGAATTTGATGCTGGATTGTCTCCTGTTATTAAATGGGTTGAATATTTTCACAGCATCTGAGGAAACAAACCAGACAGGGGTCACCTGCTTTGCAAAGCATACTTTAAAATGTTTATTTTGCTCCTTTGAACTATTTCTTTTCACTGCTATTACAGAATATATATGGGTTTGTACTTAATTAATATCAGTTAGAAGCTTTCTATGCTTGTTTAAACAGAAGCAAACTCAAAGACCTTGTCAAAATAAGTAGGTTAAGCTTGACTAATCAGCTGAACTCATTCTATTAATAGCCAAGGTGGCATCATTATTCCATTAAATTTTGTCTGGAATACTGGGGGCAGGTACATATATCCATTCAGAAGACATTAAATCAGAATAATTTTTCCACAATGAAAATACAGAAATGGTAATTTACTGTCTATTTCTTCAGTCTGGGAAGGAGTGTTGTGCCTAGTTTAAAAAAGTAAGGATCAATGAAATTGAGACTTTTTCAGAAAACTTCATTATGGATTGATTAGGTGGAATATGGCCATTCTTGTGGAATATGGCCATTCTCATGGTATATGGCCCCAACTGTACTTAAACTATCTGCCAGTGCTGACATTAAAAGCAATCTGATGCAATTAAGATTACTGGGAAACACAGATGCACTTTTGATTTCTGTCAATCCTGTGGTAGGATATAAAATTGCAAAAGAGGTAGAATCAGGTGTTACATTAACATAGGTTAACTAAATGCAAATTTATCAGCCTCGTCCAAACCATGATTGATGGGAACTCACACTTAGACATTATTCAACATTTCCTACAGCCATAACATGAGTCTCTTAATCTTACAGTGCCTTGTGTAAAGAAGCCAAGTCCACTTAAGGCATCCACTGACAGCATTTGCGTATCATTTTCTTTTTTTGTGATGGATTCCTCTCCAGCTCTAATAGATGTTTGCCTATGGTGATGCCTTAAGTTTTAGCTTTTATATTTTTCAAATTCTGCACTGCTTCAGTGTGTAGTTCTGAGCTTCATATTAGGGGATAGTGAGCTCTCTTCACAGAGTGGTAGACAAAACAATTACTCTTCTAGCTTGGGACCAGGGGCAACTGACCCAAATGTCAGCCCCAAGAGCATAAACAATGTGGACTGAAGAGAGAAAAACAAGAAGGATGGGACTTCATAACCTAAAGCTATAATTGAACAATTAAGTCCAATATGCAAATGGAGCAGAACTTATAAAAGTGATGGACCCTGTGACTGGTCGTCCATTTTGTGACCATTTTGGGTTCATCTTGGGTGCAGCCCTCGCTGGGCTCTTGTGCTGCTCAAGGTGTATCCATTGAGGACTTTTAATAAATACCTACTTTATTCTTTAACTCTGTCAAGTCTCTGTTCTTGGTCAGCATTGACAAGGCATCAATGGCTCCAAGAGGGAGTCAGTTTAATATTTCTGCATATAGTTTCTCCAGGTGATAGTCAGCAGTGCTGAGAAATCCAGGCACTTATTCAGGAAAACTTCCCTAGCAGAAGTTTCTGTCTCTGAGCTCTCCTAAGAAACTGCTTCTAACTCTGAATCTTTAGCCCAACAAACAAATATGCAACAAAATCTTTACCTAACATTAATTTCAGACATTGCTTTTAGCCACCAGCCAAAGCAACAAACTGCAGCTGAAAGCTGCTATCTGTATCCTGCTGGAACCATACAGATAAGCAACTAAGAGAAGCATTCCCAAGGTTCCAAGTCTCTGGATTTTAGATAAGAGCTGTGTGAGCCACCCAGAGTACAAGGGTCTAAGAGAAAAGCCCATGGTTTAGCTTGCATACCTCTGAAATTTTAACAATATCACTAAATATTTTTCTCATGTTAGGAATGTGGAAGCAGCAAATGGACAAATGATCCCTATTTCCTCCACAATTGTCATAATACTGTGGAGCTATAGAGCACTCAGATCTCACTGTTTCAATAAAATAATTTAATAGAGTTGCCACAGTCCTTTGTTGCCATCTCATGTCATCTATACTTTCTCATTAGAAGTATAATGTTCTACTGCAATGGTTTCTTATAGGTGTAAATAGACATGGCTTGAGACCTGGAGAAAATCAAATCTGTCCCATAATTTATGGGGACATTAATGAGAAAAAAACATACACTGCAATTCCCCATCTGCCTGAAATGTGTCTGTTAAAAGAGCTGCATGTAAAAGGGCACAGCAGATTAATAAGATGCTCTCATGTATGTAAGTAGCAGGGGCTCCCTACTTTTATTACAGGTCATTGTGTTAACAAAGGGCTTACACTGCTGCAATCACAGCTAATCTCTGTTCTTGCTACACATGACAAGGATTGTGGTGTCTAAGTCAGGCGTCAGTTCTCACATGTGCAAACAGATTTAGGACCTCTTGTCACTTGGGAAGTGCACACACTTTGATGTAATTCAGAATGGAACAGCTTCCAAATAAATGATGATAAAAAGTCCTGTTCTGTGACACAGCAGCATTAGAAAATAGTGGCTGTTTTATTTGTCAGATTGTGTCCAAAACCCACTTCCAGTTTTTGTGAAGAACAGAAGTGGGTTTGCAAATGAACAATATGTGCTTAATTTTGCTGATAGCTACTGTCTTTTTTCCCTCTTTGTAATTTCACATGGGGAAGTACTCTTTCCATTCCTTTCAGCTCAAGGAAGTGCTTCCTTCCTGTTCTAGCTTCAGAGCTAATACATGATAATACTTTTTTTGTTCAGAGACATGAGTAGAGATACAATTCAGCTGAAACTTCTTCAATGGAACACTTTCACTTCTGCTGTGAGGAACCAAAATGAGTGGTTGCCAGAAGAATCTTCACATGTGTAGCCTCATCAGAAGCATCCTCTTCTGGCAATCCAGCAAACACTACCAAGGACTGAAATAGCCATGGAAGGCGCTCTCTATCCCTCATACATATTGACTTACACCTGTTGGCAGAGCAGGAAGCAGTTTAGAGAATAAAGCCTTAGGATCTACTTATTTCAACACTAGTCAAGATTAAAGAGAAACAAATAGCCATAGTCTTCCAAGTGGAAGCAACCAAGGAGTTGTATTCACTCTGTTATGTGCACTTAAGGTAGTTGCTCTTTGCACAAAGAAACCCCAAACAAACAAAGCAGTATACTTTACTCAGCGTTTGTATTGTTTGCTGTGGTTAAAGACCATCTGCTGTCCTTGATGTTTGGACTTACTGCAGAAATAGAAAAGGGATTTTTCATATCATGGATAAAACAGAAAAAAATTACTTTTGTCAACAACTCACAACATTTATTCATATCATGTGAAAAGTCCACTTAAATGAGGACATTTGTCAGAAATACCAAGTCTATATCCTTAGCACATCATTTTTTTATTTCTTACTTTGTAACTGGATCCTCCAAAGTCTTGCTCTTCCATTTCTTATTCATTGTGTTCCAAGTAGCCAAGAAACTGACAATAAAATGAAAGAGAATTATTGCCAGACAGCTCCCATTTTGTGATTATATGAAAACCCTATTTGCATATGCAGCTGAGGGCATTTGTATTAGGAACCCAGTTATGTGGCTGCTTTTTTCACTCCAAGTTTTCCAAGATATCCCCAGAGCCTCTCCAATCAAAAGCTTTTTACAAATGTTTTCTATAAACCATCTTGCAGATTCAGTAGCAGGATTATTCACCCCAGGACCTGAAGCTGACCCCTCCATGCCAAAGGAAGCTGTGTTGGCCCTGTCAGTATGGCAAAGATGGAACTGCCCAGGGAGGAAGACTTCCCTGGGGAAATCCTAGGGCTGGGAGAAATGTTCATGGGATTTTCTACCTTTGCTATCTCTTTTAGAATGCTTTGGGTCATGGTGGCAGCATGGACCTTACCCACTGCTGAGAGACTGCCATACTCCCGCCCCTGAAGGAGCACTCTGTCTTCACACAGGGTAAAGAGTTTTGACCACATGCCATTATAGAGGTAAATCTATGCCTCTTGCCTAGCTCTTTGGGTTTCTTTCACAAAAAGATGTGTTTTATTCACCATCCTGTCTCTAAATCCTTTTGTGTTGATAATAGCAAACTGCAGTCAATGTCTGCATATTGCCAATGCAATCACAATAAGGTAGGTGCTTTTTATTCCTTGAGAGCACTTGGTATATGGTGCATTATCCTGCATTTTAATTTTATTTAATCCTACACCATCAAAACACCAAGCAGAACAAATCTGAGAAAGGACTAGAGGAATTTACCCAACCAACAAGTGCCTATTCTAAGTAAATGCCTCCTCCTATCTGATGATGTGCCAAGGCTAAACTGGAGAAGAACAGAGACATTCACTGTATTCTCTAGTTTCTTCTTCAAGTACCCCAGAATATTTGCAGAGATGAGGCCTGCTCTGCTTTCCTTGGGGTATTGGCTCTAATACAGCAACAACTGCTTGGTACACCCAGCTCACACTTAATTTTAGCTTCTTCCCAGTTAGTCAGGACAGGAAAATTTACATTGCCTAACATGTCAGAAATAAAGGTATTTCTGCTCATTGTTACGTTTTCCATAACTCCAAGTCTAAGGCCACCTGCTTCACTTCTTTCCTCATCATGTTTTCTGAATGTGCTTTCTTTCCATCTATTTAGATCATGTTTAATATATGTTTTCTGAAAGCTTTTGGGCTGCTTTAGAAAAACTAGGATCTGCTTTTCCATTTTTTCAGCATATATCTCATTAACTAGAGCAACCTCTTAGGGAAGTCTCAGGGACTTTAATCCTAGTGCTTTGTAACCAGTTCTACAAAAGGGAGTATTTAGAGATGGAAAGGAACCCTTCTCCAGGCTCAGGCTTGGATTTCAATATATTGAGCAACGAATGTTATTAGTTCAGAGTCTGGGGAATCTCCTGATGGAGATTTCTGTGGGATTTGTCTGAAACCATAGAATTGCACAAAAGTAGCCCTGCTGTAAAAGGGCAGGTGTTTGCAGAGTGATGGCTCACCTGCTGACAGATAACCTGCTTTGCTAGGGGTGATAGGACTTCTGCCCACTAAGGGATCCTAGGAAAAATCAGATGTGGTAAGTTCAGCCTGTTTTTGGATGATTTGGGTGGTATTTCCACTGAGGAAAGCAAGCAGTCCCACTGACAAGCCTTGGGGAGAAAAGTTGGCTTGCAGAGTACATCCTGTAGGAGTACCTGATCCCAGGCAATGGCCTCCCAAAGAAACCTGAGGTGCTGCTCTTAGGTTTGGTCACAAACTAAGTGGTGTTTTTCCTGGATAACTTCGCTCCTTCTTTTTTTTTTTTTTTTTTAAATACCTTCCTGAGAATTTTGTATGATTTTGCTAATTCCTTGTTATTCACCAAACAATTGTGAAAACTATTGGTGTCTCTCAGCTTTTTGTTCTGTACATGGGTATGGAAGAGAGAAGGATTGCTTTGCTACTGTCCCAAGCAGTCCTTGCAAAAACAGCCACTGTGATGTCAAAAGAAACAGTAAATCTCTGGCATAACAAAAGAGAATCAAAGTGACTTACAAAGAAATGTTAAAGCAGCATTTTTTTCCCAACACACACACACATGCCCCACAGTATTGTAGAAAATTCCTTAAGCAACAGAAGTGGAAAGAGAAACAAAGTTTAACATTTCAGTGTCTTACTCAGCAAAGTTTTCTGAGGAAAACAGATCAGTTGAAATTGTAACCTTTGTTAGTTTTTCCATATACTTTATTCAAATAAAGACATACGAGCTACATGTGTTCCTGTTTAATCCAAAGACTTTATTCTAAATGCCTTGGATTGTACATTAACTTGGTATTTTTATTTATTAGTCATTGAAAAGAGTGGCGCACAGGGATAATGTTGAATGTGCTGTAAATCAGTGTAGTATTTAGCTTGTAGACATTTAATCAGAAAAGTTAGATTTGTAGAGGGAGGAAGTATCTTTTATTAGCCTAGCTGCCAGAGTGGGGAAAAAAGGAGAGAAATCTAAAAGCTCTGCTCATTTTTCCACTTAGGTCCTTCAGTCTAATAAAATAAAACAATACCCTTAAACCACAAAAGTTACAGCAACACCAGTATGATAATACAAAAGGTGAATCATTTGCACAGACATGGCCACAAACCTCTGTAACCTCTTTGTCCACATCCTCCCTTCTGCCCAAATATAAATTATGGTTATCACACTCGGAGCTAATGATTTTGTTAGAAAAGGGGAGGCTGTATTTGATGCATTTCATGAGGGAAATGAGTTTAAGCAGATAAGAGTAGCCTGTCTCAGCCCATGGAGCAGGCAGGAGGATGGTGTGTGCAGGACAGCTGCAGAGTAACACAGACTTACGACCAGAAGCAAACTCTCCATTTCAAACCCGGAGCACTTGCAACAAAACCAAAATAAAGCCCAGCTCTGTGATCCTTGTTTGAGTATTACTCAGGCTCATCAAAAGATGCAGGATTGAGTTTGAGTGACAAGTTTAGCCTCCTCTTAGGGCAAAGGTTTGAAATTCCTTTACTTAATGAGTAATTGTATCATACAGCGCCTGCTGAGCTGCTAATGGCAAATGAGAGACGTTTTGGGACAGAAGGAAGCTAGGAGTCCTTTCTAATTAAGTGTGCCCCTTTCTGAGTCCCTAGATAAATTCCACAACCATTTTCAGTCCATGCTTGCATACTACACCTTTTTCTTCTTTCCCTGTTTTTCCTGCATGCTCTGTCCACTGCTCTGCAGGCAGAAAATTCCTCTTGAATTCCTTTTGTGTCTGGTCATTCCATAGATTAAATCAAGCCCTTTAGTTTATTATAAGAATGCAGCCCTTACAGCTATCAACATGTCTCTGGACCCTTCCTATTACTATTTCCAATTTGAAGGTTCCTTTGGGTCCTTGTTTTATCAAAAGTCCTGTTTCCTAAATCTTCTTGAACTTTGATCTATGCATTTATTCATCATCTGGTTTATCTCCAGTGTGCAGTCCAGGCCATTTTGAGACAAAATAGCAAAAAATGTGCTCAGTTCTGCTCTGGAGGTATCACCACTTGTCTCACACTTGAGCTGGATGTGTGCCAGGTCGTGCTGAGTCCAGGAGCCATGGAATGACTGAGGTGCTCTGTAGGGAGCCTCACCTCAGATCTGCACACTCTGGAAGTGCCTCATCTCAGATTTGCACCCCATAGCCTCCATGTCTCTTGGTGAGTCACCCCAATTCCTCTTTGTGTCTTCATGAACAGGATGTTTCCATTCCCCTCACATCCCACATGCTACCACCACTGCAATATGGATACCCCCTCCAGCATGTTTCAGTGGCCCTAAATCTTCTGGGCAGCAGAAGTTGTGGCTGGCTGGGACGTGCCTGCATGCCAGCTGGCCAGCCTAATGTGCACGTGGGCATGGGTTGGATAGCCACTTCCAGACTGAACAAAGGCTGAGCTCTGTCTGCATTCCCATCAGGAGCAGATGCTCCTCTGGCTCTTGTTTTCCTTTGTGGACAAATGGTTCAATCAAATGTTTGGGAGCCAAGCGACTTTGAGCCTGTGTCTTTCAGCTAAATCTGATTGAAATGGGTGAATTGCAGGGCAAAGTTCTCAGAAAAGATGACACACTGGTCTTGAGAGTTGACACACAGACTCTTGTACAAACAGGCTGCAAAAGTCACGTAGGAATCGTTTTCTTAAGAAATAAGGCTAACAATGTAATAGTCTGGGTGGAGAATGATATCAGGGAAGCTGGATTTGGCTTCCTGATTCTGAGACTCAGCCTGTGCAGTCCCATAAATAATGTTGCTGACAGGCAGTTTTAAGTTGCACAACAAATGGACCAGGGCAGGGCTACATGATGGAGCAGAGCAAAACACATCCCCTATACTTTCCTGCTTTTCAGCTCCTTGCTGCCCGCTGCCTCCTTCTCCCCCTTCCCTTACACAACCAAGTGTAAAGAAGAGATCTGCACTAACAGGCTTCTTCTTTCCTGAAGGGAAAATAACTCCTGATGGTTATTGTAGCCCCAGATCTTCTCATGTGAAATAGAGCTGGCTTGTGTGAGTGGATCCCAGGCAGCAGTGTTGAAACCCTCTCACCTACAGCCAGCTCTGGTGCTGGTCTGGCTCTGGTTCCTGTGTGTGGTTTGGTTGTGGTGCATGCTCCTGAAATTTCACATGCTCAAGGTGGTAGACAATGTGTACTTGCAGATTCTGAAGAATAGATAATAAAGCAGTGGAGGCACAAACTGCACAAATGAGGAAGACTAGAAAGGGAGGGAGTATGCTGGTGAAGCAAAGTTCATAGCACATGGGCTCTTTGCAGAAAGCTAGAAACTAGGAGTAATTGTCTTAGGCCTTTGTTATATTCCATCTTCCTGAAGCCTCCTCCATGATGTGAAATGAAGCTGTTTTGGCACTGGAATCTTGTCACTCTTCAGATATTCTAATTATCTGCCCTAACAGGAGCCTGGTTTCCTAGTTCACTGTTTCTTTTTCCTCCCTTGAGACTATTTCTGGCATGCATTTTTACATCATTATGCAAACACAGAGTGCAAAAAATGTCTTTAATGTTTCAGCAAGACTGTACGTAGCTCATCAAGTGAATACAAATGTGTAAATGGGCAAGAAAATATGCTGTCTTTTTCACCCACCTTTAAGATCAACTTGAAAAGCACTTTGTAACATACATGAAAAAATTCTGATTTCCTCTTCCTTTTGTACTTCCTTACCTGACACACCTGATGTGAAGCATTGCTGTCTGATACATTTATCTGTTCTCCTCCATTTGGAGCAAAGTCCTCACTGATTGTGATGGATGTAGAAAGGGAAGGAATGTGGTTCCTCACAGAATTCATCAGTAAGAGGTAAATGAGAAATACTGAAGCTATCTTGAAATTAGATTTTAAATGTCAGGCAAATTTTGAAAAGACCAAGTAAAACTTACTGGGATATTGTAATCAGTCTTGAGGGATTTCAAGGAGTATTTTTAATTAAGCTGAAAAATAGTGGCAATGCCCAGAATATTGCTTATATATGGAGCCTCTTATACAACAAATACAGCCTCCTGACTCTGCAGAGAAAATCAAAGAATGGTGGTATGGGTAGATAAGCAGAGATCCTGAGGGATTTGCAAGATGGCCACAAAAAAAAAAAAACAAAGAGGCCAGGGATGGTCTCAAAGAGAAGGCAGGAGAAGCAGGGCTGCTGTGGGGAGCAAGGGGACAGCAGAGCAGAGGAGGGCAGGCACAAAGGTCTCACCAGGTGTCCCTGGGAGGGTTGGCCCTGCCAAACTGCTGCTCTGACAGCTGTAGCAGAAGCAGCAGCGAGTCTGTGTGTCCTGAGCAGTGACCCAGGCAAGGGAGGCACCCAGGTCACTGCCATTTTCCCATCCAGATGCTCTGTCCCAGTAGATCTCATTTGCTGTCTGCTGCTCTCCCTGGCCCTGGAAAAGAGCTCTCCACGTCTGCTGTGCCTTTGCTCTGTTGGGTTGTGCTAAATCAAAAGCCAGCCCTTCAGTGTGTGTAAAAAATGCCCAAACACCCATTTTTTAACTCCCAAGTAGGCTTTGCAGCTTCTCTGCTGCCCCTGCCCTTCTTTACAAGTATGTGCTGAACTACACTGTGTCCACAAACACGCCAGTTTAGCAAAGAAGATAATTAAAATTTTATTGAAAACATACACCAGGAAGAATGCCTGCTTAAAAGCTGAATCCCTGCATGTAACTATAGGCTCTACCTTTTTGTTTTCAGCTCAGGAATGAACAAACCACACAGCTAGGATTTACAAGGAATGCTTATTAAGAAAAAGCAGTTTCAAAGAAAAGTCTGAACTGAGAGATGCAAAATTACATGGGGTGACCTGAAGCAGGTTGGAGGTGCAAACAGACTGTCCCTTTGTGTTCAGTAATTTTACTCCTGGCAGCTGCTACAGCTACAGCTGATTCCCTGTTCTGCCCTGCCCAACCCTGCCCAAGAGCTGTGTAGGTGTATGCATACATTTATGTAGAAGAAAAAAAAAAGAAGGATGAAAAATACTTTGTTCTTAATGGGAAAATATCCATCTCACAAGGTTTAAAATGGAGAGCTTTTTTCCTCACAAAATGGAAACCCTTTAAAATGTAGATATGTGTAAAATAGCCTCCTCAAAAAACTTTGAAGAACAAATTAGCCGGTTCTGTGGCATCTCACCAGGCTGTGGAATTTATGAAAACCACATTCCTTGGATTCTAAAACACTGACCATCCCGCTGCTCTTTCAAATAATGTTGATTATGCTGACTAGTCTCTCTGAGTGCCAGCACAGTTGTCTAATTGTAAGTAAATAATCTCAGAACAAATCCATGTTTGACATACTGTCATACTAGCATTTACTGTTTTGCAAAAGGGATTTACTTCAAGGATATTGAAAAATTCCATTGGTGTTTAAGAGGAGTAGCAACTGTGACCCTCTATAAATTAAAATGCTTGACCCTGCTATACGATATAGAAGATCCAAAGTATTTCACAGGTTCAGGTCAGGGAAGGCAGAAAACAAGCCTTGCTCCTGAAGGTGTGGTATTGTGTTCAAACAAACATCCGCCAGGACCGTGAAGGTCTGCAGGGGTGAGATATTTCAAGCTCAGGCTCCTAGGCTCATGTGCAGCCCCCCATGCCTTCTTTGGGAATGTCTAAGGTTGATTATAAAGGTCTAGCCTTACAGATCATGTTGCCAGGAAAGGAGATGCTGGCCACGCTCAGAGCTGCTGTGAAGTGCTAAAGAGGGACACTGGTGCCACTCTGATGTCAAAGTTCAAGAGCCTTACGAGTCCTGTGGACCACCTACAACCTGAGGCTGCCAAATCCTAGCATCCTCTATATTCAAGGGAAGATGAAGCCATGAAATCTAGTCTAAAAACCTGGAATGGTCAGCTTGAGCATGGCCCACCACTGCTCTTCTGAGACCCTTTCAGGGCAGGCTGGGATAACACAGGGACTCGAGCACCAATGCCCCACTGCTCTTGAATGCAATGCCATAGTGATAGCTGTAGTGGTGGCACTAACACAAGTGCCTGTAGAGAAGGGTTTTCTTGGCTGAGATGTCACAACATGGCCATACAAGCCAGGACTTGGCAACTTGGCATATGAGCAAGCTCGGAAGAGCTCATCATGATCTCAGATGATGACACCACAGCAGCAGCATGGGCACAGCAGAATGCATGGTCTGTGGTGCCTGGGAGCCCCAGCCCTGCCAACCTCGGAGCCTTGCCCAGGAGCTACAAATGTTCAGCACAAGGCAGATGATGAGGAGAATCTGAAGTGCAGGATCATCGCCAGGAATTACATACCCACACACGTATATTGAGTATTGTGGCCAGAAAAGGGAAGGATGCTGGACTGAATTTCCATCTTTCATTCTTTGATTGAACATAAGAAGCTACATGGTGTGTTGGGGGCTTTTCCATCACCAGTATGAAGATAGAGATCTATACCTCCCTTTGTGGAATTCTTTAAGAGCTGATATTTATGATGTCATCACTGTAGTTACTGTTTTCATTTGCATCAGCACTGTTTATTATAGCCCTTGTTTAATATAGCTATGGAAAAAAATGCACCCTTTTGTAGCACAGCCACTGAAATATCACAGTCACTGTATAACCTGCTTGAAAAGGGGTGGAGAGCTCCTTCCAAGTTCCAGTGATTCCAGAGTTACCCCAGCACAATACCCCATTAAACCCATGAGGCACAAACCAAATTCTGAGCATGATGCAGAATTCCCAAAGATGTGTGCTTTGGCTTGTTAAGTGTAGGCTGACGTTCAAGGTTTTTTAAGAAGAATTCTTTCCAGGTTCTCCCGGTCTGTCACTGCACTGAATTCAACGTGCCTTGTTCCATTAAGTGTTATAAGACAAAAAGGTGACAGATCAAGAACCATCAGGTTTTCGTATCATATTTTTTACATGGCTGAATACTTTTTACTGTGCGTTTGGTGTACATGAAGTGAAGAGTTTTAGCCTGTGACATATTTTAGTTCTAACCCCTTAAATATTCCCATTATAATGAAGAGACAAAACTGGCTTATTGTGAACTAATTTAATAGAAATATTCATAAGAAACAACAAAAATGTTCTGTGACTAATGAAAGCATTCAAATTGACTATCCAGTTGTCTAAAAGCTCCTGCTAATAACAAGTTTGTATTTGTCTGAAAAGTTAAACTGTTGAAGTACAGTCAGTGTGATGGATGTGCACAAAGTTTTGTTTAAATTTTTGGCTCCTACAGGGAAAACTGTCTCTTTGGATTTGTGTGCATCTGTTTCTGTCTGAAACTAAAATCCAAAGAATCAGGAGCTGGAACAGTTTTTGGTGTTGATTCAAGTGGTGCATGAGAATTCAGGTCGGTTTTCTTACTGGACCAGTACCAATTTCACTATTTTCAGTCAAAGAAGTTATGATACTTGTTCTTAAAATGTTCTTGAAGGGGACTGCATAAAAAAACTCCAGCATGTCAAGCCAGTTCTTCTGGACTTGTGTGCTGCTCATGGACAGATCACTTATAAATGCTGCTAACAAATTTGCCCTTTGTGACCTCATGCTGTGAAGTTACCTCAATAATTAAAAGAGTTCCTATATCAAATAACAAAGCCCCTTTTTTGACAGTGGAATGTGTAATGCTTGTAGATTTTCCTCTCCAGTAAGCTGTCAACATTTTCAAAGGAAAACAGGAAGATGTCTAGCAGGGAGATCACAAGGTAGGGAGCCAGGAGGTCTAGGTTTATTCCTGGCCCTGCCACCATCACATTACATGATGCACAGCTCCTCTCTGCTTCATTTTCATTATTTCCCACACAAGCGCTGTTCCTGATGGACTCTGGGCTGTGCTCTTGGTGCTGGGGACCTTTGGGAAAGCTCTGGTAGCAGAAGATGTTCACAGAACTCTTCGGCACATACAGCAGTGTGAATTTTCAGAAAACATTGGCTGCCTCTAAAAAAAAACCCTGTACATTTTTTTGTCTCACTGAAAAGCTCAGCTGCTTTGTAGGGAATATTAACCACTTCCCCATGAATTCATGTACTGGCCACGAAGGTGCCATTATAATAGTTGTCATTTAATCCAATGTTTGTCTTAAGCAATAAATTTTCAGCAACAATCCAATAGTATTTCCCTGCAATCCCAAATGGCTTCTTTTTTTTTTTCTTTTCTTCTTTTTGAGGCTGAATTAACAGTTACGTAATATAAGGAGGTTTGGCGGGTTTTTTGCTTTTGCTTCATAAATAACTTTTAGTGAGGCACAGTGGAAAAATAACAGCATATAACAATTCAAAATGAAGCCATCTGGCTTTGTGTCCATCTAACAATGTTAACAAATATCCCACATCTAAAGGAAACATGAAGCACTATTTCTGTGCCATGTTTATTTACTGCACTTTGAAGGAGCACAACACAAAGATGCATTTATTAAACCAAGCATACCTCTTCCTTTCTCTTTCCCGTGGCATCTCATTACTTCTTTACCTGTGTTTCAGTGATCTTGCCTCCACTGTGGTGCACCTTAAAAAATCAGAAAAAAATTCTCAAAGCTACGATCAGCTATGCTGTTCCACTCAGTGTGGGCTCCTACCTTGCAGCCCAGCAGAAGGCAGGTTGTCCAGCTGGGACTGCAGATAAACTACTCCACACAAAGGGAAAATAGAAGGCAATTGCAGTTATCACCAGGACGCAGCCCTTAAGTCACTTCGGAGTAACTCATTGGCTTGTCCCATACCCTAATGGGTTTTTGCTTCCAGCATGTGAGGGTATTGGATGATGCAAGATAAATATGAAAAATTAAAATATTAGAAATGTCTCCCTGCCTGTTGGCATTTTGATATTGTTTGTGGGAAGAAAAAGAAAAGAGCAGAAGGGATTTCAAGCTTAGATTCATGCTACTAAGAAAGTCTTACAATTAGTCTACACCCAGTCTTCCTTAATGTGTGGTCTCCAAGACATCAGAAGGGAGACTGTGAAATTATTGCGAAAAAAATTTTAAAAAACCCACACGCACACATATTCCCACAGATTCAAACAAGCGAGGAGGAAAAGCAGGAAAAAATTAAAACTAAAAATATGAAACTGAATAAAAATCCTGTATGGAGTCTAGCCTTAGTATTTGGCCATAATGAAAACTACCTTGGCAACGTGATCCTTGGATTTCTTTTTTCCTCCCCCAACCCGTTAGGTGGTACTTCAGTAAGGAGGAGTGATAACGCTGGCAAGCACCTTTAGTGACGGCACAAATTTCACCAATGAATGGAGTTTGTGCTCACACAGTAAAAGGACTTCACAGAAAAAACCTCGCAAATAGACACAGAGTTTGTATGGACAAACCTGTCAGTTTGGGAGTGTTTATTTTCATGCTCCTTTCTGTAAAGCCATAGGCCAACACAACGGCTCTGGCCCTTCCACCACAAGGAGGTAGGACAGATTTGATGAGATAGCTCTGCTTGGAAGTGAAGATGGATGTCTCTGTAGCTGCAACTTATTTATGTTGGGAGGGAATTGCGTCTCTCTTGGATTGTCCTCCAGAAGCTGGTACCTGTCTGGTATATTATACAAGGAGCTCTCCCTCTCGGGAGCACAGAAGAGATGGGCAATGGCCAAGGTCTTGTGCTGCTGCAGATCCCTTTGTCCCTCCTCTCCCACCACTTACAGAAACTGCAGGTGCCAGATAGAAGAAAACTCAAAAGAGCTCCAGCAGGGCAGCTGTCTTGGTCTCTACACCTCTTGAGGCCCAGGACAAGTGCAGCTGAGTAAGCAAATCCATAGGATGGCCGAGGTAAATGAGTAAATTAGTTAATTAAATGCTGATATAATTAACTCCTAATTTTTATATAGCACTCAAAAATTATAATTTAAGCCTCCCAAAAGATGACAACAGTTTGGCATATTCATTAGAAATTGCATTGTTTTTCTGTTTCTAAATAAAAGAAGTCCAAGGAGCCTCTTGCCTTCCAAGAGAGGAGCTGGGGCAGGCACCAGCAGTGGTGGGACTCCAGCAGATGTGAATGGGCTCTGTAGCAGGGTATGGGCTCCTTTCCTGGAAGTCCTGATATTTGCATGCACACACACACATGCTCAGCTAATGCAACTCTGCTGATACTATCAACAGCTTTTCTTCTTCTTTTTCATGACCATCTGTGGTTTTGACTCATTTATTCCAAAACTGTGCAGCTAAGTCTGCCCAGCTATCTAAAATTAAAGATCATAGCTTGCTTTTCTTTTTTTTTTTTTTCCCCTTTCTTCTTTTGAAGTGGTTTCATTACAATCTGTTCTCCTTTCTGCTGTTATCACTGAAAGGAGCTCATTTAGGTGTCCTAAGACAGGGGAGAAGAGTTCAGAAATCCTGTGTGGTGTCATCTTCACATAGGGGAATGTGTCTGAGAGAGTGTTTAAACCCTCTGTGTCCATGCTGAAGACTTTCTCTTTTTCCTGGTGACACAAGTGTTTTCTTTGCCATTAGCTCACCATGTGGGAATCAGTGTTTTAGCATGCCTAACAGCGCGGCAAAAGTTTAGAATATGCTACAAAGCTTAATGACAAAAATATGTGTAGAATCAAATAAATCAAAATCTTGCTTTTGGACTGGGTTCTGTGGGTGGAAGGTTGTTCTTACATTTCATTTTAAAGCCTTCATTCATTCCTGCAATAGAATGCTATCTGTTTTGTTTTTAATTTGGTCAACTTCACACAGTTTTTCACATGCAACAGATATAAGATACCTCTTTACTGTCTTGCTTCTTTATCCAATATATTTTTTAAAAGTATCTGATGTTTACAGTTTGACCAAAAGTAATGCTTTTTACTCATCTTGGAGGGCTTAGCACCAAGGGCCTCATCAAATGAGCGTCTCTTAATCACAAAGCCAAGTATTTAGGCTCAAAGAGATTATTCTTTCTAGCATAAACTCACAAAAATATGTCTTGTTGAGACCTCTCAATATGATGTAATATAAAAAACATATATAAACACAGGAATTATTCAGAGAGGTTTTGCAATCTTGACAAACGACCCATTAAAAGATGGATCTTTTCCCTGGAAGGAAAAGTTTTTCTCATCATCAGAACAGAGCCACTTTCAAAGTAAAGTAAGTGAAAGGGGGTTTTATCTGTTCACAAGTAGTTCAATTTTGTATAGACCTTGAAAAAATTGCAAACAAAAAATAAAGTCTGTTGAATTTTGCATCAACATGTAGAGAACTGCAGTAAAAACCTTAGGAGTGTTATGAGTGGAGCAGGAGTGGAAAAGTCATGATGGGCAACCACCCAAAGAAGCAGCAGGGGAAGGTTTATGAGTCCAATATCTGCTGACAATACCTGGATTGGTGGCACATGAAGAACCCCTGGACTGTGTGCAGCTTCCCAGGACACCCAGGGAGACACAGAGGTGCCCAGGCTGAATAACTGATGACCTGATTTCTAGATGGCATGAAAGAGGCACATGCAAACCTGCATCACTGCCACCAATCTGAGAAACCAGGACATGTGGGGAGGACTTCATAGGTGGCATCCCTTGTCATACCTGCCAAGGAGTCCCAGGCAGACTGGCTGGGTACTCATATCTGGATGCCTGAATGCATTTATTTGGGTATATATCCCTCCTGGTGCCTTGTCAGCATATGGGCACAAGAGTGTGAAAAAAATTTACCCCATTTTACCAATAAAATCACCTTCCCCTCTCTAAAGTGATCTTTGATAGATCACTGGTAGTGTTGCAACATTATTTCTTACGATGTATGGGAAATTCTGGCTTTCAAAGAACTTTGTGTGTTGTTATGATCAGTGATTGCTCTGCTGCCTGCTTGCAGCGAGAGCACGGGCAGGTTCCAGCACAGTTTGCCTCTAATAGCATAAAATAGGAGTTACACATCCAAACCCATCAGATATTTGTTTAACTGGATTGGATTTGCACAGCTTTCCTTTCTGCCAATAAAATAAATAAATAAAAAAAAGGTAATCTTCTCAACATGCAGTGAAATCCTGACCCCGCTGAAGCCAGTGGCACGTGATTTCAGGAAGGCCAAGTTTTCAGTGATGGTTTCTGGTCTTCCAAGCTGTTGAACGTGAAAGCTGAAGGGAAAGGACATCTGTAAAAGTTCCTCTTTAACAGGCTTTCTAGAGCTAGCACCATCAGAAAGAGCAAAAGCAGTAGGACTACTCTAAAATGAGCATATCCAATGATCATTTGAAGTTCAAGCAGATATTTAATAGCTTTTAAGGAACTAAACAATACCCACTCCTGTACAAGATGAAAAGTAAATAGCATCTTTCCCATTAAGGTTAATGGCTGCTTCGTCCATCCCTCAGGAAACAAGCAGCAATATTTACACCCATGTCTGCATATGTCCTTGAAATTTGTTCATTTCCTTCCTATGCAGGTTTTAATAAACTACCATCCTGTCTTAGAACAGTACCTAAAACACAGGCTGACTTTTTCATCAAAATATTTGCCAATGCAGCAGTGCTCTTTTCACCAAAATTTGAAACATTTTAAAATATGTTGATACAAATCAACTCGACTCCCAAAGTCTTTCGGCGCAAATGTTTCAAGAAAAGCACTATTTCAAGACAGTAGATATCAGCATACATTATGAAACTTCATTTCAGCATTCTGAAATTGTTTCTATTTGTCTTGTGTTAATTTTAAAATAAATTTTATAACTTATGGCAATTTATACAATACTGCAGTTAGCAGATGACAACATAACACAATTCAATAAAAACTATCATCACAGCTGAAATATTTTATTCCCTTCCTGGGTTTTACTATCTTTTAAAATCATTACTGTGTGCTGCTTTCTATCATTGAATGAAACCTCTTACCCTGATCCCAGTGTCTCCTGTTTTTTGCGAAGATCTGGTATGTCACTCCTATCCAAGTATTTCCTGTTTGTCTTGGAACTAAAGAGTCTGATAAATTCTTTCAACACAACAGAAATTGGAGACAGCAACATCGAGAAGATAAAATGCTTTAATGTGCAATAAACAGAAGCCAGACTTAACAATTATTTAAAGTAATATAATGAAATATAGCTGCTCGGAAGTCATAAACTGATTTCAAAGCAATGAAAGTGGCATAAAGTAATATCAAATGTAAAAACATAAAATAATAAATACAGCAAATATTTAAATTTTTTTAACCCAGAATTTCAAACTCCAACCCATAATTTACAGTCTTCCAAGTAGATAGCTTTTTTTTTTTGCGCTGTAGAGTGTAGGAAAAATAGGTTTAAGTGTCATTTCTCCTTTAATTCAGAATAAAAACAAATTTTCAACAGCAAAATTTCCTGAACACACACATGCAATGTTTTGATCAGGACTGATATTTAGACAAACAAGTTAAAAGAAAATTCCTCTTTCCAAAAAGTGCCACATGTTATAGAACAGCATGGGCCTGAACAAGCATTTAATCAAAACTGTTTAAATTTGGAATAGTATTCATAAACCGTGAAGGAATTCAGTCATTGTTCCAATATCAATCCATATATCATCACCATGCACAGTGTAAGATTATATATAGATTTCTTATTAGCCAAAAATGCTGCCCATCAGCATAATCAGGAAGCACAAGTCCAAGTAAAGCTGTGCAAGTATATACAAACTGTTTCAGCTCACCCTTGCCAAGAAAAAACATGAACAGAAGTGTCTGCATTACCAATTAATTTCTGCAGAAAGCTGAGAGCGTTGGGCCGTGCACGAGGTTCTACCTGTGATATTCAGTAATACATGTACTCAGCTACAACTGAGTGAACAGACCTGAATGTATCATTTGTAACAGAGTTTTGCCTGACCAGAATGAACTTGCCCTAAAACAAGCAACAGAGACTTTAATCTATAATTTAGAATTTACTTTTATAAATAATTGCTAGGTTGGAAAAGACCTCCAAGATCATTGAGTCCAGCCGATAACCCAGCAGTGCCAAGTGCACCACTAACCCATGTCCCCAAGAGCCACATCTACACAACTTTTAAACACCTTCAGGCATGGAGATTCCACCAATTCCCTGGGTTGAAAACGTCACAGAACAATCCACTCAATAGGGCTCACCTGGACACCTACAGGCTGTGAACTTTCAGCTTTCTCGTTCATTCTTTGCAATTTCAGTCCTATTTCGCAAGACTCTTAAAATTCAAAGTTTTGGTAAGAGCAATCCATTACAAGAACTGCCATCACCCTGAAAAAAGCTTCCAGTGGTATAAAATGCTGCTTCCTACTTAGCAGAGCAGATCATGTCCCAAGGTTTCATTCTTCACATTTCAACCCCACCATAAAAGAAATCCATTTCAAGATTTCTTGTCTGGTGACCAGATGCCCACATAGCTGTGCCAGTGGATGAATTCATCTCCTGCATTATCACCTTCTACAGCAATTGTTTTTCTGGGGCAACTACCAAAGTCAGAAAAGAAGCTCCAAAGTGCAGCAAATGAAGGGCTCGCAGGAGCACTCTGCTTCCAGCTGGATGAAAGAAGCTTGATCATGGCCATGCCATTTAACACAGGACCATGTATTGTACCTCCCATCAGTGTGGAGGATTTTCATATTTCATGGATTCAAAGTTGAATTGGGCCTGGAATACATTTTGAGAAGACATAATGAGGGTTACAGACTCCACAGTTTCCCAAGTAACTTATGTAAAATTCATGTTTATGCTTTAGCTTAGCCCCAGTAGTTCACCACAGGCACGAGAGGAGGGTGATAAAGAAGACCACAGAACTGAAGCACCTCTGCTGTGAAGACAGGCTGAGCTGGGGTTGTTCAGCCTGGGGAAGAGAAGGCTCTGGGAAGACCTTATAGCAGCCTTCCAGTGCCTGAAGGGGGCTACAGGAGAGATGGAGAGGGACTTTTTACATGCACTTGTAGTGATAGGAGAAAGGGAATGGTTTTAAACTGACAGAGGGTAAGTTTATATTAGATATTAGGAATAAATTCTTTACTGTGAGGGTGGTGAGGCGCCGGAACAGGTTGCCCAGAGCAGCTGTGCATGTCCCATCCCTGGAAGTGTTCAAAGCCAGGTTGGATGGGGCTTTGGGCAGCATGGTCCAGTGGAAGCTGTCCCTGCCTATGGCTGGGCGGTTGGAATAGGATGATCTTTGATGTCCCCACCAGACCATTCTGTGTCTCTATGTTGAACACTTTTTCTGAAATTGGAGGCTGCACTTTCACATCCCTTTTCTTCACCCCAAGGCCGCAAAGAGGTTATGAAGAGTTACCAGAAAACACTCTTAGTCACAAGGAGCTCATTCCCTGTAGGAGGGGGAAGCGAGAGGTGGCCACAGTCACGGCCAAGGCTCTGCTAGCCAAGTCTGTTTTCTGGCAGCAGCTCAGCCAGTCTCTTTCAGGCAAGGTAATGCTTGTTCCTGTAGCCAGCAAATGCAGCCAGTTCTCACCCTCATCCCAAGGCACCGAGCTGCTGCTGAATCAGGGCTACACAAAGACAAACGAGCCCAACGGGAAAGGGCAGGGAAATGGAGACAGCTCACACTCATAAAATGAGAAAC
This sequence comes from Euphonia xanthogaster, assembly GCA_034509185.1. Classification (NCBI taxonomy): domain Eukaryota; kingdom Metazoa; phylum Chordata; class Aves; order Passeriformes; family Fringillidae; genus Euphonia; species Euphonia xanthogaster. The sequence goes on from JAYDZK010000113.1 coordinate 104,273,798, forward strand.
ACAGAGTTAGAAGAATTACAGAAACTATAAAAATCCTCTGCACTTTGGAACGTCCTTCTACCAGCAAAGCCTGAGAAGTCCTTTCCCCACAGTAATTCCTCTTCTGTGTCATCCAAACCTCAAATTCCTCTCTGGAAATGAACGTGGATGGGACTATATTTCCCTGTGGTTGTTGCTGAATGACTCAAAACTTTTCCCTCCCTTTTCCTGTGAGACCAAGGGGCCACATCAACCACCAGCAAAATTTTGCACTCTGCATTTTAGCTCTGTGAAAAAAAGTAGTATCTGGGCCAAAAGAACAGGAAAATTGGTTACAAGATCAGGTTTCTTTAATTGCAAACACAAATATTATCAATATGTAAAGTAAAAGATAATAACATAAAGTTAGGCTGCTTGGTTGGGTCGATGGAGGCTTGCAGGAGTGGACAGAAAGTGGCTCCATGGCAGATGTCCTGCCTTTAGGACAACATACACTACTGCTCCTATGAGCTGGGCAAAGGCAAACTGCCTCAAAGCATCCTTGCGTGCCACAAACACCCCACTCCTGGCCATATCTCCAGCAGGTTCTTCTTGGGACTTGTCTGGAAAGGTCAAGGGAGAGAAAACCACTGCCAGGAGTAGCTTGTACTCTCCAAGCTGGACCCACTGCTTAAGGTAGCAGTGCCAACAGCTGCAAGGCTGAGCAACGAGCAATGGTTTCTTTGCCTTGGTCTTCAACAGCAAGGTGTCTCAGACCTTTATGCCTAGAAGTGATGGTCAGGGAGAGAGAAACTTAAAAAAAAAAAAGGAAAAAGAACTGAGTCAGGGGTTCCTTGGGAAACTTTGATCTATGTCGATGGAACTAGGTAGGGTTTGTGCAAGGGTTCCAAAAGGTTCAAAGGATAGTGGTTAATGATTCCTGCCACCTTGTCTGGTGAGTATTTACAAGCAAGATCTGTCCTGTCTTATACATTTATTCCTGATCTGAAGGAGGGGATGGGGTGCGCTTTAATTAAGTCTGCAGATGAAAGAAAACTGGGGAGCACATTCACTGGGCTAGGAAGCAGTCCTGGATCTAGGCAGGCTGGAGGACTGGGCCAACAGAAATGTTTTGAAATTGAAGAGCAAGTACAATTTTCTGCTCCTGTGATGGAGCAATTTACTGGAATGGGACAGGCTGGGGACTGGGAGCATGGGGAGCAGCTCCACAGGAAGGGCTGTGGTGGACAGCAAGCTGAACATGAACCAGAGGTGCACCCTAGCAGGTGACAGCAGCTTCCTGCTGGGAGGCTGGGGAGGAGATGGAGCAGGGCTCTACACAGTGCTCCATGCTGGGAGGATGAGAGACAAGCATGCATTGAAACAAGGGACATTCAGGAAAGAGAAGAAACTTTTTCAGCCCAAGTGATCAGTCACACCCAGGCAGGGGTGCAGGTTGCCCAGGGAGGCTGTGCAGTCTCTGCCTTTGGAGCTTTCAAGATGCAAATGGGAAAAGCACTGAGCAACCTGGTCTGGTCTCACAGCTGACCCTACTTGGAACAGGAGGCTGGACCAGAGACCTCCTCATGGTTCCCTCCAGTATAAATGAATCTGCGTGGCAATTTTGCTATTCTAGTGGATTTTGTTCTCTGATACTTGTGCATATATTTGGATATTCATTTCTTTGCAAGTACCTGGACTATGTTCATTTAATAAATAAAAAAATGGAATTTATTACACAGGCAAATATCTCAAGGGGGGAAAAAAAGAAACATTATGAGCAGACTAGCTGCCTGTTACCAATTTTGTAGTCTATTTTCTGAAATCTAATACAAAGCAAAACCAGTAACACTCTAAATCTCAGAAAAATACATGGCAACAGAAGAAGCAAACTCTTCCATACTTAAACTTCTGAACATCCCCCAGGAACAATGGTCAGGTGGTGCCTCGGGTGCCTTGCTTCATTTTCAGTCCCTATGAAAATGTTTTTTGCATGTATTGCCTGTGACACATGGACTGAACACAGTGCTGCTCCATGCTTCACAGTTCTCCCTGCCCTTGCAGTTATCCATTGCCCAAGAAACCCCAGAAATCTCCGGGTCCTAAGGGAACAGTTTGAACAAACAGGTGTACGTATATACTTGTTCTGCTGATTTTGACAGACTTTGACTGTCAACAGGCATGCCTGGTCTCTTTCCATGAAGAAAACAGCATGACAAATGACAGCATTAAAACTCTGCACTTCAAAGCGTTATTTTATAAATGTGTGACAGAACTCTTTCCTCTCCGTCCCAAGTGCCCCTGCAGGAGCAACAAAGCTGGTGAATAATGTGGAGCTTTCCTCCTGATCTCTGTGCTGCTCTCTTTCTGGGAGGCAGAGCTGGAGACCTCACTGAGCACTGTCAGCCACAGCAGATTTGCTTCTGCTAGAGCAGGAGGGAGTTTTTTCCAATCTCAATACTCTGCTCTAGCACCTGCACTGAAATGGGCTAATAACAGCACTTATTTGCTGATCTTCAACCTGAAATGTTTGGAATACCCTTTGCACAAGACTCTGGAAGCCAGCTGCATGCTGAGCAGTCATCTTTAAAGTAGAGAAAAGAGGTCTATACTCTGCCTGAGGGTGTATGAGTGGCTGATGCTGAGTCTGGAAGCTGAAGGCTACAACTCATTGCTCAGCTGGGCTTGTAGGTAGTTGTATGTGGATCTGAGAGAGGCATGGATGCCTCTCTCAGGCAACGTGTTTCATTCCTCACAAATATCTCAAGTAGAGAAATTGACTTTTCTATTGCGGGAGAAAGCTTTGTAGAGCTTTCAAAAGATCTGACAGCCTGGATTGACAGAAGAAAGGTCAAAATCAGCTTGTTCCCCTGTGTCCTCTCCACAGATATCTCCAAACACATTTTGGGCTATGCCTTCCCTTTATAGGGTTGCATGGTAGATGAAAGATTAAAATCACTGGCCACCATGGTCATTCTTTCTTCATTCCTGAACTGGTTTTGGCCTTTCCTAAAGTTACCCAAAACTTTCCATTATAAGGGCCTTATAGCCTTGCCAAAATTCAGTCATCCTAGCTGTAATTTCTCCTGCTGGCTGGATGCCTCTGGCTGATTTTGTTTGGACTTCTTTTGATAATTTTTTTTGGAAAATTTTCAGTCATTTCCAAGAAAGAACCTAAGGGAAAATGTATATATTGTTGTCTATGTCAAAAGCCTGTAGATGTTTTCCTTTAAAAACTCTCATTTCCCAGGCTTTGCATCAAAATCCTGAAATCTGGTGGGTAGGTGATCTTTGTGCATAAAATAACATTTTCTCTTTCCCAGTGGGAGTCTGCACAGCATAGAAGAAAGATGTCAACCCCAGATTTGTACAGTGAAGAAAACTTTAAGTCTTTTAAGAGTTCTACCTCACTTATTGTAAAGGTCAGAGAAGAGGCAGGGAAAAAGAAATTTCTGATTTTCAATGCTGAAACTAGAGAACAAGACTCTGACTCTGCCAGGCAGTGCCCATGTGATGGGAACAGCTACACTGGGTCTGGGTAGGGTGGAGGTGACTTTCTTCAAGTGGCCTGCACAGTGTTGTGGTTTAGATTTGTGACCAAAAGAGTGCAGGTAACACATGCGTGTTTTTGCTGCTGCTGAGCAGTGCTTTCACAGCACCAAGGCTTTCTCTGTTTCTGGCCCTGCTGCCCCATGAGTAGGCTGGGAATAGGCAAGAGGCTGGGAGGGGACAGCTGACCCAAACTGCCCAGGGATGTGTCATACCACATACAGCATGCTCATCAATAAAACAGGGACTTTTTGTGCATAGCTGCTGCTTGAAGACTGACTGGGCATAGGACTGCTGGTGGGAGGTGATGAGTGATTGCCTTTGCATCAGTTGGGATCTTCTTTTCCCCATTCACTTATTAAACAGCCTTCATCTTGACCCATGAGTTTTTCTCACTTTTGGCTTTCCAACTCTCTCCCCCATCTCTCTGGGGAAAAGTGAGTGAGAAACTGGGTGGGGGCTGAGCTGCCACCAGCTGGCCTCGACCCATCCCAGCAACTGACCAACATCCAGCTCATCCCTGTCTGTCACTACCCATGTTTTTCTCAACAACCCTTACAGAAGCCCTATGGCTTCATTTGCAGAAGGGCTGAGCACTGCCCGCTGACATGGAAGTCAGTGGGATGTAGCCTTCAAGCTTGGAAACACTGTGCATGACTGTAGCTGGATTGCTGGTCCTCTGCAGTCAACAGCACCCCTCATGTCCTCATGTCCCAGTCATCCACTCGTAGGGTTTCACTCAGAGCCCGCCAGGGCTGCTCTTTGCAGGTTTCACATGCATGGAAAGATGGGAGAGAAAGGTCAGAGGCAGCACTGTGTGTAGCTGAGCCTTGAGGGGCTGTCACTAGGACTTGCAGCCAGGCTTGGAAAGTGGAAAGTGGAAGGTGCCCTCAGGTGTGTAGTGTAAATATCAATAACAGCACTGGGTACCTCAAGAAATCATTGCACTTCAAGGGATTCACTTCTTAGGAGAGAATAGCTTTAATCTTACTGAGTCTCAGTCCTTTAAAACAGAGGTATTAATACTCCTTATTGCTTGCAAAGTTTAATTAAGATTTGTGAAATGCTACCCTGATGACAGGCATAGAGGAAATCAATAATTTTTTTCTTCAGAGAAGAGCATGAACATTGCAGTGAATGGAACCTATAAGAACAATGAAGAAAATATAAAATGTTGAATGGGTGCTCCCTAAATGAGTTCAGTCCCTCCTCTGTACCAAATAAATGGAATTACTGGAGAAAAAAATTTAATACACCATTATAAACTAGAATCCATATCGATACCTTTTGTCAGTAGGAACATATGTCTTGTCAATAATTCCAAACATAGGCAGGTAAGCTGTTATCCCATGGGAAATCTTTCTCCTGGCATTTCCTATTGTGAGTGCTCGATTTTACCACCTCAGTAATGTTTTTTGACCACAACTATTTGTGCATGCCTTACAAAATGAAAAAGCCACAGTATTTCTTCATAGCCTTCATTAATATTTCCAGTGAATATCTCATGCTCTGTAATCTACCTGAAAGAAGACAGAAGCAGAACATCAGTTGCACCAGAAGCAACTGTTGATAATATGGTCTCAGAAGCAATCACTTCCTATCTTTTGGTACATTTGTTTCTTTAGAAGTCCATTTGCTGTAAAAAAAAGATTTATGTAAACCTGGTAAATTCTACTAAAAATACTAATCAGAGTGGCCATCTTTTATTTTCAGTACGTTCCAAAAAATCAAAACTTCAAAGGTTTAACGTTTGCCATAAATATTAATTTACATAATTTACAGATGTGTTCTACATAGTGTGCAAAATACTTTACAATTGCAGTCATGATGTTCCCTGATTTTCAAAGGGTTTTTTCTGTTCTTTTTGGGCCAAAGTCAGAGCTGAAGAGTTGTAATTTAATATTCCCCTGGACCTACTTACACCCACTTGTTGAAGCGTCAGGGAGTCCTAATGGGTGGAACTCACGGGCTGAGGAGCCAAAATACATTGCAATAATGTTAACTTAATATAGGGAGGATTGGCTGTATTTTTATTTGCTTTTCTTGATAGGATCCTCTCCTGTGACCAAGCAATATACAAGCCACACTCAGTCCCTGTTTGACTCTGAGATCTGCGCTGCCAGGCAAGGGGTCAGGAAGACCACATATGGTATTCCAGTACCTGAAGAGATCCTAGGAGAAAGATGGAGAGGGACTTTTCACAGGAGCACACAGTGACAGGACAAGGAGGAATGGCTCCAAACTGAAAAACAAAAGATTTAGATGAGATATTAGGAAATAATTCCTTACTGTGAGGGTGCTGAGGCACTACAACAGATTTCCAAAGAGAAATGATGGATGTCCCATCCCTGGAAGTGTTTAAGGTCATGTAGGATAGAGCTCTGAGCAACCTGGTCCAGTGGAAGATGTCCTTGTCCACAGCAGGGGGGAGGAACTAGATGATCTAGGAAGTTCCTTCCAACCCAGGCCATTCTATGATTGTATGATTGTATCATGAATTTGGACTTACCATGTGAGTCTCTATTGACTTAACCAGCAAATTTGGGGAGTGGAAACAGCTGAACCACGCTGTGTTGTTGTCTGTAAGTAGCCTACACGGGCTTCCACTCCTTCTAGTGCCAGGTGTCCTTACAGAGACAGCTCTGTGTACCACTTTGCCTCTGGGAGAAGTTGCACAGCCAGACTGGAGCATGCAGAACACACCCAGATGAAGCCCAGATGTGTGGCATGTAATGACAGCAGACTGATGCTTCTCTGGGCTGACACAGCCCCATTCTGGGTTCCTGCTGGCTTGCTCCCACGAAAGATAGCCATAAACTGAATGTCATTGGCATTTGGACAGTCTCAAAACATGGAGAGACCTTTGCTTCTTTCTATCAACATAAATCAAACTCTGGCCAGTATCATTTTTACATACTCCAGCTGAAGAGAAAGCTGACCTGGTTAGACCTCAGGCAATAGGAATTTATTCCTGAGGCAATCAGAATTATTTTTCTGTGTGTTGAAAGAAACACATACTATGAGCAAACAAAATATCATAAGTAATGTATAAAAATCTGCTTCTGCAAGGATTCTAATAAAATTGGCACAAATTATTTGGTCTTGGTTTTAGTGTCTTCAACATTTTAGCACTCTAGCAGTAATGGAATTACTTTTCATTATGGAAACTTTGGAGTGCAAATGTCAAATATTTCATTGGCTTGGATATTCAGCAGATACAACGGCTACAACTGTTTTAGTCTGCAAATTGCCAGAATAAAATTTCACAAACTTTCTGAACTTTAAACAATCTCTCTTCATTCAAAATATGAAAAAACACCACAATGATGTGTTTTACCAAATATAAAAATTATGAAAGAGTGGTCCCTCAGTCTCACTCGCAGATGATCATAATAGCTGTACTTCTACTTGCATTCCAGCATTTTGCTTTTATTTAAATTTAGTGCAATGTGACTGTCCAGCCTATTCTAGAGCTATCTTCCTCTTTTTTCCTTCCAAGATAAAAAGTTCACAGCAATTGAAAGACAAGAGAACAGACACATGAGCCTTTGCATGATCAACATCCAAACCATGGCTAGAACATTTCTGTATCTCTGAGTAATTCTGGCATACCAAAAAGACAACCAGGTGTTTTGCTGCTTTCAGAATCCCCCTCAGTCTCACAGTTAATCAAGAAATAGGAAAGGAAAAACAAAAACCAACTTCATTTGCCAGGGACAAGTCTAGATAACTAAATACTACCAAATTATGATGCTAATTACCCAGATTAAGAAAAGGCTCATCTGTAGATTTAACAAAAATTTTAGCAAATAGCTTCACCATTTGTTCAGGATCATTTACAAACTCATTACCCAGATCCAAGGATAATGTCCTCACTCTGGGCACAGCTCCAAAATGGTCATTAACAACAATATGAAATTGTTGTGCAGAAAAAGATTTATCATTAAAATATGTTATAATACTCAACTCTTACTTTTCAAATGCACATTTTGTATGAAACCCAAATGGTACTTACTTCAGACAAATGATCTTCCACATATGGTTCCTGTGTCACATGCAGTTCTCCTCAATGATGCATGCAATTATTTTTTGAGACATTTTTAAATTCAATTGCTGCCCTTTGTATTGTATGTGAGTTCAGGCTATGAGAAAACTGCCAATCAAAAGGGAATGCCACACATGCCTCCACACATGCAAGGACCAAGGCTTCCAGGATCTCCAAGACTTGCCAAAGAGCACAAGTTTTGTAGGTTAGGCTCTGGGAATGAGCCAGGTGAGGGTAATGGTCCGTTATGAAGTGGAATCAAAGTGAACAAGAACTGAGCCCATTACCTTGGGTTTAAATCACTTCAGCACAGCCTGCACAATTTATTCTAAAGTGCACATGGGGAGATTAAACACTGACATCTTTCTCTTTCGGATTACTGCTGAATTTCAACACGTTTTGCAGAGTAAAAGTGAGTGAGACCCATTATAAATAAACTTCCTTTATATTCAAGAGGAGACTGTATCAAGAAAAAAAATAAACAATGCACATGTGGTTGGTAAGTTCTTAAAGTCACACTGTGCCACAGCAACAGCAAAGCACTCACTTGGTACCTTATTTCAGCATTTGATGAATAAATTGTAATAGTTCCATATAAACAAGCCATATTAGGCAATATGCAAACATTTCTGAGGAAGGATGATTTGTTTAGATCCTTTAGTCCTTCTCTGAGTCTGAATCTGGCTGCAACATGGGATTGCTTTGTGACAAGCAGCCTGTTGTGGTAGTAAGCTGCTGTTATATTGTTATTGTTGGATGAAAAAACAGGCCTCATAATTTATGTCCTGAACTAGGGTAACAAAGAAGCCCCTGAAATAAAGCATTTCTGTGAAATTAGTTTCCCTAGAATGTGGCCTAAAGTTTCCTAAAAATAAAAGAATATGAAAATATACTTGAAACTTTTTCTGAGAAGATCAGTGGTTTTCTGCGGAAAGGCAAAGTAACTGTGTTTGGCAAATTTCACCATAGATTTAAATGAAACTTGAAAAATATAAAAGAGTGAATAAAAAGCTCAAGTTTGTGAAGGCCTGTGACTGGGCAACACAGTATTATGTTTCCTCACATAATACAAACCTGTATTATGTAGTGTACTGCACCCTAAATATGAATGTATTCAGCTGAACATATACAATAATGTATATGCTCCATAATATCAATAATCCACTGATGTTCGTTGTGCTTGATCAATTACCCCATCTCCATGATCCATCAACAATCTGTCTTCCCCTTTGTTAATCCCAGGATTGCTAAGGGTGGTGATGGTGTCTAACACCTACACTCTCCTCTGGTGGACAGACATGGATTGGTGGGAAGGAAAGAAGAATGCTCACTTTAGAAACTAAAACATAAAACACTTGGGTTTAAAGGAAAGATTTGACATATGAAACAGTTCATGAGTTTCCTGCATTTCTTTACTAACACTAGATTTTTGCTAGTGTTAGCAAAAGCTCATCAGCCATTTAAATTAATGTATTTTTACCTATACTTTCTCACACATTCCTAACATATGTATGAGAAATCCAGTGTGGAATACAACTTACATGATTAAAAGCCCATATGGAAGCTTGCTCCAGAAATATGAAGTGTCCCACTGTGTTCACAAATTAATAAATATTTTCAAGTCCGAAGAATGAAGATAGACCCTTCATGACTCAATCATAAACTCTATATGAATTCAAAATACTAATAAATTTTCTTTCAATTAATCAGGAACATATTTTCCTCAGATGCAGAAATTAACTCATCAAGCTCTGCAGCTTTGGTTGCTACCCTTCAGTTCATTAAGGTTACTATATAAATATTAGAAAACTGTCGTCTTTTACTGCTTTTGAGGAATTTTTCTAAATTCCTGCACAGTCCTGCTCCTTGCACATCACCTGATGACACAGGTTTAAGGTGATATTCTTCTTTCCCCGTCTTTTTTTAAAACACTCCTTATGCATTGTGTTTTCAAACAGAGGTACCCTCCTATGGAGAAATGGGGCTTCACTTACTGCTTTCGTCCAGTCAATGGAAAGTGATGGAAAGGTTTCTTTTTGGAAACATACTCATGGGCTTTGGGTCAGAGTTTCGTTGGCTTTCAGTTTTGAAAACAGAATTTTATTGAATCTTTAAAATAAAAATTGTAAATTAACTTAGGAGCCTCACACCACCAAGTAAGCATGAGTGTGTCTCATAAACCCTGCAGTCCTAATCCAACACAGCACTACAGGGACCCTGTAATTACCTGATGTCTGTATTCAGATGTAAGTGTTCTACTCATGATATTCCAGTCAACTGCTAGAGTGTAAACTAAAAGCTGAGTCAAGTCTCTTTGATATCTGAGCCCTGCTTAAAGCAGCAAATGGCTACTGCAGCTGGTATTCCAATATTTTCATTAGTCCCAAACTAAAGGTCTTCACTGCCTCCAAGTCAGTGAAACAAGCTCAAGCTGATGTTAACTCAAGTAATCAGACCAACTGAAGGAGTTCAGATTTCTGAATATGTTCTTTCATTTGTGCTTTAGAATGACTATTTTGGTAGATTTAATCCTCCATTCCTTGCTGATATGAGATCCTACTTGATAGGTTTCCAATGCTTTTTGACCTAGTGTTAAATTAATGCTGTGACCCTGAGCCATGACCTTTCTGTGGTCCTTAATGGAGGTACAGACCCTCTGGAAAGACCACGTAGTATAATAATTTCTTCGGGCATCCCTACGTCCAACAGGCTGTGGTACCTCTAATTGCAAAGGCAAAATCATGTGCATCTTCTCACTGCATCAGCAGGGACTCTGGTGCCTCCACTACTTTCTTATTGCCAGAACGAAGTGGGGCACATTGCACCTGCCCTGCCTCCTCAGCACTGATGTTAACACCCAAAGCTGGACCATAAACATTTATCATTGTGTTCAATTGCCTAAAAACTGGTAGCTTTGCAGAAAAACAAACCATGCCTTTCATGAAAACAGGAGCCTGGAAACGATCCCTTATTCCTGGCAACATCCAGAACTAGACAAACAAAAGATGACTGGCCTGTATATCCCTAATCCCACAAATATTTACACACACTCTCCAGTGCCTGTAGTGCACGCAGTCCCATCGAATCCAACAGGACCACTCGTGGCCCTTCATTCAGCACCAGGGTGAATTTCGCACATCCTGCAGCCTCTTCCCAGCAGTCAGCTATGCACCCCCGCTCCAGGATCCCTCCATCGGCACGCCGCGTGTGAGGCACGCTGCTGTGGGAGCCTGGAGACATCACACTCACGAGGAATCCCTCGGGTGCCTGCACGGCCGTGGGGAGTGCAGGGCCAGGACCGTTCTCCTGCCGGGAACGCCACATCCCGCTTGAGCTCCCCCGGCCCCTGACGGGTGCCCTGTAACTCCCGTCCCGGGCTGCTCCCCACGGGCATCCCGGGCTGCCCACAGCTCCGCAACCTGGGAACCCCGGGGTCCTGCAGGAGGCGGCGGACGGGGTGTGACACCCCCGGGGCGCGACACCCCCAGCCCCGTCCGCCGGCGGGACCCCGAGCCCGCCCCCGCCGCCCGGCCC